>OU538830.1:0-715182 GCA_912999785.1 Hydriomena furcata
CATTTCTGTGGTTAATCATCATCCCCTATTGTGTCTTACCACCCCCATATAGTATCGTCCCTATTTCCTGTAAAAACCTTCAAATTTTTAGTGTTTTAGTCGTTTTTCACCGTTTCTGTAAATTTATAGCATTTTTTGTTGAATTTTCGAAGTTTTTAATTCAAACCTTGTCGATTTTTCGCGCTGTTTCTGCTCCCAAACATCCTCCTGCAGCTCTACCGCGTGTACCTGCAAAGAAACAAAACGATTAATCGCAGAAAATTTGAAAACTTGTCAAATAGCCTACCAAAAGTTCATATACCCAGGCCATACTTTGAAAATTTTCGACAATCAAAAATTTTTATTTCGAATAATACAGGTTTAATTTCTGTGTTAAATCATCATCCCCTATTGTGTCTTACCACCCCCATATAGTATCGTCCCTATTTCCTGTAAAAACCTTCAAATTTTTAGTGTTTTAGTCGTTTCTTCACCGTTTCTGTAAATTTTATAGCATTTTTTGTTGAATTTTCGAAGTTTTTAATTCAAACTTGTCGATTTTTCGCGCTGTTTCTGCTCCAACATCCTCCTGCAGGCTCTACCGCGTGTACCTGCAAAGAAACAAAACGATTAATCGCAAGAAAATTTGAAAATTGTCAAATAGCCTACCAAAAGTTCATATACCCAGGCCATACTTTGAAAATTTTCGACAATCAAAAATTTTTATTTCGAATAATACAGGTTTAATTTCTGTGTTAAATCATCATCCCCTATTGTGTCTTACCACCCCCATATAGTATCGTCCCTATTTCCTGTAAAAAACCTTCAAATTTTTAGTGTTTTAGTCGTTTTTCACCGTTTCTGTAAATTTATAGCATTTTTTGTTGAATTTTCGAAGTTTTTAATTCAAACTTGTCGATTTTTCGCGCTGTTTCTGCTCCAACATCTTCCTGCAGCTCTACCGCGTGTACCTGCAAAGAAACAAAACGATTAATCGCAAGAAAATTTGAAAATTGTCAAATAGCCTACCAAAAGTTCATATACCCAGGCCATACTTTGAAAATTTTCGACAATCAAAAATTTTTATTTCGAATAATACAGGTTTTAATTTCTGTGTTAAATCATCATCCCCTATTGTGTCTTACCACCCCCATATAGTATCGTCCCTATTTCCTGTAAAAACCTTCAAATTTTTAGTGTTTTAGTCGTTTTTTCACCGTTTCTGTAAATTTATAGCATTTTTTGTTGGATTTTGGTAGTTTTTTAATTCAAACTTGTCGATTTTTCGCGCTGTTTCTGCTCCAACATCCTCCTGCAGCTCTACCCGCGTGTACCTGCAAAGAAACAAAACGATTAATCGCAAGAAAATTTGAAAATTGTCAAATAGCCTACCAAAAGTTCATATACCCAGGCCATACTTTGAAAATTTTCGACAATCAAAAATTTTTATTCGAAATAATACAGGTTTAATTTCTGTGTTAAATCATCATCCCCTATTGTGTCTTACCACCCCCCATATAGTATCGTCCCTATTTCCTGTAAAAACCTTCAAATTTTTAGTGTTTTAGTCGTTTTTCACCGTTTCTTGTAAATTTATAGCATTTTTTGTTGAATTTTCGAAGTTTTTAATTCAAACTTGTCGATTTTTCGCGCTGTTTCTGCTCCAACATCCTCCTGCAGCTCTACCGCGTGTACCTGCAAAGAAACAAAACGATTAATCGCAAGAAAATTTGAAAATTGTCAAATAGCCTACCAAAAGTTCATATACCCAGGCCATACTTTGAAAATTTTCGACAATCAAAAATTTTTATTTCGAATAATACAGGTTTAATTTCTGTGTTAAATCATCATCCCCTATTGTGTCTTACCACCCCCATATAGTATCGTCCCTATTTCCTGTCAAAAAACCTTCAAATTTTTAGTGTTTTAGTCGTTTTTCACCGTTTCTGTAAATTTATAGCATTTTTTGTTGAATTTTCGAAGTTTTTAATTCAAACTTGTCGATTTTTTCGCGCTGTTTCTGCTCCAACATCCTCCTGCAGCTCTACCGCGTGTACCTGCAAAGAAACAAAACGATTAATCGCAAGAAAATTTGAAAATTGTCAAATAGCCTACCAAAAGTTCATATACCCCAGGCCATACTTTGAAAATTTTCGACAATCAAAAATTTTTATTTCGAATAATACAGGTTTAATTTCTGTGTTAAATCATCATCCCCTATTGTGTCTTACCACCCCCCATATAGTATCGTCCCTATTTCCTGTAAAAAACCTTCAAATTTTTAGTGTTTTAGTCGTTTTTCACCGTTTCTGTAAATTTATAGCATTTTTTGTTGAATTTTCGAAGTTTTTAATTCAAACTTGTCGATTTTTCGCGCTGTTTCTGCTCCAACATCCTCCTGCAGCTCTACCGCGTGTACCTGCAAAGAAACAAAACGATTAATCGCAAGAAAATTTGAAAATTGTCAAATAGCCTACCAAAAGTTCATATACCCAGGCCATACTTTGAAAATTTTCGACAATCAAAAATTTTTATTTCGAATAATACAGGTTTAATTTCTGTGTTAAATCATCATCCCCTATTGTGTCTTACCACCCCCATATAGTATCGTCCCTATTTCCTGTAAAAAACCTTCAAATTTTTAGTGTTTTAGTCGTTTTTCACCGTTTCTGTAAATTTATAGCATTTTTTGTTGAATTTTCGAAGTTTTTAATTCAAACTTGTCGATTTTTCGCGCTGTTTCTGCTCCAACATCCTCCTGCAGCTCTACCGCGTGTACCTGCAAAGAAACAAAACGATTAATCGCAAGAAAATTTGAAAATTGTCAAATAGCCTACCAAAAGTTCATATACCCCAGGCCATACTTTGAAAATTTTCGACAATCAAAAATTTTTATTTCGAATAATACAGGTTTAATTTCTGTGTTAAATCATCATCCCCTATTGTGTCTTACCACCCCCATATAGTATCGTCCCTATTTCCTGTAAAAACCTTCAAATTTTAGTGTTTTAGTCGTTTTTCACCGTTTCTGTAAATTTATAGCATTTTTTG
This sequence comes from Hydriomena furcata, assembly GCA_912999785.1. Lineage (NCBI taxonomy): Eukaryota > Metazoa > Arthropoda > Insecta > Lepidoptera > Geometridae > Hydriomena > Hydriomena furcata. The sequence goes on from OU538830.1 coordinate 3,031, forward strand.
TTGAATTTTCGAAGTTTTTAATTCAAACTTGTCGATTTTTCGCGCTGTTTCTGCTCCAACATCCTCCTGCAGCTCTACCCCGCGTGTACCTGCAAAGAAACAAAACGATTAATCGCAAGAAAATTTGAAAATTGTCAAATAGCCTACCAAAAGTTCATATACCCAGGCCATACTTTGAAAATTTTCGACAATCAAAAATTTTTATTTCGAATAATACAGGTTTAATTTCTGTGTTAAATCATCATCCCCTATTGTGTCTTACCACCCCCCATATAGTATCGTCCCTATTTCCTGTAAAAAACCTTCAAATTTTTAGTGTTTTAGTCGTTTTTCACCGTTTCTGTAAATTTATAGCATTTTTTGTTGAATTTTCGAAGTTTTTAATTCAAACTTGTCGATTTTTCGCGCTGTTTCTGCTCCAACATCCTCCTGCAGCTCTACCGCGTGTACCTGCAAAGAAACAAAACGATTAATCGCAAGAAAATTTGAAAATTGTCAAATAGCCTACCAAAAGTTCATATACCCAGGCCATACTTTGAAAATTTTCGACAATCAAAAATTTTTATTTCGAATAATACAGGTTTAATTTCTGTGTTAAATCATCATCCCCTATTGTGTCTTACCACCCCCATATAGTATCGTCCCTATTTCCTGTAAAAACCTTCAATTTTTAGTGTTTTAGTCGTTTTTCTCCGTTTCTGTAATTTTATAGCATTTTTTGTTGAATTTTCGAAGTTTTTAATTCAAACTTGTCGATTTTTCGCGCTGTTTCTGCTCCAACATCCTCCTGCAGCTCTACCGCGTGTACCTGCAAAGAAACAAAACGATTAATCGCAAGAAAATTTGAAAATTGTCAAATAGCCTACCAAAAGTTCATATACCCAGGCCATACTTTGAAAATTTTCGACAATCAAAAATTTTTATTTCGAATAATACAGGTTTAATTTCTGTGTTAAATCATCATCCCCTATTGTGTCTTACCACCCCCATATAGTATCGTCCCTATTTCCTGTAAAAACCTTCAAATTTTTAGTGTTTTAGTCGTTTTTCACCGTTTCTGTAAATTTATAGCATTTTTTGTTGAATTTTCGAAGTTTTTAATTCAAACTTGTCGATTTTTTCGCGCTGTTTCTGCTCCAACATCCTCCTGCAGCTCTACCGCGTGTACCTGCAAAGAAACAAAACGATTAATCGCAAGAAAATTTGAAAATTGTCAAATAGCCTACCAAAAGTTCATATACCCAGGCCATACTTTGAAAATTTTCGACAATCAAAAATTTTTATTTCGAATAATACAGGTTTAATTTCTGTGTTAAATCATCATCCCCTATTGTGTCTTACCACCCCCATATAGTATCGTCCCTATTTCCTGTAAAAACCTTCAAATTTTTAGTGTTTTAGTCGTTTTTTCACCGTTTCTGTAAATTTATAGCATTTTTTGTTGAATTTTCGAAGTTTTTAATTCAAACTTGTCGATTTTTCGCGCTGTTTCTGCTCCAACATCCTCCTGCAGCTCTACCGCGTGTACCTGCAAAGAAACAAAACGATTAATCGCAAGAAAATTTGAAAATTGTCAAATAGCCTACCAAAAGTTCATATACCCAGGCCATACTTTGAAAATTTTCGACAATCAAAAATTTTTATTTCGAATAATACAGGTTTAATTTCTGTGTTAAATCATCATCCCCTATTGTGTCTTACCACCCCCATATAGTATCGTCCCTATTTCCTGTAAAAACCTTCAAATTTTTAGTGTTTTAGTCGTTTTTTCACCGTTTCTGTAAATTTATAGCATTTTTTGTTGAATTTTCGAAGTTTTTAATTCAAACTTGTCGATTTTTTCGCGCTGTTTCTGCTCCAACATCCTCCTGCAGCTCTAACCGCGTGTACCTGCAAAGAAACAAAACGATTAATCGCAAGAAAATTTGAAAATTGTCAAATAGCCTACCAAAAGTTCATATACCCAGGCCATACTTTGAAAATTTTCGACAATCAAAAATTTTTATTTCGAATAATACAGGTTTAATTTCTGTGTTAAATCATCATCCCCCTATTGTGTCTTACCACCCCCATATAGTATCGTCCCTATTTCCTGTAAAAAACCTTCAAATTTTTAGTGTTTTAGTCGTTTGTTTCACCGTTCTTCTTGTAAATTTATAGCATTTTTTGTTGAATTTTCGAAGTTTTTAATTCAAACTTGTCGATTTTTCGCGCTGTTTCTGCTCCAACATCCTCCTGCAGCTCTACCCCGCGTGTACCTGCAAAGAAACAAAACGATTAATCGCAAGAAAATTTGAAAATTGTCAAATAGCCTACCAAAAGTTCATATACCCAGGCCATACTTTGAAAATTTTCGACAATCAAAAATTTTTATTTCGAATAATACAGGTTTAATTTCTGTGTTAAATCATCATCCCCTATTGTGTCTTACCACCCCCATATAGTATCGTCCCTATTTCCTGTAAAAACCTTCAAATTTTTAGTGTTTTAGTCGTTTTTCACCGTTTCTGTAAATTTATAGCATTTTTTGTTGAATTTTCGAAGTTTTTAATTCAAACTTGTCGATTTTTCGCGCTGTTTCTGCTCCAACATCCTCCTGCAGCTCTACCGCGTGTACCTGCAAAGAAACAAAAACGATTAATCGCAAGAAAATTTGAAAATTGTCAAATAGCCTACCAAAAGTTCATATACCCAGGCCATACTTTTGAAAATTTTCGACAATCAAAAATTTTTATTTCGAATAATACAGGTTTAATTTCTGTGTTAAATCATCATCCCCTATTGTGTCTTACCACCCCCCATATAGTATCGTCCCTATTTCCTGTAAAAACCTTCAAATTTTTAGTGTTTTAGTCGTTTTTTCACCGTTTTCTGTAAATTTATAGCATTTTTTGTTGAATTTTCGAAGTTTTTTAATTCAAACTTGTCGATTTTTCGCGCTGTTTCTGCTCCAACATCCTCCTGCAGCTCTACCGCGTGTACCTGCAAAGAAACAAAACGATTAATCGCAAGAAAATTTGAAAATTGTCAAATAGCCTACCAAAAGTTCATATACCCAGGCCATACTTTGAAAATTTTCGACAATCAAAAATTTTTATTTCGAATAATACAGGTTTAATTTCTGTGTTAAATCATCATCCCCTATTGTGTCTTACCACCCCCCCATATAGTATCGTCCCTATTTCCTGTAAAAACCTTCAAATTTTTAGTGTTTTAGTCGTTTTTTCACCGTTTCTGTAAATTTATAGCATTTTTTGTTGAATTTTTCGAAGTTTTTAATTCAAACTTGTCGATTTTTCGCGCTGTTTCTGCTCCAACATCCTCCTGCAGCTCTACCCGCGTGTACCTGCAAAGAAACAAAACGATTAATCGCAAGAAAATTTGAAAATTGTCAAATAGCCTACCAAAAGTTCATATACCCAGGCCATACTTTGAAAATTTTCGACAATCAAAAATTTTTATTTCGAATAATACAGGTTTAATTTCTGTGTTAAATCATCATCCCCTATTGTGTCTTACCACCCCCATATAGTATCGTCCCTATTTCCTGTAAAAACCTTCAAATTTTTAGTGTTTTAGTCGTTTTTTCACCGTTTCTGTAAATTTATAGCATTTTTTGTTGAATTTTCGAAGTTTTTAATTCAAACTTGTCGATTTTTCGCGCTGTTTCTGCTCCAACATCCTCCTGCAGCTCTACCGCGTGTACCTGCAAAGAAACAAAACGATTAATCGCAAGAAAATTTGAAAATTGTCAAATAGCCTACCAAAAGTTCATATACCCAGGCCATACTTTGAAAATTTTCGACAATCAAAAATTTTTATTTCGAATAATACAGGTTTAATTTCTGTGTTAAATCATCATCCCCTATTGTGTCTTACCACCCCCATATAGTATCGTCCCTATTTCCTGTAAAAACCTTCAAATTTTTAGTGTTTTAGTCGTTTTTCACCGTTTCTGTAAATTTATAGCATTTTTTGTTGAATTTTCGAAGTTTTTAATTCAAACTTGTCGATTTTTCGCGCTGTTTCTGCTCCAACATCCTCCTGCAGCTCTACCCGCGTGTACCTGCAAAGAAACAAAACGATTAATCGCAAGAAAATTTGAAAATTGTCAAATAGCCTACCAAAAGTTCATATACCCAGGCCATACTTTGAAAATTTTCGACAATCAAAAATTTTTATTTCGAATAATACAGGTTTAATTTCTGTGTTAAATCATCATCCCCTATTGTGTCTTACCACCCCCATATAGTATCGTCCCTATTTCCTGTAAAAACCTTCAAATTTTTAGTGTTTTAGTCGTTTTTTTCCACCGTTTCTGTAAATTTATAGCATTTTTTGTTGAATTTTCGAAGTTTTTAATTCAAACTTGTCGATTTTTCGCGCTGTTTCTGCTCCAACATCCTCCTGCAGCTCTACCGCGTGTACCTGCAAAGAAACAAAACGATTAATCGCAAGAAAATTTGAAAATTGTCAAATAGCCTACCAAAAGTTCATATACCCAGGCCATACTTTGAAAATTTTCGACAATCAAAAATTTTTATTTCGAATAATACAGGTTTAATTTCTGTGTTAAATCATCATCCCCTATTGTGTCTTACCACCCCCATATAGTATCGTCCCTATTTCCTGTAAAAACCTTCAAATTTTTAGTGTTTTAGTCGTTTTTTCACCGTTTCTGTAAATTTATAGCATTTTTTGTTGAATTTTCGAAGTTTTTAATTCAAACTTGTCGATTTTTCGCGCTGTTTCTGCTCCAACATCCTCCTGCAGCTCTACCGCGTGTACCTGCAAAGAAACAAAACGATTAATCGCAAGAAAATTTGAAAATTGTCAAATAGCCTACCAAAAGTTCATATACCCAGGCCATACTTTGAAAATTTTCGACAATCAAAAATTTTTATTTCGAATAATACAGGTTTAATTTCTGTGTTAAATCATCATCCCCTATTGTGTCTTACCACCCCCATATAGTATCGTCCCTATTTCCTGTAAAAACCTTCAAATTTTTAGTGTTTTAGTCGTTTTTCACCGTTTCTGTAAATTTATAGCATTTTTTGTTGAATTTTCGAAGTTTTTAATTCAAACTTGTCGATTTTTCGCGCTGTTTCTGCTCCAACATCCTCCTGCAGCTCTACCGCGTGTACCTGCAAAGAAACAAAACGATTAATCGCAAGAAAATTTGAAAATTGTCAAATAGCCTACCAAAAGTTCATATACCCAGGCCATACTTTGAAAATTTTCGACAATCAAAAATTTTTATTTCGAATAATACAGGTTTAATTTCTGTGTTAAATCATCATCCCCTATTGTGTCTTACCACCCCCATATAGTATCGTCCCTATTTCCTGTAAAAACCTTCAAATTTTTAGTGTTTTAGTCGTTTTTCACCGTTTCTGTAAATTTATAGCATTTTTTGTTGAATTTTCGAAGTTTTTAATTCAAACTTGTCGATTTTTCGCGCTGTTTCTGCTCCAACATCCTCCTGCAGCTCTACCGCGTGTACCTGCAAAGAAACAAAACGATTAATCGCAAGAAAATTTGAAAATTGTCAAATAGCCTACCAAAAGTTCATATACCCAGGCCATACTTTGAAAATTTTCGACAATCAAAAATTTTTATTTCGAATAATACAGGTTTAATTTCTGTGTTAAATCATCATCCCCTATTGTGTCTTACCACCCCCATATAGTATCGTCCCTATTTCCTGTAAAAACCTTCAAATTTTTAGTGTTTTAGTCGTTTTTCACCGTTTCTGTAAATTTATAGCATTTTTTGTTGAATTTTCGAAGTTTTTAATTCAAACTTGTCGATTTTTCGCGCTGTTTCTGCTCCAACATCCTCCTGCAGCTCTACCGCGTGTACCTGCAAAGAAACAAAACGATTAATCGCAAGAAAATTTGAAAATTGTCAAATAGCCTACCAAAAGTTCATATACCCAGGCCATACTTTGAAAATTTTCGACAATCAAAAATTTTTATTTCGAATAATACAGGTTTAATTTCTGTGTTAAATCATCATCCCCTATTGTGTCTTACCACCCCCATATAGTATCGTCCCTATTTCCTGTAAAAACCTTCAAATTTTTAGTGTTTTAGTCGTTTTTCACCGTTTCTGTAAATTTATAGCATTTTTTGTTGAATTTTCGAAGTTTTTAATTCAAACTTGTCGATTTTTCGCGCTGTTTCTGCTCCAACATCCTCCTGCAGCTCTACCGCGTGTACCTGCAAAGAAACAAAACGATTAATCGCAAGAAAATTTGAAAATTGTCAAATAGCCTACCAAAAGTTCATATACCCAGGCCATACTTTGAAAATTTTCGACAATCAAAAATTTTTATTTCGAATAATACAGGTTTAATTTCTGTGTTAAATCATCATCCCCTATTGTGTCTTACCACCCCCATATAGTATCGTCCCTATTTCCTGTAAAAACCTTCAAATTTTTAGTGTTTTAGTCGTTTTTCACCGTTTCTGTAAATTTATAGCATTTTTTGTTGAATTTTCGAAGTTTTTAATTCAAACTTGTCGATTTTTCGCGCTGTTTCTGCTCCAACATCCTCCTGCAGCTCTACCGCGTGTACCTGCAAAGAAACAAAACGATTAATCGCAAGAAAATTTGAAAATTGTCAAATAGCCTACCAAAAGTTCATATACCCAGGCCATACTTTGAAAATTTTCGACAATCAAAAATTTTTATTTCGAATAATACAGGTTTAATTTCTGTGTTAAATCATCATCCCCTATTGTGTCTTACCACCCCCATATAGTATCGTCCCTATTTCCTGTAAAAACCTTCAAATTTTTAGTGTTTTAGTCGTTTTTCACCGTTTCTGTAAATTTATAGCATTTTTTGTTGAATTTTCGAAGTTTTTAATTCAAACTTGTCGATTTTTCGCGCTGTTTCTGCTCCAACATCCTCCTGCAGCTCTACCGCGTGTACCTGCAAAGAAACAAAACGATTAATCGCAAGAAAATTTGAAAATTGTCAAATAGCCTACCAAAAGTTCATATACCCAGGCCATACTTTGAAAATTTTCGACAATCAAAAATTTTTATTTCGAATAATACAGGTTTAATTTCTGTGTTAAATCATCATCCCCTATTGTGTCTTACCACCCCCATATAGTATCGTCCCTATTTCCTGTAAAAACCTTCAAATTTTTAGTGTTTTAGTCGTTTTTCACCGTTTCTGTAAATTTATAGCATTTTTTGTTGAATTTTCGAAGTTTTTAATTCAAACTTGTCGATTTTTCGCGCTGTTTCTGCTCCAACATCCTCCTGCAGCTCTACCGCGTGTACCTGCAAAGAAACAAAACGATTAATCGCAAGAAAATTTGAAAATTGTCAAATAGCCTACCAAAAGTTCATATACCCAGGCCATACTTTGAAAATTTTCGACAATCAAAAATTTTTATTTCGAATAATACAGGTTTAATTTCTGTGTTAAATCATCATCCCCTATTGTGTCTTACCACCCCCATATAGTATCGTCCCTATTTCCTGTAAAAACCTTCAAATTTTTAGTGTTTTAGTCGTTTTTCACCGTTTCTGTAAATTTATAGCATTTTTTGTTGAATTTTCGAAGTTTTTAATTCAAACTTGTCGATTTTTCGCGCTGTTTCTGCTCCAACATCCTCCTGCAGCTCTACCGCGTGTACCTGCAAAGAAACAAAACGATTAATCGCAAGAAAATTTGAAAATTGTCAAATAGCCTACCAAAAGTTCATATACCCAGGCCATACTTTGAAAATTTTCGACAATCAAAAATTTTTATTTCGAATAATACAGGTTTAATTTCTGTGTTAAATCATCATCCCCTATTGTGTCTTACCACCCCCATATAGTATCGTCCCTATTTCCTGTAAAAACCTTCAAATTTTTAGTGTTTTAGTCGTTTTTCACCGTTTCTGTAAATTTATAGCATTTTTTGTTGAATTTTCGAAGTTTTTAATTCAAACTTGTCGATTTTTCGCGCTGTTTCTGCTCCAACATCCTCCTGCAGCTCTACCGCGTGTACCTGCAAAGAAACAAAACGATTAATCGCAAGAAAATTTGAAAATTGTCAAATAGCCTACCAAAAGTTCATATACCCAGGCCATACTTTGAAAATTTTCGACAATCAAAAATTTTTATTTCGAATAATACAGGTTTAATTTCTGTGTTAAATCATCATCCCCTATTGTGTCTTACCACCCCCATATAGTATCGTCCCTATTTCCTGTAAAAACCTTCAAATTTTTAGTGTTTTAGTCGTTTTTCACCGTTTCTGTAAATTTATAGCATTTTTTGTTGAATTTTCGAAGTTTTTAATTCAAACTTGTCGATTTTTCGCGCTGTTTCTGCTCCAACATCCTCCTGCAGCTCTACCGCGTGTACCTGCAAAGAAACAAAACGATTAATCGCAAGAAAATTTGAAAATTGTCAAATAGCCTACCAAAAGTTCATATACCCAGGCCATACTTTGAAAATTTTCGACAATCAAAAATTTTTATTTCGAATAATACAGGTTTAATTTCTGTGTTAAATCATCATCCCCTATTGTGTCTTACCACCCCCATATAGTATCGTCCCTATTTCCTGTAAAAACCTTCAAATTTTTAGTGTTTTAGTCGTTTTTCACCGTTTCTGTAAATTTATAGCATTTTTTGTTGAATTTTCGAAGTTTTTAATTCAAACTTGTCGATTTTTCGCGCTGTTTCTGCTCCAACATCCTCCTGCAGCTCTACCGCGTGTACCTGCAAAGAAACAAAACGATTAATCGCAAGAAAATTTGAAAATTGTCAAATAGCCTACCAAAAGTTCATATACCCAGGCCATACTTTGAAAATTTTCGACAATCAAAAATTTTTATTTCGAATAATACAGGTTTAATTTCTGTGTTAAATCATCATCCCCTATTGTGTCTTACCACCCCCATATAGTATCGTCCCTATTTCCTGTAAAAACCTTCAAATTTTTAGTGTTTTAGTCGTTTTTCACCGTTTCTGTAAATTTATAGCATTTTTTGTTGAATTTTCGAAGTTTTTAATTCAAACTTGTCGATTTTTCGCGCTGTTTCTGCTCCAACATCCTCCTGCAGCTCTACCGCGTGTACCTGCAAAGAAACAAAACGATTAATCGCAAGAAAATTTGAAAAATCGCCCGCCCCCCCACCCTTATTATCATTACCAAGGTAAAAGGTCTCACTCTGGTATATAGGAATATATTTTATTTAGCTTTTTAATTAGTTTTAGCAATTTATTCTTAAGTATACGTATCATACAGTGTTATAGGGACTCTTAGGAATATTTTTAGACTTTAACTTTAATTTATATCGTAGTTTTTAGGGAAAAAATCGTGTTTTTTGTGGGTTTCTCCTTCTGAGGGCTATAACTTTTTATTGTTTAGGTATATAGTCATACTTGTACTTATATAGCATAGGGCACGAACCATGCCTCCTCCCAACACCGGAACTCCGCCCCTCCCCGCTTTTGCGGAGGAGGTAGCGGATTTTAAAACCTTCTCCGATGTTGTCGGGAAGCTGGTGACGGCAATAAATACGGCGGTCACTGAAGGAAAGAGCGTCACGGCTGCCAATAAGCGCTTCATTTGCGTGGCAGCCGACGAAATCCGTAGAGCCACCAGATTGCTTTCCTCAGTGTCTGCCGCCTCCACCGCCGCCTCCTCTGCAACGGCAACGCCATCGGCCATTATAACGGCAACTCCATCGCCGCCGAACCGCCCGGATGAGGTACTTCTAACGGCCAATCTTACCCAGGAGCTCGTCACGTGTGTTCGTGAGGAGATCCGTGGGGAGATGGCTCAATTGAAGAACCTCATTACTTCTCAGGCGCGCACTTTTTCAGAGGTAGCCCGAGGAATGCCGGCACCAACAACTGCCCCTGGCCCCATACCCCGGCCATCTGCGACACACAGCAAACCAGCGATCATCATAACACCCAAGTGCGCCGTAAAATCCAGGCAAGACAGCATTGAGGCGTTTAAGAAGAGCATCAGCTTCCGGACCTCTTCTTATGCGCCCGCTCGTGTTCAAGCTGTCTCGAAAGGCAAGTTACGAGTCGAATTCGACAACATAGAACAGCGCGAGGAGACCTTGAAGCGCTTGTCGAATTCGGAGCAGGTCAACGCAGAGCCCGCCCGCAAGTTGCTCCCCATGATCATCCTTAAGGGGATATCCAGGGACGTGCCTTCTGAGGACATTGTGGGAATATTGAAGGAGCAGAACACCTCGCTCAGGGAGATTGTAAAGGGTGAAGAAGACCTGCGCCTACGCTTCAAGCGGAACAACCGCAACCCCACCCTTTACAACGCGGTGTTCCTCGCTTGCCCTACAGTTCATCGCACCATGATGAACATGGTTAGGGTGAGCTTGGATCACCAGCGAGTCCACGTGGACAACTTCTCCCCATTCCTCCAGTGTCATAAGTGTCTGCAGTTTGGGCACCTACGCGGAAAATGTGACGCCACCATAACACCTTGCTCCCATTGTGCGAACACCACTCACACCGTGGACAACTGCCCCCTCAAGGCAAAGCCCTTCACCGCAAAATGCGTGAACTGCATAAGCCATAATGCGAAATTCTCATCCAAGCTTGACTCTAGACACTGCGCTAACTCCAACCAGTGCCCCCGACTCAGAAGCATGCGGGAGAAAATCCTTAGCCGCGTTGATTATGGATTTTAAAGTAAATTAAATTAATTATTAACTTCTATTGTTTTCAGTTTTGTCTTAAAATTTATTTTTGAAATCATAGGGTCAAATTCATTTGTGTAACTTTCTTAAATTTATATTCTCAATTATTAAGTATATGTATACATTATGATCTCTGTATTTAGGGGTCTCCGATCGGGTTGAGTATCAAATAGCACAGCCCGAAAGGAGACCAACTTTACCTATTTACGCTCGCCTCAAAAGAGATCATATCTTTCATTTTATTTTATATATGTTGTTTTTGTATATCTTTTCTCCGTTTTGATTTGTATGTATTTGTTGAATATGTTCACTGGTATATAGGGGTCTCCAATCGGGTCGAGTATCAAATAGCACGGCCCGAAAGGAGACTAACTCAACCTATTTTACGAATTTCTTAAATAGTGGATCATGTTTTGTAGATATGTGCAGATTAACTTGGGTTTTATTTTAGTTTATTTTATATTTTTATATTTTTGCGATCGTTCTCTTATTGTGTTATATATTGTGTCTTTGTTTTCGTGTTTTACTGTGTCCGTTAGAATTACTTATATTTATTAAGCAAAATCGCTGTATTTAGGGGTCTCCGATCGGGTTAAGTATCAAATAGCTTGCCCGAAAGGAGACCAACTTAACCTACTTTATGTTATCTTAAAAGAGATTTTACTTTATTAATGTATGTATTTTTAATAACGTTTTGTAAATTCATATTTCTTTTGTTGTACCTATTTCTCTTCGTGTGTTTTTGTTATCCTTTTTAAACATTTTGAATTATGTATGTTTACTGAATATATGTTCGCTATATATAGGGGTCTCCAATCGGGTCGAGTATCCAATAGCACGGCCCGAAAGGAGACCGACTCAACCTATGTACGATTTTCTTAAAAGTGGGCATATTTTTGTGAACGCGTATAGTTTTATTTGGCTTTTATTATTGTGTGTTTTTGTCTTAGAATATATATGTTTTCTTACTTAAACGTTTTCCTATCAGGCTGACGTATCCAATCGCGTCACCTGTGAAGAATTCGTGTGAAAAACCCAACGCAATGGTAACTAACGCGCCTTCTGATCTGATGGCGTATCAAATCGCGTCATTAGTGATGAAGTCGTTGCGAACAACCCTTTTTGTGACTCCAACAGGGGTAATGTGTCTTAAATTTAAATTGTGAACCAAATAAAATAAGGAAAAAAAAAAAAAAAAAAAAAAAAAAAAAAAAACCTAACCTAACCTAACCCACCCAAACCCAACCTTTTTTTTTTTTTTTTTTTTTTTAACGATGGAGAAATGCATTACGCATCCCCAACAGCTCGGGGGAGCTGAAGGGGTATGTCGGGCTCTCCGCCAGTTACTAGGGCTAATGAGACCCTAGCAACCAACGGCATACCGACTAAAAAACCATCGGGGTCCTTCTCACGACTGTTGCCGGGGCTGTGGGTACGCTTTCGCATTCTTCCATGGCCCCGGCGTCGTTGACTCATTACTCTGAGTCACCTCTACGGGTGAGCAATCGCTCCACACCATTCTCTTATGAGAGGCGCACGGGACCTCCGCGCGCGCCATCTCGAGGCTTGTGAAAGAGACAGCACCCCCCAGTGCCGCCGCTAAAGCCTACAATATAGGGGACATATGACGAGGGTAACGCTTCCTCGGTCCCCGTCTCTCTTATTCTCGACTTAGATGTCCATCACCACTTCCGTCTGTGACGGAAGATCGGTGCTGGCTGTCGTTTTCGGGTCTGGTGCTCTATTCCTCCTTGACTTAGGAGGGGCACACGTCTTGCTGCCCAGACGATGAGTCGACGGCTTGTTTGCCGCCGCGCAAAGTGAGCACTTTGGCGGGGCTGTGCAAGCCACCGACTTATGGCCGGGTTGGCCACATCGGTAGCACTCCTGGCTACGATCCGTTTCGGCAGAGCACTGGGCGCGAACGTGCCCGCTCTGCAGGCAACGATAGCACCGCATAACTCTGGGTTTCACCAACTCCACTCGGGCGGAGACCCAGTCTACTAAGAGACGGCCCTCTGCCCCTATCTTTTTAGCAGCAGCCATTGGGCAGCTCACAAAAGCGACTCCAGTCCCCTGAGGGGTGCTTTTAATATTCCCCACTTTAATTAAGCCTTCTGGGCAGTTCCCTTGTTTCGCTATAGCAGCGATCAGAGCTTCTTTGGTCGCTGTGTCATCTAGACCTAGGACCCGAAACTCTGCACACTTTGTGGGTCTAGTCACTTTCGCAACTTCCACGTCCAAAGCTTCTCTTAGTTTCTGGGCGAAGCAATCAGCCTTTTCAGCACTTGCCTCGCCCGCAGCTACCTCCAATATGCGGGCACCCGTTGCAGCCTTGCGGAACCGTAAACTGGTGATCCCGCAGCTTGCAACGTCTACCTTGGATTTGGCATGCGCCAGCAGTTTGGCGTATGTTACTCCTTTTTCTTCAGCTCCCGGTTGCAGAGTAATTACTACTGCTGCAGTTCGTGGGGGGCGCAATTTCACAGCGGATGGACGTTGTGCAGGCTTAGCAGTTTTGGTCTGCTTTGTGCCTGTTTGTTGCGGTACAGCTTTCTTGGCTTTTTTGCCACGTTTGGTCACGGTAGACCATCCCTCTTTGTCTGCTGGTATCGTCTTCTCCTGGGAGACCTGGGGCTTTGCTGTTTTAGCAGCGATGCCCTTACTTGCCGGCTTCTTCTTCTTTTTCCCCTTTTGGGGATCGTCCGGTTGCTTCGGAGTTGCCTCTTCGCAATTATCTGCAGCTAAAGGAGGGCGAGTCCGTTTTTCAGGAAGCAGTCGCTCCTTCAGTCCCTCCAACTTAGCATCTATCATGCTGCCAACCTGCAGCATGATTGCTTGCACAGCACCTTCAGGGTCGGTTGAAGGCTGGTTCCTCTTCGGAGGAACGTTATCCTCCGCCTGCCTTTCAGACTGCTTCACCCTAGCCAGCAGCTCGCCCATGTCTTTGCGAAGCTCCTTCATCTCCTTCCGCAGACGGGTGTTATCTGCCTGGAGCTTCGCAGTTTCCTCCGATGCAGTTCGGTTGTATAAACCTTCCACTGCTACTCTAACGGAGTTTACTGATTCCTTAAGGGCCCTAGTAAAGGTGCCCTTAAGGTTGCCGGACCTCTTAGCGACTGAAAGAATAACTTCAGTCGCGTCACGAACCTGACTAATCAGGTCATCGGCCAGTAAATCCTCGTTTTCCTCTTGATGCGGAGGAGGGGCCACCGCGCGTTTAGCCACGTGCTTGGCAACCTGCGCAGCCACCTCTTCCTCCGCTTTGCGTATAGCCTCCTGCCTCCTAAGAGTATCCAACTCCGACTGAGCCTTGGCCATACCCACATACCTGCCTGACGTGGGTGGCCGGCCTCTACCTCTTTTCGCCGACAACGACGATTTGTTAGAGGTGACTGAATCTGCATCGCTAGATGCAGACTCCTCCTCCTCTTCCTGAATCCGCCGTTTGCCTCTCTTCTTGAGTTCTAGCGGATGCAGCCGTACACTGCATGCACTAACTCTACAGTCAGTTTCCGACTCTAGGCTTATAATAGAGACATCGTCTCCAGAGCCTCTTTCCAACGACGTGAGTCGTTCCTCCCTTCTCACTACTCCTCTCGCCTTCTCGGCGTAACTACGGCCATCACAGCCCACATCTTTGATTTTTGAAAAATTTTTATCCATAATGAATCCCACGAGTATGAGGGAAATACTCCGTCACCCCGGTCAGTGCCCTCTGTAACCGGGGAAGCCTAAGACCGCTAGGAGTCGGCTGGTTCCTAGCGGGTGGTGCAGTAGCGACTGAAACTCCGTCCAGCCAAGCCCTGAAAAGGGCTTTGAGCCTGCGCTGCACCGCCGCCTACCCTCGGGTAATTTTTTAGTGAGGTGTTCTTCCTCGCGGCCCGGGCGATTAAGCCAAGGCCCTCAGCCCTACAAACAGCTACGAGACATGGCCGCCACTGTTTGCAGGATACCGAGCTTCGAGCGGTGGCAACAAAAGTTGCCTGTCCGGCGGCAGGGTTAGTGCACACCGGACCCGACTCACAGGCATAAAATGCCCATTACTTTATACTCCCGACCCCAACCCATATGAGGCGAGGAGCATAAAGTAAATCCACCGTCATCTTTGAAACTCAAAGAGACACCCTCTCTTGAGGCGAAAACCCGCCTCCCTCTCGGAGCAGCAGAGAAAGGAACTAACTCCTTTCCACTGCCCTCCCGTGTTTTGTCCGCGCCGGTGTGCCAATACCGGTTACCCCCTATCCGCAGCCCGGGGACGCGCCACGTCGCAGTTTACACCTCTGCGCCACACTAGGAAACTCCCTTTCCTAGCAGGTCCGTGGAACCTAACCTAACCTAACCTAACCTAACCTAACCTAACCTAACCTAACCTAACCTTTTTTTTTTTTTTTTTTTTTGATAACGGGTGGAAAGTTGCAACCAACTATCCAGCTACATTGGGGAATGCAGCTGGATTATGTGAGGTTGTCGAGATAAACTCGACGACTCACTAAAACCAACCCGGTGGCCGGCCTCCGTGCATGTCAAAGGGCTCCGGGATCTCCATACGGAACGCACCGGTGCCCCTCTCGCACGTTGCCTATAAGCACCGTGTCCCGGGAATGACATCCAGCCATCCCCGGCACCCGTGTAGGTGCTCACGGCGACAACTTGCCACAAGTGCCGCCGCCCTCCCGGGATCTGCGTATGAGCAGTCAGAGTCCCCACTCCGACCGCTCGCAGATCCTGAAAGACCCCTATTCGGAAGGGGATCCGCTCGCCCCCTTACGGGGCAGGCAGCGCGGGGCGGCTGTTACCAGCGCCCCGTCGCCGCCTCCTCCTCCGAGCGGGATCGGCCCTTTCGCGATCCCGCTCGGCGGCCTCTTTCTGGACCATTACGGTCTCACAGAAAGAGGCCACGGCCCTCCACGCCGTCTCATCTGCCAGCATAGTCGCCACTACGCTCGGCAGAGAGAGATCCTGCCCGATCCTGTTGACCAGGATTCCGCGTTCCTCGCTCCACGCTGAGCAGTGCTCAAGCGTGTGCTGCGCGGAATCCGAGTCCCACCCACAATGGTGGCATTGTGGTGTCGGTTCGCGTCCGATCCTACACAGGTACTCACCGAAGCAACCATGCCCGGTGAGTACCTGTGTAAGACGGTAGGTGACGTACCCATATTCCCTCCCTAGCCAGGCTTCGAGGATTGGCGCTATGGCGCCGACGACGCGTTGGCGCGAGCTTCTCGGCTCCTCGAGCCGCTCGCACCACCTCCCTAGCGCCCGTCGGCGCTCTTGCGCCCGCACTTCAGCTGGCGCGGCACCGCCCCCGGCATCCTGGCGAAGACGAACATACATACGCATGTCCATCTCCGCCAAGATGTCGAGGGGCGGGAACCGCGCCAAGATGGTGGCCGCCTCGTGGGATATCGTTCGATATCCCCGTGCGATCCGTATGGCAATGAGACGCTGTAGGCTACTGTAAAGTAGCCTGTTGCGTCTCACCCCCGTCAGTCTCAATGACCAGACGGGTGCTCCGTAGAGCGCCATGGATCGCACGACCCCCCCGTAGAGGCGGCGGACGCTCTCCCTGGGTCCCCCAAGATTCGGTAGCAGTCGGTGCAACGCACCTGCTACCTTCTGAATCCTGGGGACCGAGCGTCTGAAGTGCTCCCCGAAGTCCCAGCGACTGTCCAAGGTGAGGCCTAAGTACTTCATGTACTGCCCCACCTGGACATCCACGTCACCTACGCGAACCGACAAGCCGGGTGGTTCCCGTCCCCTCGGGAACTTGTGGAACCACAGCGCCTCGGTCTTGTGAGGCGCTATCCGTAGACCCAGCTCGTGGATCTTGTCCACGACACATGCCACCCCAAGCTCGGCGAGCCGTTTGGTCCCGTCGAAGGAGTCCCCGCCGGCAAGTACAAGAGTGTCGTCTGCATAGCAGACGACTTGTACGCCGGCGGGGAGATCGACGCGCAGGACCGCATCGTATGCGAGGTTCCATAGTAGGGGGCCTAAAACGGACCCCTGCGGAACCCCGCAATACACCTCCCTCTGGTGTACCGTCCCATCTCTGCCTGCGTATTGCACGCACCTGTCTCGCAGGTACGCCCCAACCACGCGCTGCAGGTAGAGGGGCACTCCGTGAAACACGAGAGCACCCCTGATCGCCCTCCAGGGCAGGGAATTAAAGGCGTTGACGATGTCCAAAGACACCGCCAACACCTTCCCGCCCCGGGACACTACCTGCTGCGACAGTGTACGGACGCGAAGAATCGCGTCCACTGTCGAGCGCGCGTGTCGGAAACCAAATTGGTTATCCGACAGGTTGGGGCCTACCTGCCACAGATGCGTGCATAGACGGCCGGCAAGTATTCGTTCGAATAGCTTGCCGGCTTCGTCCAGCAGGCAGATGGGACGGTACGCCGAGGGAGACTCCGCGGTCCTGCCGTCCTTCTTCAAGAGGACCAACCTTGCTTCCTTCCATTCCTTGGGGAACAAACCGTAATGGAGGCAGCCGTCAAACAGCCGCCTCAGTCTGTCCCCCAAGCCAGCGGATAGAGCCAGCACCCAGACCCGACCGGGAATCCCGTCGGGTCCAGGTGCTGTATTACGAGCCTTGAGACGCTTTACGGCTCGGTCCAACTCCTCTTCGGATACCCCCATATCATCGGACCAGATGGTCGGGTCCGATGATGGCACGGGGGTAGAGGGACTGTCCTGGACCCGTGGGAAGAGTGTGTCAACCACTCTCCCCACTAAGGCTGGGTCCAGGGTTTCCGTCAACGGAGGGACCCATGCTCGGAGCCTGCCCAGTACAGCCTTGTACGGGCGGCCCCATGGATCCCTATTCAGTCCCTCGAGGAGTTCGCTCCAGGACCGAGACCTGGCGTCGGCTATGGCGCCTTGGAGCGCCACGGTAGCGTCTCTGTAGGCTCGATAAACTCTATCCACATCGGAAGCAAGGGCTCGCCTTCTCCTCCGGGCTCTGGTGTACTCCCGGCGGGCTCGTAGGCATGCTTCTCGCACAGCCTCGAGCTCCGCCGACCACCAGTACACCGCCCGGTGCTTGGTTGGCCCGGTTCGGGGCATCGATGCGTCGCAAATCGACGTCATCGTTGTCCGGAACCAGGCTGCCTCCCTCACAGGATCGGGCAGGGCGTGGCTCTCCGGCCAGGCCGCGACGATGGCGGCGGCTTCCAACAGATCCCTGTTAAGCCGCTTAAGGGCCCATCGTCGCGGCGGACTGCCATCGCGGCGGGACGCACGGTCGGGAGGGCGGAGGGCCACATCGAAAACGATGTGGCGGTGGTCGGATAGCGTGACCACCTCCTCCGCAACTCTCCATCCCGACACCATGTGTGTGGCAGGAAGAGTCGACCATGACAAATCCACGATCGACTCTCCCTGCCACCGCACACATGTGCTTACAGACCCCCGATTAAGCAATCGGAGGTCCATACCCGCCGCCCATTCTACAATGGTCTCTCCCTTTCTGTCGTCTTGGGGACTCCCCCACTCACGAGAGTGAGCGTTGAAGTCGCCCAAGACGAGAACAGGACGCGGTAGGCATCTGCGTATGCAGCTACCTACCGCGTCCAGGTACACCTCGTATTCTACGAGGGTACAGTTGGGAGAGATATAGCAGCCCACAACGGCAAGGCGACCCCATTCCGTGGCGACGAAACCCTGCCCCTTCTCCAGAAGGGCGCAGTGGGGGTCACCTTGCCTTCCGCCCCAGTAAATAGCGACGGAGTCCATATCGTCCCCGAACCAACACGGATGGTTCGGGACACTGTAGGGCTCCGCCACCACCGCAAGTGCAATCCGCCACTGCGCGAAGGTTTGCAGGACTAGGTCCTGCGCGCTCCGGCAGTGGTTCAGATTGCACTGGAGGACTCGTAAGGTGTGATCCATTACGAGGCCTCCATGGCGTCCTGGGGCGGCGGGTCGCTTTGTGAGCAACCCGTCTGAGCGGCCCCCTCTGGCGGGGCCGCTCTTTCTTCCGGTGCTGGGGCTGGAGGAGCTTTGCTCCTCTTGGCCTTAGGAGGGGTGCACTTCTTGCTCCCCATCCTATGGTCAGCCTTACAGCCCTTGTCCGAGCAAAGAGGACACCTGTGCGGACGCGTGCATTGGCTCGCCCGATGATCGGGTTCGCCGCACGCGTAGCACAGGTTTGTACGGTCCTCTTTGCTCTGACATTTGGAGCGGACGTGCCCGAACTCCAAACACCGGAAGCATTGGAGTGGCCTCGACGTCAGGTAATCTACCCTGGCCGAGGTCCACCCCACCACGATGTGCCCCGCCGCGGCTAGCTTCCTCACGGAAGCCAGCGGACAGCGGACCCACACCGTGCCCAGAGCAGAGGGTGAGCGCCGTATTGCGCCCACCCGCACGTCCCCGACCGAACATCCTCCCACCTCGGCGACAGCGGTCTGCACCTCTCGAGGTGTGACGCTGTCGTCGAGGTCCTTCAGCCGCAGCTCCCCTGTCTTCGATGGGCGTGCAATTTTCACGCCCAAATCCAGGAGAGCTGCGCGCATCTGGTCGGCCAGTTTGTCAGCTTTGGAGGCGCAGTCAGGTCCTGACACCTCCAAAATTAGGCCCCCCGTTATGGCCTTCTTGGAGCGGACGGAGTCCACCCCAATATCGGCCAGCCTGATGCGGGCTTTCGCAGTGGCCATCACTGCGGCGAGGGTGACTTCCGACCCCTCCGGAATCGTCACCGTAACCGCCGCAGATGATGGCAGCCGCCCAGGCTTTGGGCCAGACTTGGGACCAACCTTCTGGCCGGCCTTTGGGCCAGCCTTCTGTCCGGCCTTCTGGCCGGCTTTCGGACCTGCGTTTCCCGTTGGGGGGGGCGCCGATGGTGGGGCCCTCTTCATCTTCTTCTTCTTCCCCGCCACCGTGGCCCATGAGGAAGCTGGCGCCGATGGCGCCTGCTCCTCGGAAGACCACGACTGCACAGGTGGCAGGGAAGTCACTGAAGTAGGGCGGGTCGCCCGACCGTCCGGCCTCCTCGAGGGCCCTTGCGCCGCTGAGGCTGCGCTGGTCTGGGGGGGACGAGCTGACTGCTGGGGTCTCCCAGCCGCAGCCAGCTTAGCGTCTATGAGGGCGGCCATGCGCTCCATGAGCCGCTCTTCCCACCCTTTTTCGGCGGCAGGTGTTGGTGCCGCCGGTTTGGCCGCGCTCTGTGCGCTCGGCCTCGGGCCCTCCTGTTGACGGACTGCGTCCGTCAGCTTGTCCACCTTTGTGGCGAGGTCGGCCAACTTGGAGCGGAGCTCGGCGTTTTCACGCTCCAACCGCTCCACGTTGGCGTCGGCAGCAGCTCGCTGGGAGACCACCCTCATGATGGCCCCAGCTTTCCGCGCCGACCGCCGCAGACCCTTGATGTAATCGCCTTTCAAGTTCTTAGACTTGTCGGCGATTTTTTCAATGGTCTGCAGCTCGACCTCCATGCAGGCCTCCAGCTCCGCTGATGGGAGCGCCCGCATCTCTTCCTCAAGGCTTTCGGCCGAGGGCAGATTCGCCTTCGACCTAATGGCCGCTGGTGCGACCCGGGGGTCGAAGACATCGTCTTCCTCCCTGTCCACCCTGTCCTTTAAGTACGTGGCGCGCTTGGACTCAACGTCCGAGGCGCCATCGTTTCTCCTCTTATTGGAGGTGCGCTTTCGCGCAGCACCCGATGCCATCGAAGTGCCGGAGGAGGCGGACAAGATGGAGCCGTCCGACTCTTCTCCTTCACTCGTCATCCACATCCTCCTCGGTGGTGGAGTACCGGGCCGTGCGAAACGAGCTGTGCTCCTACGCGCGACGACCTTTCCTGCCTTTTGGCGAGAGCCGGAGCTCTCGGAACGAATGTTGCCCCCCCCAGAGTACGAGGGGCAGGACGCCGGAGCGCCGTGGGATTCCCCGACCTCTGAGAGGCCGGGACCCACCTGGGGACTATTTGCATTCGTTTGTGTTTCCATGTTTTCCTTTTTTAAGAGGTACGGTCCTCTGTGGTTCCTTTTTTTACGAGGTGTGGTCCTCGACGGTGTTGGCGCCCTAGCGGCCGGGTTTAACCCCCCGACCATACATCCCCTCGGCGGGCGCCAGACCAACTGCCTACGGCTATTTTGGGATTTAGGTATCCAACGATCCCGAATGGGAAAAACCCAAAAAGGCGGCTACGCCTGCCTCACCCGACAGAGAAGGGACTCCTTGCCTCTGTCCGGCTTCTTCCACTGCGCCCTTTGCTAAGTCAAAGGGACGCGCGGAGAAGCCCTTCCTATCCAACGACATCGATCCCGAATGGGAAAAACCCATGTAGGCGGCTACGCCTGCCTCACCCGACAGAGAAGGGACTCCTTGCCTCTGTCCGGCTTCATCCACTGCGCCCTTTGCTCAGTCAAAGGGACGCGCGGAGAAGCCCTCCTATCCAACTCCTCTCCCTATCTTTGTGTTTTGTCCGCGCCGGTGCACCAATATCGCTCGTAAACGAGCGCTATTGGTACACCGGGACCCCCTATCCGCAGCCCGGGGACGCGCCACGTCGCAGTATCACCTCTGCGCCTGTAGGAACTCCATTCCTAGAGGTTCGTGGAACCTAACCTAACCTAACCTAACCTAACCTAACCTAACCTAACCTAACCTAACCTAACCTAACCTAACCTAACCTAACCTAACCTAACCTTTTTTTTTTTTTTTTGCTTTACGGGCGGTAAAATCTGCAACCAGATACCTAGTTTGCCCAGGGGCGGCAAACTAGGTTATGTGAGGTTGTCAAGCACTCTGCGCTCGACGACTCACTAAAACGCCCGATGGCCAGCCTCAATGCATGTCGAGGGGCTCCGGGATCTCCATACGGAACGCACCGGTGCCCCTCTCGCATCGTTGCTAGGAGCATCGTCCCGGGAATGACACCCACTGCCACGACCGGTCCCGCGCACTACGTACGCGGAGCTCACGACAGCACTAACTTAAGTGCCGTCGCCCTCCCGGGGTCCACAAGCGAGCAGCCGAAGCCCCCACCTCAGCCACTCACGGACCCAAACAGCAGAGTCGGCAACGCCGAACTCCGCTCCACGACTGGCGGCAAGGCCAAAAGCCAGAACGGCCACCAGTCCCCATCCCGTGTAGGGGCAGGCACCCGCTGTCGCCTCCCCTCCATCCCAGAGTGGGATCAAAAAAGACCCCACTCGGCGGCCTCGCTCCCGGCAAATCACATGATCGCCAGGAGGAGGAGAGTTGCGGAGACGGTGCGTACACCGTCCCATCACTCTCAGATCTCCTGCCGCTGGTAATTTTTTACTGAGGTGTTCTTCCTCTCCATTCCCGTCTTGCATCCATCACCTCACATTCCTATCCCTTTCATTCTCCGCCAAAGAGATGACGACTCGTCGATCAAGTGGTGGGTTGACACACACTGATCGACGCATCGTCACCCTCGGCAGACCTTCCGACCTTCATCAACCATTCCCTTCCATACGGAGGCCTATAAGAGGCCTCACTACCTTCCTAATAACTGGCAGCTAGGCAAGTGCATCGCCCAAAACCACGATGAAGTCACCAAGCCGCCAGTCTGTGCCCCGTCGCGGGGGCCCCTCCCTGGGTGGGATCAGCCGTGTTCTAATCCCACCCACTTGGTTGGCCTCACTCCCTACTAATCGGGCAATTGGCGTCAAGGCAAGTCGATCATGTGCGAGAAGACCACGATCAAGTCGCCAAGACACCTACCCGACTTTCAGGAAGAGAACCCATTCCCTCATCTCTCATACCGTGGCCTCTCTCCCTACTAATCGTGCAATTGGTACCAAGGCAAGTCAATCATGTCATCGAGACCACGATCAAGTCGCCAAGGCACCTACCCGACTTTCAGGAAGAGCACCCATCCCTCATCTTCTAACATCCATCATATCTTGCCTACCCTGGACGCTGGCAATAGAGCACCCCCTCTATTCCCTACTCGGTTGGCTGTTGCTCACCGAGCACGTCCTGCTACATCCACTGCGCCCTTTGCTAATCAAAGGGACGCGCGGAGAAGCCTTCCCCGCCCCCCACCTACCTCCCTATCTTCGTGTTTTGTCCGCGCCGGTGTGCAACAACACACCGGTTACCGGTACCGAACTCGGTACCGGCTACCCCTATCCGCAGCCCGGGGACGCGCCACGTCGCAGTATCACCTCTGCGCCTGTAGGAACTCCATTCCTAGAGGTTCGTGGAACCTAACCTTTTTTTTTTTTTTTTTTTTTTTTTTTTAACGATGGAGAAATGCATTACGCATCCCCAACAGCTCGGGGGAGCTGAAGGGGTATGTCGGGCTCTCCGCCAGTTACTAGGGCTAATGAGACCCTAGCAACCAACGGCATACCGACTAAAAAACCATCGGGGTCCTTCTCACGACTGTTGCCGGGGCTGTGGGTACGCTTTCGCATTCTTCCATGGCCCCGGCGTCGTTGACTCATTCATCTGAGTCTCCTCTTTGGGTGAGCAATCGCTCCACTCCATTCTCTTATGAGAGGCGCACGGGACCTCCGCACGCGCCATCTCGAGGCTTGTGAAAGAGACAGCACCCCCCAGTGCCGCCGCTTAAGCCTACAGTATAGGGGACATATAACGAGGGAAACGCCTCCTCGGTCCCCGTCTCTCTTAGTTTCGACTTATATGTCCATTACCGCTTCCGTCTGTGACGGAAGATCGGTGCTGGCTGTCGGTTTCGGGTCTGGTGCTCTGTTCCTCCTTGATTTAGGAGGGGCACACGTCTTGCTACCCAGACGATGAGTCGACGGCTTGTTTGCCGCCGCACAAAGTGAACACTTTGGCGGGGCTGTGCAGGACGCCGACTTATGGCCTGGTTGTCCGCATCGGTAGCACTCCGTGCTACGGTCTGTTTCGGCCGAGCACTGGGCGCGAACGTGCCCGCTTTGCAGGCAACGATAACACCGCATTGCTCTGGGTTTGACTAGTTCTACTCGGGCTGAGACCCAGTCTACTAAGAGACGACCCTCTGCCCCTATCTTTTTGGCAGCAGCCATCGGACAGCTTACCAGCACAACTCCAGCCCCCTGGGGGGAGCTTTTAATATCCCCCACTTTGATTAAGCCTTCTTGGCAACCCCCTTGCTTTGCTATAGCAGCGACCAAATCTTCTTTGGTCGCTGTGTCGTCCAGACCTATAACCCGAAACTCCGCACATTTCGTGGGTCTGGTCACTTTTGCAACCTCCGCGTCTAAGACTTCTCTTAGTTTTTGGGCAAAGCAATCAGCCTTTTCAGCATTTGCCTCACCCGCAGGCACCTCCAATATGCGGGCACCCGTTGCAGCCTTGCGGAACCGTAAGCTGGTGATCCCGCAGCTTGCAACGTCTACTTTGGACTTAGCATGCGCCAGCAGTTTGGCGTATGTAACTCCTTTCTCTTCAGCTCCCGGTTGCAGAGTAATTACTACTGCTGCAGTTCGCGGGGGACGCAATTTCACAGCGGATGGACGTTGTGCAGGCTTAGCAGTTATGGTCTGCTTTGTGCCTGTTTGTTGCGGTACAGCTTTCTTGGCTTTTTTGCCACGTTTGGTCACGGTAGACCATCCCTCATTGTCTTTTGGTACCGTCTTCTCCCGGGAGACCTGGGGTTTTACCGTTTCAGCAGGGATGCCCTTACTTGCCGGCTTCTTCTTCTTTTTCCCCTTTTTTTGGGGTTCATCCGGTTGCTTCGGAGTTGCCTCTTCGCAATTGTCTGCAGCTAAAGGAGGGCGACTCCGTTTTTCAGGAAGCAGTCGCTCCTTCAGTCCCTCCAACTTAGCATCAATCATGCTGCCAACCTGCAGCATGATTGCTTGCACAACACCTTCAGGGTCGGTTGAAGGCTGGTTCCTCTTCGGAGGAACGTTATCCTCCGCCTGCCTTTCAGACTGCTTCACCCTAGCCAGCAGCTCGCCCATGTCTTTGCGAAGCTCCTTCATCTCCTTCCGCAGACGGGTGTTATCTGCCTGGAGCTTCGCAGTTTCCTCCGATGCAGTTCGGTTGTAGAGACCTTCCACTGCTACTCTAACGGAGTTTACTGATTCCTTAAGGGCCCTAGTGAAGGTGCCCTTAAGGTTGCCGGACCTCTTAGCGACTGAAAGAATAACTTCAGTCGCGTCACGAACCTGACTAATCAGGTCATCGGCCAGTAAACCTTCGTTTTCCTCTTGATGCGGAGGAGGGGCCACCGCGCGTTTAGCCACGTGCTTGGCAACCTGCGCAGCCACCTCTTCCTCCGCTTTGCGTATAGCCTCCTGCCTCCTCAGAGTATCCAACTCCGACTGAGCCTTGGCCATACCCACATACCTGCCTGACGTGGGTGGCCGGCCTCTACCTCTTTTCGCCGACAACGACGATTTGTTTGAGGTGACTGAATCTGCATCGCTAGATGCAGACTCCTCCTCCTCTTCCTGAATCCGCCGTTTGCCTCTCTTCTTGAGTTCTAGCGGATGCAGCCGTACACTGCATGCACTAACTCTACAGTCAGTTTCCGACTCTAGGCTTATAATAGAGACATCGTCTCCAGAGCCTCTTTCCAACGACGTGAGTCGTTCCTCCCTTCTCACTACTCCTCTCGCCTTCTCGGCGTAACTACGGCCATCACAGCCCACATCTTTGATTTTTGAAAAATTTTTATCCATAATGAATCCCACGAGTATGAGGGAAATACTCCGTCACCCCGGTCAGTGCCCTCTGTAACCGGGGAAGCCTAAGACCGCTAGGAGTCGGCTGGTTCCTAGCGGGTGGTGCAGTAGCGACCGGAACTCCGTCCGGCCAAGCCCTGAAAAGGGCTTTGAGCCTGCGCTGCACCGCCGCCTACCCTCGGGTTATTTTTTATAGAGGATTTCTTCCTCGCGGCCCAGGCGACCAAGCCAAGGCCCTCAGTCCTACAACGATTACGAGACATGACCGCCGTCGTTGTAGGATTCCGAGTTTCGAGCGGTGGTAACATAAAGTTACCTGTCCGGCGGCAGGGTTAGTGCACACCGGACCCGACTCACAGGCATAGAATGCCCCCTTTACCTTATACTCCCGACCCCAACCCATATGAGGCGAGGAGCATAAAGGTAAACCACCGTCATCCGAGAAAAACTCGGAGAGACCCTCTCTTGAGGCGAAAGCCCGCCTCCCTCTCGGAGCAGCAGAAAAAGGAACTAACTCCCTTCTCTGCTCTCCCGTGTTTTGTCCGCGCCGGTGTGCCAATACCGGTTACCCCCTATCCGCAGCCCGGGGACGCGCCACGTCGCAGTTTACACCTCTGCGCCACACTAGGAAACTCCCTTTCCTAGCAGGTCCGTGGCCGTGGAACCTAACCTAACCTAACCTAACCTTTTTTTTTTTTTTTTTTTTTTTTTTTTTTTTTTTTTTTTTTTTTTTTTTGACGCTGGGAAAAATGCATTACGCATTCCCACCCATTGGGGGATGGGTGGGATATGTGGGACTCCCCGGTCTGAGACCGGTATACCCACTAAACGACCCAGCGGCTGTCCTGCATCGTCTGTGTGGAGGAGGACTGGGAAACCGGCAGAGCCTTTACGTCCAGTCCTCCGCCGACGAGCCCCCGCTTTAACAGCGGGGCCAGCACGCCCCTCCTTATAAGGAGGGGCCCGGGAACGACCTGTAGCCATTCCCGCCCGGCGGAGGTGGTGAATAGGTGCAATGCGGGAGAGTTGAAAGGCGCCCCCGCGCCTCTCTCCCGCTATTCACCACCACATGAGGCGAGAGAAGACGATTACGATCGCCTTCTCCCACCTCTTCTCACCCTTCCTCTCCTTCTCCTCCGCCGTGGCGCCGCGAGAGGGTCCTCCTCCCGCGAGCGCTCTGCCGCCTCCTTCTGTGACATCACTTCCTCACAGAAGGAGGCGACAGCTGCCCAGGCCACCTCACTTCCCAGCATGGAGTTGACCACACCGGGAAGCGAGAGGTCCGGCCCGACAGCCGCTGTCAGGCCGCGGCGCGGCTCGGACCACGATGGGCACACCTCGAGGGTGTGCTGCGCCGTGTCCTCCGCTGCGCCACAATCGTGGCACAGCGGGGCCTCCTCCCTTCCGATCCGGTGCAGG
Organism: Hydriomena furcata; assembly: GCA_912999785.1. NCBI lineage: Eukaryota > Metazoa > Arthropoda > Insecta > Lepidoptera > Geometridae > Hydriomena > Hydriomena furcata. The sequence continues at coordinate 29,769 of OU538830.1, forward strand.
TACGATCCGAAGCATCCATGCCCGGATAGCACCTGCACCATGCGGAAGGAGAGGAAGCCGTGGTCGCGCTCGAGCCAATCCTGCAGGACTGGCCCGAGAGCGTCCAACGTTCGGCGTCCGAACGCGGCGGAGGCGAGGTCCTCCGTCCATTGCTGGACGATTGTGTCCCTCGCCTGCCGCCGGACGGCTTCCCGCTCTTCCGGGGCGACGCGCTCTCCCAGCGCCCTTCGCCCCGCCGTCCACTCGTACACTCTGGCGAGCACCCACGCCTCGAGCTCCCAGGGAGGGGTGCCCGCCAGAGCGCACGCCGCCGCGAACCCAACCGAACGGTAGGCCCTGGCCACCCGCTGTGCGATGGCCCTTTGGGGCCTACGTATCGCGGCGGCGTTTTCCCTCCTTTGGAGGGAGTCCGCCCAGATGGGGGCCCCGTAAAGGGCCATGCTCTTCAAGATGCCGGCATAAATCTGCCGGCATCGCGCTTTGGGCCCTCCCAGATTCGGGAGGAGCCACGAAAGCGCCCCCGCGACCTTCAGCAGGCGCGTCGACAGCCCGCTGAAGTGCGGGCCGAAGCGCCACCTGCTGTCGAGCACCAGGCCCAGATATTTCATCTGGGCCTTTACCTCGACCCTGACGCCCTCCACGACGATGTGGGCGTCAGTGGGGATGCGCTGCCGAGGCCCGTGGAAGAACACGGCCTCGGTCTTGTGCAGCGCAACCCCCAATCCGAGGCGGCGGATCCTTCCCGCGACCAGGCATCCGCCGGCCGAGGCAAGGCTCGCCGCCTCCCTGAAGTTCCTCCCCCGGGCAGTGAGAAGAGTGTCATCCGCGTAGCAGATGACACTCGTGCCACGGAGGAGAGCTCCCCGCAGGAGCCAGTCGAAACCGATGTTCCACAGGAGCGGTCCTAAGACAGACCCCTGTGGAACACCGGATTCCGCGCCGTACCGCCGCATCTGGCCAGTTTTATCTACCAGGAGGACCGCTCGGTCCTCCAGGTAGCTGGCCAGGAGGCCCCGCAGGTACTGAGGCGCTCCATGGTAGCGGAGCGCCTCGAGTATTGTGGAGTGGGGGACGGAGTTGAAGGCGTTGGCTATGTCAAATGACACAGCCAACACCCCGTCACCTGCCTCCACGGCCTCGCTCACCTGGCCCTTGAGCTGGGCCAGCGCGTCCACTGTCGAACGCCCCCTTCGGAAACCGAATTGGGCGTCCGACAGGTTCGGCCCCACCTCCAGCAGGAGGCCATTTAGCCGGCTGGCGACAATCCCCTCGAACATCTTACCGACCTCATCGAGCAGTACGATGGGTCGGTATGCCGAGGGGGAGTCTGCCGGGCGGCCCTCCTTTCGGAGGAGGCACAGCTGCCCCTCCTTCCATGGTTTCGGGAACCTCCCCGATGCGAAACACGCACCGAAGAGGTCCCGAAACCTCCCTTCCATCTGGGTGGCGGCAATTGCCACCACCCGCGCGGGGACGCCGTCCGGCCCGGGGGCCGTCTTCTTGCTGCGGAGGCGAAGAACCTCCGCGGCAAGCTCCTCCGCCGTGACCGGTGGGGGGGCTCCCTCCTCCGGCACACTCCGCGGAGGGTCCATTGCTGGTGGGGTGAAGTCGGTTCCGGCCGGGAACAACGACCGAACCACCCCATCCAGCAATGCCGGCTCCAGGGACTCCGTTAGGGGGGGACCAAAGGGGCGCAGTTTGTTCCGCGCCGCCTTGTATGGTCTCCCATACGGGTCCCTGTCGAGACCCTCCAGCATCTCAGCTCGCGCCGCGTCCTCAGCGGCGGTCATTGCTGACTTGAGGACCGTCTTTGCCTCTACATAAGAGGCGTAGAGACGGTCCTCCTCCTCGGGGTCTCGCCGGCTGCGCCGCCGACTCCGCGCGTACTCCCGCCTTGCCGCCACGCAGGCAGCCCGGAGCCCCGCCAGCTCCTCCGACCACCAATACACGGCGCGACGGGGGGGCGGGCGTCGAGACCGAGGCATGCTGGAGTTGCATACCTCGGTCAGGGACCTCCGGAGTTCGGCCGCCGCGGAGTCTACGTCCAGGACTTGAACAGGAGGCGCGAGCCAGTCCTGGACGAACGCCGCCTCCTTAGCCGCCTCGCGATCGAGGCGGGTGAGGGCCCACCGCGGGAAGGATGATCGGCCCGAGGGGGCCGTCGTCCGGGGGCTGATGGAGATGTCGAACCGCACGTATCTGTGGTCCGACAGTGTCTCCATCATCTCCACCCGCCAGTTCACGACGCGGGCGGCCAAGACGGGGGTGGCGAACGAGACGTCCACCACTGACCCTCCCCGTCTCCGCACGCACGTCTGAACTGTCCCTCTGTTGAGGAGGGACAGACCGGACGAAGCCGCCCAGAGTTCGACGGGGCGGCCCCTTTGGTCGTAGGCCCGGTTGCCCCAGGCCGTCGACCAGGCGTTCAGGTCGCCCATGACGGCGACCTGGCGCGGTGCCGCCCTACCCACAACCGCTGCCAGGACTGCGAGGAAGTCCTCGAAGTCCTGGAGAGGGCGGTTTGGGGAGAAATATACGCCAACTATGGCTATTTCTCCCCACGCGGCGGCCACGTATCCCGGTCCCCTCTCTAAGAGCGAGAGGGGAGGGGAGTCTGTGGAAGACCGCGACACCAATGCCACCAAGCCGTCCCGATCACCCAGCCAACGGCTGGGGATCGAGTACGGCTCGGCGACCACCGCCACGTCCACCAACCACTCAGCCATGATCTGCGTTAGCAGATCCTGGGCTTTCTTGCAGTGGTTGGTGTTCGCCTGGAGGATGCAATGTTCGACCCTATCCATCAGTCGGACATTGCACCTCCCTCCTCAGCCGCCGAGGTCCCTGCCTTAGGGGCGGCGGCGGTCGCAGCGGCAGGCCGGGTCGGCGCCTGCGCTTTGCCCTTCTTAGGGGGAGGATTGCAGTTCCTCCCCCTCATGACGTGCTTCGCCGGACGGCCGCTGGCTGCGCACACAGCGCAGTGCGGCGTGGCGGCCTCGCAGGTGGCGGACTTGTGCCCCTCCTTCCCGCAGCGGTAGCAGCTGACCGATCTGTCCACCTTGGATGGACAGAGGGCCCGCGTGTGCCCGATTCCGCAGCACTTGAAGCAGCGCAGAGGCTGATCTTCAAGTGCGCGGACTCTGCAGGAGGTCGAGAGACCCACTGTTAGCCGTCCCTTGGCGAGGACGGCTTTGGCCGCGGTAACTGGGCACTCAAGGCGGATAGTGCCCATGCCTCCGCGGCCGGGTCTGATCTCCCGACCTTGCACCGCTGCGGTGTCGCAGCCCCCGATAGCTGCGATCGCCGCCATCACCTCCTCTTTGGTGACCGAATCATCCAGATCGGTCACCTCCAAGGCCGCCGACTTAATGGGCCTGGCCACCTTGGCCGCGTCCGCAATGACCTCTCGCAGTTTGCCTGCGAAGAGGTCCGCGTTGGCGCCGCCCTGGGCCCCTGGGAACTCGAATATTCGAGCCCCAGCTTGGGTCCTGCGGCACGTGACCGCTCCGATCCCAAGCTGGGAGGGATCGGCGTGTGTACGAGCCCGCTTGAGGACGGACTCGTACGTTTCTCCCCGCTCTGCGGCCTCCGCGGTGAGCGTCACCACGACGGCCGCGGTTTTGGGAGGAATTAATTTCCTCCCACCGGCGGGGGCCCTTTTGGCTGCAGCGGGGGCAGCAGCAGAGGGCTTAGAGGCCGCCTTTTTCCCCTTTCCCTTCCCCTTATTCTTGGCAGTCGCCTGGGACTGGCCAGAAGGGGTGACGGTGGGGGCGGTAGGGGCGGCGGCCTTTTTGGCCTTCTTGGCCTTGCCCTTTCCCTTGACCACTTCGGTCCAAGACTGGTTGGACGGAGTGGTCGAAGGGAGTTGGGCGTCCTCCGTTTGGGAGGATGGCCCCGGCTGTTTCTGCCTCTTGTTCGCCGCTAGCGGCGGTCGGAGGCGCTTCTCCGGTAAGAGCCTGTCCTCGATGCCATCGAGACAGGCTCTTGTGAACGCCCTCTCCTCCATGACAACCTTGCGGATGATATCCTCAAGGTTGGAGGAGGAGGGGCTTTCAGCCGCCGGCGCCGGTCTGGGATCGGCCTGAGTAGGTCGAGCCGCGGCCGATCGTGGATCGGCCTGGGCAGGCAGGGCTGTAACTTCAGCCAGCTTCTTGTGAAGCTGGCTGACCTCCGACTGCAGGCGGTCGAGCCTCACCTGCAGTTGCCGCGTCTCGTCCGTGGCGGTGCGCTGCACCAGCTCCCGGACTATGCCACGCATGCTCGCGGCCCTGCTTTTTAGGGACTTTTGAAAAGTCCCTTTTAGGTTCGAGGACTTAGAGGCGACCTGCGCGATCTCCTCTTCGTCCTCTTGAGCCATGCGCTCCAGCTCCGCTAAGGAGTGGTCCGCGTACTGGACGCAGGATGCGCCGTAGCCAGACTTGGCTCTTGCGGTACGCGCCTGCTGCTCCTTAACAGCGACCTGCTCTTCCAGGTCCTGCTGGAGCTGCGCCCGACGAGCCAGGTTTAGCTGGCGTTGCGCATCCTCCAGGCCCACATCGTGGGTGCCGGCTATGGCGGCCCGCTTCTTTGCCTTAGCTTTTAGCTTCGGCTTGCTCGCTGCCGTCGACGACGAATCCGAGGAGCCGGAGCCCTTTAAAAAGGCCCGCTTCCGCGATCGACCCTCCGCGATTGCCGCGAGTGGGCCCTCCGACATCGAACCAGCGTCCGACATCACCGCAGACTCGTTGTCGGAATCCGACAACTCGTCCGCCCGTCCATGAAGGACGACCGCCTTTCCTTCGTCGGGTTTTACCCCGACAGAGGTTTGGCCCTGAGAAGGGCCTTTTAAGAAACGCCCGGAGGCGTCTCGCGCAGGCATTGGCAGTTTAGGCATGGTAGCCTCCGCCAGTGTTGTAGATAACCGCAAAAGAGTCTACAACGCACAGTGCACTTTAGCCGAACCCAGTCTGCCACTCCGTTACGGTGGTCAGAACTGGGGATCGTTTCCAGGGGACGCGACGTGGACGCAAGCACTGTGGGGGGTCCCCCAACCTAACCTAACCTAACCTAACCTAACCTAACCTTTTTTTTTTTTTTGCTTTACGGGCGGTAAAATCTGCAACCAGATACCTAGTTTGCCCAGGGGCGGCAAACTAGGTTATGTGAGGTTGTCAAGCACTCTGCGCTCGACGACTCACTAAAACGCCCGATGGCCAGCCTCAATGCATGTCGAGGGGCTCCGGGATCTCCATACGGAACGCACCGGTGCCCCTCTCGCATCGTTGCTAGGAGCATCGTCCCGGGAATGACACCCACTGCCACGACCGGTCCCGCGCACTACGTACGCGGAGCTCACGACAGCACTAACTTAAGTGCCGTCGCCCTCCCGGGGTCCACAAGCGAGCAGCCGAAGCCCCCACCTCAGCCACTCACGGACCCAAACAGCAGAGTCGGCAAAGCCGAACTCCGCTCCACGACTGGTGGCAAGGCCAAAAGCCAGAACGGCCACCAGTCACCATCCCGGTAGGGCAGGCACCCACTGTCGCCTCCCCTCCATCCCAGAGTGGGATCAAAGGGATCCCACTCGGCGGCCTCGCTCCCGGCAAATCACATGATCGCCAGGAGGAGGAGAGTTGCGGAGACGGTGCGTACACCGTCCCATCACTCTCAGATCTCCTGCCGCTGGTAATTTTTTACTGAGGTGTTCTTCCTCTCCATTCCCGTCTTGCATCCATCACCTCACATTCCTATCCCTTTCATTCTCCGCCAAAGAGATGACGACTCGTCGATCAAGTGGTGGGTTGACACACACTGATCGACGCATCGTCACCCTCGGCAGACCATCCGACCTTCATCAACCATTCCCTTCCATACGGAGGCCTATAAGAGGCCTCACTACCTTCCTAATAACTGGCAGCTAGGCAAGTGCATCGCCCAAAACCACGATGAAGTCACCAAGCCGCCAGTCTGTGCCCCGTCGCGGGGGCCCCTCCCTGGGTGGGATCAGCCGTGTTCTAATCCCACCCACTTGGTTGGCCTCACTCCCTACTAATCGTGCAATTGGTGCCAAGGCAAGTCGATCATGTGCGAGAAGACCACGATCAAGTCGCCAAGACACCTACCCGACTTTCAGGAAGAGAACCCATTCCCTCATCTCTCATACCGTGGCCTCTCTCCCTACTAATCGTGCAATTGGTACCAAGGCAAGTCAATCATGTCATCGAGACCACGATCAAGTCGCCAAGGCACCTACCCGACTTTCAGGAAGAGCACCCATCCCTCATCTTCTAACATCCATCATATCTTGCCTACCCTGGACGCTGGCAATAGAGCACCCCCTCTATTCCCTACTCGGTTGGCTGTTGCTCACCGAGCACGTCCTGCTTCATCCACTGCGCCCTTTGCTAATCAAAGGGACGCGCGGAGAAGCCTTCCCCGCCCCCCACCTCCCTATCTTCGTGTTTTGTCCGCGCCGGTGTGCAACAACACACCGGTTACCGGTACCGAACTCGGTACCGGCTACCCCTATCCGCAGCCCGGGGACGCGCCACGTCGCAGTATCACCTCTGCGCCTGTAGGAACTCCATTCCTAGAGGTTCGTGGAACCTAACCTAACCTAACCTAACCTAACCTTTTTTTTTTTTTTGCTTTACGGGCGGTAAAATCTGCAACCAGATACCTAGTTTGCCCAGGGGCGGCAAACTAGGTTATGTGAGGTTGTCAAGCACTCTGCGCTCGACGACTCACTAAAACGCCCGATGGCCAGCCTCAATGCATGTCGAGGGGCTCCGGGATCTCCATACGGAACGCACCGGTGCCCCTCTCGCATCGTTGCTAGGAGCATCGTCCCGGGAATGACACCCACTGCCACGCCCGGTCCCGCGCACTACGTACGCGGAGCTCACGACAGCACTAACTTAAGTGCCATCGCCCTCCCGGGGTCCACAAGCGAGCAGCCGAAGCCCCCACCTCAGCCACTCACGGACCCAAACAGCAGAGTCGGCAACGCCGAACTCCGCTCCACGACTGGCGGCAAGGCCAAAAGCCAGAACGGCCACCAGTCCCCATCCCGTGTAGGGGCAGGCACCCACTGTCGCCTCCCCTCCATCCCAGAGTGGGATCAAAAGGATCCCACTCGGCGGCCTCGCTCCCGGCAATCGCATGATCGCCAGGAGGAGGAGAGTTGCGGAGACGGTGCGTACACCGTCCCATCACTCTCAGATCTCCTGCCGCTGGTAATTTTTTACTGAGGTTTTCTTCCTCTCCATTCCCGTCTTGCATCCATCACCTCACATTCCTATCCCTTTCATTCTCCGCCGAAGAGATGACGACTCGTCGATCAAGTGGTGGATTGACACACACTGATCGACGCATCGTCACCCTCGGCAGACCTTCCGACCTTCATCAACCATTCCCTTCCATACGGAGGCCTATAAGAGGCCTCACTACCTTCCTAATAACTGGCAGCTAGGCAAGTGCATCGCCCAAAACCACGATGAAGTCACCAAGCCGCCAGTCTGTGCCCCGTCGCGGGGCCCCTCCCTGGGTGGGATCAGCCGTGTTCTAACCCCACCCACTTGGTTGGCCTCACTCCCTACTAATCGGGCAATTGGCGTCAAGGCAAGTCAATCATGGCTCCCCGCCGCGATCAACAAGCCAAGACACCTACCCGACTTTCAGGAAGACGACCCATCCCTCATCTCTATCATCCCTCATCTCTATCATCCCTCATCTCTATCATCCATCATCTTGTCCTACCCTGGACGCTGGCAATAGAGCACCCCCTCTATTCCCTGCTCGGTTGGCTGTTGCTCACCGAGCACGTCCTGCTTCATCCACTGCGCCCTTTGCTAATCAAAGGGTCGCGCGGAGAAGCCTTCCCCACCCCCCTACCTCTCTCTCTTCGTGTTTTGTCCGCGCCGGTGTGCCAATACCTGAGACGTGCTCTTACGAGCACTATTGGACACACCGGTTACCGGTACCGGTTACCCGGTACCGGCTACCCCTATCCGCAGCCCGGGGACGCGCCACGTCGCAGTATCACCTCTGCGCCTGTAGGAACTCCATTCCTAGAGGTTCGTGGAACCTAACCTAACCTAACCTAACCTTTTTTTTTTTTTTTTTTTTTTTTTTTTTTTTTTACGATGGGAAAATGCTTTACGCATCCCCTTCAGCTCGGGGAGAGCTGGAGGGGTATGTCGGACTCTCCGCCAGTTACTAGTAACCAGCGGTATACCGACTAAAAACCCATCGATGTTCCTTCACTCACCTAAGTGCCAATGCATCGTCAAACCATTCGTCATCAGACAAACGGCTCGACTCTGCATTGCCACTTGACCGAGCCACGGGGTCCCTTTCGGATTCTACCGCGACTCGGTCGGTGATTGTCCGCCCTAGGCGAACCCCTCGGTCCTCATCCTGGGATGTAGGTGGATGTCCCGGAACATATGGGACATCCCCTGATGTCGGTGGTCTGTGCAATGCAGGGCTGGGGCTCCCCGCTCCCATGCCCTGCTGACCGTCGTCGAGTGGAAGCAGGCGAATGAATGCCCTTCGCCTTCTTCCGGTCCTCCGCTTGCGGCACGGATCAGCTTGAGGGTCTTCCTCTCTGATCCGTTCCGCCGCCTCCTTCAGCAAGATGATATCCTCGCAAAAGGAGACCATCGCATCCCAAGCTCTTTCGCTTCCCAGCATGGCCTCGACCACAATTGGCAGCGAGAGGTTTTGTCCAACTGTCGCTTTAAGCGTTGAACGTTGTGAGTCCCAAGCGTTGCACACCTCTACAGTGTGTTGCGCTGTATCATCAGCGTCACCACAATGCTGGCAGCCTGGACTAGCCTCCCTCTTGGCGACTCGATGCAGATAGTGACCAAAGCACCCGTGTCCTGACAGGACCTGCACCAGTCTGAAAGTGAGGGCACCGTGTTCGCGATGCACCCACGCAGCCAGTACCGGACGTATAGCGTCTAGAGTCCATCGGCCATATTCAGCGGACTCTAGCTCTTCGGCCCACTGTTGCAAAGCGACCTCTTGAGCCAGCTTCCGGGCGTGTTGAATTTCTTGCGGGGCCAGGCGGAATCCCTGCGCCCGCATATCTATCTTCCGTCGGTAAATTTCAGCAAGCACCTCAGCCTCCTTCTCCCACGGAAGGGTTCCTGCTATGGCGCATGCTGCTCCATGTGACACAGTTCGATATCCCCTTATTGCTCTGTTGGTCATGATCCTTTCCGGTCTCCGCAGTAGAGCTTTGGTGCTGGAATTCAAAGCATCCACCCACACCGGTGCACCGTAAAGGGCCATCGAGCGGATGACTCCTGTATATAGGCGGCGACAAGATGCCTTAGGGCCATGTATGTTCGGCAGAAGACGTGCAAGAGCACCTGCCGCACCCTGTAGTTTTGGGGCTAGGAGCTGAAAGTGCTCGGAAAACTTCCAGGCACTGTCAAGGGTGAGCCCCAAATACCTCATGTGTTTCGAGATCATGACCCGCACTCCGTCAACCATGATGTAGGCTCCAGCAGGCAGCCTACCTCCTCTCCCATGGAATGAGATGGCCTCAGTTTTGTTGAGAGCCACCTTTAACCCAAGCAACCGAATACGACCTACCAAAAGCGTGGAACCCACCGTGGCCAGGTGTGCGACCTCCTGATAGCTGCTTCCCCGAGCGAGAAACAGAGTATCATCTGCATAACAGATAATATGCGTCCGGGGGAGCAGCGTTCCCCGAAGTACCCAATTATAACCGATGTTCCACAACAAAGGGCCCATCACCGAACCTTGTGGAACACCGGTTGTCATTCGTCTAGCACAGACTCTACCCTCGTGATTTAGGTAGAGCACATCACGTTCTCTTAAATAGTTCCCTACGAACCGTCGAAGGTATGGAGGTACTCCATGGTACCGGAGAGCCTCTTCGATGCATTCGTAGGGAAGACTATTAAAGGCATTGGCAATATCTAATGATACTGCCAATACGCGCTCTCCCCCTGCTACAGCCTCTTGGGAGATGTTCTTGAGGCATAGCAATGCGTCTATTGTGGAGCGTCCAGTTCTGAAGCCGTATTGCTCCTCTGCCAGGTTAGGACCCTCACGGGATAGATGGTCGAGGATGCGGGCAGCCACGATCCTTTCCAGTAGCTTACCCGCTTCATCGAGCAAGACTATCGGTCTATAGCCAGAGGGTGAGTCAGCTGGGCGACTCTCCTTCCGAAGAAGACATAGGCGACCGTCTTTCCAAACCTTGGGGAACCGACCCGCTTCCATGCATGATTGGAATAGTTCCTGCAGTCGGTTGCCCAAATGTTTTAAAGCCAGCGACAGAACACGGCCTGGTACGCCATCCGGTCCTGGGGCCGTTTTCTTAGCCCGTAGATGAAGGGCTGCACCACCAATCTCTGCTTCGGTGACTGAGGGCACTTCCTCTGAGGAAACTTCCGAAGGGAGATCAGGCGGAGCCATATGAGGTGGTTCATGCGGCATGCAGGTGGGGAATAGGCCGGAGACAATGTCTGTGAGCAGTTGTGGCTCAAAGGTCTCAGTCGGGGGCGCCTGGTTCCTCAATTTCTTCCGTACCGTGCGGTATGGACGCCCCCAGGGGTCCCTATCGAGGTCCTCTGTGTACTCCTGCCAGGCTTCGGACTTAGCCTTAAATATGGCGATTTCCAAAGCTGTTTTGGCCTGTCGGTAATCTTCGTAGAGAGAATTCTCCTCTTCGACGGTATGATGTTGACGTCTGCGACACCGCTTGTATTCGCGGCGCGAGCTCATGCAGGTAAGACGGAGAGATGCAATTTCATCACTCCACCAATAAACTTGCTTTCTCTCCGGCAACTTTTTCGCTCGGGGCATGGCGGCGTCGCACACTACCGTTAAAGCCTCTCGAAAGAGTACCGCCTCCTCATCTACTCCTTGTCGTGTTGCTGGAGTAGGACACCAGCTTTGCACTATGGCAGCTTCCTCGACTTGCTCCCTATCCAGGCGCCCGAGAGACCAGCGTGGGAACGCAGTCAAGTGACAGGCTGGCAATGGAGGCCCTCTTGGAACCTAACCTAACCTAACCTAACCTAACCTAACCTAACCTAACCTAACCTTTTTTTTTTTTTTTTTTTTTTTTTTTTTTACGTGGGGAAACCCTCATGGGTCCCTTCTTTTTCAGGGGAAAAAGAAGGGTATGTCGGACTCGTACCGACTAAAACCACCACGTTGGCCGGCCTCAATGCATGTCAAGGGGCTCCGGGATCTCCTACGGAACGCACCGGTGCCCCTCTCGCATTTTGCCAAGAGCACTGTCCCGGCAATGGCACCCACAGCCACGCCCGGAACCCGCATACGCGCATGCGTACGCGGGGCTCACGACGGTACTTGCCAAAGAGTACCGCCGCCATCCCGGATCCGCTTACGAGCAGCCGGAACCCCTGTTCCGACCACCCACGGACCCGAAAGTCCCCTTTGGTAGGGGCTACCTCACGCCCCTCATGGGGCAGGCTGCGGAAGTCTGCCGCTACCGACGACGGTCGCTGGTATCGGCAGCCAAACCGCGGCCTCCATCCCGTTATTTTTTACCCGAGGTTTTCTTCCTCTCGCCCCTCCTGGGGCAGGCCGCGGAAGTCTGCCGCTACTAACGAAGGTCGCTAGTAACGGCAGCCAAACCGCCGCCTCCATCCCGTAATTTTTTATAGAGGTTTTCTTCCTCTCTCCGCCCCCGCTAGGAGGGCAGGTGTCGCCGGGTTGTCCCACAACCCAGCACCCACCTGTCAGAGCGGGACCGAGGCCTCACCGCCCCCACGGGTCCAGATCGGGTGGGGAACACCGATCTCCTCCCAGGTGTAATTTTTTATCGAGGTTTTCTTCCTCACTCCCTTACCCATACGGGGCTCAACCGGCGTGGCACTCCGGTCTCCCCGAAGGGTAAGTCCGTCCTCCTTTCTACGCCCCTAAAATAGGGGCAGGTGACGTCGGGATGTGGCGACAACCCGACACCTACCTGTCAGGGCAGGCCCAACTGGGTCCCCTACCCCCTACGTCTTCACCGCTCTTAAAAGAGCGGTGTTGGGCGGCTACCAAGCCTGCCCACCCTCCCGGCAGAGTAGGAACTCCTTTCCTCTGCCCGACTTCATCCACTGCGCCCTTTGCTCAGTCAAAGGGACGCGCGGAGAAGCCCTCCTTCCCTCGACCTCCCTATCTTCGTGTTTTGTCCGCGCCGGTGTGCCAACATCGCTCGCACGAGCGCTATTGGTACACCGGTTAACCCCTATCCGCAACCTGGGGACGCGCCACGTCGCAGTATCACCTCTGCGCCTGTAGGGACTCCCTCCCTAGAGGTTCGTGGAACCTAACCTAACCTAACCTAACCTAACCTTTTTTTTTTTTTTTTTTTTTGCTTTACGGGCGGTAAAAATCTGCAACCAGATACCTAGTTTGTCCAGGGGCGACAAACTAGGTTATGTGAGGTTGTCGAGCACTCTGCACTCGACGACTCACTAAAAACGCCCGATGGCCAGCCTCGATGCATGTCGAGGGGCTCCGGGATCTCCATACGGAACGCACCGGTGCCCCTCTCGCAACGTTGCTAGGAGCATCGTCCCGGGAATGACACCCACTGCCACGCCCGGTCCCGCGCACTACGTACGCGGAGCTCACGACAGCACTTAACTTAAGTGCCATCGCCCTCCCGGGGTCCACAAGCGAGCAGCCGAAGCCCCCACTTCAGCCACTCACGGACCCAAACAGCAGAGTCGGCAACGCCGAACTCCGCTCCACGACTGGTGGCAAGGCCAAAAGCCAGAACGGCCACCAGTCACCATCCCGGTAGGGGCAGGCACCCACTGTCGCCTCCCCTCCATCCCGGAGTGGGATCAAAAGGATCCCACTCGGCGGCCTCGCTCCCGGCAAATCGCATGATCGCCAGGAGGAGGAGAGTTGCGGAGACGGTGCGTACACCGTCCCATCACTCTCAGATCTCCTGCCGCTGGTAATTTTTTACTGAGGTGTTCTTCCTCTCCATTCCCGTCTTGCATCCATCACCTCACATTCCTATCCCTTTCATTCTCCGCCAAAGAGATGACGACTCGTCGATCAAGTGGTGGGTTGACACACACTGATCGACGCATCGTCACCCTTGGCAGACCTTCCGACCTTCATCAACCATTCCCTTCCATACGGAGGCCTATAAGAGGCCTCACTACCTTCCTATTAACTGGCAGCTAGGCAAGTGCATCGCCCAAAACCACGATGAAGTCACCAAGCCGCCAGTCTGTGCCCCGTCGCGGGGGCCCCTCCCTGGGTGGGATCAGCCGTGTTCTAACCCCACCCACTTGGTTGGCCTCACTCCCTACTAATCGTGCAATTGGTGCCAAGGCAAGTCAATCATGTTTGACGGCCACGATCGAGTCGCCAAGACACCTACCCGACTTTCAGGAAGAGCACCCATCCCTCATCTTGTAACATCCATCATCTTGCCTAACCCTGGACGCTGGCAATAGAGCACCCCCTCTATTCCCTACTCGGTTGGCTGTTGCTCACCGAGCACGTCCTGCTTCATCCACTGCGCCCTTTGCTAATCAAAGGGACGCGCGGAGAAGCCTTCCCCGCCCCCCACCTCCCTATCTTCGTGTTTTGTCCGCGCCGGTGTGCAACAACACACCGGTTACCGGTACCGAACTCGGTACCGGCTACCCCTATCCGCAGCCCGGGGACGCGCCACGTCGCAGTATCACCTCTGCGCCTGTAGGAACTCCATTCCTAGAGGTTCGTGGAACCTAACCTAACCTAACCTAACCTTTTTTTTTTTTTTTTTTTTTTTTTTTTTTTTTTTTTGATAACGGGTGGAAAGTTGCAACCAACTATCCAGCTACATTGGGGAATGCAGCTGGATTATGTGAGGTTGTCGAGATAAACTCGACGACTCACTAAAACCAACCCGGTGGCCGGCCTCCGTGCATGTCAAAGGGCTCCGGGATCTCCATACGGAACGCACCGGTGCCCCTCTCGCACGTTGCCTATAAGCACCGTGTCCCGGGAATGACATCCAGCCATCCCCGGCACCCGTGTAGGTGCTCACGGCGACAACTTGCCACAAGTGCCGCCGCCCTCCCGGGATCTGCGTATGAGCAGTCAGAGTCCCCACTCCGACCGCTCGCAGATCCAGAAAGACCCCTATTCGGAAGGGGATCCGCTCGCCCCCTTACGGGGCAGGCAGCGCGGGGCGGCTGTTACCAGCAGCACCCCGTCGCCGCCTCCTCCTCCGAGCGGGATCGGCCCTTTCGCGATCCCGCTCGGCGGCCTCTTTCTGGACCATTACGGTCTCACAGAAAGAGGCCACGGCCCTCCACGCCGTCTCATCTGCCAGCATAGTTGCCACTACGCTCGGCAGAGAGAGATCCTGCCCGATCCTGTTGACCAGGATTCCGCGTTCCTCGCTCCACGCTGAGCAGTGCTCAAGCGTGTGCTGCGCGGAATCCGAGTCCCACCCACAATGGTGGCATTGTGGTGTCGGTTCGCGTCCGATCCTACACAGGTACTCACCGAAGCATCCGTGCCCGGTGAGTACCTGTGCAAGACGGTAGGTGACGTACCCATATTCCCTCCCTAGCCAGGCTTCGAGGATTGGCGCTATGGCGCCGACGACGCGTTGGCGCGAGCTTCTCGGCTCCTCGAGCCGCTCGCACCACCTCCCTAGCGCCCGTCGGCGCTCTTGCGCCCGCACTTCAGCTGGCGCGGCACCGCCCCCGGCATCCTGGCGAAGACGAACATACATACGCATGTCCATCTCCGCCAAGATGTCGAGGGGCGGGAACCGCGCCAAGATGGTGGCCGCCTCGTGGGATATCGTTCGATATCCCCGTGCGATCCGTATGGCAATGAGACGCTGTAGGCTACTGTAAAGTAGCCTGTTGCGTCTCACCCCCGTCAGTCTCAATGACCAGACGGGTGCTCCGTAGAGCGCCATGGATCGCACGACCCCCCCGTAGAGGCGGCGAACGCTCTCCCTGGGTCCCCCGAGATTCGGTAGCAGTCGGTGCAACGCACCTGCTACCTTCTGAATCCGGGGGACAGAGCGCCTGAAGTGCTCCCCGAAGTCCCAGCGACTGTCCAAGGTGAGGCCTAAGTACTTCATGTACTGCCCCACCTGGACATCCACGTCACCTACGCGAACCGACAAGCTGGGTGGTTCCCTTCCCCTCGGGAATTTGTGGAACCACAGCGCCTCGGTCTTATGAGGCGCTATCCGTAGACCCAGCTCGTGGATTTTATCCACGACACATGCCACCCCAAGCTCGGCGAGCCGTTTGGTCCCGTCGAAGGAGTCCCCGCCGGCTAGTACAAGAGTGTCGTCTGCATAGCAGACGACTTGTACGCCGGCGGGGAGATCGACGCGCAGGACCGCATCGTATGCGAGGTTCCATAGTAGGGGGCCTAAAACGGACCCCTGCGGAACCCCGCAATACACCTCCCTCTGGTGTACCGTCCCATCTCTGCCTGCGTATTGCACGCACCTGTCTCGCAGGTACGCCCCAACCACGCGCTGCAGGTAGAGGGGCACTCCGTGAAACACGAGAGCACCCCTGATCGCCCTCCAGGGCAGGGAATTAAAGGCGTTGACGATGTCCAAAGACACCGCCAACACCTTCCCGCCCCGGGACACTACCTGCCTCGACAGTGTACGGACGCGAAGAATCGCGTCCACTGTCGAGCGCGCGTGTCGGAAACCAAACTGGTTATCCGACAGGTTGGGGCCTACCTGCCACAGATGCGTGCATAGACGGCCGGCAAGTATTCGTTCGAATAGCTTGCCGGCTTCGTCCAGCAGGCAGATGGGACGGTACGCCGAGGGAGACTCCGCGGTCCTGCCGTCCTTCTTCAAGAGGACCAACCTTGCTTCCTTCCATTCCTTGGGGAACAAACCGTAATGGAGGCAGCCGTCAAACAGCCGCCTCAGTCTGTCCCCCAAGCCGGCGGATAGAGCCAGCACCCAGACCCGACCGGGAATCCCGTCGGGCCCAGGTGCTGTATTACGAGCCTTGAGACGCTTTACGGCTCGGTCCAACTCCTCTTCGGATACCCCCATATCATCGGACCAGATGGTCGGGTCCGATGATGGCACGGGGGTAGAGGGACTGTCCTGGACCCGTGGGAAGAGTTCGTCAACGACTCTCCCCACTAAGGCTGGGTCCAGGGTTTCCGTCAACGGAGGGACCCATGCTCGGAGCCTGCCCAGTACAGCCTTGTACGGGCGGCCCCATGGATCCCTATTCAGTCCCTCAAGGAGTTCGCTCCAGGACCGAGACCTGGCGTCGGCTATGGCGCCTTGGAGCGCCACGGTAGCGTCTCTGTAGGCTCGATAGGCTCTATCCACCTCGGAAGCAGGGGCTCGCCTTCTCCTCCGGGCTCTGGTGTACTCCCGGCGGGCTCGTAGGCATGCTTCGCGCACAGCCTCGAGCTCCGCCGACCACCAGTACACCGCCCGGTGCTTGGTTGGCCCGGTTCGGGGCATCGATGCGTCGCAAATCGACGTCATCGTTGTCCGGAACCAGGCTGCCTCCCTCACAGGATCGGGCAGGGCGTGGCTCTCCGGCCAGGCCGCGACGATGGCGGCGGCTTCCAACAGATCCCTGTTAAGCCGCTTAAGGGCCCATCGTCGCGGCGGACTGCCATCGCGGCGGGACGCACGGTCGGGAGGGCGGAGGGCCACATCGAAAACGATGTGGCGGTGGTCGGATAACGTGACCACCTCCTCCGCAACTCTCCATCCCGACACCATGTGTGTGGCAGGAAGAGTCGACCATGACAAATCCACGATCGACTCTCCCTGCCACCGCACACATGTGCTTACAGACCCCCGATTAAGCAACCGGAGGTCCATACCCGCCGCCCATTCTACGATGGTCTCTCCCTTTCTGTCGTCTTGGGGACTCCCCCACTCACGAGAGTGAGCGTTGAAGTCGCCCAAGACGAGAACAGGACGCGGCAGGCATCTGCGTATGCAGCTACCTACCGCGTCCAGGTACACCTCGTATTCTACGAGGGTACAGTTGGGAGAGATATAGCAGCCCACGACGGCAAGGCGACCCCATTCCGTGGCAACGAAACCCTGCCCCTTCTCCAGAAGGGCGCAGTGGGGGTCACCTTGCCTTCCGCCCCAGTAAATAGCGACGGAGTCCATATCGTCCCCGAACCAACACGGATGGTTCGGGACACTGTAGGGCTCCGCCACCACCGCAAGTGCAATCCGCCACTGCGCGAAGGTTTGCAGGACTAGGTCCTGCGCGCTCCGGCAGTGGTTCAGATTGCACTGGAGGACTCGTAAGGTGTGATCCATTACGAGGCCTCCATGGCGTCCTGGGGCGGCGGGTCGCTTTGTGAGCGACCCGTCTGAGCGGCCCCCTCTGGCGGGGCCGCTCTTTCTTCCGGTGCTGGGGCTGGAGGAGCTTTGCTCCTCTTGGCCTTAGGAGGGGTGCACCTCTTGCTCCCCATCCTATGGTCAGCCTTACAGCCCTTGTCCGAGCAGAGAGGACACCTGTGCGGACGCGTGCATTGGCTTGCCCGATGATCGGGTTCGCCGCACGCGTAGCACAGGTCTGTACGGTCCTCTTTGCTCTGACATTTGGAGCGGACGTGCCCGAACTCCAAACACCGGAAGCACTGGAGTGGCCTCGACTTCAGGTAATCTACCCTGGCCGAGGTCCACCCCACCACGATGTGCCCCGCCGCGGCTAGCTTCCTCACGGAAGCCAGCGGACAGCGGACCCACACCGTGCCCAGAGCAGAGGGTGAGCGCCGTATTGCGCCCACCCGCACGTCCCCGACCGAACATCCTCCCACCTCGGCGACAGCGGTCTGCACCTCTCGAGGTGTGACGCTGTCGTCGAGGTCCTTCAGCCGTAGCTCCCCTGTTTTCGATGGGCGTGCAATCTTCACGCCCAAATCCAGGAGAGCCACGCGCATCTGGTCGGCCAGCTTGTCGGCTTTGGAGGCGCAGTCTGGTCCTGACACCTCCAATATAAGCCCCCCCGTAATGGCCTTTTTGGAGCGGACGGAGTCCACTCCAATATCAGCCAGCCTGATGCGGGCTTTCGCGGTGGCCATCACTGCGGCGAGGGTGACCTCCGACCCCTCCGGAATCGTCACCGTGACCGCCGCAGACGATGGCAGCCGCCCGGGCTTTGGGCCAGCCTTGGGGCCAGCCTTCTGGCCGGCCTTTGGGCCAGCCTTCTGTCCGGCCTTTGGGCCGGCTTTCGAGCCCGTGTTTCCCGTTGGGGGGGGCGCCGATTGTGGGGCCCTCTTCACCTTCTTCTTCTTCCCCGCCACCGTGGCCCATGAGGAAGCTGGCGCCGATGGCGCCTGCTCCTCGGAAGACCACGACTGCACAGGTGGCAGGGAAGTCACTGAAGTAGGGCGGGTCGCCCGACCGTCCGGCCTCCTCGAGGGCCCTGGCGCCGCTGAGGCTGCGCTGGTCTGGGGGGGACGAGCTGACTGCTGGGGTCTCCCAGCCGCAGCCAGCTTAGCGTCTATGAGAGCGGCCATGCGCTCCATGAGCCGCTCTTCCCACCCTTTTTCGGCGGCAGGTGTTGGTGCCGCCGGTTTCGCCGCGCTTTGAGCGCTAGGCCTCGGACCCTCCTGTTGACGGACTGCGTCCGTCAGCTTTTCCACCTTAGTGGCGAGGTCGGCCAATTTGGAGCGGAGCTCGGCGTTTTCGCGCTCCAACCGCTCCACATTGGCGTCGGCAGCAGCCCGCTGAGAGGCCACCCTCATGATGGCCCCCGCTTTCCGCGCCGACCGCCGCAGACCCTTGATATAATCGCCGCGCATGTTCTTGGAACTGTCGGCGATTTTTTCAATGGTCTGCAGCTCGACCACCATGCAGGCCTCCAGCTCCGCTGTTGGGAGCGCCCGCATCTCTTCTTCCAGGCTTTCGGCCGAAGGCAGATTCGCCTTCGACCTAATGGCCGCTGGTGCGACACGGGGGTCGAAGACCTCGTCTTCCTCCCGGTCCACCCTATCCTTCAAAAACGTGGCGCGCTTAGACTCAACGTCTGAGGCGCCCTCGTTTCTCCTCTTGGAGGTGCGCTTTCGCGCAGCACCCGATGCCATCGAAGTGCCGGAGGAGGCGGACAAGATGGAGCCGTCCGACTCTTCTCCTTCACTCGTCATCCACATCCTCCTCGGTGGTGGAGTACCGGGCCGTGCGAAACGAGCTGTGCTCCTACGCGCGACGACCTTTCCTGCCTTTTGGCGAGAGCCGGAGCTCTCGGAACGAATGTTGCCCCCCCCAGAGTACGAGGGGCAGGACGCCGGAGCGCCGTGGGATTCCCCGACCTCTGAGAGGCCGGGACCCACCTGGGGACTATTTTCATTCGTTGTAATTTCCATATTTTCCTTTTTTAAGAGGTACGGTCCTCTGTGGTTCCTTTTTTTACGAGGTAAGGTCCTCGACGGTGTTGGCGCCCTAGCGGCCGGGTTTAACCCCCCGACCATACATCCCCTCGGCGGGCGCCAGACCAACTGCCTACGGCTATTTTGGGATTTAGGTACAATCCCGAATGGGAAAACCCATTTAGGCGGCTACGCCTGCCTCACCCGACAGAGAAGGGGCTCCTTGCCTCTGTCCGGCTTCATCCACTGCGCCCTTTGCTAAGTCAAAGGGACGCGCGGAGAAGCCCTCCTATCCAAAAACATCGTTCCCGAATGGGAAAACCCATATAGGCGGCTACGCCTGCCTCACCCGACAGAGAAGGGACTCCTTGCCTCTGTCCGGCTTCATCCACTGCGCCCTTTGCTAGTCAAAGGGACGCGCGGAGAAGCCCTCCTATCCAACTCCTCTCCCTATCTACGTGTTTTGTCCGCGCCGGTGCACCAATATCGCTCGTAAACGAGCGCTATTGGTACACCGGTTACCCCCTATCCGCAGCCCGGGGACGCGCCACGTCGCAGTATCACCTCTGCGCCTGTAGGGACTCCCTCCCTAGAGGTTCGTGGAACCTAACCTAACCTAACCTAACCTAACCTAACCTTTTTTTTTTTTTTTTGCTTTACGGGCGGTAAAATCTGCAACCAGATACCTAATTTGCCCAGGGGCGGCAAACTAGGTTATGTGAGGTTGTCAAGCACTCTGCGCTCGACGACTCACTAAAACGCCCGATGGCCAGCCTCAATGCATGTCGAGGGGCTCCGGGATCTCCATACGGAACGCACCGGTGCCCCTCTCGCATCGTTGCTAGGAGCATCGTCCCGGGAATGACACCCACTGCCACGACCGGTCCCGCGCACTACGTACGCGGAGCTCACGACAGCACTAACTTAAGTGCCGTCGCCCTCCCGGGGTCCACAAGCGAGCAGCCGAAGCCCCCACCTCAGCCACTCACGGACCCAAACAGCAGAGTCGGCAACGCCGAACTCCGCTCCACGACTGGTGGCAAGGCCAAAAGCCAGAACGGCCACCAGTCCCCATCCCGTGTAGGGGCAGGCACCCGCTGTCGCCTCCCCTCCATCCCAGAGTGGGATCAAAAAAGATCCCACTCGGCGGCCTCGCTCCCGGCAAATCACATGATCGCCAGGAGGAGGAGAGTTGCGGAGACGGTGCGTACACCGTCCCATCACTCTCAGATCTCCTGCCGCTGGTAATTTTTTACTGAGGTTTTCTTCCTCTCCATTCCCGTCTTGCATCCATCACCTCACATTCCTATCCCTTTCATTCTCCGCCAAAGAGATGACGACTCGTCGATCAAGTGGTGGGTTGACACACACTGATCGACGCATCGTCACCCTTGGCAGACCTACCGACCTTCATCAACCATTCCCTTCCATACGGAGGCCTATAAGAGGCCTCACTACCTTCCTATTAACTGGCAGCTAGGCAAGTGCATCGCCCAAAACCACGATGAAGTCACCAAGCCGCCAGTCTGTGCCCCGTCGCGGGGGCCCCTCCCTGGGTGGGATCAGCCGTGTTCTAACCCCACCCACTTGGTTGGCCTCACTCCCTACTAATCGTGCAATTGGTGCCAAGGCAAGTCAATCATGTTTGACGGCCACGATCGAGTCGCCAAGACACCTACCCGACTTTCAGGAAGAGCACCCATCCCTCATCTTGTAACATCCATCATCTTGCCTAACCCTGGACGCTGGCAATAGAGCACCCCCTCTATTCCCTACTCGGTTGGCTGTTGCTCACCGAGCACGTCCTGCTTCATCCACTGCGCCCTTTGCTAATCAAAGGGACGCGCGGAGAAGCCTTCCCCGCCCCCCACCTCCCTATCTTCGTGTTTTGTCCGCGCCGGTGTGCAACAACACACCGGTTACCGGTACCGAACTCGGTACCGGCTACCCCTATCCGCAGCCCGGGGACGCGCCACGTCGCAGTATCACCTCTGCGCCTGTAGGAACTCCATTCCTAGAGGGTTCGTGGAACCTAACCTAACCTAACCTAACCTAACCTAACCTAACCTAACCTAACCTAACCTAACCTAACCTAACCTAACCTAACCTAACCTAACCTAACCTAACCTAACCTAACCTAACCTAACCTAACCTAACCCAACCTCACATTATTTTTTTTTTTTTTTTTTTTTTTTTTTTTTTAACGATGGAGAAATGCATTACGCATCCCCAACAGCTCGGGGGAGCTGATGGGGTATGTCGGGCTCTCCGCTAGTTACACTAGTGCTAATGAGACACTAGCAACCAGCGGCATACCGACTAAAAAACCATCGGGGTCCTTCTCAAGACTATTGCCGGGGCTGTGGGTACGCTTTCGCATTCTTCCATGGCCCCGGCGTCGTTGACTCAGTTCTCTGAGTCTCCTCTATAGGTGAGCATCACTCCACTCCACTCTCTTATGAGAGGCGCACGGGACCTCCGCGCGCGCCATCTCGAGGCTTGTTAAAGAGACAGCACCCCCCAGTGCTGCCGCTAAAGCCTACAATTTAGGGGACATAACGAGGGTAACGTTACCTCAGTCCCCGTCTCTCTAAGTCTCGACTTACATGTCCATTACCGCTTCCGTCTGTGACGGAAGATCGGTGCTGGCTGTCGATTTCGACTCTGGTGCTCTGTTCCTCCTTGGTTTAGGAGGGGCACACTTCTTGCTGCCCAGACGATGAGTCGACGGCTTGTTTGCCGCCGCGCAAAGTGAGCACTTTGGCGGGGCTGTGCAAGCCACCGACTTATGGCCTGGTTGGCCACATCGGTAGCACTCTTGGCTACGGTCAACCTCTGCGGTGCACTGGGCACGAACATGGCCACTCTGCAGGCACTTGTAACAGCGCCTGGGCCTGGGCTGCAGTAACTCCACTCTAGCCGAAGTCCAGCCGACTAGAAGGCGGCCTTCTCCGGCGAGTTTCTTTGCAGCTGCCACTGGGCAGCTGACAAATGCCCCTCCAGTACCTTGAAAGGTGTATTTGATCTCGCCCACCTTTATTGATGGACGAGAACAACCCCCGCACTGTGCAATGGCTGCGACTAAGTCCTCCTTTGACACTGTGTCGTCCAGACCGAAAATGCGGAACTCCGTGCATTTAACCGGTCTGGCGATTTTCACAGTGCCATCACCGAGAGCCTCTCTAAGTTTTTCGGCAAGAGTGTCAGCCTTCTCCCCGCTGGCCTCCCCCGCCGCAACCTCTAGGATTCGAGCACCAGTGGCCGCCTTCCGAAACCGAAGGCTACTGATGCCACAACTGGGGAGGTCGATTTTGGCCTTGGCTTCAGCAAGCACTTTGCCATAGGTCGCCCCCTTTTCCTCTGCTCCCGGCTGCAGCGTTAGGACAACAGCTGCAGATCGGGGTGCCCGCAGCTTGGTATGTGCCAGTCGCGAAGAAGTCTTGGCCTTTCCACTTTTTGGATCGGCTTTCTTGTGGGAAACCGCCGCTTTTGATTTTTTCTTTTTATTCGTCGCTGTGGACCAGCCCTCACTTGTAGGTGGCAAGGTTTCGGGTGCTGGTGCGTCACGAGGCTGCCTCTGGGTAGGTGCAGTTTTCTCTGTGCCTGCATCATTTGCGCTCCTCTTTTGCTTCTCCTTTTTCCCCTTACGGGTTACAGGAGCTGGAGTTTGAGCCTCAGGTTCAGCTCTTTCTTCGTGCTCAGATGTTTCCTTCCGCTTGTCTGAAGCTAGCGGAGGGCGAACTCTCTTTTCCGGGAGCAACCTCTCTTCCATGCTTTCAAATCGGGCATTAATCATGCTACCCACCTGTAGCATGATTGTTTGCGCAAACTTTTCAGGGTCGGTTGAAGGCTGGCTTCTCTTCGGAGGTTCCTCTGCCTGCCTCTCCGTCTGCCTCACCCTAGCCAGCAGCTCGCTCATGTCCTTGCGAAGCTCCTTCATCTCCTTCCGCAGGCGGGTGTTGTCTGCCTGGAGCTTCGCAGTTTCCTCGGAAGCTGTACGGTTGTACAGTCCTTCCACTGCTACCCTCACCGAGTTGACCGATTCCTTCAGGGCCCTAGTGAAAGTGCCCTTCAGGTTGCCAGACCTCTTAGCGACTGATAGAATTACCTCAGTCGCATCACGAACCTGACTAATCAGGTCATCGGCCAGTAACTCCTCGTTTTCCTCTCGATGCGGAGGAGGGGCCGCCGCGCGTGTAGCCACGTGCCTGGCAACCTGCGCAGCCACCTCTTCTTCCGCTTGCCTTATTTTCTCCTGCCTCCTCAGGGCATCTAGCTCCGATTGAGCCTTGGCCATACCCACATATCTGCCTGATGTGGGTGGCCGGCCTCTACCTCTTTTCGCCGACAACGACGACTTGTTTGAGCAGACCGAATCCGCATCATCGCTAGATGCAGACTCCTCCTCTTCCTTCCGACGCCGTTTGCCCATTTTCATGAGCTCCAACGGCTCCAGTCTTACACTTGCATGCGCTCATTCTTGAGTCGGATTCCGACTCTACGCTTGCGAAAGAGACATCATCACACGAGCCTCTCTCCAACGACATGAGTCGTTCTTCCTTCCTAACTCCTTTCGCCTTATCGGCGTAGCTACGGCCTTCACAGCCACCATCTTTTAGTTTTAAAGTTTTAGTTTTAGATTCCATATTAGATCCCACGAGTATGAGGGAAATACTCCGTCACCCCGGTCAGTGCCCTCTGTAACCGGGGAAGCCTAAGACCGCTAGGAGTCGGCTGGTTCCTAGCGGGTGGTGCAGTAGCGACTGAAACTCCGTCCAGCCAAGCCCTGAAAAGGGCTTTGAGCCTGCGCTGCACCGCCGCCTACCCTCGGGTAATTTTTTAGTGAGGTGTTCTTCCTCGCGACCCGGGCGATTAAGCCAAGGCCCTCAGTCCTACAAACAGCTACGAAACATGACCGCCACTGTTTGCAGGATACCGAGCTTCGAGCGGTGGCAACAAAAGTTGCCTGTCCGGCGGCAGGGTTAGTGCACACCGGACCCGACTCACAGGCCCATTACTTTATACTCCCGACCCCAACCCATATGAGGCGAGGAGCATAAAGTAATCTCCACCGTCATCTTTGAAAGCTCAAAGAGACCCTCTCTTGAGGCGAAAACCCGCCTCCCTCTCGGAGCAGCAGAGAAAGGAACTAACTCCTTTCCACTGCCCTCCCGTGTTTTGTCCGCGCCGGTGTGCCAATACCGGTTACCCCCTATCCGCAGCCCGGGGACGCGCCACGTCGCAGTTTACACCTCTGCGCCACACTAGGAAACTCCCTTTCCTAGCAGGTCCGTGGAACCTAACCTAACCTAACCTAACCTAACCTAACCTAACCTAAAAAAAAAAAAAAAAAAAAAAAAAAAAAAAAAACCTACAAAACCAGACAAACAAAGAGCAACAAAATAATTAAATCTTATTGGATTTCTGAAGACATGGATTTTCCTTCTCTTTCCTTCATATTCATATATTATATATATATATATTTTTTTTTTTTTTTCTTGTGCATAGTGTCACCTTATTTATGTCGATTCCCACATAAATACATGCTGCACCATGCAATATATGAGAGTTCGACATATTTACACATAAACTTAATGGTGAGCTATAACGACTCGCAACATCACATGGTGCAGCATGTAACATTTTAAATCGAATATATCTTACCATTATAGTTTTAGTGCGTGACACTTTGCCTTCCATAGTTTATCTACTTTAGCAATATTATTTCATTCTCTGGCATTCTTTTTCATTCTCTTTCATTCTCTTTCATTCTCTTTCATTCTCTTTCATTCTCTTTCATTCTCTTTCATTCTCTTTCATTCTCTTTCAATATCTTTTACTAATTTTCCATTTATTTATTTCACGTTCTTATATTTTCCACAGCATGTGGTCATGTAAACGTCTTGTTTATTTTGCCGATTCCCACATAAATACATGCTGCACCATGCATTATGTGAGGCACGACAAATTCACACATAAATCATAATGATTTGCTATAACGACTAACAAATATTACATGGTGCAGCGTGCAACATTTGAAATCGAATATAACACACCATTATAGTTTATGTGTCTGACGCTTCGCTTAAATTCCTATTGTTTCTTATAGTTATTGTTGTTTGTTTGCTTTTATGTTTAAATTACCAACATAATATAATTTTCATTTTAATTATCTCTCTCTTTCTTCTTGTCATTCATTATTTCATTCAAAAGTGATGTATTACATTGTATTAAGATGACTTGTAATCACGTTAATTTTATTTTTTGGCGATTCTCACATAATTATATACATGCTGTTTAGAGTTCGACATATTTACCATGATTGCGTCCACTGGATATTCGAAAATTATTATGTTTTTTCCCACATTATCACATGCTGCACCACGCAACATGTGAGAGTCCGCATAATGAACTCGAAGTCCAAATGGAAGTTGTCTTTCACAGAAACCTAATGTTGTTCTATAAGATTCGCAACATCATTATGGTGCAGCATACAACATTTCAAATCGTATTATATCACACCATTATAGTTTCAGTGAATGACGTTTCGCTAAGTTGCAGGATCAACAATGGCCGTTTAGAATTCATTCAAAAGCATCACATGGTACAGCATGCGATGTTTGGAATAGTACTTAGCGATCAGGCGGTCCTGGTTTCCAAGCTTATTTTAAATACTAATTGTTCCTTACAGCTTATACAGTTTGCTTTTGATGTAATTTAGTTCAATTTTGTTTTTTCACTTGGCTCCGATAAAATAGGAGCCCTTGAGAAAATTATTAAGATAACAGTAAAGAAGGTAAATTGAAAAACGTTTATTCTCAGCATGAATAAAAATAAAATCAAACTTACCTAACTTCAGATAAACTTAGTCTGTTACGACTGCGCCGGCGACTCGTATTTAGTTCAATTTATGTCTTTAAATAGTCTGACCAGCTCATTTCGTTTTGAATTTGTATTTCGCATGAGCAATGTATATTCGTTGTGTTCCGATACGGTGAGTAACCTCCACAAATAACAATCACAGTATTCAGATAAAGTTAATAACAGTTTTTATTCAAAGTATCAGAAGAAATAAACTCAAAGTAACTTTATGTAAACTTAGTATGTTACATAAGAGGCACTCAGGGCTCAGTCCGTGACGCATCACTTGTATTTAGTTCAATAACTTAAGAATTTAAATAGTCTGAGACCAGCTCATTTCTTATGGTTTGTATGTCGCATGATGGAGACTTGTAAGACTCAGTGAGAATTCTAATTGGGTTCCGATATATATAGGTGCCTTTGAGAAAATAATCAATCAAGATCACAGTAAAGTAGGTAAATTGAAAAATGTTTATTCTGATCATCAGTAATAATAAAATCAAAATTACCTATCTAGATAAACTTAGTAAGTGAACAGACTCGTAAGCTCAGGCTGACTCCAGCGCCGAGTGAATTTAGTTCACTATCTTATGAATTTAATTCATCTGAGACCAGCTCATTTCTTTTTGAATTTGTAAGTCGCATGGGCATATTTAATTCTCATTAGATTCCGACACGTTGCGTAACCTTGAGAATATAACCACCAACACAGTAATTAGATAAATTAAATATCATTAAGTTTATTGTAAACGTTAGATGAACATGCACGTCTGCTCGGTGCGAGATCTCATTAGCCACTCAGCAACGGACCAAACCCTTATCTTTCCCGCTATAATTCAGAATAGAAAAAAAGTGCTTTTGACACACTCAAACTCTTCGTTTTAGGATTGTTATGCTGAAGTTACATGCAAAAGTGTATTATACTACTCGTCGTGAAAGACTTATCAGAATGAGTACACACGTTCACGTTTCATTGATGGCCAATTGGCCATCGCCATTACTTTACCATAGCATGCAGTCCTGTGACCCTATTGTTCCTTGGACTACACAATCTGTATATTGTATCTACACCATTTTATTATTATTACATTAACCATGATAGGTGAGCATGACCTTGAAATCAATTAGTATTTCGATACTTTAGTTTCTATTATTTATTTTCCTTCCTACATTATACAGCGCAGGTAAATTCGAGTTCGTAGTGGTGTTTAGTAGTGGGCGGAATGCGTTTGTAAAAACGTTTTTAACACGTACGCACCTTACGTTCGTCAACACCATACGCTACAAGTGCTACAAGCGCTACGAGTTGTGCGTAGCGCTTGTAGCACTTGTAGGTCCCTAGACACGCGTCGCAAGGCGCAGACAACTCATTAATCGTTTTAAATTGGTATGGAGATAGGTCTTCGGTCTCCAAACGCTACGAGTGCTACGAGTGCTACAAGCGCTACGCACTAAATAACCTTGTTCTCAAACACACACTGAAACGACACGAAACATGGGGCGAGCGCGACTCAAGGTGCCAACTCGCTACATTAATCGTTTTAAATGTGTTAGGAGAACGCTACGCACAACTCGTAGCGCTTGTAGCTCGCAGACACGCGTCGCAAGGCGCAGACAACTCGTTTATCGTTTTAAATTTGTAAGAAGATAGGTCATCGGTTCCCGAACACTACGAGTGCTACAAGCGCTACGCACAAAATATCTTGTTCTCCGACACGCATTGATTGGGACGAGACGAGACGTATCGGGCGCAACGCAAGGTGCAGACTACTCGTTACGTTAATCGTTTTAAATATAAAAGCGCTACGCACAAGTCGTATCGTAGCGCTTGAAGCGTGTGCGCATGCTTACTGTAACGTTCACACTTGTGTGTCCTAAAAAGGGTAAGAGTGGTGAGATCCTTGATCAATAACAAGAACCGATTTCAAGTCTAGCTCGACGTCAAGTGCAGCAGTGTTTGTTTGCAGTATGATCGCCAGTCCTCGTCACGGGAGCATTCATTTATGTGATATTTAATTATTCACACATGTACCTAAACAAGTAGGTACATCAGTATACTAAACTTACTTTAGACTAATTTTTAGGGTTTCGTAGTCTAGAAGAAACCCATATAGTTTCGCTGTCCACAGATTAGCTCAGAGACTAAGAACAAGTTTACGAGTAACAGACGTAATAGTGAACCAACTTTTAAATAGAAATGAGGAAGAAATAATCATTTTTGATATGAAACATCTATAGCGGCACGTTAGACCGGCTGTTGGTAAGGCAAAAATTTGGCGCGAAGTTTCGCCGCGATCTTTTCATCGACCGTCAATACATAATACCTACATAGGTACCAACGATGGGTTGTGGGCTTGTGGGCTTGTGGGCTTGTGGGCTTGTGGGCCGCCAAGGCCCGGGTGATTATAACTTAGCTAATCAGCAAACTTACTACCTAGGTACCTACCTACCTACCTAAGCGTCTACACTTTTTCAAAACAAGCGTAACTAGGTAGGTACCTAGGTATGATCAGGAGGTCGAGATAGCGTAATTAAAAAAAAAGGATACTACCTAAGCTTTTGCGTAGGTAATTACTAGTTATTGTATTGGAAGCGTAGGTATAGGGGCCTAAAAAGCATGAAAAGTGTAGGTATTATGGCATTCAGTACTAATAAATAAGGTTTGGTTAAGTTATTCCGGTTAAGTTTTGCTAAGCTGAGTCCAATCGGGATCCAGCAGGGCTATTTTGTAAAAACATGATTATCATGTTATGATGTTGAATTGAATGCAATAACCTAATGTTATGTTCATAGTAACTATGCACAGTTTATGCACCTATACCTACGCTTCTGCGTAGGTATTGTATTGGAAGCGTAGGTATAGGTGCTTAAACAGCATAAAAAGCGTAGGTATTATGGCATTTAGTACCATAACATGATAATCATGTTTTTACAAAATAGCCCCACAGATCCGAGCCACTTCGTAGTTAGGTAGCTGTACGTTTTATAAAAGGATATTGATGAAGGCACTTGTTTAACTAAGTACCTACCGAATGTCACTCAGGCAGGTATTTGGTCAGAATTAAATAGGTAGATAGGTACCTATCTACCTACCTGTCTGTCTGTCACAACACCAACTGTTAGGTAGGTAGGTATTGTAGGTACCTATCTACCTACCTGTCTGTCTGTCACAACACCAACTGTTAGGTAGGTAGGTATTGTAGGTACCTATCTACCTATTTAATTCTGACCGAATACCTGCCTGAGTGACATTCGGTAGGTAGGTACTTAGTTAAACAAGTGCCTTCATCAATATCCTTTTATAAAACGTACAGCTACCTAACTACGTAAATTAGTCAAAGAAAAGCCGCAACACAAACAATTAAATGTTCACATCTTCCAGGCGTCCCGCGATAGCTCAATTTTTTTTTTGTCTATACTATATAAAATAATATATATAATATAATATAATATTATAAAGAGGAAAGATTTGATTGTTTGTTTGTTTGTTTGTATCGAATAGGCTCCGAAACTACTGGACCGTTTGGAAAAATTCTTTCACCATTAGAATCCTACATTATCCCTGATGAACATAGGCTATAAAATATTTTTAAAAATATTAGGGATCCGTATGAAAACTTCGATAATGTAATCCAAAATGTGAAAAAAATTAAAAAAAAATCCTTATATTGCGTTTGCTGCGGAAATTATTGACAATAGAGAAAAGTGATAGTGTCGTTCTTGAATACGAGGGTTAGTAACTGAACAAACACGACGACTTTAAATAAAGTTAGTAATTGAACAGTCACGTGTCCGTCACAGTCCGTGCCGCCGAGTGTAAATAAAATTCATTGAACTATATCATAACCATAAATAAATAGTTACTGTTAGCCTTTAACTATAATTAATTACCCAAAAGATTTCTTCGGGAAACTTAATCTAGTTCCAAACACATTTTTTTTTAATTCACTTTTTTTTTGATAACAGTACATAACCTACTTTCGGAGGAGGGCGTTGATCAATCTACAACACTTTTGCTTTGCTTTTCGGTTCTTAGTCTCAGTATCTCTCTTTGCCCTCCTCACATTATACTGCGCCCCTAAGATCGTATCTAATTGTCCGCGCTTTCTTTGCCTTGATGCTAATTTCGTAGTTAACGTTCCCAACACGTTCGTACCAAACCTACCATTCATACGTGCTTCGGCACGCTACAAGCGCTACGAGTGCTACAAGCGCTACGCACAACTCGTAGCGCTTGTAGCACTCTGACGCTTGGCTGCAAGGCGCAGCAGAGGCGAACGACACAATCACGCGTGTCGTCACATTATCGAGTGGCGCGGTCCCGTACGCTACGAGTGCTACGACCGCTCGCTACGCTCATTTCGTTCGTAGTGCTTGTGTGTTTGTTTGTTGTCTATTTTTGCAACACGCGTATTATAAACTGCTAAGTATTAAGTAATAACCAGAGGCGGATTTGCAGTCCTAGCCGCTCTAGGCCCCGGGTCATGTGCCGCCCCTTTCTTAGCACTCATCATATAGGTAGACTAGATACATAATTAATGAATTTACTTTATTGCCCACTTTTAACTGCCGAAAACAAAAACTGTCCAAGTGCGTGCCACGCTCAATGCAGGGTTTCGTAGTTTACACAGCTAACAACGTTACCTACATCGGTAACTTTCTACAATACTTGGACTAATAAGTTTACTTCTAGTTTACGAGTAATCGTCGAGCAACTTAGTAAATACATTTTCTTAGTTTGTCGATGATTACTCGTAAATTTGTAAATCCTACATAGCCGTGATAATTTTCCTTTTAAATTCGTTATGTGAAAAAATTCACGGTAGTAGTACACCGTGAATTTTTTCACACCTCCAAAACTAATCGTGGTATAAAACTGGTAGGGGGGAGGGGGGTACACACTTGACTCTTAACAAAATTTTGCACTTTAAAGCTTAATATTTCACAAACGGATCCTTTAATCGAAAAGTTGTTTTCACAAACCCATAATGTTTTTAAAGACCTACTATCCAACGACACCCTACCTTTTTTCTCGCATACCCTAAGGTGTGGGGTGTCGTTAGATAGTAGGTCTTTAAAAACATTATGGGTTTGTGTATATTAAGCTTTAAAGTGTAAATTTTTGTTAGAGTTCCCCTCCCACCTAGAAGCTAAACTATTGGGTTTGGGGGCGTGAAAAAAATTACGGTTGTAGTACAAATACTCAAGTTAAAAGCAAAACTATCACGGCTAAGTGAGCTTTACAAGTTTACAAGTAATCATCGACCAACTTAGAAAATTAAAATCCCACCAAAAACATTCTGTAAAAAACTAGCCAAGTCTCGATGGAGCTGCTTGTTTATCTCTAAAAAGTAATGAAATCTAGACAAAGTCGTATCAAGTCTGAGGTTCTTTACTGCGATTTCTTTATTATTATAGAATGTTGTGTGACTTGGCCGTTGAACATTCTTTATACGTTAGTGGGTACAAGTCAATTTTGTTTACACGTAATGTTATATCTGTTGTAACTACCTATGTTTGTTATGCAAGATAATAGCCAATACAGGTATTGGTAATTGGACGCTAGTGTCTTAGTTTAGGCTGTTGTTGATCGTGCAACACATGCATTCAGCATTGACAATGCTGACTTCTGCTGTCTTCTTTTTGGAGCGTCAAATCGACCACCGATCTAACATAAAATAGACGTATTTTGACGGCCAAGTCACATAACATTCTATAATAATAAAGAAATCGCAGTAAAGAACCTCAGACTTGATACGACTTTGTCTAGATTTCATTACTTTTTAGAGATAAACAAGCAGCTCCATCGAGACTTGGCTAGTTTTTTACAGAATGTTTTTGGTGGGATTTCACTTCTTTTTGTAGAAACGTGGGCTTATTGATTTATTTTATTAGATTTTCTTATTTGACACAGTTTTTTTTTCCTTTTATGAGTTGTTTTTTTTATTATAATAACAAATCGTAAGCGCGTTTAAAATACAGTCAGCGCCATCTAGCGACGTGTGCGCTGGTATCACCGCCACTCTTAGTCCAATGCATTATATTTTTATCAAATTTTGAGCGAAATTAATATTTTTTTAGTTTATTTAATTTGTTAATTTGTTTATTCAATTTGTGTAATGTTCGAGTAGAATAAAGTTAATCGTTCAACTATTTCTTCTTGTAAACTTGTAAGTATAAAAGCCAGTCTAGTCTTATCCAGAGTTTTCCTTTAATTTTATTGCGTACTAGCAGTCCGCCCCGGCGTCGCACGGATGTAATAATGATAAAGGTAATTTTTTTACACCTTGGGTAACATTATCGATTTTTTCATATGCAATGGTGTCATGGAGCACCTGGTTTTGTACCCTTGTGTACTCTTCAACGGCCAAGTCACATAACATTCTATAATAATAAAGAAACGCAGTAAAGAACCTCAGACTTGACACGACTTTGTCTAGATTTCATTACTTTTTAGAGATAAACAAGCAGCTCCATCGAGACTTGGCTAGTTTTTTACAGAATGTTTTTGGTGGGATTTCACTTCTTTTTGTAGAAACGTGGGCTTATTGATTTATTTTATTAGATTTTCTTATTTGACACAGTTTTTTTTCTTTTTATGAGTAGTTTTTTTATCATCCGCGCCATCTAGCGACGTGTATCACCGCCACTCTTAATTTTGAGCGAAATTAATATTTTAGTTTATTTAATTTGTTAATTTGTGTAATGTTCGAGTAGAATAAAGTTAATCGTTCGACTATTTCTTCTTGTAAACTTGTAAGTATATGTAAGTATAAAAGCCAGTCTAGTCTTATCCAGAGTTTTCCTTTAATTTTATTGCGTACTAGCAGTCCGCCCCGGCGTCGCACGGATGTAATAATGATATTATAGGTATTTTTTTTACACCTTGGGTTACATTATCGAATTTTTCATAAGGATCCCTAATAAAATTTTAGTATCGCAGACTTTTTTTGTAGATATTGATGTCCTCTTTAAAACTGTAGTACATTACTTTGCTCTATTGTCAATAATTTCCGCAGAGTACGCGATATAAGGATTTTTTTGGGTTTTTTTCACACGTTGGGTTACATTATCGAAGTTTTCATACGGATCCCTAATAGTTAGACATATAGTATTGCATACTTTTTTGTAGATATTGATGTCCTCTTTAAAACTGTAGTACATTACTTTGCTCTATTGTCAATAATTTCCGCAGCAAACGCAATATTAGGATTTTTTTTAATTTTTTCACACTTTGGATTACATTATCGATGTTTTCATACGGATCCCTAATATTTTTGAAAATATACTATAGCCTATGTTCATCAGGGATAATGTAGGATTCTAATGGTGAAAGAATTTTTCAAATCGGTCCAGTAGTTGAATATTTTTTGTAAAGGCGGTATGTCGATCTCTAATAGTTTGGTTAGGCTTTTGTGTTTTCTTATCAGGGTCACCAGGTACTCCAGATCTTCGATTATCCTAGTTTTTATGGTTTTCCCTTTATGTGTCCATTAAACCCTAACTCTGTACCAAATTTCAGCTCTCTGAGTTTATGGGAAGTACTAGTTCTATTCTGATGATCATGAGTGAGTGAGTGAGTGAGTGAGTGAGTGAGTGAGTGTCTGTCTAAAATGCGAAACTTTGCTTTCGCTTAACTTCGTAACTAAATGACCTACAGACTTGAAATTTTGGATTTTAAGTATGTGATTATGGCTTACTGGATGACGAAAATTTCAGCGTTCTGGTCTTATCCAGAGGTTCTCAAATAGGGGCCTGAAAATGCGGCGAAATGGTTCCAGTAAAGGATGGTACGGCAGTGTTTGCTTCGCGCTCGACTTGGCGGGGGCACTGCCGTGCCCCCAAATTTATGCAAATATCTAGTAATGTTAGAATGTTAGAAATTTTGCAGAAATATCATCGACAATTACATATATAACGCCGTTAGGTGTGTAAATTACGAAACCCTACATTGCGCGTGGTACGACACGCACTTGGCCGGTTTTTCATGCTAAAATATGCAATAGTAACGCCGCGCCGCGTACTAACTAGGCCACATTATTCAGAGAGTGATTTAGAACAATTATAATCATAAAGTACGCGAGGCTTCAATATATTAAGATACTTTGTATTTGAATTATTTCTTGTTAATCTTGTTATCATCAGTGATTTTTTTTGGCACGATTTGCCGCCCCTAATATTTGGCCGCCCTAGGCCCGGGCCTACCGGGCCTTAGGGCAAATCCGCCTCTGGTAATAACAATAATGTTAGATCGCGTTACGAGTGCTACGAGTTGTGCGTTGCTCTCGTACGTATAGCAGGTCAGTCCTACACCTTATTTAATAAGGTCATGTCATGTCAATAGTCAATAGAGTGAGGACCAGAGAGTTTATTCCAGGTACGCGGACGCGGCACTGCATGCTCGAGCTGAGACGCGATAAGCGCAGCTATTTAACCTTATCACTTTGATCTAGGTAAGTAGGTAAGATGGGATGTAGTTACTAGTTAATAATGTCCTGGTAAACATATCCTGATCCCCACGATACAGGCCTTGCCTAGTGTGGGAATCACCAGACAGATCTACTTTTATACAAAACATACCTACATCTTATTATTCTCACCTTGTTTATTAGTCTAAGTTTAATACTTTAAGCAACTGTATGTATTTGAGCAGTTATTTGTTATTATTTTCCTTTTTTATAAGCTTGTAGAAATAAACATTTTTTCATTTAATTTCATTTCATTTTCATTTCAGGTAGGTACCTTTTATATTGCTTGTAGTTAGGTATGTAAAGTAGTAGGTACCTACCTTATCTTGTACGACCACGGGGACAAAACTTGATATTTAAGTAATCTTTATTATACCTACCTACCTACCTACCTGATAAGTAGGTACTTACCTATCTAATTTTATTTGATTATTAGTAGGTTTTTGGTTTGGTTCGTGATTATTCTTCCTTGGAAAATAATATGTTTTGGTTAAAAAAAACATCGTGTTAATTGACCTTCCTATGTACTCGTAGGTGTAACAAACATACATAATATAAATTAACTTTTGATAAAACATTGACCACTAACATTTCTCGACTTGAACAAAGAATAATGTAACGGTCAGTTCAGTTATTATTTGTGTAGTGTAGGTACAAATACAAGATACCTAGGCATTTAATTTAAAAAAATATTCATAATCTCCTGTTGGTTATTTATAATAGCAGTTCAGTTAATCACAGGCGCGCCTCGATCCAGGTGATGAAAGAGGTGACGCGCGCGTACCCGCCTGGGAAGCCAATGTCGCACCCGCCGGCAGCGTGGAACGACGTCACGCCAATCTGCCAAACGAACGAACAGCATTCAACTTGGATAGTTACTATTAATACCAAATCTGGTGAAGTAAGTACCTACATACCAATGTAAGTTGGGTGGGTGCGATTGGATTAGGTACTTACAAGCACATCGTCTCCGCTGGGGCGCACCACGAGGGGTCCGCCCGAGTCCCCGCCGCAGGGGCCCACGTTCCCTAAACCGCTCGTGCAGATGTTGGAGCTGATCACATTGAAGCCGTACACCGTCTGACAGTCCAGGTTGTTCACCACCATGGCGGTCACCTTACGCAGGCTCTGGTTGCTCGTGATGCTCTCACCTAAATAAAACAGTTTGTTGTTGGTTTGGTTGAAGCCGATTTCGATATGCAGCTGAGTTAGCAATTCTAATGTTAGAACACGTGAACTGTCTACATTAGTATAGGTACTATGTAGGTAGGTACGTACTGTCGCGGGTGACGCCATAGCCGGCGAGCTGCGCCTGGTTGCCCTCGAAGGTGAGCCACAGCAAGAAGCTGCTGGGCAGCGTCACGGGCCGAATCAAATCTGAAACAATGCTCTAATTAGCTATTTACTCAGGAAGTTAGATACATTTATTATGAGTAAGATTTCACAGTCACACAGTCATTTAATAATTTTGTTGATTGCAACTTTTTTGAGACGTTGGCGTTGATAGGTAAGGTATCCTATCCATATCCATCCATTTCATGATAAATTACTTAGTTAGTTAGGTACTTTCATAACATACATTTCCTAAGAAAATAATGGTACAATGTTTTGTGGCAAAAGTTAGAGGAGACAGGGCTACCACCAGAGTTGATATCTCAACCTTTAGGTTTTGGTACCTCAACCAAGAAAATCGTGTGAGGTGGTCGGGAGAGTTTTCGGACGCATACAGGTTGGAATGTGGGGTGCGGCAGGGGGGTTAAGCTCGCCCTCAATTTTCAACCTGTACGTAAATGCGCTAATTGAGAAACTCAGCAGCATGCCCGTGGGTTGTCATGTGGGTGGTATAAGCCTTAATAATCTCAGCTACGCTGATGACATGGTGCTGCTGGCTCCCTCGGTTAGCGCTCTCCGAAAGTTATTGGCCGTGTGTGAGTCGTATGTGTCCTCACACGGACAATATATAATGTGAAAAAGTCAGAGTTCATGGTTTTCAGGGCGAGCTCCAAGTGCCCCATTTTTATTGCACCTATCACACTACATGATGTGCCTCTAAAAAGGGTTTCACAATTTAAATACCTCGGGCATGTGGTGACTGATACCATGAAGGATGACGGTGATATGGAACGGGAACGCAGGGCATTGTCGGTTAGGGCTAACATGCTGGCCCGCAGATTCGCACGATGCACAGACTCTGTTAAAATCACCCTTTTTAAGGCGCACTGTACATCCATGTACTCGGCGAATCTGTGGTTTCAGCACACTCAAAAATCGTACAATGCTGTGCGGGTCCAAATGCTTGAGGACCAAATTGGAATCTTTTTGGCTCTGGTTCATTCTCCTTCTATTTGGGGGCACGGTAGTGCCCCCGCCAAGTCGAGCGCGAAGCAAACACTGCCGTACTACCTTTACTGGAACCATTTCGCCGCATTTTCAGGCCCCTATTTGAGAACCTCTGGATAAGACCAGAACGCAGAAATTATAAGAACGCTATAATCACATACTTAAAATCCAAAATTTCAAGTCTGTAGGTCATTTAGTTCCGAAGTTAAGCGAAAGCAAAGTTTCGCATTTTAGACACTCACTCACTCACTCACTCATGATCATCAGAATACAACTAGTACTTCCCATGAACTCAGAGAGCTGAAATTTGGTACAGAGTAAGGGTTTAATGGCCACATAAAGGGAAAACCATAAAAACTAGAATAATCGAAGATCTGGAGTAGGTACCTGGTGACCCTGATTAGAAAACACAAGAGCCTAACCAAACTATTAGAGATCGACATATCCGCCTTTACAAAAAATATTCAACTTGATAGGCATAGGATTTGTAATAAAAAAAAATATATTTCTTTTAAGTTTGCTGCTAAAACAACAAATACTAAAAACAGAATAAAATAATTATTTAATTATACACAACAAATGTGATTTTCGCATTCTAGCGCCATCTAGTTTCATTTGATGTTACTACGTTATTATAGGTACTTTTCACTCAGGGTTTGAGGTAAACCAATAATGAAAGATGTTTGCAATTCCGCTGGCAGATGGCGCTATTTTTACCACTATCGGTAAAGTAAGTCGGTAAATAGGTGGCACTTTACTTAAGCGACAAAAAAGTTTAAAATTGAATTTTTTAATTCATGTAGTTAGGTAAATAGGTATATATTATTTATTTCGAGTTCAAATACCGGCCGTGCATCAATGGATATTTCTGTTCGAAAAATGTACCT
Organism: Hydriomena furcata; assembly: GCA_912999785.1. Classification (NCBI taxonomy): domain Eukaryota; kingdom Metazoa; phylum Arthropoda; class Insecta; order Lepidoptera; family Geometridae; genus Hydriomena; species Hydriomena furcata. The sequence goes on from OU538830.1 coordinate 67,675, forward strand.
ACCTACTCCATCAGCAATATCCGGAACTTGTGCAGAAACACTGTCATAGGATTCATTATCTATATCTATACTAATATACTAATACTAATATACTAATATACTAATATACTAATAATAATATTATAAAGAGGAAAGATTTGATTGTTTGTTTGTTTGTTTGTATCGAATAGGCTCCGAAACTACTGAACCGATTCAAAAAATTATTTTACCATTAGAATCCTACATTATCCCTGATGGACATAGGCTATATAGTATTTTCAAAAACGTTAGGGATCCGTATGAAAACTTCGAAAATGTAACCCAAAGTGTGAAAAAAATTCCTAAAAAAATCTTTATATCGCGTTTGCTGCGAAAATTATTGACAATAGAGCAAAGTAATGTACTACAGTTTTAAAGAGAACATCAATATCTACAAATAAGTCAACAATACCATATGTCTAACTATTAGGGATCCGTATGAAAACTTCGATAATGTAACCCAACGTGTGATAAAAAATCCAAAAAAATCTTTATATCGCGTATGCTGCGGAAATTATTGACAATAGAGCAAAGTAATGTACTACAGTTTTAAAGAAGACATCAATATCTACAAATAAATCAACAATACCATATGTCTTACTATTAGGGATCCGTATGAAAACTTCGATAATGTAACCCAACGTGTGATAAAAAATCCAAAAAAATCTTTATATCGCGTATGCTGCGGAAATTATTGACAATAGAGCAAAATAATGTGGTACAGTTTTAAAGAAGACATCAATATCTACAAATAAGTCAACAATACCATATGTCTAACTATTAGGGATCCGTATGAAAACTTCAATAATGTAACCCAAATGTGATAAAAAATCCAAAAAAAATCTTTATATCGCGTATGCTGCGGAAATTATTGTCAATAGAGCAAAGTAATGTACTACAGTTTTAAAGAGAACATCAATATCTACAAATAAGTCAACAATATCATATGTCTAACTATTAGGGATCCGTATGAAAACTTCGATAATGTAACCCAACGTGTGATAAAAAATCCAAAAAAAATATTTTTATCGCGTATGCTGCGGAAATTATTGACAATAGAGCAAAGTGATGTAGGTACTACAGTTTTAAAGAGGACATCAATATCTACAAATAAATCAACAATACCATTTTTGTCTAACTATTAGGGATCCGTATGAAAACTTTGATAATATAACCCATCGTGTGATAAAAAAACCAAAAAAATCTTTATATCGCGTATGCTGCGGAAATTATTGACAATAGAGCAAAGTGATGAACTGCAGTTTTAAAGATTACATCAATATTAACAAATAAGTCAGCAATACCATAATTATGTCCAACTATTACAGTTATGTCACAATAACTACTTTTTCATGTTAAAATATGCAATGGTAACGCCGCCTGTACAAACTAGGCCACATTATTAGTACCTGGGTATTAATCCTTATCCAAAAAAATCACTTCATTTGCAAGGCCATATCAGTACCTGTAAATTATTTTTTTAATTATACGAGTACCATTCTCAAATTCCATACCATTCTAAAGTTATTATGAGTGTAATAATCTATAGGTACTAATATTATTATGAGGAAAGATGTTTTGTATATTTGTATGGAATAAATACAAAAACTACTGGATATATTTCAAAAAATCGTTTACTTTTAGAATGCTACATTATCTCTGAGTAACATAGGCCATATTTATTGTTTGAAAAAAATAGTGATTCCTATTAAAACTTCGATAATGTAACCTGGGTAAAAAAATACCCATAAAATCGTTATAATACGTTACTCCCGTGCGGAGCCGGGGCGGACTGCTAGTTGTAAAGATAAAGATAAAGATAAAGATCATTTATTTGCTTGAACACAATGTAGGTTGTTATTATTTTATATTATTTTTTATTATTTATTATGCACAAAAAACCTGTATAAACTTAACAAAACAAAAATAATCGTCGCGACACTACACTGTTCAAAGCAAAATAGAAAGACGAAACGAAAATAATTGGCTTGCTTTCTATGAGAGAGAGAGAGAAAGACAGACAGAGAAACATGCGCAATTGCGCACGCCGCACGGCTTACTACACTATAGCAAAACGTGTCGTGACAACTTTACGTCTGATTTTTTTCCGTCTAGCCTCCTTCGCAACGCGCCATAAGGAACTTCGTTCGAAAAAAACTGTGTCAAATAAGAAAATCTAATAAAATAAATCAATAAGCCCACGTTTCTACAAAAAGAAGTGAAATCCAACCAAAAACATTCTGTAAAAAACTAGCCAAGTCTCGATGGAGCTGCTTGTTTATCTCTAAAAAGTAATGAATTCTAGACAAAGTCGTGTCAAGTCTGAGGTTCTTTACTGCGATTTCTTTATTATTATAGAATGTTATGTGACTTGGCCGTTGAAGAGTACACAAGGGTACAAAACCAGGTGCTCCATGACACCATTGCACCAATCTGTCGCCAGAACCGCTACCCATTGACGATGGAAAATTGCCACTTAGAAAACGTTGATTCAATAACCAGTCAATTGTAGGCTTGATAAAGCTGCGTATTTCAATAATACTTATGTAAAGGCGAGCCTGAAACAAACAGTATAAAAAATACGTCTGTTTTATGTTAGATCGGTGGTCGATTTGACGCTCCAAAAAGAAGAGAGCAGAAGTCAGCATTGTCATTGCTGAATGCATGTGTTGCACGATCAACAACAGCCTAAATGAGACACTAGCGTCCAATTACCAATACCAGTATGGACTATTATCTCGCTTAACAAACATAGGTAGTTACAACATATATAATATTACGTGTAAACAAAATTGACTTGTACCCACTAACGTATAAAGAATGTTCAACGGCCAAGTCACACAACATTCTATAATAATAAAGAAATCGCAGTAAAGAACCTCAGACTTGACACGACTTTGTCTAGATTTCATTACTTTTTAGAGATAAACAAGCAGCTCCATCGAGACTTGGCTAGTTTTTTACAGAATGTTTTTGGTGGGATTCATTTATTTAGTTTATTTAGGCGGTGAACAAACTAGGTAGCTACCGATCAGTTGACCCCTTTCAAGCATCTATAAGTAGGTACGTACTTTATATGGTTATCGAGACAAGATGAGATAGGTATCTTGTTTCGATCCACGGACATCTAAAATGTGTGCTTCTCACTCACCCGAGTATGGGACGAAAGATATCGTGATGATAGCGATATCGTTGTTCAGGTTCTGAGGGTTGTAGTTCTGGTGCATGTCAACCTGCGATGACGTCACACGCACTCCACCGAAGAACAGCGCGTTGGAGGCTAATACTGCAGTCAGGCGCAGACCCTGCGGGGACGGAGCTCATTAGGTATTTCGAGTCTTACCTGTAAGTGTAAGGTATGAATTCAAATTCAAATTCAAAAATCATTTATTTCAATAAAATCACAAGGATCACTTTGAAACGTCTTAGGAACTAGGTGAAGCTACGCCGATTCCACGCGACCAAGCCTAGAAGAATCAGGCAACAAACACGGCTTGGGGTCTACCTTTTTTTTTATGATCCTTTCCTTAATGCTATGTAGAGCTCCAGTGTGGTGCCAATCGAACAAGGTGAAGGCTCAAACAAGAATAATAATTAAAAGTACCTACTACTCAAGTACGTAGGTACAGCAATAAAAAAAATAACTAAAGAGCTTCAGCACAAATTCAAAAAGCAACACACGCTACACTTGATTTAGAATTAAAACTTACAGATAAAATAACTATTTGCTTAAAAATAATTAAAGTAGACAAATGTTACACAAAATGAAATTAAGTACCTAAATCAATATTTAGCTGTCGAGTGGCAGAGCGACATCAGGCCACGAGGATTTATCATTTATATAATCATCTACAGTATAATACGCTTTGTTTATAAGATTATTCTTTATATAGGCTTTAAATCTTCTAACGGGAAGTTTTGTTGCGTTTTCTGGCAGTTTATTATAAAATAGTATACAATTCCCCATAAACGACCCCTTCACTTTTTCTAATCTAAATTTGGGTATGTACAATTTGTTCTTATTTCTTGTGTTAATACTATGTACATCACTTTTTTTCTTAAAGAAAGCCATATTCTTATGAGTATACAGTAAGTTTTCATATATATGGTAATAAATAATAATACTTAGGTACCATAGGATACTGACCTGGTGCCTTCCGTCGAACCAGCAGTGCGCCGCGGTGACCAGCTTAGTGTTGCTGAGGAGCGTGGAGCCGCACACGGAGGTCGCCCCAATGTCCAAATCGATGAGGAGACCAGCCTGGAACACGTACTTACTAAATATTTATCGGTAGGTAGCCAGCTAGATTACCACATACTTAATATAGTTATGTAGGTAGGTACTTACATAGTATTTCAGCGGTAAACAATAGGTAGGTTTGTACACTTATTTTGCTTGCTTTACTTTGTCATCTATTTCTATAGGAACTACACCTAACATCCACCAGCCAGCAGAACACAACAGCCAGACACTCGCATCTTGAGCGGCAAACCGCACCCCGTAGAGGTTGTCGTCTAGATTCTTTCTCGGACTTAGCTGCAGTAGGTACCTAGTTACTCACAAAGTAAGGGAAGTCGCGGGGTTCGGCTGCGATGCCTCCAGCGATCCTCAAGCTCAGTCTCTCTTCGGCCTGGCGGATGCGCGCGGCCGCCGGGATGCCCTCGTTCTCATGGTAGTACAGTTGAATGGGCTGAACGGCCAGAGCCGCGTATGCCTGCCGACAGGTTAGCTATTAAGTTGGTAGCTAAGCTAGGTTAGATACCTACCTACCTACCTACATTTATTATAGTTCCCAATTTGACTTTAACATCCCATCTGTTAACCCTATACTATAGGTACCAGAAGATGCAGGAAAAGATAAAGCCGTTACGTTGTTAGTAAAGCAAGTCTCTAGTAAAAGTAAGGTCACAATTAAATATGCACAGCGATCTCAATCACAATGACAAGAAGTGATAAGGCTCACCGAAGCCAAGACCAGCAAGATAATCTTCATGGCAGTTACAGAACTAAATGAATGAACCAGTCGACGAGTGCTTGCTGTTTTATAATAGCTCGTCTCTAGCTAGGGCAGGCTCCTGACTTTGCTTGGTTTCTTAAACCATTTCGCCGCATTTTCAGGCCCCTATTTGAGAACCTCTGGATAAGACCAGAACGCAGAAATTTTCGTCATCCAGTAAGCTATAATCACATACTTAAAATCCAAAATTTCAAGTCTGGTCATTTAGTTTCGAAGTTAAGCGAAAGCAAAGTTTCGCATTTTAGACAGACACTCACTCATTCACTCACTCACTCACTCATGATCATCAGAATAGAACTAGTACTTCCCATAAACTCAGAGAGCTGAAATTTGGTACAGAGTTAGGGTTTAAAGGCCACATAAAGGGAAAACCATAAAAACTGGGATAATCGAAGATCTGGAGTACCTGGTGACCCTGATTAGAAAACACAAGAGCCTAACCAAACTCTTTGAGATCGACATACCGCTACCGCCTTTACAAAAAATATTCAACTTGGTGGGCCGCCTCATTTGATGACAAAAATCGAAGGTCTGAAGTATCTGATGAAGAACCCTCAGCTGTTCTCAGCTGTATTAGAGATATGGTAATGCCCCCTTCTAATATTGGTACATAAAAAAATCGACTGTCATTGCAAAAATCCAGCGTAGTGGGACACATCTTCTAATTTAATTCTAATTTAATCTAGCCGATAGCGTCCTACTGCTGGGCGAATGCCTCCCCTTCTGTTTTCAATACATATATAAATAAAATTAAAGGAAAACTCTGGATAAGACTAACTATTTCGTCTTGTAAACTTGTAAGTATAAGTATAAAAGCCAGGCTAGTCTAGCCTGGCTTTTATACTTATACTTACAAGTTTACATGACGAAATAGTCGAACAATTAACTTTATTCTACTCGAACATTACACAAATTAAATAAACAAATTACACTAAAATATTAATTTCGCTCAAAATTTGGTCAAAATATAATGCATTGGACTAAGAGTGGTGGTGATACCTCAAAATCTGGTCAAATAAGAAAATCTAATAAAATAAATCATTAAGCCCACGTTTCTACAAAAAGAAGTGAAAAAACTAGCCAAGTCTCGATGGAGCTGCTTGTTTATCTCTAAAAAGTAATGAAATCTAGACAAAGTCGTGCCAATTCTGAGGTTCCTTACTGCGATTTTGCGATAATAAAGAAATCGCAGTAAGGAATCTCAGAATTGGCACGACTTTGTCTAGATTTCATTACTTTTTAGAGATAAACAAGCAGCTCCATCGAGACTTGGCTAGTTTTTTACAAAATGTTTTTGGTGGGATGTCTTTGACTAGAAGTGTTATTTCTACTTAATAAAATAGGTGAATTAGTTTTGTCAGTATCTAAGTAGGTACCAACCTAGGTAGGTACCTAGTTTGCTTCTTAGTTTTTTTTACTTCAGTTAGTTAGTTAACTAGTTAGTTACCAACTTAGATATTTGGTCAGTAGATAGAATCACCTATCTAATTACCTACTACTTATTTGTGTTTCTCCGGTAAGATGATCGTTAATGTTTTGATTAGTACATAGGTACTTAGGTAGGTAAGTACCTACCTACTAGTAAGTAGGTACCTAACTACCTACTTTAAAATTATCCCAAATAATAAACTAGGTAGTTTGTTATTTGAAATTGAAGTCTATTTGTTATAATAACTTACCTATGCACGCATCTAAAGTAGGTAAGTGTAACAAACAAACATGATTTTTTTTAAATAATTCTGTGGATATTAGTTAGGTATTTAGGAGTTATCTCTAGCAGGTAATTAGCTATAATTACTTACCTAATACCTCGGGTACATTTTAATCGTTTTCAGATTTTGGTTTGATAAAGAAAACTGATCAGATTGATCACATTTATTAAATAATAATCAGTCATTCGTTGCTATCTTCTCCTGCAAATTTTGAATTATCATGAAGATCAAATTACTAGATACCTACAGAGACTTGTTATTTAATCTAGTTAGTCTCTGCTAGATATAAAACAGTGATAGGTAGGTACCTATAGGTAGTACCTATATAATATAGGTATATTATAGTATAGGTCCTACCTATACCTACTATAATATAAATATATAATATAGGTAGGTACCTATATTATCGTATAGGTACCTACCTACCTACCTTACTAAGGTGGTCACTGGCCAGTCTGGCCACAATATTTTTTTATAAATGATTAAAACCGGCCAAGTGCGAGTCCTACTCGCTACTTTAATATTTTTCCAGTTTATTTTTTAGTACAAATACCACTGAAAATTACATAATATAACGTTGTTAGCTGAGTAAATTACGAAACCCTACATTGCGCGAGACCCGATACGCACTTGGCCGGTTCTATGCGGTTTAGTGGCAACACAAGAAGAAGAAGTGGCAACAGAAATACATAATCTGTGAAAATTTCAACTGAACTGTCTAGCTATCACGGTTCATTTTTTTTTTTTTATCTTTATTTATTTAATGAGGCTTTGGTCGACAACGACTATGTCACCCCAGTAAAAAAAGCTAAACACCACAACTCTATTAGTAACTACGTAGGTAATTGTACATTAATTAAAAAACCTACATAATAACATAACAAAAAAAAAAATATAAAATCCAAACCTATCTATCCCGTTCCAGCGATGAGATATATAATCTATATAGTATTTTGGCCTCGACAGATAGCGGCGAGGCCAAAATACTATTACATGTGCCTATATATTATTTCCAACCAACTGAGAATTTTGTCGTAGAGCCGCATTCCGTACACATTCCGTCAGGACGTGATGTACGTCTTCCAAAATACCGCAATCTAAACAATTTGGAGTGTTTGATACTTTCATTAAAAATTTGAATTTATTTGACGGAATGTGTCCGGCACGCAGTCGAAGTAATCCAACAATTAATTTTCTTTCAGCGCGTTCAGGAGGTTCGCATTGGATCGTCTTGTACCAGATTCCTTTAATACGTGAGCGTTCATTAAAATATTCGTCCCATAATTGACGGCATATCTTTTTGACTTTAAATAATACTTCAGAATGAGATGGTATGTAACTGTAAGGTATGCCGTCGCATATGGCTTGTCGCGCTGCTCGATCTGCCTCCTCGTTGCCTGTGATTCCAATGTGAGACGGTATCCACTGAATCACAATAGATTTATTAGACGCGAGAATTTTGTACATGGTATCTAAAATAGTGTAGGCTATCGGAAGACCCCGACAACTTGAGGTCAACCGAGCCACATGTAAGAGTGCACTTTTTGAGTCTGATAAAATAACAAATCTATTGTGATTCACTGACAGAACATAATGATAAAGATTCCGAAATGGCTACCAGTTCCGTATGCATCACGGATATACAATCGCTTTTTATTTGGAATTTAGTACTTAATTCTGCCTGAGGGTCATAAAACGCAGCCCCTGATCCAGACTCATCCTTAGAACCATCCGTATAAATTTTATAAAACGTATTATACATTTGATTTAGAAACGAAATGCAATGATTTTTTAAAGCTACCGCATTAAGTAACTTTTTGGCAATATTTACACCTTCGATGTTGGTTTTGATACTTTCCGACAAATCAAAATGAGTGATCCATGTATCCAACGAATGTAAAAGTAGCTTACTCGTTGAATAAATAGAATTATTATTAAGCTCTTTATGAACAATTGACAGCATAGGCAATTTCTTACGACTCCCATAATAATGATCACAAAGGTTAGTTAATTGTTCTATTACCTTGATAGTTTTGTTGTTTTCAAAAGATCTAGCCCGCAACCAATATTTGCCTGCAAGGTAGTATCTACGGATGTTTAATGGCGGTAAGCATAACTCACTTTCCATGACGTGTATGGGAGTACTTTTAATAAACCCTCCTATAACACGCATAGCCTGGTTCTGTAGGATGTCTAGTTTCCTTATATGACTTTTTGCACTATTATCATAGAGAAAGCTACAATAGTCTAATCTACTTCGAATTATTGAAATGTATAACCGTCTGAGGTGTGTTGGATGAATCCCCCAATTTCCCCCCGCCAGAACTTTAATTACATTTATAAATCTACTAACTTTACTACAAATTTCGTTAATATGCCTACCCCACTTCAAACTTCTGTCCAGCCACAAACCGAGGTATCTTACACTATCTACCTCTTCTATTATATTGGTTTCATTTATAGTCACTAATGTTATTACTTCGCCTGCCTCTGTTGAACACACACATTTTTGTTTTCCTGTAAGAGATGCTTAATCCCAGTACTTCAATGAGTTTGCAGAACTTATTCAAAGCATTTTGAGTATCGGTTATAGCAACTGCAATGTCTCTGTTTGAGCTATATAGAACAAAGTCATCGGCATATTGAGAAATAAATACTGGATGATGGATGTTATGGCAGATCTTAATAGTTGCTACATTAAATAACAGAGGGGACAATGGGTCCCCCTGAGCTATGCCCATCCCTGTAGATCGACTAAGTGAATCCCCAAGATTGTGGCAGAAGAACTTAATAGTAAGAATTCTTTCATGTAGAAACTCCCACAAATAATTGCATAAAGAAGCTCCCACCCCAAGGTTGTCTAAAATATGCAAAAGGCTAGAAATATTAACATTATTATAAGCGCCCTCAATGTCCACAAAGCAGCCGACCGTAGGAAGACCATTCGTGAATCCGATCTGAACTCGGGACACTATTCTAGATAGGTTATCTAAACAAGATCGAGCTCTTCTGAACCCAATTGTTTCCGTAGAAAAAAGATCATTCTTTTCTTAAAACCAATCGAGTCTACGAGTTATTATGGTATGAAATACCTTACAGGGACACGCAAGTAAAGCAATTGGTCTAATACCTCCTGATAACTGATTTCCTTGCCCTGGCTTTGGCACAGGAATAATATTTGACTGTTTCCAATGTTTAGGAACAAAACTCGCAGGCAAAAATCTATTATATAAGTCCACTAGTGCTAGTTTACCTACAACCGGAAGATTACGAATCATTGAATATGAAATATTATCAGCTCCCGGCGCAGTATCTGAACGCTTAATGCAGTTATCAAGTTCTTTTACCGAAACTAAGGAGCATAAGTGAGAATTATTTGAAACAAAAGAAGGTCTGGCCGGAGGAACATAGTCTGGCGCCAAACTGCATAGTAAATCTTCTGCCTTCCCTTTATCTAAAGTATATGAATTGTATGATCTATAATATTTAAGCCAACGCATGCGAGACCACATCTCACTTGAAGAAGTCGTGTTGTCAATGCTGTCACAAAAATTTTGCCAAGATTTTTTCTTCGCTCGTCGTATCGCTGACTGCGCATAACTTATTTTCTCTTGTAAAATACTAAGATTGTCCGGGGTAGGGTTTCTTCTGAATTTTACTAAAGCCAATCTTCTCTCAGCAGTCAGCAACATGTTTAGACAACTCTTGAGACCAATAAGGCTTCGGATTAAATTTAGATGGCTTTGTAGGATTTGAATTTATCTTACTAACTGGTATATTTTCGTCAGCGGCCTGATTCATAATATCTATGAAGTTGTCATACGCAGTTTGGTTGTCTGATGAAAAATTAAAGCCCCTTAGATCTTCCTCTATTTTCTGTTTGTATTTAGACCAATCAGCTTTCTTGTACTGTCTTCGGGATTCACCATTATTAAATGGGATTACATCAATATTCAATTTTATCATTACATGATCGCTACCGAGAGATACGTTCATGGTTCTCCAGTTAAAATGAAGTGCAATATCAGAAGAAACGAAAGTCACGTCAGGTGCTGTCTTTTGAATAGATCCATTAACTAATTTGATCCGAGTTGCACTTCCATCATTTAAAGTGACAAAGCTGCTGTCTAGAGCCGAGTCATATAATTGTCTACCTCTCATATCTAATTTAGAAGACCAGTTGGTGTGATGTCCATTGAAGTCTCCGGCAATGACTGATTTCTGACTGAACTGAGAAAATAAATAATCCCAGTCCCTTATCGAAGTGTTACCATTTGGAGGGCAGTAAACAGAAATAATATTTTCCAGGTTGTTGCAATTTTGAATTTTAATGTAGACTATTTCAATATAATCGTTGAAAATTTCAAAATGACATCTTTGTGCTTTTATGGACCAATGGGTCAGAATCGCAACTCCGCCATGACCATCATCACGGTCTTTCCGGAAGATGTTATATCCACTTAAATGAAAGCTACTGTCCGGGTCGAGCCAAGTCTCACTTATTATTGCAATATGGATCTTTTCTTGGTTTAAAAGGCATTCAAGTTCTGATAGCTTAGGTCGAATACTTTGAGCATTCCACTGAAGTAGGTTTACTGTAGTGTGAGATTTTTTATTATCCATACTTGGTTAAAAAGCTGAAACCGGGGAAGTCAGAACAATATTGCACAGCTATGGATATAATTTATTTTACTAAAATGTTTAGGCACTCGCTTATCTTCTCTGTTAGTGATAAATTATTCTCAAAGATCTTTTCTTTTAATTTTTTAAACAGAATTGACCATGATGAGGATTGTTCTGAATTTCCTGCTCTTCTCGTCGGTTTTTTACTCTCAGGTTCGCTATCATCTGAGTGTGTTTTATATTCCGAGTCTGTTTTATTTGAATCCTTCTTCTTTTTTATAATTTGTCTCTTTTTAGGCGTTAATTTACCTTGTGTAATTCGTGCGAATGTATCAGAGGTGGAAGGGGCTACTCTGAAATCGGACTGCTCGAGTCGACTATATTTGCGACAAGGAGTTTGGCATTAGATTAAATAAATATTCTCGTAGTCATGGTATAAAGTATAGTATGCAACTCCTGACTATAGTACGAATTTATATCGAGGGCCATGAATCACTCGCGTCGTTCAGGATTCTAACAGTTGAATCACTCGCTGAGCTCGTGATTCAATCATTAGAATCCTTCACTTGCTCGTGACTCATCTACGGCCCTCGCTTTAAATCCGTCCTTTATTCACTAGTTGCATAATATACTATTTTTTTCTCCCGGAGCCCACGTCTCCACTCGTGCAGTGCGCTTACCAGATCTACTTACTGTACCTAGTCCAAGTATCATCAACATCTTTCTCTACTCCTCTTAATCGTTTTTCTCTCCTCAATTCCTTCCATGTCAGATCCGATACTTTCACAACTTCGTAAACTCACTCTACTGGCTCCATATTTATTTTCTCCTGACAAATCGCCAGAAATAATATCTTGCCCATAATCATGATCCGGACAAAGATCACTAATAATCATTTAAAATTTTCTCTTTCTTGAAATTTTTAAAATATCCGCTCAAGACAACGTCAACTACGTCAACATCACGGTTCATGAGATACAGCCTTGTGACAGACAGACGGACAGACAACAAAACAGACGGACAGCGAAGGCTTAGTAAATAGGGTCTCGTTATTAAATATTTTGTAGGTATAGATAATCGCAGATATTTTAAAAGTACCTACAAACTGTGCAAGTTAAATAAAAGCTTGTAAAATAAAAATACAAATAAATTTTGGATCACGGATGTGGTTTGGACCAAAGAGCATATAAGTGTTTGGACCTAGAGGTTTTACTCTTGGAATTGTCACTTTCACAATGACATCTGACATTTTCTTTGGCTGTCGTTTCGTTTGTTTCTTTGTTTACCAACCTTGGATTGGATGTGATGTGACACTGACTGATATTGATATTGCTGCTTTTAGGTTGTATTGGAATTGGAATGTAAATTGGAAATTGAATTACTAACAGGCCAAGCAAGTTAACTATATTTATAGCTATTAGATCTTTTGTGTTGAGTTATTGAAGTGAGTGAGATTGATCGAGTAGGAGGTAGATTAAAAGTAAGTACATAGAGTGTAGAATAGAATGGTCAGAATTTTATTTTATTTTAGGTACTATACTAACTACTAATTTTTGTGATATTGATTTTAAGTAGTTATATTTTATAATCTAATTTATGTACTGTATATGGAAGCTCTTATAACTTGATCTCATGTTTCTCTCACTCAATTTTTTGATCTCATATTTCTCTTTCTCTTTTTATTTTTTTTAAGTTGCTCATAATGGTAAACCTAGTTGTTAAGTTGAGTCATCTAAGTGCATGCTGTGGCATCCTGTAACTGGGAAAACACATAGATTTAAGTATAATTGTTTTTAATTAGATGTAGTAAGTGATTTTTCTGTAGGACGCCCTAAATAAATAAATAAATAAATAAATAAATAAATAAATAAATAACTCATTCGTTGGCGTAGAAGTACTTTAGGTAGGTAGTCTTTAGTTGTGTCGTATCGAGTGAATTCCGATATTACTATGTTATTTACTCATTGGCAAAGATAAATACCTACTAAATAAGAATAATGTAGCGATAATATCGACTTTTGTTGTCGACCGATGCAGCTGTGTGGATTAGATGTTATAGAATTATAATACCCCGTTTACACTCGCGTACGAGTGGCGAGACGAGGCGCGAGACGAGCCACGAGCTGTAAACGGGGTATAAAAGTAGGTGGGTACCGTACCGGCAGGCGGCAGGTACCTAAACGTAAGAATTTGTGTATTCATTTAGGTATTTAGGTACTAGTTAATTGCCCTAACTAGTACATAACTATAGAATAATAATTATGCAATAATAGGTAAGTACCAAGTAATCTAATCTAATGGACTTGGATACATTGGTGTAGATTCTGTGATTGCAATAGGTAAAATACTAACCTAAATTGACTGCAATAAAAGATCAAAAAAAAAATCAAAAACAGCTGTAGGTAGGTACTTAGGTAATACATTCTAGCACAACAACAGAATCAACACTCTCACACACAATCACTCTTACCTATTTTATTTTCAAGGAATATTTGCATTATATTTTTGAACAACATCCATAGCAGTCAACATTCAAGTTGTTCTTACCTTTCTTAGGGTTCTTTCTTTTGTTGTGTAAATAATATTTGAATATTGTGCCAAGTTCCAGTGAAGATGGAAGGGGCTCAGACTGTTCACGGTGTGTGTGTGCGGGTTGTGTCAGAGGTGAATGACCCTGCATATGATGGAGTAGTGGTGGTGACTGGGGCCGGGGGGGCGCTGCCGCAGGCGCTTGAAGATTATATTTTGGCTGCACAGGAACTGGACAAAGGACTTAACTCGGTCAGTACCTGAGCTCATAAACCCATATTTATCTAACTTCAAAAATGAAATGTTAAGGGTTTGTAAGTGCATAGTTTAACACTTTTGTTTGTTTATTAAAATGTTCATTTGAGTGATTTGGCATTTGTTGAGATATATTATTATAACTATATAGGTTGCACATTGCACTGCACATGCTCATGCAGAACTTTTCTGCTAGTCCAGGAAGATGCATATTTGCTACTAAGCTGATAAACTATAAATATAGCCAGAGAAGCAATATAAAACTAACAGTACTGAGGTTTTTATGAAACCTTAGTAGATTCTCTCAGAAATTCTACTTACCTACATAACTAATTAATTATAAAGTAGTAAATGAAATAAATTAAAACAACAAATTGTCATTTAAAAGTAATCTCCATGTATTGAATTGAAATGGTGTTTGCAGATGGTGGGCGTGTTGAGATGTGGGCGTGTGTCTGGTGAGCGCCTTGTGCTTTCACCAGTGGGTTTGCTCACTCCATACCACGATGTCAGGTACATGTTCATTTACTAGTCGGTCTACATATATCAATAACTAGCCGACCCGTGACAAACACTGTTCTCACTGTCTTTTGAATTTGTGCTGAGGCTCTTTAGTTATTTTTTTTATTGTTTCAAATTCAAATTCAAATTCAAAAATCATTTATTTCAATAAAATCACAAGGATCACTAGTTCCTAAGACGTTTCAAAGTGATTCTTGTGATTTTATTGAAATAAATGATTTTTAAATTTGAATTTGAATTTGTAAATTTTTCTATAGGATAAATCAAATTCAGGCAGCTTTTAATTTTTTTCCTACAAACCTTGTACTGATAAAATAAATTACGAATTTTAGTAGAAAGCGTATCATTCTTTAGTCAAAACTGCGTTGCTATGACGACTAAATGTTTTTAGTCTGTGATGTCAGATTTGTTGCACACCAAAGCCATCTATACCACAATCATCCACCTTTTTGCGTTTTTTATCATTTAAGGGTTTTTTTTCGGATTATAAGTTCCCCCTTTATTTATTCAGATTTTTTATCTACATACTACAGCAAATTTCATCTTAATCCGTTTTGTCGTTTATTTTTGATTAGGGAATAAACATAGCAGCCTTATCACAAACTTTCGCATTTATAATATTATTAGGATAGGATGACCGTCTCCAAAGCACACCTTTCTCCGAGTGTAGGTAAAGTATTATTATTATTTTGTTGGCATAGAAAACTCTCCATTCTCAGTCTCTAAACTTTCGAGATTCACAAAGCGGTTGGTCGTTGTAGAGTTCGGTTACGATAAATATCCAAAGTATAAAGTTCGGCATAAAATAAATAAATGTTGCCGACCTCATACATACCGAGATAAGGGCAGGGAAACGACCACGATAAAAAAGTACAGAGGTAGCGATATAATATTATACCTAAGTTTACTACCGATTATGTAAAAACCTAAGATATTATCATCAACCCATCATATTATCACAACAGT
This sequence comes from Hydriomena furcata, assembly GCA_912999785.1. NCBI lineage: Eukaryota > Metazoa > Arthropoda > Insecta > Lepidoptera > Geometridae > Hydriomena > Hydriomena furcata. The sequence goes on from OU538830.1 coordinate 83,318, forward strand.
TATTGTCGAACCAACCGCGAATTATCATAATACGATCGTTCCAGGAGCGTCGGAGAGGCGATGGGCGCTGGAGTGGCGCGCGCCTTAGCGGCGGGTTGCAGGCGAGTGTGCGTAGTGTTGCCGGTCGCAGACAACTTCGTTCGAGCGCCTCTAGTGGCATTGTTGGCCGCTCTGGAGGCGTTGTACATCGTAAGCATCTCTTTGTCGTCGGAGCGATCCTACTCTTTTGCCATCGTGTTTCAATGGTTTTTAGTTCGAAATGAATAATAATGTGAATCGTGTGTGTCGGTAGCCTCTGCAGACGCGCGAGTCCTTCCCCGAGAAGTTTGCTGCAGCGAAAGCGAAGACGCTCGGAGTGTACGCGGAAGGAATGCGAGCGGACGCGCATGCGCTCTTGAAAGATGCCGCAGCACTCGAGATCGCTCGGTGAGACCACTTTATTATTCGCTAGCATTATTAAACAGGCATCAACAATGATCGTGAACGATAATCGTTCCAGCGGCGTGGCTCGCGACGTGGGCGGAGCGGATCCGGAGCGAATGACTCCGTTGGCGGCCGCGGAGTATGTGCGCGCGCTGTTCGCTGAAGAGCCGCTTGTGCGCGTGCGCGTGGAGCAAGATCGTGCGCTGCTGGAAGCGCAATATCCGCTGTTCGCGGCTGTGGACCGCGCTGCCGCAGCGGTGCCGAGGCATCGAGGTCGGTGTTTCTTATTGGCTTTCGTCGTGAGCTTTCTTTCTTATTTAGATTAGATTATCTCGCTTTGGATCTATGCAAACGCATGTTACGATTCAGTCACAGTCGCAGGCGAACTAAACACTGCGCGAGAAAAACGTAGTTTATTAGGAGTAACATTTTTCGTGCGTGCCATAATTTGGATATGATCGTGTTGCACTTCGCAGGCTGCATCGTGTTCCTGGAGTACACTCCCGAGAGCTACAGTGAGACAGCGATGCTAGTTGGCAAGGTAACATTATTCCTTTCTCATCGAACGCTAACAGACTTCGAACTTCTAAAACAGCTATAGTATCGAACTGGTTTGACTCGAAACGATCGCTCGTTGTGCGCTTCCAGGGTGTGACGTACGACACTGGCGGATGCGACGTGAAGGCGGGAGGCGCCATGGCGGGAATGAGTCGCGACAAATGCGGTGCAGCTGCGGTACTCGGATTCGTGCAAGTGAGTTCATGTTCTACCATCACGACATTCAACTGAAAAGTGAAGGGATCGCTCAATGTTCGCACGTTCTTCCTTAGGCTTGCGTCAAACTCTCCGCTCCTCTGAAGGTGGTGGCGGCACTCGCGATGGTACGAAACTCGATCGGCGAAGAGGCTTACGTGGCCGATGAACTGATCAAGACTCGCACCGGAAAGGCGTTGAGGGTTGGCAACACAGACGCGGAAGGCAGAATGGCGATGGCGGATCTCTTGGCGGAGGTGAGAGGCTGAGAGGGAACAGGGAACGGGGAGATATCTATCGGGATAGGGTTAACGTTAGCCACTTTGTCATCGCAGATGGCGGAGAGAGCGCCTCGAGAGGAGAAGCCGCATCTGTACACGGTGGCCACGCTCACCGGACACGCGATGAGGGCGTTGGGACCTTACACAGCCATCGCGGACAACCACAAGGCCAGGTGAGTGGCTGAGTGGTTTAGGCTGAGGTGGGTTACGGGAGACGAACGATGCCAAATGCCAAATGCCAAATGCCAATCGCAATGTTATGCTTCGCGCAGGGAGTTGCGGCATGCGGAGAGGCTGGCGGAAGCCGCTTTGTCGATGGGAGAGCCCGCGGAGGTCAGCAGCGTGAGGAGAGAGGATCTGGCTGCACACGCAGGTCGCGCGGCTTTCGATGATCTGCACCAAGCGGACAATCTGCCTTCCACTCAACTGCAGCGAGGCCACCAAGGCCCGGCCGCCTTCTTGCTGCTGGCTTCTGGATTGGATCGTGGCGAAGTGCCTTTCTCCCACTTGGACGTGGCAGGTAGTGCCGGGTGCTTCCCCGCAGCTCCCACTGCCGCGCCTTTGCTGGCTTTGGCTGGTCTTTACGACTTGCTCACTTACGACAAGTAACCTCCCGCTATCCCGCTATCCCGCTTTCCCGCTTTCCCCCCGTCCTTTGTCCTGCGCCTGAACGAGAACGTTAGTCGGTAAATGCGACGATCGGTCCCTCGGTGCTTACTGGCTCTGTTCTACTTGCATAATATTCCGATTTCCAAAACTTACTATTTGAGTTGAGGTCTGCTCGCGCTCGATGAGTACAATGCGCATAATAATATATAATAATGAACGTTTATTTTTATAGTATTTTTATCGAGACTCGGTATATTGGTGTTTCGGCCGTTTTATTACCTACGAGTGCGTGTAACCGCTTTATATTAATAGTGTCCTCTTTAATAAAGCAATAAATTGTAACTATTAAAGCAAACTTTTATTTTACAACCTGTTGACCCGCTTTATCCTGCTGCATCCGCTATTAAGAATTATTAGAAGACAAAACGCGTGTCGGGTCACGCGCAATGTAGGGTTTATATAGATAACAACCTTATTTAAGTGAGTAATTTTCAATGGTATTTCTACTAAATTTGTATTATTACTTCTACAAGTCCATCTTATAAGTTGGTCGACTATCACGTCTATTACTCGTAAACTTGTAACGCCTACTTATCTGTGATATTTTTCCTTTTAACTTGAGTATATGTACAATTACCGTGATTTTTTTCCCAATAGTATAGCTTTTAAGAGGGGGGACTCTCGACTCTAACAAATATTGGCACTTTAAAAATTAATATTTCACAAACGGGTCGCTTAATCGAAGAATTGTTTTCACAAACCCACAATACTTTTTAAAGACCTATCTAACGATACCCCACATCATAGGGTACGCGAGAAGGGAAAAAACATTTCAAGTGCAACAGTTTCTTGTAGACTACGAAACCCTAAAAACGATGCAAAGCAAAGTTTTACAAGTAGATATGAGTCTGCTAAATTAAATACTATCCCCCGCCCGTTTGATTCGTCAAGGCAAGGGGGAGACTTAAGTCGGCCGCCTTCTGTCGCCACCATGCATCGGCTCAATGTTATTCGTCGGCAAGTAACGTCGTTGAACACCGCAACATCGGTTCCGGGACCGGGAAATGCTGCAAAGGTTGCGGGATGATAAAGGAAACAAAGCCCGTATAAACACCGTCTTTATTTCGTTTCTATCAAAAGAAATTCGACTCACCGTTCGACTTCATCGTCGTTCATCGTAAAAACTATCGTTATGTATAATTATGTACAATATTTAATCTATAAACATTAATAAGGTCGGGGCGGCTCGGTGCGGGGTGAGGGGTGAGGGGTGAGAGGACAGGGGTAGAGAAGCGCGGTCAGCGCGGTGGCGGCGGCCGCGGTTTAGCGGTCGCGTACGCGATCTCCGAGAGACGCACGTCGATCGGCGCACGTTCGTCGTACAGCGTCGGAGCCTGCAGGATTATGCCGGCGGAACCCACCACCACCGCCAGCGTGAAGATCCACAGGAACAGCCGGTCGAGCACCATCGCCACGTACTTCCAGTCCTCCTTTACCTGCAACCGAACGAGACGCTCGCGTCATTGCACTTCCGGAGCTACGAGCCCGCTCCTCGCGCGACGACTCACCCGCGTGGATTCCTCCTCCTTGCGCGTCTGATCGGCGATGTAGTTGATCCCGTCGATCGCCTTGTGCAACTCGGGACAGCGATGCCATCGCCTCAGAGTCTCGCACAGCGCAGGCGCTTCTCGCGCTCTGCAAGCGCTGCACGTCCCTTCCGTCCCTTCTGCGCGCAAACAAGGCGATCCTTCCCAAGGCGCGGGTGCCGCCGCAGCCAATCCTGCGCTGAAACACAACAGCAAGGTCAGATATAAGCTTGGGCACGCAGGTCACCGGAGTTAACGCACCGATTGCTCCTATTATTGCTCCCTTCCCTACTCACAAGCGACTGCGATGCGGGTCGAGGCGGTAGTGCGGACGTCGCATGACCAGCAGCCTCGGCAGCACGTGGATGAACACGCGACGCACCCACGGCGCCATCGTGTGAGTCTGCGGCGACCGGAAGTGCACGTTCAGCACCACCACAGTCACGCAAATGCTGAAACACACCCCCTTCCAGATTAACGTCGGCCCTTTCACCGTTCAACCTCACGCTTTGGCGCGCGACTCTCACCTGAACGTGTCGAGGATCATGGTGAAGAGGACGAACTTGCCTAGCAGCGGGACCACCAGCGAAGTAGGCGGAATGATCTCTGCCAGCAGCAGAAAGAATACCGTCAGCGACAGCAGGATCGAGATGGACAGCGACACCTGCGGACGAGAGGAAATATATCAGATCGGACTCGGAGGGTGGCGCGAGACGCATGCGCGGAGAGACCGTACCTTCTCGCCGCTGTCGGAGGGAAGGTAGAACACCAGCACGGTGAGGAACGATATTCCCATGCAGGGGATGATGAGATTCACGGTGTAGAAGAGCGTCTTGCGGCGCATTGTGATGTTGAACGTGATGTCCAGGTAGGGCTCGTCGCAGCACGTGTAGAACTTCTCGTTCCTGCAACACGCACGCGGCAGAATGAACGAGACCGATCGCGACTTCTGCCCCTCGACCGTGGCGCAACGCTCACCTGACGGCCGGAACCTCGAGGATGTCCCATTCGACCGAGGTGTAGAACTCTGAGAGGTCGACGCCGAGCTCCACCACGTTGGTGCCGCGTGCCTCGTCGATGTGACGAAGGTCCACCTGCAACACAAGTCCAGCGTGAGATTTGCCCGCGCTAGTGTAAGCGCGATCCCGGAGAAGGTTACTCGCCTGGAACCCGTCGTAAGTCCAGGAGCCGAACTTCATGACGCAAGTCTGCTGGTCGAAGGGAAAGTACTCGACGTCGATCTCGCAGGAGGACTTGTAGATGGCAGGAGGGCGCCACTCAACGCGCCCAGTGTAGTTCAGCGTCGCTTTCGTCGCTAACGTCACCTCAAAGTTGCCATCCGCACTAAACACATGAACGTTATTCTATCAAATCAGGGTTATTAGAGTTCTTAGTTCCCTAGGTCTATATATACACGCAAAAATATGTTTATAAAAAAAAAGCAATACAAGCATAAAGGTAAAAAATTGGTTAGAACAGTCGTAACTCGTCGTACGTAAAAAGTGCGAGATGTATCAAAAAAATATAGGGAAACTTACGTAACTGAAAATCAGGACACTTTATTCGAGGCACATAATAAAAGTGATGGGAATGAGTGCAGGTAGGTAGCGTAGCGTTGTGATCTTGTGAGTCGTGAGTGAGGCGAGGCGAAGTGAGACGAAGTGAGGTGAGGTGTGTCGAGGGGTTTGTGGTGGCTTGCGGGGCGACTGACTTGTTGTAGAGCACGATGTCAGGTCGCCAGATGTGGTCGGACGGCACGTGCAGCATCTCCACTCCGCCGTACTCGCGTGGCTCCCACGACAGTTTGTAGTCAAACCAGCTCTGCACAACACACGCAACATTCACAAACTAACATTTCTGGTAAGTAGGTATAAGGACTTATAACTACCTTGTCTCGTCAAAGCCTAGTATGTTACTTACTACAGAGATACCATCAAAATGTTAAAGGCTCCTTGTCTGTCACGATGTGTACCGAATAAAAAATCGATTGGTGCACTCGGGATTCGAACCCTAAGGTAGGGTGCCAAATGTCTTACAGGAATCACGGGTGTTTCAATTCAATAGCCCACAGGCGGCAAATGTGTAAGTCACCATAGTTTCTTCAAAACGCCTGCTAGTTACCATGGTGCCATTCTCAGAGGTAGGTATAGGTACCTGCCTACCCACCTACTATTATTCAGTATGGTTACCTACTTTACTAAATGGCTTACATATTATCTAGTTAGCTTACCTGTTCTACCCATAAATTGGTCGTCATTATTTGATTTTTGAGATTCTGTGAACAAAAGGATTAAATTAGGTTGATGCGTTGGCTTGGCTATAGTATGGGGATAACAAATAACAAAGCTTACATCTCTGTTTTAGGGTTCTGAAGGAATCAAGGAAACTCAGGTTTATAGTAGATAGGTACCTATCTAAGTATACCTACACAACACGACCGTTACTATTAGGTACATTCTCTAAGACTATTACGTCTATTACTCGAAAACTTGTAACGCCTGCGTAGCCGTGATAGTTTTCCTTTTAAGTTCGTTATATGTACTGCTACCGTGATTTTTTTTACGCCTCCAAACCCAATAGTTTAGATTACAGAGGGGTGAGGGGGGGACGTTTCTAACAAAAATTGGCACTTTAAAGCTTAATATTTCACAAACGGATCTCTTAATCGTAAAGTTGTCTTCACAAACCCATCCATACTTTTTAAAGACCTATCTAACGATAACCCACACCATGGGGTACTGATATGTATAATACATGCCAAATCACAGCTTTCTAGCACTAAGCGTCTCTGAGCTAAGCTTCGGACAGACGGACGGACGGACGGACATGGCGAAACTATAAGGGTATGTGTATGTGGTATGTATACTTCGAAACCCTAAAAATATAAAGTTTTTGTAAAACAATTCATTACTGAGGATTTAACGGGGTGTCAAAGTTGAATGTTATAGAATCGTAGGTACCTAGTGTTTCTTTTTTCTAGTACGTGCCTAGGATATATAGAATAGAGGATAGAGGGCACTATAAAGGTTTTGTCGCCATGAGCTCTCAAGACTCCTGACATTTGCCTTCCTCCAAAACTGTTTGGATATCATGAGGTCTCGTTGATACGAATCTAGGTATAGGTAGGTAAGTCAAGTTCCTCGGGAAATTAAATTCAGGAGGCGAAGAGTCTTCTCAATGAGTCGCTGAACACAATCAAGCAGTTCATAAGCAAAAAGTGTAGGTATATCGGGGCAGTCAGTGTAGTGTAGGTAGGTACTGACCACATCTATGAGCTGGCTGAGCTTGAGTTTGATGCGCACGGTGAGCGCGTCGCTGACGTTGAGCACTGGTCGCACCAGCTTGTTGTAGTTGCTGAGCAGGTCGTCGTACAGCCGCTTGGCGTCCGGGTTGCCCGCGCATCCTGCACAACGCATACACAAAACAATAGGTTTCACTATCACACATTGAAATGTTGTGGGGTTGCATCACATTCTTACCGACGAGCGAGAGGGCAAGAGCGAGCGAGAGCAGCAGGTGCGCCGCGGGTTCTGGCGCGGCGCGGCGCGGCATCGGCGGCATGTCGCGCGACGCATGGCGTCAGCGCATCGCACGCTGTGTGCCGCCCTGCGCCGGCGCCGCAGCTGCACACACTACACCCGGCAGCACACACTCACGCACGAGAACGTCCTAAATAATACGAATCGTTTTCTATATGTTTATCTTTGTTTTAGGTTCTCTAAAAAATAGCACGAGCCGCTCTATACAGATTTGGGTTCGAACCCGAGCGCATGGTTCTACTTTAGCGATCTAACTTTAGAACGGATGATTGCGTTGAGTGTTTGCTTTTAACTTACGACAACTTTCGCATGGATGCCACCTGAACCGCGTTTCGTATTGGAACATTTATTTCTAAATATACACAGCTTTTACATTATGTTGGTAGGTATCGTATCGACCCTTTACGCCATGGAGGGCTTTAAAACCATATTAGCGAAATTTAGTTATATGAATGCAGTCCTAGCATATCAGTATTTTTACCTATATTTATTATTATTACCTACGTTAAAAAAAAACTTAATTATTACTAAGTTGGTATATTATGTAGATCAGGTAAGGTGGATGCAGTCAATTTTAATATAAGTAGTTTAAAAAAAAAACCATTGTTACTACTACTACTTTGATTTCTATTAAGCTGAAAACGTAATAGCAGAAACTTTTCAAGATAAAGATATTATTTCAAAATGATACGTTTTAGAATTTATGATCGAAATGCTCTTTTTCGTTTCGAAAAAGAGCAAACGTCGACATACAGGGCCTTAAGGAAAGGATCATTCAAAAAAAGGTAGACCCCAAGCCGTGTTTGTTGCACGATTCTTCTAGGCTTGGTCGCGTGGAATCGGCGTAGCTTCACCTAGTTCCTAAGACGTTTCAAAGTGATTCTTGTAATTTTATTGAACTAAATGATTTTTGAATTTAAATTTGAATTAATGTTGTGAATTAAATTTTAGTTAACACACCAAAATAATGATATATTCACCTGATTTTATAGACGTCAAAGAAGCTTGGGAATACTACTCTAAAAAAATGTATGTGGTGGTACCTGCTAGGCTCTGGTTGCTGCAGATAACATACTTTTTTCTACTCAGCCAAAATTATATTACTTATCTGTTTTTCGATGAATGGTGGCAAATTTGTTGTCGACTTGACACTACAAACTATGTAGGTAACAAATATTTGGTAAAAAAATGGGATCACGACTGTAATCCCCAATCCATTGAAGATGTCCAGTGGTGGTAGTCAGAGGCACGTCCAAACATTATATTTGGCACATGCCCACATTTTGCAGTAGTTAGCATTCCATACGTGACAGGTTGCAAGCCCGTCGTCTATAATATAAAAATAAGTCGGGTTTTCCTTCCTGACGCTATAACTCGCTATAACTTAAACTGTAAGTAACCTAGTAAAACAGAGAGAAAAAGAAAAGAGAAATCCCTAAAAAATATTAAACTATCATATATCTATCTATCTATATATCTATACATATAATAAAGCTGTAGAAGAGTTCAATTCTGTACATTGAATAAAAACGAAAAAAAATACTCCTAGGGGACTTCATACAAGTAACACAAGCCAAAAAAAAACATTTTGACATTTTTGTCTGTCTGTCTGTCTGTCTGTCTGTTGTCAGGCTTTCACGCAAAAACTATTGAACGGATTTTGATAAAACTTTTTTTGTCATATAGCTATTAGTCCTAGGCAACTTATAGACTACTAGCAGTCCGCCCCGGCTCCGCACGGGAGTAACGTATTATAACGATTTTATGGGTATTTTTTTACCCAGGTTACATTATCGAAGTTTTAATAGGAATCCCTATTTTTTTTCAAACAATAAATATGGCCTATGTTACTCAGAGATAATGTAGCATTCTAAAAGTAAACGATTTTTTGAAATATATCCAGTAGTTTTTGTATTTATTCCATACAAATATACAAAACATCTTTCCTCGTAATAATATTAGTACCTATAGTTTATTACACTCATAATAACTTTTAAATGGTATGGAATTTGGGAATGGTATAATTAAAAAAGTAATTTACAGGTACTGATATGGCCTTGAAAATGAAGTGATTTTTTATCACACGTTGGGTTACATTATCGAAGTTTTCATACGGATCCCTAATAGTTAGACATATGGTATTGTTGACTTATTTGTAGATATTGATGTCCTCTTTAAAACTCTAGCACATTATCTTGCTCTATTGTCAATAATTTCCGCAGCATACGCGATATAAAGATTTTTTTGGATTTTTTATCACACGTTGGGTTACATTATCGAAGTTTTCATACGGATCCCTAATAGTTAGACATATGGTATTGTTGACTTATTTGTAGATATTGATGTCTTCTTTAAAACTGTAGTACATTACTTTGCTCTATTGTCAACAATTTCCGCAGCATACGCGATATAAAGATTTTTTGGATTTTTTATCACATTTGGGTTACATTATTGAAGTTTTCATACGGATCCCTAATAGTTAGACAAATGGTATTGTTGACTTATTTGTAGATATTGATGTCCTCTTTAAAACTGTAGTACATTACTTTGCTTTATTGTCAATAATTTTCGCAGCAAACGCGATATAAAGATTTTTTTAGGATTTTTTTTCACACTTTGGGTTACATTTTCGAAGTTTTCATACGGATCCCTAACGTTTTTGAAAATACTATATAGCCTATGTCCATCAGGGATAATGTAGGATTCTAATGGTAAAAGAATTTTTTGAATCGGTTCAGTAGTTTCGGAGCCTATTCGATACAAACAAACAAACAAACAAACAAACAATCAAATCTTTCCTCTTTATAATATTAGTATAGAAGTATAGATAGTATAGATAATTTTGGAAGATCGGAATACCAATTGTGGAACTATAGAGTTCTGGGTTTGGGTAATCTATAAGAGATATTAATATACTGCTTTAGGCAAAGTTGGTCAACATGCTGTCGACAATCGAAAGAAAAGGAATAAAATAAAACCGGCCAAGTGCGAGTCGGACTCGCGCACGAAGTTTTCCGTACCATTATCTATAAAAAACACGTTTGTTGTATGGGAGCCCCACTTAAATATTTATTTTATTCTGTTTTTGGTATTTGTTGTTATAGCGGCAACAGAAATACATAATCTGTGAAAATTTTAACTATATAGCTATCACGGTTCATGAAGATTATTTATATTTATGTTTGCTTGCTGAACCATTATGGGTTATTTTAGTTGGTTTACTAATATTATAAAGAGGAAAGCCGGGTTGGCGAGTGGGAGGTACCTCGACTTTCAATCTGAAGGTCGTGGTTTCGAATCCTGGCGTGCATCAATGGATTTTTCTGTTCGAAAAATTTATATGCCCATCAAAAACACGTGCTTAAAACGGTGAAGGAAAACATCGTGAGGAAACCAGTTAGTATTCTTATAAGCGGCGATGGGCTTGCAACCTGTCACATATGGAATGTCTAACTACTGCAAAATGTGGGCATGTGCCAAATATAATGTTTGGACGTTCCTCTGACTACCCCCACTGGACATCTTCGGAGGATCTAAGCGTCTGGAGATCTGGGAGGATCGTACTTGGGGATGAAAGTCGTGATCCTATTTATATTTTTAAAGATTTGATTTTTTGTTGTGTGTATTGTTTGTTTGTATGTTTTATGTTTGTAATGGATAAACTCAAAAGCTATTAAACCGATTTTAATTTCATTGTTACCAAGCTACAGTATCTCTGAGTAACATAGGATATCTTTTATTTTTGAAAAAGTAATTGATTCCTTATCAAAAATGCGATAGTTTGATGTAAAGGTGTAAAAAAACTACCAAAAATGTTTCTTTTTTCGCGTGCGCTGCAAAAAGTATTGAGAGTACATAAACAAATAATGATACCTTATTGAATGTCCTCATAAATGCGCATATGAAAGTCTGCGAGGAGGTATATATCTAAATATTAAAGTTTGGGTATAATTACCGTTTTTGTATCTATCCATATCATAATTTTACTTATCTAATTAGCAATTAAGGCTAATAAGGAGTGAACCACTTTTTGAATTTTTCAAATCGGTCGTTCATAAGACTACAATATAAAAGTTGCGGGATATTAAAATCTTGGCTACCAATGACTTTCCTCACGGGGCCAGCAGCGGGAAACCTTGCGTATATTCCGCGGATAACCCATCTTCATTTAAGCCATACTTATTCAAAATAATCACATTTAGAAATCACTGTCGCCCAGCGAAGCGGTCACGGGTCTGCTAGTTTATTTAGTAATATATTTATTGCCATTCCTACTCGTAACTTACATATTTGTATTTAAAGCATCTACCGCGATGTCGTACCTACACCGATGTATGGAAAAACATTATTTTTCCACTGTAAAGTTAATTTTGCCTTTTAACACTTAAGCAGTCGCACCCTGATTCGTGACGCAAAGAGTCGCGACCGTGTCTACCAGACCCAGTTTAAAATTGTATGATTTATCGAAAACGCCTGAATGTGTATGTGTACTGTTGTATGTTTTTGAGCATATTTATTATTATAAAATGAAATAATTAATAGAATAAAAAAACAATTTTTATTTGTTTTACACATGAGAAGCGTTATAACAAACACATACTAATTTTCAACACATTTTTAGGACACATCTTACCTTTAGCTCTATAACTTTTTTTTTTTAAAAGCTACTGTGAATTACTTATTCAAAATCACAAAAAGAAATCAATCACCATTTTACAAAATATTACGTAAATGAACTCTGAAAATTAACATTATAAAATAAGCTTCTTTAGAATGTAACTACAAATCAACATTATTTGGTCACTTAGGAACTTCCATTAGTACTATTTACAACTCACACAATTTTTTTTTGTGTGTTCTCCAGAAATTGGGATATTGCAATTGATGCAATACATTTTAGTTTTCCTGTCCCTTTTCCAGTTGCACAGATCGCAACGCGCTTTTCGTCTACATGTAGGACATGAAGACATGATGCTGGATATGGACATGAAGCTGGAGATGACTGGGCTTCAGGTAAAATGTTCCGGATACGATTTTTGATGTGTTGCGGAATGTTTGTAATCAGAAGTTTTCTATGTAGGTGTGGCTAAATCCGCTAAATTTCCAATGTTTTGATAAAATCCCTTCCTACTTAGTTATCGACAGATGTTATGGACGGTCAGGTGCGGGTCGTCGAATGCACTGCATTGGCTGTATATTGGTTCAAGTCGGTTTTCATTTTCAGGCTGAATTTGTAAAGGCTGCATAACCGAAGTACTAGGTATTTGTTCGCATTATTCACCATCTACAAGGAAATGCTTTCATGTAGATTTATTTAAAAAAAAACTGTTTTTGAGCAGTTTTAAATCTCAATTTCTTAATTTATGTATTCTTCAATATCTCTGTGGCTAGAATATAGATCCCTAATATTTAGCCATTTTCTATTGATAAAAACAAAAAGAAACATAAAGTATACGTGATGAAGTTACAAAATTATACTTACTTACGTATTTAGTCGCTACCGGGTCCAAAAAATATGCACCGTTTTCGTCTTTGGCACTCAAGTGCAGTGCGCCAACCGACTGCTTTGGCTTCCAGCCGCTGGCTGTGTCAAACTATCGAAGAGAGGTAATAAGAGCGGCAACGTCGCAAATTTAACAATTCTAACGTTACCAAGCAAAATACAGATGACTGGGTCTGATAGACCCATGAGCGATTTCTTGAGTGTTAATCCGATTTACCTTTTCGTTAGAGCAATGATTGGTGTTTATATTTCGGATATAGATATCCGATTGTGTATGAACATCTAATAGAAGATAGGTACTAATTCTACTACGAGTACCTATTACATTATTATAAATCCGAAAGTTTGTAAATTAAAGGTAATTACGTGATAATGACCCGTGTCAAAATCTATAGTTATGTTTACTAATCACGATAGTTTGAATTGGAAACTTAGAATATAATTTACATAACATAAGGCCTAGAATAACATATAGACTACTTTAATAAGGTACCACGCGAGTAAAGATGCGGGCGGAAGCTAGTAATATAAATTCGTAAGTTTGGAGGTTTGTATTTTTGTGTTTAATACGCGCTCAAACGGTTGAACTGATTTGGATGAAACTTGATATAGATTAGTTTGTGACCTGAAAGAGCTTTTATGCTACATTTTATGCGTAAGTAATGGATACCTGCCTAGAACGTTAGGTAGGTTTATAGATAGGTAGGTAAGGTACGTAGGTAGTCCTACTCACACTTGTCCGTTTCTTATATTTTACGAGCTCAAGTGTAAACAAGGGTGAAACGGACTGAACACCTATCTATGGTGTGTCGTCGTTCGTCAGTCCATTTGTCCGTCTGTCACGCAAGGGCGTCATTATTGCAGCAGCTATTCAAGCTAGACTTGATACATCAGTCTTCGCCACTCATATTACTAGTAAAATAATCTAAAATATTTTAATTTAAAATATGGCGGCGGCGGCGGCTCGCATTTGACCGAAACAAGAGTTTAGTTGTGTAGGTAGCCAGATCAATTGTAAATACAATTAATTATAACACCATTTTCATAATAATTGGCTAAATTTAATGTTAACCGACATTAAACGGAATAAATAGGGTATAATAAATAAATCATTATGTTCTGACCATAAATACTTAGTATGTAAGTATTTTAACTGTTATCTGGTTCCCATAGTACCTACCTACAAGCTTTGCTTAGTTTGGGGCAGAGTTTTGTTTTTATTTTATTAACAACGTTCTTATTAGTTTACAAAATAATAATAATATTTAATTTAAATATAGTCATCTTCAAGGATCTGAGCGCTTGGAGCTCTGAGTAGATAATCTACCGTAGGTACCTACCTACCTACCTACCTACTTGAGGATTAGTCGAGAAATTGTTGAAAGTCTTACCTTCCTACCTTCATAATATAGTTATTTTACAGCGGATATAATACTACTTGTACGTATTAGTTTTAAATTCTTTAAACTAAAATTGTCAGTAAGAATATAATCTGTTTTGATGAATTCTGAGTAGGTACCAATTCATTAATATATAGATGCAAATTGAATATCTACTATTTCAGATGGGTGTGTACCGGAGCCAGTGGTCTACCAATGTATCGTTTTAATATATTTTTATTTATTCCGTCCTGATAGTAGTAGATAAGTATATAATCGTCCTATTTCACTAAAGAGCCTTATCCCAGCGCTCTCCAGTGAGGAGACTCGCGGGCAGATCCAGCGAGTCAGAGGCATCCATCGCGAGTTATCATCACCGCACCATATCACTCATCACATCACCGCGGTTCACCATCAAATCAGTTCATTCCTAGACCTCGTCGACTCTAGGACTTCGGACCGAACTCGCCGCTCAAACAAAATGATTACCAGATCGAAACGGTCCCGTCGGATCGGGCCACTAGTTCATCTCCCTTGGGATGGCGCGGTTTGGGTCGAGTCGCTGAGTGTCGCGAGTGGCGTTTGGCGCTTGGCGCTTGGCGCGGGCGCTAGAGTCGCGCGCGGGGCGGCGAACACGGAGGCGGCGGCATAGTGTTGCGGTGGAGAGAGGATGTGACACGAGCGGGCGAGGCGAGCGCGCGCACCAGACTGCCGCTGCCGACGACACGTCTCACGCGCGCCGCCGCCTTATTATACAAGGCTACGCTACAGAGGGACACTTTGCCGGTGGCGCTTGTCCCAACAACATTATCATCAACTTACAAAACTTCCTCCGCGAGATCGCAACCACCGGCACCGAGCCGGTTATCGTCCACAAAAGTCTGAAGCGATTGAGCCCAAAAAAAAACATCTTCATCATGATGACTGTTAAATGTCAAATTGGTTCTTTCTGAGCCGTCCCCATCCACCGACCGCATCTTATCGTCTAGCAGCTAGACCGAGAGAACCGGCAGTAGGAGCTAGACTAGCTCCTACTGCCGGTTGAAGCTTGCTAATTTAAATTTGAATGTAGAAGAAGAGAAAATTTAAATATAAGCTTGTCACTAGTTACGTCGTAAGTTTGATTAGGTCGGTAGGTACCTACGAGTAATAGCGAAAGGCAGCGGTCGACAGATCACTACCTACCTCGCGCGAATCTATTGCTACCTACCTAATTAACAAATAAATTATGTTTAACTATATCTCTTTTTATTAATTAAAATAGCAAAGACTTCCACAAATCATCGAAAAAAATCCATATAGCACAAGTGGTACTGAAAAGTATTTTCCTCTTTCAAATTAGGTTGCTAACTAACCAATAACCGGGCGTATTTTCGTCCGAAGGGAATTAATTCAGCTCATGGAGTCGGAGTATCAGTCGATGCCTCATCGAATTACAGTTACCGGCTCTGAAACGGGCCCCGCCATTGCCGGGCTTCTCTTATGAAGCGCGGAACGTTTATTTGAACAGCCGCCGCCAAGATTGCTCGTTAACCATCTTGCATCAGTACCATCTGATTCTGTGATTTATAGTACCTAAGTCAGTCTACTTAAGTAAAAAAAAAACTTAATGTCATGTACTGGTTATTATACAGCTGGAATATCGATGGAATTAGTTTAGATTTGTCGCGAATGCCGGTTGGGGCAATCGTGCTAAGCGTCGTAACTTCGCGTAGAACTTGCTACGCGTTGTAGCACTGCGTAGATCTTGTTACCTACGTGCCGTACTACCGCGTAGATCGCGCGTTAATGAAGTTTACTTGTTCTGTTTGGTTAAGATCATCTGCAAACATTTGAAGATCCAATAGAATCGCAAAGCATGGTGAGGAGACATGCCTATAACGTCTTTATTTACATACCTAAAGTTGAGCATGCCCAATTTACCGAAAAAAAAATATATATATTACACTGTATGTATAAAAATGGAAAGATTATGTTGTGTAGGTACTCGTAGTTACCAGCGAGAGGCGTAGCAGCACTTTGTTTCCATATTCTGTTCGTGGTCGACGTAACGAGAATCCACGAAATGAGAAATTTCACGCTTTAATAAAAGCGAAAGAGGGCTCTGTTGTTTACGTGCTTCCATCCGAGTGAATGCCGTAGCTGTTGGAGAGGTGCCACAACGCCACAATGCCACAATGCCACAATGCCACAACGCCACAACAGACAGGCCAACAGGCGCAACACGCATCTGCTTATTTTATTTCTATTAACGTATACATTTATATTCACTGCTAATAGTAAGAGTACACTACAAGTGTACTCTTACTACTAGCAGGTATCACTGAAAATATTGATGTGATATCTCGCAGTTGGGCCAATTCAATTCTTTATCCGTGGCTGCTGTGACTGATTGTCACAATTCTGCCAATCAATGTATTCATTGATTGCAATAATGGTGACAGCGAACTGATCTTCCAATGACAATGTAATATCACGTGACAGATGAGAGTGCGCTGGTCTGATATCTAGCTCAAAGAAGGATTTTACAAAACCTTATTTTGAAAAAATAAATTTCAACAGAAAACTATTTTAATGTTGACGTAGGAGTCGGTCGCTCAATGCAGTTTTGTTTTGCAGTTGTGGGATCCCGCAGGATATAGCCGAGAGGACGCACAGGAACTTGCCGACTTTACATTATGAGGTCAAGGGTGTTCGGAGTCCGGATATTAGGGTCCTGCCGGGCGAGAGGGGCGTGGGGGAGGAAGGGAGGGTCACTATGATGAATGACCCTTGCGCGCCTCCATCAGCTCAGAGTAGGTACCTACGAGTACCTGCTACTTGCTCGTGTCTCAACTGGGACTTTCTAGTCTGTCTTATAATTTCCTCCAATGAGGAGGAAATTATAAGTTAAATTCGTTAATTATTTATGTAACTATGTTTTTTTAGGTGAAATTTTGCAACTCAATTTTGAAGCAGTTATCTTTAACCGATTGAGCTGAAATTTGGCATACTTATTTAACTACGGCGACAATGCAATAATATGAAAGCGAGCTAATCAGATGATGTTGTCAGGAGCTGTTCAACGGAACTCCTTACTAAATAGTCTGATTGAGATAAAACTTTGCATACTTATCGATCTCTAATGACAATATAATATTATGGTATTAGCAAGCTGGTCTGATGATGGAGAGAATGTAGCCATATGAACTCCCTAACAACACGGTTTAGGTTCGTTGAATTTGTCTTGACGAGTCCTAGCCTAGAGCCCTAGAATTTATAAAACCTTGATTTTAAAAATATATATAAATAAAACTTATTTAAATAGCGTTTTATGATGATGGAACGGTAACCAGTTATACTTAAAAAAAATTGTAACTCCAAATAAGTGCTCGAAAACGTCCAAAGTTTTAAAAGACCGATGCAAGTTTTACCATAAAATTCTCAGAGATAAAATACATTATCCATAATAATATTAATAAGACAAAAACTTTTCCCATGATTTTAATGTGTTCTGTTCTTTTGATACTTACCTACATTAATTTCTCTAAATTATTCAAAAGAAGGTAGGTAAAGCAAGACCAAGAAAAGTCGTTTCTGCTCAGATCGAAGAAAGAGAGTAAACTGCAGGCCAGTCCAACTGGTTGCTGGTTGCTGGTTGGCAGTTGGCGGTTGACGGTTGGCAGGGTTGGTAAGAGGCAATATCAAATAAATCGGAGACGATAAGATCAGGTGATTACCTAGCGACACGAAACCACTAAAAGTAAAGTGTTTGTTTATGGTCAAGAAAGTAAAGCTGTTTGGTAGCGCAGCACGTGCGAAAGGCACGTTACACGGTGCTTGCTATTGCTACCTACCGGTCAATTGGTTTGGTTTGGTTCGGATGGTACGAGTAGATTGGGTACCTATGCACCAATGGAGTCCCTTGCAGTGGCTTACCGATGGCGACTGTACAAAATAAAAAAAAAGTGTTGCAAGATCACTGATGGTTAACTTAAATGGTATGCGTCCGCATGTGTACTGTGGCCTGAGCATGAACCACTATCGTATCAACAACGTATCGTCCAAATGTCAAAAGTCAAAACTGTCAATTTTGCATAGTAAAAGTGTCCGTTTTGGCATTTGGACGGTACGTTGTCGATACGATAGTGGTTCGTACTCAGGCCACTGTGTAGGTACATCAGAAAAGTAAAGAAACAAATAAATGTGACTTGACGACGTGGATTAGTGACACCGTGTCAAAGTTCTTCGGGACTCCATTAGTGCGGTGCGGTGCTTACGCAGAGAGCGCGAGCAGCGGAATGGGGGGGGGGGGAGGGGGAGGTGTCAAGAACTACAATTAGATATAGGAAGAGTTCAATCTCCACCTCTCGTTCGCGCTCCACCCTCACAGTAGGTACCTACCTAGATATTTGAAAGTTTGAAACTATACTTATTATCTAATTTTTAAAGCATTCAGCATCTCGTCAAGAGCGAATATAGAAAGCGACCGGCGAATACATAGCCTACCTCCTAGCTAGTATTTATTTCAATAAAATCAACAGGATCATTTGAAACGTCTTAGAAAGCTAGGTGAGCTACGCCTATTCCTCGCGACCAAGTTTAGAAGAATCAGGCATTACTTTTATTTCGTTCTCGTAAGTCGTGAGAATTAAAACTGGTATTTATAGATAAAAGAGCCGCGATGGACACGTTAAGTTTTGACACCTCGCTTAAGGTAATCAAAGGGAATGTTTCATGAATGGATAATAAGGTTACAGAGCCCCTTGTGTTGTGATGCCCGCCCGCCCCGACACGGCGGCGGCGGTCGCTCTGCCGCGAAGCACACTAAGGGCAGACAGGTGATAGGTAGACGTACATTGTAAATGAAGGATGATAAATTAATTCGCATATGTACCTAACTACCTAAGAAACCCCTTAGTTATAGAGCAACAGGTAGGTAATCGCAAAATTAGGTAGGTTTCGTAGATTCCATACCTACCTAACTAGTTAACTACTTGTTATAACCAAATTAGAACTGATAGGTAAAAGTTAAGGCGCGCCTGTGACAGTATCGCCAGATATATAACTAGTTGCAACGTTTGAGAACTCTCCAAACTCCATAGGTACCTATGTAGGTACCTACGAGTACCTCTGGGCTAGCTTGCTTTCATTCATAGCATGCGGATACTTTGTTGCCCAGCCATAGGTTGTACTTACACTAGGAGATATTAAAAAAACCCGGACAAGTGCGAGTCAGACTCGCGCACCGAGGGTTTTGTACAAAATTTTTATAGGTTTTCCTGTAATCTATAGGAAAAAAACTATTCTCTGTATTTTTTTTTAATTTTAAGCCTAGTGGCGTTAACGAGGGGGGAACGGAAGGACGAATGACAGACACGAGTAATTACCTACTCCTCCGTTTTTTTCCTTTTGAGGTACGGAACCTTAAAAACTAACGTAGCTATAGGTACTTACGGAACATAGGTTTATTATTATTACGTTAATTTATTAGATAGTGGAGCAACTGTTTCCCGCAGGCTATGTCGTGTCACGTGTGGCAAGCGCGAGAGTAGGTAGTTGGTACATAGGTACTTATCTACCTACCAGTAGGTATGTAGGTATGTTGTGCTTGCGCAAGCGGTCGGACGCCGCAGCTCGCTTCTTGTCGCTAGAACTATTAATTGGGAGTTTGCGACAGCACCGGTTCCGATGGGAACGCCAACTTCAGCTCCATCGTACAAAACAATAGGCATACTCGTATAGGTACCCACAGTTGATACTCATCGGGTGAAAGTTTTGACACAGGAAACGCGGCGATCTACGGCGCACCAGGAACATGGAACATTAAGAAAATACTTAGCTATCTAGCAAATAGTTTTGTGGATGTGAATGCGGCGTTCTTGCTGATTAATGAATCGAAGAAGAATCGGCGATCAGATCGCAAACGCGACACGGAAAACGAATTAACCTAAAGCCAGACACACGCCCCGGGCCCCGCACTTCCCTGTGTCGATGTCGCACCGTTCCGATCTGTTAATAGGCTCATTAAGTAATAAAATTTTAAACGGGTATTTATCCCGTTATTTCCCACCTTTTTATGTGTCTAGATGTTTCGACTGAGTTAAGACGGGTTATTCCAGAAATACCTGTCCCGTGTGCCTTTCATTGTCAGTCCCCATCAATGTGCATACAACTTTTTTTTAACCTTTTGACTAAAGTTTAAGTTTATTTAGGACAAAAGTAATCCTTGCACCTGATACCGCGCTGGGGCGGGGCGGTGGCACCGCGCCGTACCGAAGCTATAAGATGATGGTAGGTAGGTAGGTACCTACGCATCTACAAAACGAACTGAGTTCTAGTTTTTGCTATTCAGGTAATAGTTTAGTTGTTATTTAAATTATATTCTACTAATGTAGAGGCATTAAAAATGTAAAAAAATATTTTTTTATTTCAGTTGAGAAGATTTTTGTTAAAACTAAGTTTAAGGCATCCAAGATGTAGTTCGTTTTTGTACATATTAGAATGAGCGTGTGTAGAGCGGGTAAGCTGGGGTAAGCAGGGAGATAAGGGAGGCGATAAATATCCAGCGCACACGAGCAACGCGACGGCGACGGCTGAACAAATAGAGCCGCGGAGACACGCTGACGCTGAGATGAGCAATGTCAAAGAAAGCCCCGGAGCCGCCTCTGTGGGGCTCACCCGCGCCGGCCGCCTTCAATCGTTATGCCACATGCCACGGCTTCATGACATTACCTCTAGTCGAGTGCACGCTTCAATTTCCTGCCGCATACATCCTCTCCTCTAGAAACCGTTCTAGTGTTTGCTTGGGAGGCGGCTCATTTGCTGATAACATGACAAAAAATAAAGCGAACATAGATAGTACCTAAGTGCGTTAAGCCCCAACTTAAATTGACAATAAACATACATAAGTACCTACCTACTCGCACACTCGAGGAATTCGTGATGGGGAGATAAAATCTTTTCTAATTAAACGAAAACAATAAGACAGTTTCTGTTGTTGGTTGAATGTTTTGTCCAGCCAGTGCAGTGCTGGGAAAACTAGCTGGAAACATCCCAAATAGTTGTGTCCTGTGCTGTAACTGTAAGTGCGGCTTCGCGAAGACCACTCTATCGCAATGTTTATTTAAGCAGGCTCTCGCCACCCGCGCCGTTGCTTATCGACCTCGCTCACTGCTGGCTGGTGAGAAGTGCTAACTCATTACTATGGCGAACGCGCGCTCCGCACCTAGCTAAGTTCATATATTTTAGAATACTCTAGGATAGGACTCAGGACTCTCCCATTTTACGTACATATTTTTGCCTTACCTTTTCACGTGCAAGTAAGTAGGATTGGTTCGTGGCGATGGTAGTTGTATGTACCTAGGTACTACCTCGTACTCGTACGTAGCCAAGCATCGCGCCGCGTGAACTGAGGACATCCCGCAGCACGGTTGAAGGACTCTCTTACGCTATTGTTGCTGAGCGATTATGAAAATGGGGTAGAGTAAACCTTCCTACTACAACTTTTACGAACAAGCAAAGTCGTAGAATATGTTTCATACTTAGTAGGTACTTACCTACCTAGGTAGGTATCTAGTAAAATAAATAAGTAGGGCGAACCGTAACAATAGCAAGGTGTTTGGTTGATACCACAACAATGTATTAACCAAACCGCAACAATATATTCACAAGAGATCATTTAATCTTATTTTATTACCAATTTTCAATCGTAGAGGCTAGCAGTGTCCTCTCCATTCCCCATATCGTATAGTACCTAAATGTAATTTTATTTGGGGGTACGGTAGTGCCCCCGCCAAGTCGAGCGCGAAGCAAACACTGCCGTACCATTCTTTACTGGAACCATTTCGCCGCATTTTCAGGCCCCTATTTGAGAACCTCTGGATAAGACCAGAACGCAGAAATTTTCGTCATCCAGTAAGCTATAATCACATACTTAAAATCCAAAATTTCAAGTCTGTAGGTCATTTAGTTTTGAAGTTAAGCGAAAGCAAAGTTTCGCATTTTAGACAGACACTCACTCACTCATGATCATCAGAATAGAACTAGTACTTCCCATAAACTCAGAGAGCTGAAATTTGGTACAGAGTTAGGGTTTAATGGCCACATAAAGGGAAAACCATAAAAACTAGGATAATCGAAGATCTGGAGTACCTAGTGACCCTGATTAGAAAACACAAGAGCCTAACCAAACTATTAGAGATCGAAATACCGCCTTTACAAAAAAAAAAAAAAAAAAAATTGGTGGTTCTGAGGTTCCATACTGCGATTTTGCGATAATAAAGAAATCGCAGTATGGAACCTCAGAATTGGCACGACTTTGTCTAGATTTCATTACTTTTTAGAGATAAACAAGCAGCTCCATTGAGACTTGGCTAGTTTTTTACAGAATGTTTTTGGTGGGATTTCACTTACTCCTACTACCCACCTAGGTAAGTACTTAATTATCTGATGATTGAAAATTTGGCCTTTATATTGAATTAAGTATTCATAGAGTGCGCTCGCAGCATCTGCAAGCTAATCTGTTAATGATAGAGAAAATAAACATTAATTTCCGGTAAAGCCGCAGCCGCGACCTAGCGGGTAGCGGACGACTAGCGACGTAGCGACGCCGACGTACGGACGAAAGGAGGAAATGAAGATGTGATCGCGGCAATTCGCGGAGAGGCACCGCCTCCACAAGGAGCTTTTTATTTTACGCATGTGATGTTTTATTTGCTAAATTTGTTGACCTATAACTATACCTACGTAACTACCTATAGGGTTGCTGCAAGAATGATAATCAGACCACGATACGCCGTGTACCGAATCTCATTTCACGAGCTGGTTATAGGTACGTAGCCCTTGTGCACTCACGCGGACTACGTATCCTCTAAATTATAGTGATATCCGTCCCTCCACGCCGGCATCGGCAGTCGGCAATCGGCAGTCACCCACACCCTTCTAGAACGTCGTCGCTTTGCGAACGCGACATTGTGCGATACATTCAGGACACGATCCATCGTTAAGCTTATCTGAGAGCTGATGCCCATAACCGAACAAAACGGATAAAATAACCTCGGAGCGTTATAAAAGAGGTTCGATTTATCTGTTATATCAGCTGTAGTCGATGCGCATAGGGTAGGTACGGAGCGATGGAACTTACGGAAAGCTTTTATCGTTTTCGCTTTTTCAGTAAGTATATACATAAGTAAGGTAGGTACGAGAAAACGAAACTACATCACGTCTTTCATGCATGATGTGAGGACATGGCGTTGCGGCCAGCGGAGCGGCGCGGGGCGGGGCGGGGCGAGTTGGTGCCAGGTCTGACAGGGGGGCAAGGCAAGGGCAAGATGGGCAACAAGGTAACCCTTCTCACTGAGAAGTCTCAAGCAAAAGTGCGAGTTTCATCCGCCTCCGTAATGGATACCTTTTTAATAGGTTCCTATCATCGTTTTTAGGGTTCCGTACCCAAAGGGTAAAAACGGGACCCTATTACTAAGACTTCGCTGTCCATCTGTCCGTCTGTCTGTCTGTCCGTCTGTCTGTCCGTCTGTCTGTCCGTCTGTCTGTCCGTCTGTCTGTCACAGGGCTGTATCTCATGAACCATGATAGCTAGACAGTTGAAATTTTCACAGATTATGTATTTCTCTAAAAACAGCATAACATAAATATTTAAGTGGGACTCCCGTACAACAAACGTGATTTTTTTGCCGTTTTTATAATAGTACGGAACCCTTCGTGCGCGAGTCCGACTCGCACTTGGCCGGTTTTTTGTTGTTTTGTGAACGCTTATTTTTGTGGTCTTTTTCGATTTTATTCGGTTTTTAAGGTTTCGAGTCTACAAGAAACCCATAAAGTTTCGCCATGTCTGTCCGTCCGTCCACAGCTTAAAAAAAACACGGTAGTAGTACCTACATACAACGAACTCAAAAGGAAAATTATCACAGCTAAGTAGGCGTTACAAGTTTTCAAGTAATAGACGTAATTAGTCATCGACTACGTCGATGTAATTAGTCGACCAACTTATAAAATGTATGCCATCAAAAACACAACTTGTAAAAAAAGGCAAGTCTCGCAACGCAACTCAGTTCTTCTACCGTAAAAAGTTAAGAGATCCATGTAATACCAAGTCGGTTAATTTATTCAGTCCCTACTTTAAGGGTCCTTCTGACTTATGTTATTACGTAATTAGCTAACCTTTACGTAATAACTTGAACAAACTTGAATTTATAGATAATGGTACGGAACTCGACGAATTTATTCATAACACCAAGTTACAGGTCAGTTAGGTACAGTATATTACAATAAAAATGCAATAATGCTTAATAATAAAAACAAATTCATTACAATATATCACATTGATTATAATAATTTTCATAATAAAATAATTTAAATAATTGGCAATTCTAAATACTCATTTATTGAATAGAATGTGTTCCCGAGGAGCCACTTACCCAATCTCATCTTAAAGACCGTCGTGGAAGTTGCATCTTTTTTTATCGTGTCCGGCAGCCTGTTATACACTGACGGACCCATTATGTACACCGATCGTTCCGATTTGCGCAGCTTGTGGGCAGGTGTAGCGAGGAGATGAGCGAGCTTATTACTACGCAAGGCGCGGGATGTATTTACACCTCTTCGCCTGAAAGTGTCGATGTTACAGTGAGTGAAGAGAGCTACCTTTTTTTTTTTTTTTTTTTTTTTTCTATTTTTTTTAAGGAACCTTTGTGGTATCCGACCATGTCGGTTCCATAATGTCCTCCCGACTAACGTACTCTACGCCATATCTTGATTAACCAGCCCTAATATGGACCTGTAGAGCATGTTAGCCGCATCCGATGTCGGAGCCGCCAACACGCCCTGAAACAAGCCCACATCAAGCCAATTAACCTCCACAAACTGTTTTAAGTTTTCCCTCATCATTGCGCTCCGGGGAGAGCTACCTGGTAGATTAGTTCACAGGGAAGAGGCATAATTTTTAATTGTTTAAACAGCTCTTTGCAAGAGACATCATCAGACACGCCCACAATGGCTCGCACGGCTTGCTTCTGCATTACGAAGGCCCGCTCAGCGTCCGCAGCTCGCGCCCACAGTTCCACACCGTAGGTGAGGATGCTGTGAACGGTGGCGTAGTAGCATGATAATACCACGCCGCGTGATGCGGTGCCCGCGAGCCTCCGTACCGCAAAACAAGTGCGGCCTAGTTTAGAACAGAGCTCGTCAATGTGGGCGTCCCAGGTGAGGCCGCTATCAATTTGGAAGCCCAGCAGTTTTGTCGATTGGACCATCTGTAGTGCGGTATCTCCAGCAATAACCGTATAGGGTGGCGGCGTTGTACCATTCAGATGGAACTTCATGAAACAGGGTTTTTCCCTGTTTAGAGCTAGCCCGTTTGATCGGAACCAACACTCGAGCCGTTGGACAACCGAGTTGAGCCTCTGCCCTAGTTCTTGTGACGTCGTCGCAGTGATTATGGCGGCCACGTCATCTGCATACATAAACACCTCCGCGTCGCTGACGGCACCGGTCGTTTAGTAATAGGCTAAAAAGTGTGTTCGATAGGCACGAACCCTGTGGGACACCCATGGTATTCGATATTTCAGATGACTTAATACGCCCACTTTCACCAACCACAGTCTGCGTTCGGTGGGACATGAACGAGGTAAGCAAGGACAGCACCGGGCCGCGTATACCATAAAACATGAGTTTGTTTGCGATAAGGTTATGGTCGGCGGTGTCGAACGCGCGCGAGAGGTCGCAGCACAGCAGCGCCACGTGCAACCCGGCTTCGCGCGCGCTCAGCACGCGCCATACTACTTCCCGAACCAAGTCTGTTGTGGCGCGCCCGGCTCTGTACGCATACTGCCTGTTCGTCAAAATGTTGCGCTCTCCTATGAAGGATAAGAGCCTTTTATTCATCCCCACTTCAAAAATCTTACTAATGGCAGGCACTAGCGATATCGGCCGGTAAGATTTCATTTCCGTTTTTTTGCCCTTTCCTTTATAAAGAGGTGATATCTTTACTCTTTTAAGAGCGGTAGGATACACGCCTTCCCGAACGCAGACGTTGAATAGGTGAGCTGTAATGTAAGCAATTGGCTTCGCGATGGTTCGGAGCAGGTTCGCTGATATTCCATATAGGTCGGTACTATTTTTTGCGGCTATGTGTTTACACACTATAGCGACTATCTCATCTGGAGAAAATAACCTACCACGCGCATGAGATAAAAACGTCGCGTTACGAGTAGGTACATCGCTGTTGGCGGAGCAGCGCAGCGCAGCGGGTCGAGAATAAAATAACCCGATCACAGGTGTCAAAGCTGTTATCTTACCGCGCTCACATAAACGCTTGTAAATAAATGGTGAGAAAAAGTCGAGCACGAATTTGTAAGCTTCCGACGGAAGTCGATAACCGAGTAGCTTTTATGAGTCGCGTCGCGTTTAAGTGTAAAGGAACGCCTTTTATCACGACCTAACATAGCTACCTATATAGGCTCTATGAAAGCGATAACGGTTTATGCGATCGAATGAATAATGCAGGTTGTTCGAAGGACGGCTTAATTGCTTGCTCGCACGCGGCTCACGGCTCACGGCTCACGGCTGGGGACGGCTGGGGACGGCACACCTTCCTTCACTAAAGTTCGACATCTCATTATATTAATTGAGATGCCGATGCCATGCCGGTGCATCACCGACCGGAGCGCAGTGCGGTGGTGCGGCGAACGTGAATGAATACGCACGCTAAATAATATAGGTACTTTGCATTTATTTATAACCGTCAAAGAAAGAGAAGGTTCTCAATTCGACATGTATTTATTTTTTATGTATATCGCGCATATATTTTTACCTGGTGATTCGATTTCGATGTTTTTTTGATGTGAAACATCTATAGCGGCACGTTAGACCGGCTGTTGGTCGCGGCGACAAGCGTCGCCATGCCTGTCTCGCTCTTTTGTACTACAATAATTTTCTGTTTCACTCACTCAAACTTTAGCTCACGCGTCATATACATTGCTCGTTATGGAAAGAACGCTAATTTGTATCTACCAAGTAAAATGACAATGTACATGTACAATTTACTAGTTCGAGTGGAATCTTGCAACTCAATTTTATAGAAGTTATCCCTAACCGATTGAGCTAAAATTTTGCATAATTATTAATTATGTAACTTCGGTAACAATGCAATAATATTATGACAGCGAGCTGATCTGATGATGGAGTCAGGAGCTGTTCAACGGAACTCCTCAGTAAATAGTCAGATTGAGATAAAACTTTGCACACCTATCAATCTCTAATGATAATGTAAAATTATGGTACTAGCGAGCTGGTCTAATGATGGAATTCAGATGTAGACATAAGAACTCCTCGCAACTACACAACATAGCTAAGCTACCTCGTGTTTATGCTCGTTGGATTTGTTTTGGCGCTCTAGTACTCGCCAAAAGCCCTAGAATTTATAAAATCTTGATTATAATAATATATTTTTAATAAATAAAAACCTATCACTTTTTATTCACGTAACCTGTGACTTAGAATAATAAATATAATTTGAACAAATTATTTATGCATTTACCAGTAGAAAATAATAGAAATGTTTCACATCTGGCAGGCGCGGCGTCCCGCGACGGCTTTTATTTTATTTTTATTGTGTAGACTTGTAGAGAATAGTTCCAAGTTGATCGAGAAGTTCGCTACCAACAAATGATTGCTTATGCTTACCATCTTTATTATCTACCTACATGAGTATCTATTATCTCTATAAGCTTATTCGGTTTGTAAAAATCTTTTGCAAGATTTGACCCAAATATACATATATTATACCTATCGACAAAGCTTGTAATACACATACAATAAATACGTAATAACGTTTTAAAAACTAAAAGCAAATCGACGAAAATGATTCGAAAAATAAATAGACGATATTATTTTTTTAAAATTTTATGAAGTAACAACATCAGAATCGGATCACAAGGTAAAGATATATGCGCATTCATCACAAAGAAAAATACGCGTAGAATTGAGAACCTCCTTTTTTCGTCGGTTAAAATAAATCCTTCTCCGCTCGTTGCGAAACGCAATCATAGTTGCGATCTTTTCGAGTACCGAACTCATTAATATGGCAAGCTCATGGCACCGGAATGGAATGTGTGACCGATATTGAACGTTTATAAAAAATGCAAGAGAGCCGACCGCGTGTGGCCGCAGGGTCGAGGGTAGGTAGAGGCAAGAATACCAAATAAGAGAGAGAGAGAGAGAGGTAAAGGCTTTAAGGGTCCGTTACCTTATGCATGGCATTTGCGAACCCGGAATATGTATAGCGGAGCGGTGCGGTGCGGTGCGGTGCGCGGCATGGATGAAATATATCAGGCACAGGTGACAACCGAATAAAAAGTGAGCGGAGGGTGTGACATGTGACGGTGTGTAGGTGAACCGGCAGATAGATGTCCTGAGTCCTATCGCTGAGGCTACCCACCCGCACAAAAAGAGACAAGGATTAGCGAACCACCGCGCCGTCCGCCCGCCCTACGATACGACCCTCGACCCCGCCTAAACAAATTATAATAATAGAACACGATTCACGCTTGACGGCACGCAATAACGCAAACTCCTACTTTTCTTTCTTTCGCTTAGTTTTTTTATTAATTTTAACGAGAAGCCCGGAATTATCCTTTCTCAGTGATATAATTAAATTCCGTTGCGCCTAACTTTCGAGGGAAAGTTTGCTAAGAATATTAAGTGGAATCATAGCAGAGTATTTATATTATAAGTATAGCTAACCAGGTACATTCCTGCTTATTGTTTAGCAACTTAAAAAAATGTTGGTTGTCGTCAAATGGCGGTTTTTAAGGGTTTCGAAGTCAACAAGAGACCCTAGTAGTTTTGTCATGTCCGTCTGTCCTTCTATCCGCAGCTTAGCTCAGAGACGATTAAAGCTAGAAAAAAAAAACGGCCAAGTGCGTGTCGGGTCACGCGCAATGTAGAGTTTCGTAGTTGATACAGCTAACAACGTTATTATAACTAATTTTCATTGGTATTTGTACAAAAAAAATGATTATAACTTCGACGTAAACATTTTATAAGTTTTTCAACTAAAAACTTGTAACGCCTGCTACGCTACTTAGCTGTTATAGTTTTGCTTTTTGCTTCAGTATATGTACTTCCCGCTTCCACACCTAGTATTAGTCAATTTCGCCGCTTGAGAACGAACGCATCCTCTTAGCTCAGTCGACCTCATCTGCAGGAAAGCTATGATCAATTCGTTCGGAGCTGATCCTCACGATGTTTTCATCCATTTTGACATACATTTTCCAAAGAGAAGCAAGAGCTAGGTACCTACTCGTAATGTTACCACGACGCTTATGAGTTGAAAAAGAGGCGATCACTTTGCAATTTAAATTAAGTCGAAAGCAACGACGGAAAAGCTGATAACAGATGAAAAAACGTAAACATTTATCTAAATCGCTTATTGAATTTCAAATGAGTTGGTCGGCGATCGACCGCGCCCTGATTTACGAGGGTCGCTGCTGACTGATATCAACTAGCTTCATCCATTTTTGGACGTAAAACCAACGCTGAATCCAGAAACCGGAGGCCGATCAGCTTTAAAGTACCTACTAATGGGTGTTAAGGAAATAGAACATAGTAACGGCGATATACACAGTAACCTATAGTCCAATTTTTAAGACAATATGTTACCACTAGAAAAAAGTAGAGCAATAGTTCGTACTTACAGGAACTCTTAAAATAAAAACAAAATCGAATCTAATTTAATATGTTTTATTTATGGATTTTCGGAAATTACCTGTAGGTTTGTATCGCATTATATGAAATAACTAGCTACCGCCCGCGGCTCTGCTCTCGTGGTACTTATATAAAAGTATATTATATATATTTGTTATATCAGGGTAAAACCCATTTATATTTATATTTTTTCCTATAAACTTATACTGATAAAATAAATTATGAATTTTGGTAGAATTCGTATCATTCGATAGTCAATTTGTTGTCAGATTTTTTTGATAAAATAAATTTCGAATACCGACCTCCGAGTAGGATTCAACCTTTTTGGTAGAATGCGTTGCTATGACAACTCAATGTTTTCGATCTGAGATGTCGAATATTTTGCACACCACACCAGTGTCATCTATACCAAAATCGTCTTTTTCGCATTTCATCATTTGGGGGTTGTTTTTCGGATTTTAAGTTCCTTCATCTGTTTATCTGATTTTTAGGGTTCCGTACCCAAAGGGTAAAATCGGAACCCTATTACTAAGACTTCGCTGTCCGTCTGTCCGTCTGTCCGTCTGTCTGTCTGTCACAGGGCTGTATCTCATGAACCATGATAGCTAGACAGTTGAAATTTTCACAGATTATGTATTTCTATTGCTGCTCGAACAACAAATACTAAAAACAGAATAAAATAAATATTTAAGGGGGGCTCCCATACAACAAACTTGATTTTTGCATTCCAGCGCCATCTAGTTTCATTTGATGTTACTACGTATTATAGGTACTTTTCGCGGTCTCATGCGACCGCTCGGGGTTTGAGAGGTAAGATGAAAGAGGTTTGCAATTCCGCTGGCAGGTGGCGCTATTTTACCACTATCGGTAAAGTAAGTCGGTAAATAGGTGGTACTTCACATGATCGAATAAAAAGTTTGAAATTGAATTATTGAATTCATGTAGTTAGGTAAATAGGTACCTAGGTAGATATTATTAATTTCCAATTAATTTCGAGTTCGAATCCTGGCCGTGCATCAATGGATATTTCTGTTCGAAAAATGTACCTATATGCGCGTTACACGTGTTTATAACAGTGAAGGAAAACATCGTGAGGAAACCTGTTAGTATTCTTGAAAGCGGCGACGGGATTGCAACCTGTCACGTGTGGAATGCTAACTACGTAGTTAGGTAAATAGGTAGGTTACGAGATATTATGAATTATTTTTTATGTTTCTAGGGTTCCGTATCTAAAGGGTAAAAAACGGGACTACTAAGACACCGCTGTCCGTCTGTCTGTTACCAGGCTGTATCTCGTGAACCGTGATAGCCAGACAGTTGAAATTTTCACAGATGATGTATTTCTCTAAAATCAGCATAAAATAAATATTTAAGTGAGACTCCCGTACAACAAACGTGATTTTTTTGCCGTTTTGATAATAGTACGGAACCCTTCGTGCGCGAGTCCGACTCGCACTTGGCCGGTTTTTTATCTACATACTACAGCAAATTTAATTTTAATCAGTTCGGTCGTTTAGGTTTGATTAGGATACAAACATATACTTATACAAACTCACAAATTTTCGCATTTATAAAAATTATTAGGATAGGATAACTATTTCGATTAGAATTTAACACAAATTACACCCAATAATTAAAAAACCAAGTTATGATGATCATCACTTTGAACCCGTCCGTGTGGCATTTCCCAATGGAAAACGCGCAACAACATTTTATTTGACATGTAGGTACGAGTAGTAGACAGTCGACGTCAAGTAAAAAGTTCGTCAACTACCTACGAGTAAGATAATAATAATACTTAGAAAATGTAGAAAATCATTTAATTTTGTCGGGCCGGTTCTTGCGCGCAATGATCTAAAAGAGCCAAAACAACTAATCAATTTCAAGCGGATTTTTCACCGTCGACTACCTACTAAGGTAACAGAAGATTGTGATTTGTAGTAGATAGTCATGTCGGTCCGTTGTCCGTCGAGGCAAGAGGCAAGAGGGGAGGGTAAGAGGGGAGCAGGCACTCTCCTCTGAGCTCGCGCGGCCCTCAAGAGCTCTACGAGGGCACTCCACTCGAGCAGCCATTCATAGGCGTATTACCGATAAAATATATTCGGCTCCTTCGACTTCGACACGACATTTAATATCAGACAACAAAGTTTCGTAAAAGATCGAATATTCTCAGTAAAATAAAAGCTGCTTCGTCCCTTCGATTACGACGATATAGCAGAATTATTATTATTGTGCTGGCAATATGGCCGACTCACCCACTTGAATCTCTCCATTCTGCTAAGATTTTATATACGATTCGTATAAGATCTATGATTTGCGTAGTGTGTCCTGATCTGATCTTGTATGAACTGCAAAAAGATTGTCTATGTTTGTTTTCAATTGAATTAGGTTGAAAACAAGTATTCGATGGTTAAAACCTTTCATGGCTATTTTGGCACAACAATTTCCTTTGTTATTAGAACACGGGATAAGTAGTTGGTTATTGCGCTCATGAATTATTTGATTGGCTTATCTTTATCCTCCGACTTAATAATCGATCGATCGATACATAGGCACCTATTACACTACACCACCGCGGCTGTCGATGACGGCGATGACTTTCTATAATTCCTTTAATACATAATTCAACGGGAATAATAAATTCTCCCTTAGCTTCTGGCTTCAGCGATTTCTTGGCACGCGGTCAAAGGAGGTCTCGATGTTTTCCAGTGATTTGAACGCATTCACACGCGGAGTGGAGGCGGTGAGGGCGACTGAAGCCGCGCTAACGAGTTGCGCGCCGCCTGGAGCCCTGAAGCCTTCTTGAGCGCCCTAGAGCACCCTGGAGCACCCTGGAGCACCCTGGGCTTCAACCGCTAACTACGTATTGACTGGCGCTAATTGCTGGCTCGAGCACGAGAGAAGAGCGGCCACTTCAAGTCGAACACAATGACAATAGTTAGTGGGCTGGGCACGTATCGATCCAGAAATAACCCCTGTATGTGCCTGCTGGTACGCTAGTTACCTAACTACAACTTCATTCATCATTTTATTAATTATTGTTATAATTTACACCCAAGTTCTTATTAACGCAATCACTGTTGTTATTATCTTGTTCAGTCTTTGATTGTTATCAGAACTTAGGTAAGTATCTTATTGAATTCCCTAGATGGCTTCATCTGCGTGGTAGTGTGTGTCTGTGTCGCCTAGCAGAGGCTAATCCGAGCTTAGCAGAGGCGTCCTTGCAGCGCTAATGAAAGCGAATGCGCGCACATTCGTTTCACTTTCCCGAATTATAAGCGCGTAGCGTCGGGTTGTCGCACAGCTACTGCTAACTGGTGACTTGTGGGACATTGTATTGTACAACTCGCGTAAACATTAAGTACCTAATGGAGTTCCTGACATACCTACTTATTACAAGGTAATGTGAGCCAGTAGATTCCTATATATCTACATATTCTGTTTACATGAATTATGTACGAAGATGGTGTGCATTTATCCGCGTCGATAAAGCAACCTACTGGTACCTACTGTACCTAACAAATTGAAGATACTAAACGACTGTTCATGTTCAGGTAGAAACGTTGCCATTGCGGTTGAATCGAAGCAAAAAAGTAATTAACGCCAATTTCAACTGCAGGCATATTACGAAGCATTCAGGTAGGGTAGGTGCTCGAAAACTTTAGCAACTAGGTACAGAAAATAGAATCTGAAGCATTTAAAGATGTGACGCGTGGAGGGTCAGTTAGTTACAAAGAATATCATATCTGTGGCTCTCCAGTTAACTCCGTTGTTTGGGTAAAAGTGACAAATGGAATCAACATGATTCGAATGAGTTTCGTTAAACAATAATATATGAATAGATAGGTACTATCAGCAAAACCAATCTGAAAAATTGTTGAGCCAAATTGGAAGTCGTACCTATACCTTCGTCGTAATCTACATTTCTAAATCAATTTCATCAAACGCCTCACATCGCAAATTGAATTTGAAATTCATACGTCATTACATTAGCATAAACTGTTTTACAACTTACACAAAGAAGTATTATTTTTCAAACTATCGTGATTTTTCAAAGACCCGTGTCAAAATCTATAGTTACGAAGAAGTATTTCAAATAAGTAAGACATAGTAGGTACCGTACCTACCGGAAGTGTGCGATATTGCGATTGAATGATTCTACGCGGGTACAATACCACTGTCCGTTTTGTGCTCCAATTTGCCGGGCTTTGTGTCCTTCCAGGCAATCGCTCACGAGTACAAAGCGAGCGTCGTCGGTCGCGCGGACAAGGTGTCACGTGTCGTGTACTGCTGCCACATGTCATGTCATAGGAACATCCCAGAAACATTTCCGAGTCTCATGACGTTACATCGTCAGCGGGATTTCAAATTCGTTTGAGAACTTCTCGCCAAGTAACCTAAGTGCCCTTACGCACCAGCGGTTGGCCACTAGGCGGTTTGTTTGAGCGGTCCAACCGCTTAATGCGGTTTCTTCGCGGTTAGCCGCCATAGCGGTCAGCCGCGATGAAACCGCGTTGAAACCGCGTTCAGCGGTTGGACCGCTCGAAGGCGCGTGGCCCATAAGCAAAATGGACGCCGTCGAGATAGCTTGTGTTATTTATTTTTACTCCCGAAAACAACGAAAGAAAATTAAAAAAAGATATAGAAACACGCAACGAATTTGAGACGAGACGAGACTCACTTAGTTGCCCTTTGCCAGAAAATGTAACACAGGAAGGGTTAAGAAGGAACAATAAAACTGCGTTGAGATACAGAGAATTATTTGCCGAATATTTTATGACTGATGGGAAGTTAGAATGGCAAAGAAATATGATTTAACTGAAAATAGACGTATTTATTATGTGCATACCTCATTGGCGGCTCGCCGCTAACTGACCGCCAGTGCGTATACACAAGATGGCGGCTAGTCGCGAAGCGGGCCGCGGCCCTCCATTCAACCGCCGCGGTTGAAATGCTGCCTATAATATTAAGTCTTGGCTATGTTCTCGTCATATAAAATGGGACAGGGGCCGTACCTACCACAAGCTCACCAAAAACAATATTACTCAATACTTATGGTGCGAAAATGACAACGTAATATTACTTTTGAATGTTGTGGTACAGCCCCAGGAAGCTGTGGCGGCGACAACTCGCCCTCCCTCGAGTCAACTGCAAGTTGGTGCGGCAAGACTTGTTAAACTTTCATCAGAGTCATGCCGCAGCATTAAACGTTTATATTATACGTACCTAAAACTTTAACGCATTGCCGCGCCCGCAGTGACCTGTAAAACTAAGTAAACTTGTTTCATTTAAACTTTGCGTAACAACCTTAATATTTGCGATTTCATTCGCCGCAATAAGAGAAGTCCGTTTAAAACGTTAGTTACAGAGTCCACTGCGGGCGCGGACAGCTGCTTCGTCCGACTATTCTAAGCAATGTGTGTACGCAGATCAAATAAATAACAGCTCACTATTTGTCATCGCCGTTTGCGTTTGACATCCGACCTTTATTCGTGTGAAGCATCTGCAGCTGCACTCGCTTCTAGATACCTACGATCTACACGCATAATAAAATGAACCGATCATGGCAGGATGGTGTAGTGTACGCGCAGTGTGATGTGAGGCGCATTGTCTCATAATTACGCCGTCAACGATTGATCCATTGGTTGTGTACAGTACAGTACAGAGGAACGCAATTAAACTTTCGAACCTAAACTTAGATTCGCATTATTCTTTTTATAATAGTTTTTTCTACTATCTACTATTAAAACTAATATAATAGACGAAATAAATAGTTAATCATCTATTTTCGTCCAAAAAACAACACCTTAGAATGATGAACTAATTTAAAACATCAACAAGTTTGTGAATGCTGAAGCTGAGTTCATACTAAACTTGTTCATAAATGCATTAGAGTGGCTCATAGTCCGGCCGCAAACAGCGCGCCTCAACTCTAACTGAATTGCTGGATTCAAGTAGGTACCGTACCAGTAGGTACATGCGATGCCAGATACAACACGAGATAATGCCTAACAGCCTTCATCGAACTGATTCTAACTCAACTGTGGCGAAGTCCGAACTATGCTATGTAGGTAAAAATGCACGGAGAAGTTTTAAATGGAAAAGTTGAATGCCATCAAAAACATAACTTGTAAAAAAAGCCACCTACTTTAAGGGTCCTTCTGTCTTAAGTTATTACGTAAAGGTTAGCTAATTACGTAATAACACATCGTTGCTGTCAGTACAAAAAGTCGTATGTATGTATTATTATATCTATTTTATTTGTTTTTAAAGATATTTTTAGGTTTATTTTGTATTAAATGTATGTAGGTACACGCTTTTGACTGCACCACCGTCGTATATCGTACACTTTATGTCCAGTTTATCCAAAGGTTGTCTGGAAGAGATCGCTCCCAGCGATAAGACCGCCCATTGTACTCCAATGTTGGTTTGTGTTGCTTTTTTTTCATGTTATTGTTATGTGGTGTGCAATAAAGAGTTTTCTATCTATCTATGTCAAAATTTTGCCATTTTTTATATTGGCTGTATGTGTGTGTAGTAAATCGATTTGCAGGAGTAGAGTATAATAAACGTATGTAAGCTATAAAACTAAAGCTATTTACATTTAAATATTGTAAAAAAACTTCATATATAAGATAACTAGCTGACCCGTGCCCGCTTCGCTGTGCGTAAGACATTTCTAATACAATCGTGGACTTTTTTGTAGACGTTTTTAAGGTGTACAATACTGTAGTACATTATTTTGATATATCTCGTGGGGTTCAGCCAGCATTTGCAATGTAAGCGCAAAAAAATGTGTTTATTTACGACATCACATTAGAAACCTCTAAAATTATCAGTGTTTCTCTACTATATTATGCATGTATTATACATATAAACCTTCCTCCTGAATCACTCTATCTAATAAAAAAAACCGCATCAAAATCCGTTGTGTAGTTTTAAAGATATAAGCAAACATACATACATACGCGGGAAGCGGAAAGCGACTTTGCTTTATACTATGTAGTGATAATCAGTTTTTTTGTGTCTACTGAAAACGTAACGTTTTTACATACGACTTTTTGTACCGACAGCAACGACTTCTGTCTATCACAGAGCTGTATCTCATGAACCATAATAGCTAGACAGTTGAAATTTTCACAGATGGTGTATTTCTATTGCCGCTATAACAACAAATACTAAAAACAGAATAAAATAAATATTTAAGTGGGGCTCCCATACAACAAACGTGATTTATAGATAATGGTACGGAACTCGACGTGCGCGAGTCCGACTCGCACTTGGCAGTTATTTTTACACTTAACACTAATTGTGTTTCAAATTTGAAGCTTCTATGTCTGCTAGAAGTGCCTTAAACTTTTGATGATCGGTCAGTCAGTGAGTGAGTGAGTGACAAAATAGGAAACTTTGACTAGTTATAATTCTTAAACTACTGGTTCAAATTGAATGAAATTTGAAATATACCGTGTTTATATAGTGACTGCTTGGTTACTGAACATTCAGGCTTCTAGTTTTATCCACAACGAAGTTATAGGGGGTCGAAAATGGCCTGAACTGCTTCGAGGAATGAGAAAAGGATGGTACAGCCGTGCCGCTTTATTGCTTGACTTGGCGGGGGCACTGCCGTGCCCCCAGATAACATGCACCATTCTCACTCTCGCCTGCTAAGTATCATTTGACTGTGGCAGAGCTTTATTTTGTAGCATAAAAGGAGTAAGTATTTTCATTGAATTCTTGATGTTGACCTCATGGGTGTATAAACATCTCATTTTAGATAGATAGATAAGATAGATACATTTAATTAAGCGGCCACGAGGATTTACTTATAAAAATGTAGATTTAAAAAACGCTGCAATATTTTCTCGGCATGCGCCACCTGCTCCGCTGTTTTGTGTACTTTTAGGTAAAGGTACGTTTAGTGTCTGCGTGGAATAACACATAGCTCAATAAAATAGGGTCACGACTGTAATCCCAAAGTACGGTAGACATCCTCTCAGATTCTAAGGAGCTTAGATCCTTCGAAGATGTCTAGTGGGGGTAGTCCGAGGCACGTCCAAACATTATTATTTGGCACATGCCCACATTTTGCAGTAGTTATCATTCTATAAGTGAGCCCAAGCCCATCGCCGCTTATAAGAATACTAACTGGTTTCCTCACGACGTTTTTCTTCACCGTTTTGAGCACGTGTTTTGATGCGCATTATACATTTTTTTACAGAAAAATCCATTGATGCACGCCGTAATTCGAAACCCCGACCTTCGAAATGAAAGCCGAGATACCTCCCACTCGGCCAACACGGCTTAACACATAACTACTGCTATAATAATGCATTACTATTCAAATATGGTCGTAATGTAAACATTGAGCTGCAACAATAACCTCATCTGTGGATAAAACCATGTGGACTTTGATCCACATGCTTCCTTTCCACATTTTCTGCCAATTTGTTTGTCTCTTAAAATGTCTGTTGGCAAAACATTAGGTGTGTTGGCTTACCCCGTGAATAAATAAAACATTATATTACGTGCAGCACCTCAGCCGCTAGCGATAATCACAATCCGTGATCCTCCTCGCTCCGCCTTCGCCTTCGCCTTCGCCTTCGCATAAACAATGCGCCGAGAAGAGGCCAGGCGTGTTCCGGAGACAGGAAACATGAACGAAGGTTGAATTATTGAACGCACTGTCGCTGTCGCGCCAACAACACAACTCGGGAGCCTCTGTCTAAGGTACCTACTTCCATTCCATTTTGGGCCAGAAGAGGGGCTTGCCCTCCTTAATCGACTGCTGCAGCTGTTACAAATGCGTAATTTAGGATGAAATTACGTAGAAAGGTATAGAAACTTAGTCTAGGCGAGGTGTCGTTCAAATTCAGATGACTATTCAGACTGTATCAAAATGAAATGGGCCTATAATAATTGTTCTTTTCGGCATTGCATCACCTGTTTTATATATGATAATCGGTACGTGTGCCTAGGACAAGTGCCTACTTACAAGTGCCTCACATCAAATGTGTTGGACATTGTCAAATGTAAATGAATATGACCTGGGGACTTTCCTCTCGATACCTCTTTAACAGTAGGTACCTACTTATGTAAATCCGATTGGTACGATGCAATGTAACATAAACAATGTTTTAAGCAAATAAATTATCTTTATCTTTACGATATAGGCTAGACATAGGTGTTTGATTCTCAGCATCAAACAAAGGCAAAGAGCGAGGGTTTAACACTAGAGTACACACGTGGACTATGTACTAATAATAGTAGACCAGGGTAACTCTTTTTGCGGTATTTTTTATTTGAGGGTGCTAGAAACTAGCGGTTCCAGGCTTGTAGGCATCCCGCGGAATCCCTGCGCGAGCGCACTTGCTTGCAATTTAGCGCCAAAAGTGCAGGCATTAAACTTGCTACCTACAAATGGATCTGCCACGATCACCAAGCATAAAATAGTGGTACAGATTAGTTTTAAATTAAAAAAAAAAAAATGATCTCAGAAGTGTCATTTTTGTTCCTTTTTTAGGGTTCCGTACCCAAAGGGTAAAAACGGAACCCTATTACTAAGACTTGGCTATCCGTCTGTCTGTCTGTCTGTCTGTCCGTCCGTCCGTCTGTCTGTCACAGGGCTGTATCTCATGAACCGTGATAGCTAGGTCCCGTTTTTACCCTTTGGGTACGGAACCCTATAAAGGAACGCGCCTACTGTAGTGTTAACAAACTGAACAAACTGGCGATATGGCAAGGCTCACATATACCATACTAGCTGACCCGTGACAAACGTTGTTCTGTCAATTTTTTTTGTAATAATCACAGGAAACAGCAATTTCTGGCAGCTTACAATTTTTTCCCTACAAACCTTGTACTGATAAAATAAATTACTAACTTTGGTTGAATGCGTATCATTCATTAGTCAAAACTGCGTTGCTATGACGACTAATTTTTTTTAGTCTGTAATGTTAGATTTGTTGCACACCAACGCCATCTCTACCAAAATTGTATATAAGTTCCCCCTTTATTTATTCTGATTTTTGATCTACATACTACAGCAAATTTAATCTTAATCCGTTTTGTCGTTTGTTTTTGATTAGGGAACATAAATAGCAGCCTTGTCACAAACTTTCGCATTTATAATATTATTAGGTTATGATACCATCAACATTGAGAGAGACATTAAAACTAGGCCTGAGCGTTTTGAGATTCGCATAAATTATGCAAAAGGTGAGGTGTAGGCACTGGATCGTAATTTCGTAATTATTACTGGCCGGTATCGGTAGGATAACGAAGTGGTATTTTACGTTTCACTAGTTTATGTTGCCAGCTTAAATCTTCGAGCGTTCGAAGAGTATAACGCTCTGCTGGCAACTGGTCATCAACTGTTGGTATCTATACATTTGTATATATCTACTTTTGACATAATTATTTAGGGTTTTTTTTTACCATAGCAAATACGGATCATAGTTGAATATAAAAAAACATTACTGAGATAGCTGAAGATCTGTAGCTTTTTGTCGGTAGGTATCATAATTATTTGCGGCGGAACCCTGATTGCGGCTACTCGTCTAGCTCTTGACCAATATATAATGGTTTTTGTGGCAACCCTGCACAAATGAGTAGCAGTCAGACTGTACACTGTGCACATGCACAAGCTGGAGACTGATGGTTTGCGATTGAATCGGCGATGGAGCTCGTTTGGCCGTTAATAATGCAGTTCGCGTACGAGTACGAGTACGAGTGGGTAGGTACAGGTAGGTATACTTACTCGTAATATATGTATAAAGCTACCTGCGAGCGGTTTGTCGTCATACTGTCTTCACCTGTTGACGATTCTGAAAAAGAGCATTCTTTACTTGACACAACTATTATAAAGAGGTTCAAATAATGGTAAAAAAAAAATTGTAAACAAATTTAAAAAATTGTTTTATACATCAAAAGGTTCTTAATTGTATTTATTTAGTATGTGTACCTAGTTAGATATGCTTTAGAGACCTTCTGTATTTGGGGGCACGGCAGTGCCCCCGCCAAGTCGAGCGCGAAGCAAACACTGCCGTACCATCCTTTACTGGAACCATTTCGCCGCATTTTCAGGCCCCTATTTGAGAACCTCTGGATAAGACCAGAACGCAGAAATTTTCGTCATCCAGTAAGCTATAATCACATACTTAAAATCCAAAATTTCAAGTCTGTATGTCATTTAGTTCCGAAGTTAAACGAAAGCAAAGTTTCGCATTTTAGACACTCACTCACTCATGATCATCAGAATAGAACTAATACTTCCCATAAACTCAGAGAGCTGAAATTTGGTACAGAGTTAGGGTTTTATGGCCACATAAAGGGAAAACTATAAAAACCGGCCAAGTGTGAGTCGGACCATTATCTATAAAAACGGCAAAAAAATCACGTTTGTTGTATGGGAGCCCCCCCTTAAATATTTATTTTATTCTGTTTTTAGTATTTGTTATTATAGCAGCAACCGAAATACATAATCTGTGAAAATTTCAACTGTCTAGCTATCACGGTTCATGAGGTACAGCCCTGTGACAGACAGACGGACGGACGGACGGACAGACAGGCAGACAGACGGACAGCGAAGTCTTAGTAATAGGGTTCCGATTTTACCCTTTGGGTACGGAACCCTAAAAACTAGAATAATCGAAGATCTGGAGTACCTGGTGACCCTGATTAGGAAACACAAGAGCTTAACCAAACTATTAGAGATCGACATACCGCCTTTACAAAAAATATTCAACTTGATGGGCCGCTTCATTTGATGACAAAAATCGAAGGTATCTGATGAAGAACCCTCAGCTGGTCTCAGCTGTATTAGAGATATGGTAATGCCCCCTTCTACTATTGGGACATAAAAAAATCTACTGTCATTGCAAAGAACCGTGTCAAATAAAAAAATCTATCAAAATAAATCAATAAGCCCACGTTTTCACAAAAAGAAGTGAAATCCCACCAAAAACATTCTGTAAAAAACTAGCCAAGTCTCGATGGTGCTGCTTGTTTATCTCTAAAAAGTAATGAAATCTAGACAAAGTCGTACCAAGTCTGAGGTTCCCTACTGCGATTTCTTTATAATTATAGTTTATATTGTGTGACTTGGCCGTTGAAGGGTTGGCATTGTCAATGCTGAATGCATGTGTTGCACAATCAACAACAGCCTGAAATGAGACACTATCGTCCAATTACCAATACCAGTATGGGTTATTATCTCGCTTAACAAACATAGGTAGTTACAACAGATATATTATTACGTGTAAACACAATTGACTTGTACCCACTAACGTATAAAGAATGTTCAACGGCCAAGTCACACAACATCAACTATAATTATAAAGAAATCGCAGTAAGGAACCTCAGACTTGGTACGACTTTGTCTAGATTTCATTACTTTTTAGAGATAAACAAGCAGCACCATCGAGACTTGGCTAGTTTTTTACAGAATGTTTTTGGTGGGATTAAATGTTACACCTACCATGATTGTGGTAAATAATTTTTTAATAAATTAAATTTTAAATAATTAAAAAAACAGGCCAAGTGCGTGTCGAGCCACGCGCATTGTAGTGTTTCGTAGTTTACACACCTAACAACGTTATTATAAGTAATTTTTAACGAAATTTATACTAAAAAGTTTACTTCTCATTGTCGAGAAAATACATAGTGCCTATCTAATAGTTGGCCTTTGCGTGTGAGCCGTGCATATTAAACGGAGATGAAAATGCTTGTTGATACCTAAAAGACCCTGTACTCAATCGCCTACACCATTTAGATTTTCCAACACCATTGTAGGTGCTTTAAAAGATTTCGTGCAAAACAGAAATTACCGTCCACGATAGGAAAGCTGAACGCTACTACTAATCGCTCAGGCACCCTACGAGTATGTGAGAGTTATCCATCGTAGGCTGTAGGCGTACTTATGTGCACCACGATCATGAAACGTAAGCACTTCTTTCTAAGTTCCACTGCATTGTATTTGTATTTGCTGAGTAGCTATTTATGAGAACAAGCCAACTATTCTCTTAACACCTTCCTACTCGTATGCGTATGCATTAGCAGTCATTATATTTTTCCAGCACCTTACGCGCTTACCTATTCGTTTTTGCTTATTACATACAAAATCAAAGCCCGCGCTTGAGCTAAAAAGGGTGTAGGGACTATCTTACTATGATGAAAAACATTCCAGTTGCCTCCATAAAACCATGGATTATAAATGTCCATTTTCACACTCGAGTAGGTACCTACTCGCAGGTATTTTATAGCATACGACAAGTAGGTATATAAGTAACTTTGTCTATTAGTAAAGGAGCGGCCGTTGCGCGGCGAGTGGCGATGTTAGCACGCCTTATGGGATTGTGTTGGTTGCGTGGGTTACGTAAACATACAGATGTATTCAATTGCGGGAACCTACCTTGTACTATTTACTCTTTGTACTTTATCATTATCTATATATTTTCACTTTGCTAGTAAAGCTTTACAGATTAGTATCTATGGTGAGAAATTAGTGAGACAGATCTGTCACTCTAGTAATATACATAATTATGGTGGAGGCCTATGTTCATGTCCTAATAAAATATACTTAGTTAGGTTCACGACTGTAATCCCCAAACATAGAACCTAAACATTCTCTCAGATCTCCAGGTAATCAGATCCTTGAAGATGTCCGAAAGGGGTAGACAGTGGCACTCAAAAACATAATATTTGGCACATGCCCTTATTTTGCAGTAGTTCAGGCGCGAGAACAATGTGTAAATCCGAATGACCGCTAACCGCATAGTTGCTATGCGACAAATAACCTAACTGCTAGGTCCTATGTATCTAGGTACTGAATGTAATTACTTTTACTTTAATTATCGCAGGAAATTTTGGCTTATTCATTTATATATTAGATATTATAGCTATCCCGACAAACATTATCCTGTCAAATTAAAATAGTGAAAACAAAGAAATAATATAAAAGTAATTTATTTCAGGCACACGTAAGCCACACTACACCTACACTTATATCACATTAGTATTATATAGTATTTTAAAGTATTATAAAATAAAAATAATAAGACAAAAACGCAATATACCATTAAAACCGGTCAAGTGTGAGTCGTACTAAAGCACGAAGGGTTCCGTATCTATAAAAAACAACAAAAAACACATTTGTTCTATGAGAGCCCCACTTAAATATTTATTTTATTGTGTTTTTAGAATTTGTTGTTGTAGCGGCAACAGAAATACATAATCTGTGAAAATTTCAACTGTCTAGCTCTCACGTTTCATGAGATACAGCCCTGTGGCAGACAGACGGACAGACAGACAGACAGACAGACGGACAGACGGACAGCGAAGTC
This sequence comes from Hydriomena furcata, assembly GCA_912999785.1. Classification (NCBI taxonomy): domain Eukaryota; kingdom Metazoa; phylum Arthropoda; class Insecta; order Lepidoptera; family Geometridae; genus Hydriomena; species Hydriomena furcata. The sequence goes on from OU538830.1 coordinate 127,432, forward strand.
TTAGTAATAGGGTACCGTTTATACCCTTTGGGTACGGAACCCTAATAAGGATTTATCAATTTTGTGCAGTCATTCAAAAGTTAGGAGCGTATAAACATTTCGGTGATTTATTTTTAGGGTTTCGTAGTAAGCATAGTTTCACTATGTCCGTCCGTCCGTACATAAAGGAAATAGATGCAACGTTTCGAAAAGATTACGAATAGGTTATTTTAATTAAATGAACGGTCGAAAGCATTACCTAATGTAATCCCACCCCCGCCCGCCTTTGCCCGGTGGGAAATGAGTAGGAATGAAGATATGGCGCGCGGAATGTGTTGGTGACACCGCACAGGAATGTCATTTCAATTGCGGTGCGACCTCACAAATCCCCCCCACCCTTCCCTCCACATCACCCCGTTACGTTTCTCCTCAATTGTTTAATGTTCACTCACATTATTCGAGCGACAAAGAGGGAGCGCGTGTTTTTAATTTAGCAACGCGATGAAATCTGGAACGAAGAAATCCACATGAGATGTGGATGCGAGTGCAGAATGCAGCGCCGCCGCCGGCGGAAGCCGAAGTCTCCTAGTGCTGATACTAAAGTTGTGGACTCGAACTAGCTTTCAGTATTTTCATACATATCAACTATTTGCCTACTAGGTAACAATTGTCTACTTTTACTACGTTTGTGTCAAAAAAAGTTACAAGTAAAAGTTAAAGTTTTATGCATTTTTATCGTAATCGAGTCCATAACTCCCCTATACGACAATAGCCGTTTATAGGCTCGAGACATTTCATCCTGTACACCTGTGGCACGTTATTGAATGTTCGTGCCCATTATATTTATTATCTGGGGATAAGACATACGTAGCAGGGAACTACCTAACATATCCTTTCTGAAAGCGATTTGCTAACTTCGCTAAAAACAAAAGCATATCAAGTTATGATGTTTTGTTGTAGATCATCATTTTCGTGGTCTGGTCCCACAGGGGTCGGCAAAACATATATTTTTCTTCCTTACAGCTTTGCTCTACATGACGTTTAGATTGATACTCGTAGCGTTAGAATAGAATTGCTATATTATATACACAAACGCACCTTACGTATACTAAATTGCCAAAAGCGTTTCATCAGATGAGATATTTCTTTTGTGACAACATCGCTGAAAGGATTTCTTCTTACATACTCGTATTTGGAGCGTAAAGCACTCTGTGTAATATGAGTGACTACCCGCCCCCGACCCCGCTCCCGCTCCGCTCCCGCTCCGCTCCGGATCCGTGCCGGATTTGAGGCTACGAGCGAAGCCTTTACAGAACGCCGACGTGTATTAAATTTAAACATTCATTCGAGCGTTTATTACAAATGTTTACTCTTACCATTTTTCCTTTGAATGCGATCGTTTAGTCGCGACACGACTCCCGTTAATTATTAAGTTATCCGCGACGAAGACCGACGTGGCGACGTGGCGACGTGGCGACGTCGACGTATCTTTTCATTAGCCCCGCAAGCTCCTGTGTAATTATCTTTCGAGATAGTTATCTCTGTGGATCAAACTATGCAGTTTAGCAGTAACGTAGCTTTACTTTTGAAACAAACTTCGCAAAGCAGTTGGCCACTTTGCGTTTGCGCCTCGTGGCCACTGACTTAAAATCAAATAAAAAGGTTTGAGTTTATTTAGTTGTTGTAGCTTAGTTTACTTTTTACTTCTTAACTAGTAATATTTCATTTATGGGTAATGTTTTTATGGACAACGTGTCCATAAAAACAAGTGGATTGTCCACTTGTAATGATAATATAATTGCAATGATGGAAAGTAATTGGTTCAACATAATATAGAGGCCGATAAGACAACTCTGATCTCTCTCTGAAACAAACAATCCCCAATTGGTTGGAAACTCACTTTCCCTGGAATCCAATTTCCCAGTATTACCTACGTACGAGTAAGTAGGTATGTAGACGCCACTCTGCAATGCGAGTGTGTTTACTCACATTCTATTGAAAATTCGACGAAAGTTGTCGTTGTACCTCGACTATACGCACACACGCAAACCCGGTAGGTAGGGCAAGAGCGCTGGTTGTGGGCACTTTAACAACATTTTCATTTATAAATAAACGGTTTACATTAAAAAAAACCGGCCAAGTGCGTGTCGGGTCACGCCCAATGTTGGGTTTCGTAGTTTACACAGCTAACAACGTTATATTTAAAAATTTTCAATGGTATTTGTACTAAAAAAGATTATTATTTCTTCTTCAAGTATATTTTATAAGTTGGTCGACTATTACGTCTATTACTCGAAAACTTGTAATACTTAGCTGTTATAGTTTTGCTTTAAACTTCAGTATATTTGCACGCCTGCGTGCAGGCTGAATACAATCTACCATAATAGTTTTAAGATCTGACATGTAAAATAATGTTGTATTCTTGCAAATAAATGATTTGATTTGATTTGTACCACTGCCGTGATTTATTTCACGCCCTTAAGCCAAATAGATTTAGAGCTAGCTTTTAGAGGGGACACACACACACACACACACACACTCATTTCTAACAAAACTTGGCACTTTCAAGATTAATATTTCACAAATGAAAAATGAAAATGAAAAAAATGAAAAAAAATATTTATTTGCAGCAAAAACAGACAGTATACGAATCAAAGCTAAAAGTAGGTATAATATAAAGTTTGTGCTGATTACGTTTTAATAATAATACATCCTTCCAGCGGTCTTCACACTAGGCAAGCCTGTATCGTGAAGACCGAGTGAAGACGTGAGTTTTAAAATAAGCACAAGCGGATTTACTGCCTCGATCATGTACAGTTGAAACAATATAATGAATACAAAAAGAAAATTCTGAATTACTTAGTAGGTACATTAAAGTTAATTACAGGTAATAGGTATCTACTAAACTGTACTAAACGTAAAAAACGTAAAAAAACTAAACGAAAAATAAATAAATAAATAAAACAAAATAAATATAATAATAAGTATATGTGTAGGTCATCCTTTAATCGAATAGTGGTTTTTACAAACCCTCCATACTTTTTAAAGTCCTATCTAACGTTACCCCACACAATAGGGAATGCGAGAAGAAAAAAACTTGAGAGGTGTCAAGGGACACCCGGATGGAACGAAGTTCTCACAAAATAACGTGGGACAAGGGAAGGGGAATCAACTTTGACTTCGACTTCGACTTCGACTTCGAGCTCGACCTCGACCTCGACCTCGACCTCGACCTCGACCTCGACCTCGACCTCGACCTCGACCTCGACCTCGACCTCGACCTCGACCTCGACCTCGACCTCGACCTCGACCTCGACCTCGACCTCGACCTCGACCTCGACCTCGACCTCCACCTCGACCTCGACCTCGACCTCGACCTCCACCTCCATCTCGACCTCCACTTCCACCTCGACCTCGACACAATTAATAGATATATATATTAATAGATATACTATAGCAAAAAAGTGTCGTGACAACTTTTCGTGACAACTTTTCGTAAAAAAAATTTCCGTCTAGCCCCCTTTCACAACGCGCGATAAGGAACTTCGTTCCAAAAAAACATCCCAACCTTAGGTGTAGGGGAGATACTCTAAAAAAAAATTGTTTTTCAAAATTGTATTCTACGACTTTGTTGACATTACTCATTTATATATACATGCATGTATATATACATACATGTATATACATGCCAAATTACTGCTTTATAGCACTCTAGTTCTCTGAGATAACCTACAGACAGATGGACAGACGGACGGACGGACATGGCGAAACTATAAGGGTTTCTTGTAGACTACGAAACCCTAAAAATGATTAAAACGACGATTTTTAAACAACAAAAAATAGAGTATTTGTTTAGGTTAAGCAAAGGTTTTGTTTATTTATTAATTATTCACCAAAACAATCTAGAGGTATAACGCACAGACAATGAATTGTATTAGCTATGGATTTTAAACAAGTTTGGTTGCTATACTTAATTATTGACTGCAAAAAATTAAAATGCCCAAAGCCGGGGTAGGCACCACAACCGGGTTTACGACCCTAACTGCTGGTGTATCTGAAACTTCGATAATAAGTAATATCAAAACAAATACATTTCTTACAAGTGTTATAGAGATCGCTTTTAAATAATTATTTTGTGTCGTTCACATTCCATAATAATTTTTAGGGTTTCGTACCCAAAGGGTAAAAACGGGACCCTATTACTAAGACTTCACTGTCCGTCTGTCTGTCACAGGGCTGTATCTCATGAACCGCTAGACAGTTGAAATTTTCACTGATTATGTATTTCTGTTACTGCTATAACAACAAATACTAAAAACAGAATAAAATAAATATCCCCCTTAAATATGCTCCCATACAACAAACGTGATTTTTATGGTCGTTTTTATAGATAACGGTACGGAACCCTTCGTGCGCGAGTCCAACTCGCAATTGGCCGGTTTTTTGTACTAAATTTGTTTGCAATATAAATATTTATCGGGAACTTAGTAGACAGATGTAACGTAGGTTTAACGTTAGGTACTTACCTACTACTCGTATTTACCCTTTTCGTGTTTTGACGAAATAAATAAAGATAAATAGGTAGGTATTCGTAATAACTCGAAGAATGTATAGTATAATGATTACCAAAGTTCATATAATTTTATAGAGTAAACGTTTGTTTGGAATCGTAGCCCGCAGGTACTAGGTGTAAACCTGTGTGCCACTAAAATAGTGTCGCTAAACTAGCAACTAGGCATGAAGTACCGACGAGTGGGGGGAGGCGAGACTTCAAGTGTGGGAGGGGGAAGGTAAGACACCAACACACCAACACACCAACTTTTAAACTTTAATGATGTTCAAAGTTAACGTTTCTACACTTTTCACTTTAAATTCAACTAGCTTGTTTGGATTAATGGCCAGCAAGAGTGACACCTCTTTTCCACTACAGTATCGCACCAAATGAATGGTACCTACCTATCATGACATTATGTCATCTCGTAGTATGTAGATCAAAAAAGGAATAAATAAAGAGGGAGGGAAGTTATAATTCGAAAACAACCCCTAAATGATAAAAAAAAACGCAAAAAGGATGATTTTGGTATAAATGGCGTTGGTGTGCAACAAATCTGACATCACAGACAAATAACATTTAGTCGTCATAGCAACGCTGTTTTGACTAATGAATGTCTACCAAAATTCGTAATTTATTTTATCAGTACAAGTACAAAAAATTGGAAGCTGCCTGAAAATGCTTTTTACTATGATTATTTAAAAAAAATTGTCAGAATAACGTTTGTCACGGGTCGGCTAGTAGGCAATATATTTTTTAAATATAACAATAGTTTGTTTTTGGCAGTCGGATTTTAGGTTTTTATAAACCAATGTAACCAGTTATCTATAAAACCACTAGTCCGATTTTAATGCGGTTTTCAGTGATGGGTTTTGATTTGATTGGTGCATATTCTTAGATAGGTGTTACGGTAAAAACTAACCAGGGGGCGCTGCAGTAAATATTTGTTTGTGCAAACCAATGTTACCATTTATCTCACAAACAAACTACTAGTTCAATCTATACTAATATAATATATAATAATATATAATATATAATATTATAAAGAGGAAAGATTTGATTGTTTGTTTGTTTGTTTGTTTGTTTGTATCGAATAGGCTCCGAAACTACTGAACCGATTCAAAAAATTATTTTACCATTAGAATCCCACATTATCCCTGATGGACATAGGCTATATAGTATTTTCAAAAACGTTAGGGATCCGTATGAAAACTTCGAAAATGTAACCCAAAGTGTGTAACCCAAAAATCCAAAAAAAATCTTTATATCGCGTTTGCTGCGAAAATTATTGACAATAGAACAAAGTAATGTACTACAGTTTTAAAGAGGACATCAATATCTACAAATAAGTCACCAATACCATTTGTCTAACTATTAGGGATCCGTATGAAAACTTCAATAATGTAACCCAACGTGTGATAAAAAATCCAAAAAAATCTTTATATCGCGTATGCTGCGGAAATTATTGTCTATACTAATGGAAAGATGTTTTGTATATTTGTATGGAATAAATACAAAAACTACTGGATATATTTCAAAAAATCGTTTACTTTTAGAATGCTACATTATCTCTGAGTATCATAGGCCATATTTATTGTTTGAAAAAAATAGGGATTCCTATTAAAACTTCGATAATGTAACCTGGGTAAAAAAATACCCATAAAATCGTTATAATACGTTACTCCCGTGCGGAGCCGGGGCGGACTGCTAGTTTTTAATAACTTGTTTTGTATAATGTATGTACCTATGCTGTTTAAAAAGTTTTAAATAAAGAACAAAGTGATACGTATGAGGTATAGGGTATAATAAAATCCCAATAACGATCAATCACAAATTTAATAAAACGGTTCTTCAATCACCCGGGTCACTGATTTTACAGTTGCTTTCTAGAAGGTCGTGGTAAGGTACTCCCCTCGAATGATCCAGCCAGTGTCTTGGTAGTCTCGCTAAGGCAGCGGGCACTAAGGTCAGGTGGAGGTCAGCCGTGTCCAGTAAGGTGACGGTGGAGCAGCGTTCACCGGCAGTAACTGGTACTAAATGTCCACGTAGTGAACCCGAACTTTGGACCCTGGAATTGAGTATGGTAGTGTCAAGGAAGGTCCGTTATATTCTCCTTCTGATTGTGACCACGTAGCTTAGCCAAAGCGAGAGATGATGGAGTGCTGATGAAGTGGACAGTATGAGAAGAGTACAAGGTGGTGTGTGAATGTCACAATCAGCGGAGTGTACATAAATGGATGAAATAGAAATGTATGAAATATAAATGTATGAGATATGTTGAGTGCTGAATTGCATGGATGAGGTGACAAAACTGTATAGCATATCTAGAATAGTTTAGTAAGCAGAAGGCTGAAAGAGAACACGGTTAAAAGAGAACACATAAAATAAAAAGTCCGCTATACGTAACTACTTAACTACGTAACTACTTACCCAACTTGTAAGTTCTTTCTTTGTGGAAAGAATCACTCAACACTTACCGATAACGGGTTTAAACACAGAATTTAACTTTATTATGGCTTACAAATTAGAGTGTAAGATAAATTTAAATTGCGTATTCGTATATTGCGCGTCCGCTTGTAGGAAGCGTGACGCGTACGAGCTCAGTGGTGTTTAGCGGGCGACTGGCGGTCAAACAGAACGATGCGTATGACTCAAGCGCACCTGAGCCGTTAGGTTTAAAGAACAAAGGAATTGTTCCTAGTACAGTCGACCGCAAGTGTTAATAAGTTAGTAGGTAATTAACGTTTATACGTTACAAAAGTTAAAAATTTTGTGAAAACCCTCGACTTAAATAATTTATTATTATATTTCTTAATTATTAATTTATTATTATAATTAATAATTAATTTACTTGCGTTTATTATTAAGTTCATTATCTCTCGTCACATAAATTATTTAAATCGGAAGTTTTAAAATTATTTTATCCTTTTTCAAAAATATATAAACCATAGTGGGATTTAAAAAAAATAATAATTTTGTTTTTAGAATGAATGTACAAACGGAACTATTTAGCACCTGCTAAATAGTTCCGGTAGTCCTAGGTATATACGCGGTATTACAGTCCGAGTAATGAAAGTAGCCGCGTCGCTTCCATTAGAGTTGGGTCGTACTCGTGTTTTCGAGTACCAGGTCTCACAAATACCAGGTTGATAAACTAAGTTTGAAATACTGTTAAGTGAATTGAAGAGATTGAGCTCCGAAAACCAGCTCAGCCATGCAGCACCCTCCCACGTAGGAGTCGTATTTTTGTCGATCCTATGCCCTTGGCCCCCTATGAAAGATGATGCGGGCCAGACACATTGGGCCACCTATCGCAACATCTCAGTTTCCAAAATTGTGAAAATTATATCAGTACCACCACAATTCATCAATTTTGCTGCGATTCTATGGAATTCCATTATAATATGTTAGGTTAGTTACTCGTAGAATTTGAGACATTCCGTTCACAGAGTCGCAGTTTGTAAAGTTAATATCTAAAAGATTATTGTCCAATTTGTATCGCGATAAATCATAAGGTAGGTGTATTATGAGGTTATTGTGTTGGATCGCACTCAGGTAGAAATGGCGTGCGAGGTTCAGGCAGGCTCCTCGGGTCCCTCCCGGGGTCTCTGGGACCGCAAACAGAACGTATTAATATTTGTCGCCACCGGCCGCTGCAAACACCATCTGTTTGTGTATACCTTGTCTTTTTGTGTGCGAGATATAAATGACGGCCGTAGATAATCATGTTACGACTAAATGTGTGAGCGCGTGCACCACAGTCCACAACCACACGTGAGGACGGAAATTTGGATAGATGACGAGTAAATATGGCGCTGGCTTTTATTCAAATTAAAATTAACGTCTCATATAAGTAAACCATATATACTTACTACTACCATATATAAGTACCATTTTATACCAAAAATAAATGCTTCCTATTCGTCTACGTCGTAACTTGCATTCTCTTTCCCTTCTTTAAAGTATTTTGTTAAATCCCTCCTCTCCTAACTATTTCAAAGAAAGGTTTGAGTTTCTTCACTCTTCCAACACTCTTCTCTAAGGTCATCAGAAAACTGTCTCTTAAAAGAGCAGTGCATGCACAGCAGTTCCTTCTACGATAAGTAAGCCCTTTACAATCCAAGGTGTGCGTCTCTAGAATAGTTTGCAGACATGAGAAGGGCATCTTCGCTGCACACTTTCAAGAGAAAATCCTCTTTTTTCCTTTATTCATATTGCATTTAGTCTTCATTCTTTTCGTTAACATAATATTGTAACGTCTTAGGCTTTTTATAGGTATTAAGTCATAAAGTTATTTTAGTTTTTGTTGATTGTGCACTGCCTTTGCCTGGAAGAAATCGCTTTTTAGCTATAAGACCGCCCATTGTACGTAACACGAAAATTATTTGTTTAATATTATTTTTCAAACTATCGTGATTAGTAGACATAACTATAGATTTTGACACGGGTCTTTATCACGTAATTACCTTTAATTTACTTTCCCGTGTCAAAATCTATAGTTATATTTGTTTAATGTTTTGCTTGTTTGTTTCTGGTGTATAATAAAGTATAATCTATCTATTAAATTAATTTAGCGACATTTTGCGGGTTTTCTGGTTTTCTAGTTCTGTGTAGTTATTTGATTCTGTTACTGGTGAGTAAGATAACTAACTTGGCAGTTGTAAGATTACACAAAAACGTAGGTACTTTTGTACATTGGTCTAAGTGAAAAGATTTTAATTTTTTTAGTAAAAAAGTTTAATGAATTTTTTGACTTTTTTTATGGGCTGAGTCTACCCAGATAAGACGGAAAAAGTGATAAAACTGCATTATCTCAAAAACCATCAATATTAAAAAGAAACTGCCTGTAATTTACTTAGCTAGTATGATTATCTAACGAATTATATAAAAATGAACTGTTTATCTATTCATAGTTTTGATTAAAAACGAAACTAGTGTTTTTGAAGAGCCAACTTTGAAAAATAAATCTATCGAGAAAAGTTTCACCCATCGTGTTTCTGTCTGTAATTTATCTAGATTATATCCTTAAGAGGCTGCCAGTCGCTGATTGCTCTTTTTCGAAACGAAAAAAGAAATACTTCTGAACAAGCCACATCTCCTATTTTTATAAGTATATTACTTCAGGTTCCTACCTAGATTTCTATTAAGCTGAAAACATAATAGCAGAAACTTTTCACGATAAAAATATTATTTCAAAATGATACGTTTTAGAATTTATGATCGAAATATTTTATATACCTACTATTAAAATCAACTTGTGATTTATTGTTAAAGATAGGTAATATGTAGATCTACAATTCTATTAGAATAGATGTTTGATAAGTAATTATACATAATTTATATCATTAATTTATTCGAAAAGCTAAGGCGGACCACGCGCGGACGTGTGTTTGTCATCATTGCAGCGGTCGGTAGGATTATTTATCGAAGTGATTAAAGATGGGTACATCTTTATTCACATATACTATACATTATAAAATAGGAGATGTGGCTTGTTCACAAGTATTTCTTTTTTCGTTTCGAACAAAAATAATCGTAGACTGGCAGCGTCTTAAGTTATTTTTGTCATAAAAACAAAACTGTATGTTTTGCAGTTATGGAGAAAAAACTATTCTGCATTCGTCAAAAACATTTATTACTCGTCTTAATCGTCTTTTTTGCATGTAAAATGCTAGTTGCTGCTAATGTTTTTTTTATTTTAATACGAAATTATGATATATCGAAATGATCTAAAATAACAATGCCGAGCAAATTGTTTTATTTTTGCACAATATTATATGTATATTTTACGTAGACAAGCCAAATTGAGTAGGAGTGTGCACAGCACAGTGTGTGCCTGTTTAAGAAATACCAGATTCTAGTCTAATTCTAGCCTTAATTATTTAGTATTAACAATGAACCAGCCAATATGATTCACCTCATCAATCAATTATGCAGATTGGCTTCTCAATCACGTCGGACACGATGCATTCCATTATCAACAACATGAACACAGCTAAATGAATGTGAGCCGAACTAGCCACATGGAATCCAGTTAGAACATGATTCAGCAGTGGCTTCTTAATGACGTCATAAAGATACCGCGACAACACCAAGACAAGGGAATGGGAAGGGGGAGGGGAGGGGGCAGTCATTAATAAAATTGTTATAGCATAAAGTGCTGAGAGGAGTTGAAGAGTGCGGTCGCCAGATGCTTCTCCAGTTCGGAGTTCGGGGTTATGTTGAAACTTTTTTTCCGCGTTATTTGTATCTCTTTTCTCTCTCTCATTTCATTTTCATCACTAGCTGTTTCGCCTAGCTTTTTTACTATTATTAATTAAATAATTAAATAAATAAAATAAAATTTCTTAGGAACTAACCTATGTTTGAGTAATTTCCTTGTTAAGTTTCATCAATATCGGCTAGTCGTGGAAATGTAACAAACAGTCAAAATGACGAAGAAACTTACAAATGTATTATAAGTGGAGAGTTTTATATAAGTGGATTAACGAGGCAGACTATTTATTTGTGAGACATAAAAAATATGCTTTATCTTATTAAGAATTTTCTTTTCTTAAAAAAGTATTTGACAGACCTACAATTTATGTTACCATACAACCTTTGGTCATCTCACAAAAAGGCAGATTTAAACTTGTGTTCCCTTGTGTGTGATGCTTAACTCTCAGAGGTTCTTTAATCCTGAAGCATGACTTTGATAAGTGAAAAGTTTTAAAACTTATAATATTTTACAAAGCTTCGCTTCACGCTTTAGATTCATTTTATTGAAATGTTATGTATTGGTTGGACTACATCAAAAAATAGTAAAGAAAGTTGCACGATTCAATACTGTAGGTAGGTACGGATGTTACGGCGGAGTTAGGAATGCAAGTGAGGTCGCGCGCAGTAACGAGTTCGAGGGTGGGTCGTCGTCAACTTTAATCAAACTTTCTCCGCTTTTATCAATTTAAATGTTTTAAACTAGAATCTTGGAGCTCTTCTGCGAAATTGAACGTGATGTAATCGAATTAAATTAATATCGTTTTATGAAGCGCGGCCAACTCAACTCAACTCAACTCCACGGAGCAATCCGGGCGGCCAAGGCAAGGGCCCGGCCCACCCACGCCAAACGACGCGCGACAACTTTTTTCATTTCCTAAGAATGTACGTATCCAATTAGAAATTTAAATTAATAGCTTCGTTATTACGTTACGAGTAAGTACCTCTTTTATCTTCTGTTAATACAGTGAATTTAATGGCTAACATTTATAATTTAAAGATTGCATGAGATTGAGTGTAGTTGCGTCTCATCCATGAAGATAATAAAAATAATGAGGCAACCTTAAAAAGACTGCGTTATTTTGTACCATAGATTAAAATGATTGGACCTCGACACAGGTATGGCATAAACAAACATGGAGTAAGATATTATTCACAATAAATATTCATATCGCGCGGATAATGACAATTTATTGCGAAATAAAGATGGGATCTTATCCCCAGAGATCATTTCTATATCGAAAGTATATAAGTGTTATTTATTTGACTACGGTTTTAATTTCTGTGATAAAAATATTACTTAATCTTCGAAGGCTATGTCTAAAGAGGCGTATGCGATCCGAAGTGTCGTGCCGGTATATATGACGTAGTATGTGTGCCTTTAGTTTAGAATATCCACCATACCATGTAAAGCTAGCGGATGACAAGCCCTCTTACAATAAATCTCGATTAGGTAAATCTCTACGCTGCTAAGTAGTAGTAGTAGTAAGGCCTCTACGAGTACACTGCACTGGCACTGCTAAGATTCACAGCTGCTACGCTGCTACAGCGCGTAGAGCGTTATTCGACACTGCTACGAATATGACGCGTAGAGCTTCTACGCTACTACAAATAACATTTGACTGGCCTCACAGCTCAGTTGGTAGTAGTTTTGCCTTCTGCGCTGTAGGTTGTGGATTCGATCCCCACCCGGGATAAACATTTCTGTGATGAACATAGATGTTTGTTCTGTGTCTGGGTGATAAGTATAATATGTATGTATTTACAACATAAAAAAAAGGAAATATTATGTATTCTATCAGTTATCTGGTTCCCATAGTACAAGCTATGCTTAGTTTGGGGCTAGATGGCGCTGTGTGAAATGTACATCAGTATTTATTTATTTATTTATTCATTCATTCATTCATTCATTCATTCATTCATTTATTTATTTATTTATTTCTACTCTGACACGAAACACAAGTTTTGCACCAAATCATTTAGCGTCCATGTGACACACTAAGCACTCATTTATTGCGTATTACACAAAAGGTTTTATGATTATTCAATTTGTTTTTGATTGTAATTAAAATACCTTGAAGTAGTTCGCCTCGAACTGACACGGACGCGGTGAGCGTTTATGTTTTTGACCTATCGATGTAGTTCATAATTTGTCATTAATTTTAACAAATTTCCTTAAAATATGTTTCGGTTATAATTTAAAGTGAAATGAGAAACAGATATGCAAAATCAGGGTTCCATACCGTACTCAGTGACCATGAAGTAACCAGTTAGCCTTAATCCTTGACTCCTGAATTTGCATGTTACTGGTAGCCACACGCATCCGATTCAAGCCGTTCTATTGTCGCGCTATTTAATACATCCCTACCATCTAGTTTACTACCTACTGACCAAACATTTTACGTCACTACATAGTATAAAGCAAAGTCGCTTTCCGCTTCCCGCGTCTGTATGTAATATGTATGTATGTATGTTTGCTTATATCTTTAAAACTACACAACGGATTTTGATGCGGTTTTTTTTAATAAATAGAGTGATTCAAGAGTAAGGTTTATATGTATAATACATGCATAATATAGTAGAGAAACACTGATAATTTTAGAGGTTTCTAATGTGATGTTGTAAATAAACACATTTTTTTGCGCTTACATTGCAAATGCTGGCTGAACCCCACGAGATATATCAAAATAATGTACTACAGTATTGTACACCTTAAAAACGTCTACAAAAAAGTCAACGATGGTATTAGAAATGTCTTACGCACAGCGAAGCGGGCACGGGTCAGCTAGTATTAAAATAATATAAAATGTATAACGTTTATACGACGGATGTTTATATTATTAAACGTTGTGCTAAAAGTTGTGCCAGACGATAATAAAATTCACTTGTTTGTTGAACCACATAGAATATTTTAAAATGATTCATATCATAACACAGAGCGTACACAAGATGCGACGTCCTTTGAGGAATTTGAGAAGCAGTTTAAAGTGAAGCATCCAATTTGTTGAAAACTCGCGCATTTTCCGCTCAATGAGTTGTTTCGTCGCTGCAGATGGAATCTCTCCCGCTTAGTATTAGTAGGTACTCGTATCTACCAACGCAACGAGGAAGCGGGTATCATGTGGAATGGAATTTATTTTCATTTTCACTTAGAATAACTTCCCTAATACACATTTTATTTTGTCATGTTTTTAAATCGTATTATAAAACTCACATAGTTAATAAATATCTAAAAATATTAAGTAACCTAATGTGTAGATTTAGTGTATTCTACAGAAATATTAATAATTCCAATCAAAAATGGTAGCGGACTCAAAACAGGAATACAAATAATAATAATAATCGATTGCTTACTCGCAAGACCCCATGTAGGCCTGATTTAGTGAGGAAGGTCTGATGACGAAAACCCAAATCAACTAAATGTATGACGCGTAGTGTTCGGGGAGAATTATGTCAAATATGAACGTCTCAACGGTCGAAGGGAAGGTGTGAGAGGGGTCGGGAGGGGGAGGATATCGGCGATAAAATACCTTTTTATGCATGCGGGTGTGCCCTCCGCTGATACCGGCACATAGATCACCTCTCACACTTGTGATAGTCTCTGCGCGACAAACCTGCTCGGAATACTTATATAACACGTAGACATGTTCTATTTAACATCAAACACTATTGCCTATAATATTGAGTAGGTATAGTGGAGCATGATGCATACGCAATGTCCTCTGCGTTGGCAAATGGCAACCGATCTGAAAGTATGATAGCTTTGAAAAGCGGCTTGCCTCCATAAACAAACGGATGGCCACAGGTATCGGTACCGGACATCGAGTCGGCACGGAAACCGGACCAGCGGTAATTAATTCATGCCGCCAAGGTATATAAATATCATACTTATATATTTTTACAGTTTTATTAATGATTAAAGGAACGAAGAGGGCGAAGGTCGATGGACGAGGGTTCGCTTTTGTTGAGATTGCGCTATCAAAGTGCTATTTGTCACAATCCACTGACTGACTGTGTGCGGGTGAGAACACCTTCGAGGCAGCTCCGATCGCATTCATAAATCTATTCTTTTATCGCTGACACAATTCCATATATTTCGCGTGTACGTTGGATATATTTTATTCCTTTAAATGAAATTTTTTCATTTAAATTACATGCGTTATAAATTGGGCACTTATGAGCTAAAGTGTGTGAGCTGTTTCTTAAAATAAATACGAGCACGATGTTTCAAAGTTGGCCTTTTACAACTCGACTAATGGAAGGCGTTAACTTGACGAGTTTTTACAAGAAATATATATAATAGTACTTTTGCAAAACTTTAAACTTGATTGTTCTATTTAAAATATAATTCAACATTGAAATTCACAAACGTGAGCCCTCAATGGGTTTCTGCGAATAATCGATGCGAGGTGTGAGTGTGAGTGTGAGTGTGACTGATGGCGCTGACAGGTGACAATTGGTGACTAATTGACATTTCCGGCACGTTACAGAGATCCAGTGAACATTTTGTTCACGGCCATAAACAAGAGATATACGAGTAAATGAAATGATCATCCCCGCAAACGAGCTCATATTTTATTCTTTTTGAAATTATTAAATTATGCAAACATAAAATATTGCAAATGTTTTACTTGAACCCATGATACCACCTAACCCACTTCTGAAGTAAGTAGTATGAATTGTGTTTCAGAAGCCAGTAGGTTTAGCCTCGCTGCTTAGATACCGGCGACGCGCAATCCGTCCACGAGTTTTCAATAAAGCTTGATTAGATTGTAATGGCGGCCGCGAACAATGGCCACGTCCAATGGTGACGAATTCTCATAAAGCTAGATACTCGTAGCTTCGTTGAATGCTTAACTTGAGGTCTTTGTGAAAGTTGTAGATTGGTCCCTTGTGCGTTGCGCCGAGCGACGATCGCTGCTGTGCGACGGTGGTCGTCGTCGGCCGCATGCTAATAAGGCCTTAATTACTAACACCATTTATATTCCTCACGGTCGTCACGATTCGTTAGGAGACTCGCGGTGACGCTGGGAACCAAAAACGAAACCTTAATGAGCTTTCATTAATGTTAATTAAATGCTTCAAAGTTGCCAACTAACTTGTATGGGGGTAGGTGCTTCTTCGAATTAATTGTATTAATTAAACGTCAAATTTAAATGTTTATTGCTCTATGTGATGCTAAAGGGAATGGGAATGACAAAGCCGACTCGCACGCGCCCCTGACTTCACATGTTCTATATAGGTAAGCGCTAAGTACGAGATAAAATGAAATACTAAGAAATGAATTGTGAATTAAAAGTTCTTGTAGTGTTCCTTAAAATCGTAAGCTATTTAAAATGTAATTCGTAATGTCCTTTTTTGAGAGTATCTCCCTCGTTAGTGCCAGTGCCAGTGCCAGTGCGCATACTAATACTAACCGAGTGCAAACAGCGATATCTTGGTGCCGAGAGCCTTACTTAATACCGCGCCTTCATTCTAGTCGAGAATAATCACGCCATTACTATCCTGTTCTTTTGCGCAAAGAATTGCAGCTAAAACAATACTTAATACTTTCGTACTGTATTCGTGAAATGGAATCTATTTTTACTAGCTAACTCAACAATATTCCTAGTTATTTCATACTATTTTTTAGGGTTCCGCTTACTAAGACTTCGCTGTCCGTCTGTCTATAGGGTCCCGTTTTTACCCCTTGGGTACGGAACCCTAAAAACAGAATAAAATAAATATTTATTCCCATACAACAAACGTGTTTTTATGCCGTTTTTAGGGTTTACTACAAGACAAGAAACTCTTAAAGTATCGCCATGTCCGTCCGTCTGTCCGTCTGTCCGCAGCTTAGCTCAGAGACTATCAGTGCTAGAAAGCTGTAATTTGGCATGTATATATTAGTATGTCAACAAAGTCGTAATATAAAACCTTTAAAAACATTTTTTTTAGGGTACCTTATAAAAAAATAACTTACAGTAGGGGTGGGGTACAGCTAAAGTGGGGATGTTATTTTTTTTTCTCGCGCACCCCATTGTGTATCGTTATTACTTTCGGGGTATCGTTAGATAGGTCTTTTAAACGTATGGGGGGTTTGTGAAAACAACTTTTCGATTATGGAATTCGTTTGTTTACAATAGTAGTACATAAACCGATTCCTTGCCACCTTAATTTTTCGAGCCTTTCCACCCCAGCCCTATACAACATTTAATGACGCGCGAGTCGCGTCATTGGCCCTCCTGAATGATGACGCTCCTAGCGCGTCGTTGGCCCCCGGTAATGTTATTACGCTATTTTAAGCAATTTCAACTATAATAATTCAAGGTGATACTGTGTGTTTTGTTTTATTAATTAGCTAAGAATGTTTTAAAGTGACTATCCACGTATTTTATAGGAGATGGTAGGTAAGTTACAGATTTCCACCAGGTGTTGTAAACCTTGGGGTCGTATTTAATCGCAAATCAAAAAAGGTTCGAGTGCCGGCTCTAGTAAGCGACTTTTCAAAAATCTTTTAATACAGCTAAGAAAATCGATGTCATGGTTCCTAAGAACAGAACACAAGCATCCTAAGCACAACAGAAGTGAGGGTAGTTTCGTCAACTGTCTCCGCTTCTCGACGGTATCACCGTGTTCTCTAATCTGCCCGCGACCATGGCTATTGTTACATAGCCGAAACGTCGGGAAAATAAATTAAAGGTAATTACGTGATAAACACCCGTGTTAAAATCTATAGTTACAACAGAGCGCAAGTTCTTTTTACGCTAAAATAAACCCTATATAGATCATACGGTGCTAATTAGCAAAAGACTCCCCATTCATGAACCGGCACATCCGACCGGCCAGAATATAGACGGTACTTGTTTTATGCGATTATTAATATTTTGCAAAATATAAACCTTATGTCCATTAATATAGGTTACTTTCTAGGTCCGCGCGGCCATTTGTTTGTACTAAGACGAAGATAAGTGTGTGACCATTTTATTAAAAAATAGACCATAATCTACTAGGTTTTTATTTGGACAGGTTTTCTAATGACGCGCTAGATGCGTCATAGGCCATGAATGATGGATTAATAAACAATTAAACCTGTGGTTGAAGACGCCTGATAATTTAATTTAAAAAAAAAATCTAGTGGCCACTGATATTAGTGTCTATAATGTGTACATTTTTATTTATAAAACAAGGATTTTCGGTTTAAATTTAATAAAAATCGATATTTCAACATATTTCTAATGACGCGCCTGGCGCGTCATTGGCCTCACTGAAAGTTTCCTCATGACGCGCTAGGTGCGTCATGGGCAATGAATCGGTATAGCAAAACTATCACAGCTAAGTAGGCGTTACAAATTTACGAGTATTAGACGTAATAGTCAACCAACTTATAAAATGTACTTGAAGAAGAAATAATGGATTTATTTAGTACAAATACCATTGAAAATTACTTATTCTAGCGTTGTTAGCTGTGTAAACTACGAAACCCTACATTACGTGTGACCCGACACGCACTTGGCCGGTTTTTTATAGATAATGGTACGGAACCCTTCGTTCGCGAGTCCGACTCGCACTTGGCTTAAAATAATTATGTACAATAATGAACTGTAAAAGCGATATAAGTTTAATATAAATTGAGCATACGAGTACGAGTGAGGCATAATGGGCCGAAGGAGGTCGTGTCGGCTCGAAGGATGCCGGCCGCTGCCGTTCAATTAATAACCTCTAATCGCGCCGTTAGTGGCCTGCAATAAAAACCTCAATTATACTCGCGCGTGTACATTTCATATTTATATTGGATGAGACTTTTATTGCGTTATTGCGTTGCGTTTGTGTTGTGGATGGATATTAAATTTACTTTTATCTCGTATGAAAATCTAAGAGTTCATTTAGGTTTATTACACGGAAGACGTATTTTAACTACTAATAATGAAATACTTATCATACTTTATAAGATCCAGACAAAGAACAATCGTTTCTCCTCAGTGAGAACTTGAGCCTTAACCGAACCCATCAACCTATAGCGTAGAAGGCAGAGCTGCTTACTAGGTACCATACCAATACCAACTGAGCTGTTCGATAAAATATTTTCATAATGTATAATTTAGATGATCTATGTGCGGCAAAGACTTCCAAAGTCACAAGGAAGTCGTTACAAAGTGTTTCTTTTGAGGCAAAGGCTCGTCTAATATTGATTCCCAAAGGGGGAAGGGCGCGGCTTGGTTGATTGATGCGCCTTCGGAGGATAGCTCCGTGTCTCAAACATGGCGTGAATACCATCTTTTCAACAATGATACACAACTTTTTAAGCTGATACTGACGTTGGAAACGATGAACGCGATCCCTTTTACATTTTTTACTTACGAATTCTATCTATCTATCTATCTATGAAAATTCATATTAAGATTAAAGAAATTATTAAAAATAGTAAGTTCTCATACAAAGAGGTGTTGTTGGTACTCGGGCTCGCGGGTAGGTAGGTACCTACATGGAGAGACTAATGCGTTATTCGTGTCACAAGGGGGTTTCGCGGAGCCTGAACAACGGTCGACCGGTTCAAATGTTTACTTACCGGGGTAAAAAGACCATGCAAAATCATTAGCTAAGGTGTAGAAAAAGCTTTTTGCTTTCAGAATTGATTATTTTGTAAGACCTGTAATTCTATCTTGGCTTTTTATAAATTCTTGTCAGTTTCAAAAGAGATGGCAATCGATAAGACGAAATAAAAAAATGTACTTCTTGTATTTTCCAGGCCAAAGTATATGAGGGCAATATCGGTAGCAGCCAGTAGCGGGAGTTGAGAGCTCATATCGGGGATGTAAACATTCGTGTGAACAGCGCACACTGCACTGCACCTAGCCGGCATTGGCATTGGCAGAGTCAGGCGTTTCAAACATTTCTATGCTTTTAACGAAACCAACCAAATAAGCACGTCAATGTTGTTTGTGCCTCTCGGTGGGACTAATTCCATTTCATACAAAGTACCTAACCCACTTTGCTGTCCGACAATCTTGTTTTGTGTAAGTACCCAAATGTTTGTTCGTGGAAACATTTTCCAGCAACAAAGCAAAGTTGAACTAAGTAGGCACTCGTACTTCGAAGAAACAAACTTTCGGGAGATAAAAGTAATATTCAAAGATTTTAATACGTTAATGTGACTGTTTAACCAATAAATCAGAAAGTTATCTTCTCTGATTTCAAGTACAAATTGCGAACACCGAACAAGTAATAAAACTCCACAAATGAATACACCAAGTTTGCAGAAGCCATCTAAAACAATTTGCTTTAAAACGTCGACGTACTACTCGTAGGTAACTAACTACTCAGTGAAGAAATAGGCAGGTCTAAGATAACTCAGTGCGCTCACAGAGGCGCATCTATTCGTTCTCACCGCTGTGTTCGATACATCTAAATCATAGGTGTCTCAGCCTCACTATGTGAGAGTACGGTAGACATCCTCTTAGGTCTCCAGACGCTTAGATCTTTTGAAGGTGTCTAGTGGGGGTAGTCAGAGGCACGTCCAAACATTATATTTGGCACATGCCCACATTTTGCAGTAGTTAGCATTCCATACGTGACAGGTTGCAAGCCCATCGCCGCTTATAAGAATACTAACTGGTGTCCCCACGATGTTTTCCTTGACCGTTTTGAGCACGAGTTTTTGATGCGCATATCATTTTGTCAAACAGAAAAATCCATTGATTCGATTCGAACTCACGACCTTCAGGCCAACAAGGCTTTTTTATATATTTTTTGGCAATGTAGTAAAATGGTTGATTAGCTACTTGTAGTAGGTAAACAATGAAAACAGTGGGCCGAAGTCTAAATCGAAGCGGGAGATGGTAGATGTTAGATACGAGTATTCGGCATCTCACTGTCGCGAGTAATGATGAATAGGCAGCAACCGGATCCGACCGAACGCGCCATGAATTATAATCAGTTTTATTAGCAAGAAGGATCTCGCGAGGGACCTGATTGCCTGTAAACGTCCATTCTGCAACTTTTTGTTTCGTTTTAAGGGGATAAGTGGACGGATGTCGGCCGAAGTGATTGCGGTACAACTGAGATTAATGGCTCTTACGAGGTGCCTCCCTCCGAGGCTTCTCGTGAATTATAATGTAGGCTTTGTTTGTACTCGGCCCGTCTTTGTGTTGCGCACGTAATAAATGCTGATTATACTCTACTTTACTCGTAGACTAGCTACTTGCTTCTGCTGGTGGAGTATGCTCTGCTCACTCAGACGTCCACTTTACCTTGAACTTTCATCAAATTTGAACGGGTGATGAACAAACAATTCAAAACGTAGCTTTCGTTTACAAGCACGTTTATTACACTTAGTTATACAATATAAAAAGTATTTTTTACAAGACTGACTTCTCTATGGCGTCCATTTGGGCATCCGTTGATCAAGGTCAAACTTGATTTATTGCTGAATCACAATTCTTGTGCCAGAATGTATAAAAATGTTAATAATAGGGATAGGTAGTTTTGTATTCTACCTACCTCGTAAAGTGCAATATTGATGGTTGTCCAACGCTTGTCATTTAGTCTGCGCATGCGCTGTTAGGTTAGGAGGATATTATAAATGCTTTGCCATCAAAAACATAACTTGTAAAAAAAGCCAAGTCTCGCAACGCAACTCAGTTCTTCTACCGTAAAAAGTTGTGAAATCCATGTAATACCAAGTCGGTTAATTTATTCAGTCCCTACTTTAAGGGTCCTTCTGCCTTAAGTTATTACGTAAAGGTTAGCTAATTACGTAATAAAGGTGCTAAAGGTGCTTTATGGGGGCACATATGTCCCAACACTAACTTACGCTGCTAGGGTATGGTTTCACAGGGCTGGGGTTCATGTGGTGAAGAGCGTGCTTCTGCGCACTCAGCGTCCGGCGTTGGTCTTGCTCTCCAAGGCGTACCGTTCGACCAGTACTTCGGCATTGGCGGTACTGTCGGGGGCTCTGCCGGCGGACCTCGCGTTGGTTAGGGCGGGCAGGCGGCTCGCGGAGGTTGAGGGGCAGCCTAGGGAGGCACACCGGCTTATTCGCCGTAGGGTGGGTGAGGATGTGCTGAGGACGTGGCAGGAGCGTTGGGCTAGCGAGACTAAGGGGCGGGAGCTTTATAAGTTCTTCCCTGAGGTCTCGGTTAGGATGTCTTCTTGGTGGGTAGAACCCGACTATGAAACCTCACAGTTGCTGACGGGACACGGTTGCTTCAGGGGCAGGTTGCACGACCTGGGACTGAGCGCGTCGAACACGTGCGGGTGCGGCGAGAGGGAGACTAGAGACCATATACTACTCGAGTGCTCGCTCTACACTGATCTACGGGGGGAGTTGTTGGGGGGAATGACGCGTCCGGACGGCCAAGAGGGGCCGATTTGGCTCACAGACATGGTGGGCAGCGAGGCCAACTTCGGCAAGCTGAAAAAGTTTGCTCGGGGTTGGCATGGCATGAGACGGCTCGAAGAAGTATAATAATATCTGTTTAAGTTTATACTTATGAAATATTTGTTTAAGTTTATATATTCTGGTATAGAGTGGATAGCAGAGGAGCAGTATTTATTTAGGTGTATTATTATTGATTATATGTGTACGTTTATGGAAAAGAGATCATTGGATCCAGCAGAATTGGGAACGGGAGGGACATGGAGCGTACGGAGCTGGGCAGTCGGCCGGCAATGAAGTCCGTTTTCGTGTGTGTCATGCCCCAGAAGGGGGAGAGTGACGGGACAGTGCTTAGGGAAATATTTGTAGAGTGATGTACCGCACTTGTGCGGTCTCATCGCTCGCAGTTTCGGTCCGTATAACCGCAAGGTTGGTAGGACCATGGGTGGTTGGAGGGATGTACGTTCGTCCGTCTGTCCATCTGTACGTCTGTACGTCTGTCCGTCTGTCCGTCTGTCCGTCTGTCCGTCTGTCCGTCTGTCCGTCTGTCCGTCTGTGCGTCTGTCCGTCTGTCCGTCTGTCCGTCTGTCCGTCTGTCCGTCTGTCCGTCTGTCCGTCTGTCCGTCTGTCCGTCTGTCCGTCTGTCCGTCTGTCCGTCTGTGCGTCTGTCCGTCTGTCCGTCTGTCCGTCTGTCCGTCTGTCCGTCTGTCCGTCTGTCCGTCTGTCCGTCTGTCCGTCTGTCCGTCTGTCCGTCTGTCCGTCTGTCCGTCTGTCCGTCTGTCCGTCTGTCCGTCTGTCCGTCTGTCCGTCTGTCCGTCTGTCCGTCTGTCCGTCTGTCCGTCTGTCCGTCTGTCCGTCTGTCCGTCTGTCCGTCTGTCCGTCTGTCCGTCTGTCCGTCTGTCCGTCTGTCCGTCTGTCCGTCTGTCCGTCTGTCCGTCTGTCCGTCTGTCCGTCTGTCCGTCTGTCCGTCTGTCCGTCTGTCCGTCTGTCCGTCTGTCCGTCTGTCCGTCTGTCCGTCTGTCCGTCTGTCCGTCTGTCCGTCTGTCCGTCTGTCCGTCTGTCCGTCTGTCCGTCTGTCCGTCTGTCCGTCTGTCCGTCTGTCCGTCTGTCCGTCTGTCCGTCTGTCCGTCTGTCCGTCTGTCCGTCTGTCCGTCTGTCCGTCTGTCCGTCTGTCCGTCTGTCCGTCTGTCCGTCTGTCCGTCTGTCCGTCTGTCCGTCTGTCCGTCTGTCCGTCTGTCCGTCTGTCCGTCTGTCCGTCTGTCCGTCTGTCCGTCTGTCCGTCTGTCCGTCTGTCCGTCTGTCCGTCTGTCCGTCTGTCCGTCTGTCCGTCTGTCCGTCTGTCCGTCTGTCCGTCTGTCCGTCTGTCCGTCTGTCCGTCCGACTCGCACTTGGCAGGTTTTTTTTAGGATTTTTACACTAAACACTAATTGTGTTTCAAATTGGAAGTTTCTATGTCTGCTAGAAGTGCCTTAAACTTTTGATGATCGGTCAGTCAGTCAGTCAGTGAGTGAGTGAGTGAGTGAGTGACAAAATATGAAACTTTGACTAGTTATAATTCTTAAACTACTGGTTCAAATTGAATGAAATTTGAAATATACCGTGTTTATATAGTGACTGCTTGGTTACTGAAAATTCAGACTTCTAGTTTTATCCACAACGAAGTTATAGGGGGTCGAAAATGGCCTGAACTGCTTCGAGAAAAGGATGGTACAGCCGTGCCGCTTTATTGCTTGACTTGGCGGGGGCACTGCCGTGCCCCCAGATTAGTGTATAAACGGTCACCTAACATTGTTATGCAATTTATTAAATGATTACCTACCGATGCTCAAAAATCATCCTCAATCGGAAATGATTTATGGTGAATGAATGAGTTGTTTGTGATAAGATCAAATCTGCTGTATCTACTGGAAGCTTTAGTAGGTAAATTTACTAACTTGATTTCAATGAAGGTATCTACGAGTACGCTAGAGCAATTAAAGTGCATGTTTATGACTTAAGGGCAATGAATACTCGTACGAAAGCTGCTATCCAAAATGTTATGAAACAATAGGAATGTTTGAAAGCAGAGTCCACTACTAAGTAGGATCACAGTTTTAATAACATTCTTTGGCCAATAAAGGTCGCTCCCGCTGCAAGTCTGTCGTCTAAGCTCCGTCTTAGAGTATTTTCCCGGTGCAATATGCGCGGTGACATTTTCATATGAATAAACGTCGCCAAAAATGTTGCCCCGTTTCTTGCACTAAAAATACATTTTCAATATAATAATTATCCTGTCTGGTCTGGATGCAGAACCATCGGACCCACCACCAGAAAAATAATAATTATGTGGCTTTAAAGACGAGTAGGTACATGAGCTACACCTACTCGTATTACCATGATTAAGACTTACCTAATATATTATTTTGGCGAAAAAACCGTGATCCTCGATTGCGCCAGTAACAAGTCTATTAAAATTGGCAAGGTTAACAGGCTATCAGGTTTCCTCTAAAGCGTTCGAGATGTAATATTTATTTTATAGAGTTTTTGTGAGTGAAGAGGCTATCGGCTCGTTCGGGCGGACGCGGCTTAATCTCTTTATGTACCGCCCCTTCTAATGTAGATAATGTGAGGCCACCGCTACACGGAGATACGGTGTTTCGTGATACGATCAAAGGTTCGAAGCCACTTGAATCGGTTATGGATGGTTTCATCAACAATATAACTTTGAA
Organism: Hydriomena furcata; assembly: GCA_912999785.1. Classification (NCBI taxonomy): domain Eukaryota; kingdom Metazoa; phylum Arthropoda; class Insecta; order Lepidoptera; family Geometridae; genus Hydriomena; species Hydriomena furcata. The sequence goes on from OU538830.1 coordinate 152,282, forward strand.
ACTCACTTTCAAAAGTATGAAATCTAGAGACTAGAACGGAGGGTTCTCGTTTAATACGTTCACCACAGTTTGATCAGCAACGGACAGGAAAGACACACGAGGAATATCATTATACACTTATTGGTGATCGTGCTCTATTAAATCTGATGGTGCCTGAGATAGTACGGCAGCATCTTTATAGGTACGCGAGTCGAGTCGTGTACGTATTCGCGCTTCACGGTAGGTATGCCTTACACGCAGATTGGAAATAAACTGCTGGATGAATCACAAAATTGGTGACAAACGGTGGAATATAAAGGATATTACCCATTTTTGTGTGATACAATTATTGATGTAAGTGTTGGCGAAATATTCACATCGTCATCATCGTCGTATCAGTCGTTCTTTTAATTATTTTCAACATTTAATAAGCATAATATGATTGGTTTCAAAAAGAACCCGTGGCCCGAAAAAAGTATTTTGTCATAACAATATTTCTAAAATGTCTTCCTTTTCCAAAGATTACTTACTAAAACAGGGAGAAGCGAAAATCCTCCGACAATAAATTGTTACCGCGCCGGATAGCCGGATACGACTTTACCCAGTATTTCTTCGAAAGATAAAATAAATTATAACCGTACATTTATACTAATACATAGGTACATAGGTAAGATCCTACCACAAATATACAAAACAAAATACACACAAGTTCAATCAATCTAATTATCTCTCAATTTGAATACATAATTTAACTACAATACAAAATAAACGTACAATAAGTATAAACTTATACCTACACCTACAGTACAGATGTAGGCAATAATTATTAGGTAAGTACTTAAAAGTCGTTTAATTTGTATATAGCTTGAACAAAGTGTATTACTTGCCTGCATTTACTTTGGCATTTGGTTGTAAATTAGGACGCGGGTGTATATAATTCCGGGAGACGGCAGAGGCTGCATAAATCTCTGATAGCGCGTGCTCTGCTCGCCGCTAGATCAATGCTAATGCAGGCGGAACGCGGCAGATAACTACTCACAAGCTGCTACCTACCTACTGGTAAGTCAAATTCAAAGGCATTTAATTCAAATAAAATCACAAGGATCACTTTGAAACGTCTTAGGAGTTAGGAGAAGCTACGTCTGTTCCTCGCGATCATTGTCTAGAAGAATCAGGCAATAAACACTTGGCGGCTTGAGGTCTATAATTTTTTTCAATGATCCTTTCCTTAATGCTATGTAAAGTTCCAGTGTGGTGCCGAAAAAATAAGGTGAAGGTAGGTATAAATTTCCAATGAGATGGATCATATTTGCAGTTGCTTCAAATAGGGCAAGTTAATAAGACACAATAGAGTGTAACGCGCCTTCCTTAATAATAATAAATAGAGTGATCAGCCGTTATGGCGGAGCGGAGTCGGAGGCGAGGGAGTAGAGCGGAGGTAGAGAGGAGTTCAATCCGAGGGAATTGTAACGATAATGCGCCGATTAGGGGCCATTGCGGCACAAAAATGTCGGATCGGCCGTGGAGAGTTATAGTACCACGAGAACATTACTTTGGAGTTAACACCATTAAAAACGGCTCAGAAAGGGATGATTTGTTTTACACACTTATTTACAAGAATTTCCTTAATCACTACATAGTATAAAGCAAAGTCGCTTTCCGCTTCCCGCGTCTGTATGTATGTTTGCTTATATCTTTAAAACTACACAACAGATTTTGATGCGGTTTTTTTTTAATAGATAGAGTGATTCAGGAGAAAGGTTTATATGTATAATAACATGCTACCCGTGCGAAGCCGGGGCGGGTCGCTAGTGCTAATATAAACAGACATGCGTTCTTTCCTAGGGAGTTTTTAAATTCTAAATTAATTTTATGTTTTTACTATAACACTAGCTGTAACTAACCCGTGCCCGCTTCGCTGTGCATAAGACATTTCTAATACCATCGTGGACTTTTTTGTAGACGTTTTTAAGGTGTACAATACTGTAGTACATTATTTTGATATATCTCGTGGGGTTCAGCCAGCATTTGCAATGTAAGCGCAAAAAAATGTGTTTATTTACGACATCACATTAGAAACCTCTAAAATTATCAGTGTTTCTCTACTATATTATGCATGTATTATACATATAAACCTTCCTCCTGAATCACTCTATCTATTAAAAAAACCGCATCAAAATCTGTTGAGTAGTTTTAAAGATATAAGCAAACATACATACATACAGACGCGGGAAGCGGAAAACGACTTTGCTTTATACTATGTAGTGATTTGTATGGTTTTGTTTGTATTTAAGTTATAATGAAGTGTTGCAGTTTCACAAATCGAAATCAAACAGATAACAATCCAATAACTAGTGGTTATGCATGTCTAAGTCTGCACCTAAAATCATTTTACTTGTTCCTCCCTGGGGCAATTCCAATGCACTTGATTATTATCTACCGGAACCCTGCCAAGCGAACTCATTTCATTAGAATCACAATCTCGAGAACCAATTAGCCTTTAAAAAAACTAAAAACTGTGTCGATGTGTGGCTGCTTTATTGCGCGATGACGTAATCAGTGAAGGAGCAACGCGTATTGTGTACAAGCAGCTGAAGTCCTCGCCTCTCTGTTCCGGAAATTCATTTTCATAAAAACATCCGGAAGTAAGAGCGTTATAGCTTGTGAATGTAAAGGCGAGTGAGACAGAAAAAGCTGCTGTACGACTGAGTGTAGGCAATTATCTGAAGTACTCGACAGTGTTTCGGCTCCACACACTCGTCTCGTATAGCGACAGAAGAAATTATAGTTTTTATAGGGATACTATATGCAAAGCACAAAGGCGATGACCGAAAACTGGTATTCATATTTTAAATAGAACTTTAGATGCATACAAGTTATTTTTTTTTTTTTGTTCTCTTTAGTCATTAATTGTGTTGTGCTTTTGGAGCAAATAAATGTTTTTTCTTTCTTTCTTTCTTTCTTTCTATTTTTTAACAGGGTTCTTGGTTGTTAGTTGCTGCCTCACTTATACCTACATATAAAGGCTAGTTAGTGGCCTAAGACTGAGATTAGGAATGAATAAGTGAGATAATACCTAAACATTTAGTTAATTGGATCATATGCAGCTCCTTCATGACAAAATCCACAAGGGTAAGTCCTGAATACTTTCCACCCCCCACCCCCATCCATTCCTGTGGTGGGACGGCAACTGGACTGAGCGCGCCTCCACAGTTCAAAAGAATATTTTACATCCCTATTTATTATTCTAGTTAGTTTATTCCTAAAAATAAGTTGTGGAAGTTATGGAGCGTCGGCGTCGATTGTATTAGGATTATGGCCCCTTCTTACAGTACAATTGTTTATCGTCAAAGTGCTGAATTCGACCAGATTGCTCACTTCGTGTTATTTGGGATATGAGTAATTTATTTTTGCTTATTAAGAAAGTTTTTCCCGCGTCTGTTTATAAGTGGTTGTGTATGAAAGCTAAGGAACGAGTGAAATTGCTCGCGCTTGAGACTGCGTTCAGAGTCGGAGCGCTGCAATTAGTGCGCACGCTATTTCAAATGCAGTGCACAAAAACGTCGTAAGACTTACGTAAGACCTTTTGCAGCAGCGACATTCTAATGAAAAACCTTCAACTTGAAATATCTTTTGAATAACAGATTAAATCGATATTCAGATGATTTAAATCTTATTCTGTTTGTACGGTTTGCGATTGAAGACTTCGATGCAAATGGTCCTTTTAATCACTTCTCCTTCAAATAATCTGGCGACGTCAAAAAGTGGGCCATCGCGCTGCCATCTCTCATGCAAAGTGAATCGAGTGTCCTGTCTGCATTATTAATATATCGCCATTATAATGTTTCGAACAATCGAGCAAAGTCGTACAAATTAAGCAAATTATAAACTGGTATACTTCGCCTATTTCGTTGACAGTGAAAGTCATAGTTTGTGAAGTGAGCTGGGTTCGCTTTTTACTTGAATATTGTACTCTAAACACCTCCATTTATCTTCGGCTGCATTTGTGTGCGGTACGACAACTCTGGCACCATCTCAGGACCACCATGATAAATTATAGTGTCGTCTTCGAGTTCCGTATTTGCTAGCCGATTTTTACTTCTTTTTGATGGCAAATATTCTCTGTTAATGCGCACTACAGGCCCTTCACGAAGCTATAGGCAATTTTCTCTGCAATTGATGTCGTAAACAATTTATATAGTTTATCTTCGAGTTATCTCCACGCAGCTTCTCTACTATTTTTACTGCACATGAAACTGAGGGTATTGATGTCAGCCCATCCCTCGCAATGTGCGTTCAAATCGCTCATCCGACATCGCATACAGTTTATCGCGAGATTGGCTTACTTGAAACACATCTTTCTCTCTCTCTCTCAATCTTTGGACAGCCGTGATTTTGGACAACACATTCATAAAAAAATATATATGCTGTACCTTTACAATCGATCTTTCGCACTCTTTTATCAAAGACGACCCCAAAAACTACAATATAAGAACTCACTATTTCAGCTACTTAGCTGACTAATAGTTGAGTAATATAAGTATGTTTATGGTAAAAAAATACCTATATTTCAATATTTCAATGCAAAAACAAACGAATTGCAATAAGATAGTTCATTCCGTTTATTCATTCGGACGTACGGAACCTTAAAAAACGAATGAACGATGAATTGAAAATGAACCACTAACCTACCAGTTAGAGTGTGAGCACTGTTTTTGTATGTCCGATGCAAATTAGGTGCGTCCAAGCAATTCGCCACCAACAATTTGTAGGGACAGGCGCTTGCCGCCTTCGTCGGCATCGTGTCTCGATTTAGTGGCTTCGCACCCTTCTATCGTAACTCTGCGTAAAAGAACGACAGAACATTTGTCTTCGCGGGAATAACTATCTTGCTGACACAACAAGCCGTTGCAGCAAATAGCGCATTCCTTCGAACATCAATTTATAACAAAGTGACTCGGAGAGATAAAATGTATAGTCATTTGTTATTGACTGGGCTTGTATCTCGCACCTTTCCTCCAATATTTACATACTGAGTTCTATATCGTCGGACGCGGTGCAGGTTTGACTTTCGTTTATAGCTTTTATTCCTATTACTGTCTAGGATTCAGGAAATGGCAAGTAAAGTGAATAGTTTTAATGGGTAATTCAAAAATCATTTCCAAGTTACAACTTTTCATAAAACGTTTTAACTTTCGGCATCCTGGAGGTGTAAAATCCGAACCAACCACGAAAATCCTAAAAAAATCGCGAACAAAACTCTTGTTTTATGATTTTTGCGGCTGTTTTAACAGCAGAATTTCCAAAATATAAGCTAACTTTTCGGTTTGTATTCCGCTTGAAAAAAAAAATATGAGCGAACGGTGAATATTAAAAAGGAATGCCCTCAAACATAAGCAACGAAAAGTCATGTTCTAATTAGAATCTGTAGGTGTATCATTGCATTGGTTTGAAAATTAGGGATTTTATTATATCGTGCGTGACTGGCAATTTAAGTGGAGTAATTTAAAAATAAACCAAAATTGTTAAATTGTATCAAAGTGACGAAGCGTATTTTGAAGCAAAGCGGAATAAATGTCTTGTATCACATTATTATATCTAATGTATAATGTTGCATTGTTAAAAGCCAACTTTGTTTGTTATAGTGTTGTGTTGCAGGATGTGTGTAGGACTGTGCAGTGTGCAGTGTGCAGTGTGCAGCCTTTGGCCGCTGCACAACTCACGTTCCTAAATAGAACGATCGATGATCGGTTTGAAAGCAAACCGCACGAATATAACATCGCCATTGGTACAGAATAACAAACAGTTAATATGAGGCGGCTATCACGGCCAGTGTAGAGCCGAAAACAGCAGTAGCTCATTGTCATTGAAGTGCCAGCCTACTCAGGAAAGTTGAGTTGAGGTATCATGAGCGAGCTTACTTTACGTTAGGGACCTTTAAATATCAGTTTACGTTGGCCGTACGAACTTGTTACTCGAACACTACCTTTTGTTATGTCCCTACTTTGAAACTACTCCTAGCTAAAATGTGTATGTTATTTCACATTTATACCTTATGTTATAAAACCTGAATATGTTTTTTTTTTTAATGATACACTGTTTATTTTTTACCACCGCAGTGGATTGGCAAGCGGTTATATCTGCATTCGACTGATCTAAATGGGAATCACGAGCGAGTTTTAATTTGGTATTCGTCGATCTCGATGGTGGCTACTTTCATATAATTCTATGCCAGAGAGCTTCCCTGCCACGGCCTGCAACTGACAAGCGCTAATTACAATCGCCGCTTTATACATATCCATTGCAAACTTTAACCGTCTCATTAATAAACGTAGACTAGCGCAGGATTAAATTTAGTCCAACGCTTACGTTTGGACTAGTCGAATTCAATATTAATAAACAAGGATTAGAAATGGAGTTGCTTACATTAAGCTGGTATTAACAAGTCTTGGTGTAACCTCAGATGATCTTTGGATAAGTAATTTTTTATGAATAGCACCGTAAGAGTAAATGTTGGAAAATATCATAAATTGTTGTGAGATAGCCACCGCCGATGTCGGCGCATTCTTCAAGGCCTAAGAATAAGAGCATTAATTGTTCTTTGTTTATGTGCGATGTGCAGAGTTATTTTATATTTTATGGAGTGTCTGATAGGAAGACGTGTTCGGCGGTTTAGAGGCAGTAAGAACCGTGGGTTATATGGAAGGCTACGGACGCAATAAAGCCAGCCGGCTTCTCATTCTCATCGAGCTCTCTGCCGTACCGACGGCGAGTCCGACTCCGCACGAGGCACTAAAAGGAGGAAAACTCTCGTACTATAATTTGTGCGGAAAAACGACAAGATTTTATTACTTGGAAAACCGCCAGCGGAAGTGAAATTAACAAACGGCATCTCGGAAGTAAATACCTCGGAAGTATGTCCTCTACAATCCAATAAGCTATAGTGCGGGTTCTTAGATATTTGTATTCTATTCTACTGTTCAGTTCATTTCATGTAACAAATTATAAACTGAGGATTCTATGCACTTATATGCTATAATGCCTAGCTTTATTATAGAAATGTTTTGAGAAAATAACTAAAGAAAGTAACAATTCAAGTGGTTCAAAAATAAAAATAAACTCGATGCTGCTAAATTTAACATGCAAAGAAACATCGAATCTAACTCCACCGTGAGATGTGCCAATTGCCAATTGCCAATTGCCAATGCTTGATCTGATTTCTGTTATATTTATGAACGATTCCCTAAATAAATATACCTAATCGGATTCTGCCGTTCCTTTTTAGAGTACGGCAAAGTTTACACTGTTTTTATATCATTTTTTGTTGTGTATTTTTGTTATGGTGAACAATAAAGTTATAATCTATCTATCTATCAAAGAACAATATTACTTTTTGGGCATTCGCATGTTTGAAACAGGATTTTTTGTATAACATCGGCTGCCTATTCATAATTCTAACTTCTAGCCTACTTTACGGTTATTCAAAGGTTTGAACTGATAAGTCGAGAAGAGGAAGACTTAGCTTATGTAGCGCATTATTTGCATTATCAGATTACAACATTAAAATGTCTTGCGTCAAGTAGTATGGGGATATTCAATGGGGATTCCTGGACTAACCCGTTCGGGCACGCTTGGGGCGGTATCAAGTGGGCGACAACCAAATAATTACTTGAATGAAACACGCCATCCATCTGAGTGCAGCCGGAAACAGATCGCAACCTCCCCTCCCCCCTTCCGTTGGCTCTCTGCTTCCCCCCCGGCGCATCCCCTCATCAATCGTCAGGCATGTCTGGAACCCACGACTTCACATTAACGGAACTTGGCCGGTATAGCCCCTATTAAACATGCTACCACACATGAACAAGTCTCCGAAAAATCGGGTTTGTAGTTTTGCTGTAAAAGCCAAAAAAACATAATTATCATCACAGGATACCAAAATTTGTCAAGTCATTTTTCGCTTGGTAACATTTTTTTCCTTAATGACTACTTGAAACTTCACATAGAAGTACTTTGCTGACTTTGTGTAAAAAACGCATTTTTTTTGGAAATTTATAAAAACCTCGTTATTAATTATCCTTTCTTTCGATACAAACTTTTGTCATGTGAAATTTTAGACTGACTAAAAATTAAAACTTAAAAATAAAATATGACTAGTCTGTAACTACTTACGTAGGTATATGTAATGCTTACCCGTACGAGAACAAAATGCGTGTTTCAAATGCAACCTGTGCGTGTCCTGACGTAGGAATGCAACGACTGCCGATGCTTATGGCTACATACAATATACAATATGCGTACCTTGCTATAAAATAGATCGCACAAACCCATATCTTTAGCTGATAAAGGTATGAGTTCATGTTTCATATTTTTTTGGTTTCTAACGTAAAACCCAAAAAAAAAAATCTCTCTAGAAATTAATTATTTTATTACTTTGTACGGTTCTAGTCGTGGTAACATACAAAAACATGTATAAAAGAAATTTAATTAACAATTTTTTTTAAATAGGTACTTTTTTCACAATCGAGCGAGTAACTCCTAAGAACAGACTGATGTTGATAACTCGTTTCAGTGGCCCTCCAGTATAAACTGATACTATATACCATGGCCTAACCAAACCATGGTACCATGGCCTGATAGCATCACAAATCAGATACGGTGTAATATTTTGGGGAAACTCTACAGACACAGATAAAGTATTTAAAAGCCAAAAACGATGCATTCGTGCGATGTTTAAACTTAAGGCTACAGACTCCTGTAAAAATTTCTTCAATAAGCATAACATCTTAACACTTCCCTCACTGTATATTTTTGAAACAGCTATGTTTGTAAAAAATAACCCACATCTGTTTTGTCGGCTTCTGATGTTGTTGTTCGAAATAGACGAGACAATAGTAAAGTCTGTGTCCGCAACTCTAAAACTACTTTTATGCGCAGGAGTATATTCTGTATGGCTCCTTTCATTTATAATAAACTCCCGCAGTTAATGAGAGATATGCCATGTTCGTTGTTTCGGGGGAAGCTTAGGAAATTATTAGTAAGCAAATGTTACTATTCCATAGACGATTTCATGAATGATAAAAATCTCAATTAATTAATTCACAATTTATTTTCATTTATTATTTCTTTTATTTATTTTTAATGTACTTAATTATTTCCGTGTTTGACTGTATTTTGACATTATTACTATTATTATTATTATTATTATTTTTTTAATGACATCAAGAATTTATCATGACAAATTACAATTATTACAATTTTTATTATTATTATTGTTATTTTTTTTGATATGTTGTAAATTTGATATTGCATGCCTTCATAGGCAGAGTACATTGGTAATATATTTATAAATGAACATCTTCTGTACATGTATTTCAAGCAATAAAGAAATTTTGACTTTGACTTTGACTATACTAGCAGTCCGCCCCGGCTCCGCACGGGAGTAACGTATTATAACGATTTTATGGGTATTTTTTTACCCAGGTTACATTATCGAAGTTTTAATACTGATCCCTATTTTTTTCAAATAATAAATATGGCCTATGTTACTCAGAGATAATGTAGCATTCCAATGGAAAACCATTTTTTGAAATCTATCCAGTAGTTTTTGGATTTATTCCATACAAATATACAAAACATCTTTCCTCATAATAATATTAGTACCTATAGATTATTACACTCATAATAACTTTTGAATGGTATGGAATTTGGGAATGGTATACTTAATTAAAAAAGTAATTTACAGGTACCGATATGGCCTTGAAAATGAAGTGTTTTTTTTTTGATAAGGATTAATACCCAGGTACGAATAATGTGGCCTAGTTTGTACAGGCGGCGTTACTATTGCATATTTTAACATGAAAAAGTAGTTATTGTGACATAACTGTAATAGTTAGTTGGACATAATTATGGTATTGCTGACTTATTTGTTAATATTGATGTAATCTTTAAAACTGCAGTACATCACTTTGATCTATTGTTAATAATTTTAGCAGCGGATAAGGATTTTTTTGCTTTTTATTCACATATTGGATTACATTATTGAAGTTTTCATACGGATCCCTAATAGTTAGACATATGGTATTGCTGACTTATTTGTAGATATTGATGTCCTCTTTAAAACTGTAGTACATTACTTTGCTCTATTGTCAATAATTTCCGCAGCATACGCGATATAAAGTTTTTTTTGGATTTTTTATCACACGTTGGGTTACGTTATCGAAGTTTTCATACGGATCCCTAAAGTTTTTGAAAATATTCTATAGCCTATGTTCATCAAGGATAATGTAGGATTCTAATGGTAAAAGAATTTTTCTAATCGGTCCAGTTTTTTCGGAGCCTATTCGTTACAAACAAACAAACAAACAAACAAACAAACAATCAAATCTTTCCTCTTTATAAAATTATTATAGTATAGAAGTATAGATATAGATAGCATACGTGACAGACGTGTACGAGTATAAGATCTTGCAGTCTGTGCTTGGCACCAGAATTGCAATCATACGATTTATGATTGGAACATGAAGAGCTTCGACTTTCGGCCAAGAATTCGTATTTCTTCAAGTTTGTCGTCCAAGAACTTGCAATGTCATCATAAAGATTGTGTCAACCCATTATGTTAATAGTTTCCTTGCCATTTTAGTAGCGTAGCGTAGGTAAGGTAGTCTTGCTACGATTCTGCGTAGCTAAAGTGCTACGACTTTGCGTAGACGTTCTACGACTTCGCGTAGATGTCCTACGACCGTATATTTTAATTTTATGCTATGCAATGTACTAAAGGTAATTTGTGAATGTTTGCTTTGAGTAATTAATAAGTAATCAGCTTACGGCGTTGTACACAACTTTATGTTGATCGTCGGCTTATTTATTTATTTATCTAACGACAGCTTAAACAGGTTTTAATATATTTAATTATTCAAACATATATTTTATTCATAAAATATACTATGACAAAGTAATGTTTGGTAGCAACGATCAACGGTATATACCTATATGTTTTTTTCTACAAGTTATATTGCACAAGCTTTCTAAAAGTGAATTCGCTGATGTGGATGCAAATAAATGGTTACAAGCTATTTCAAGTCACGAGCAGTATCGGTTTCAATCTTACCCTAATCGGTTTAGCCGTTACGGTTCTATTGAACAACAAACATTCACTTTTACAACATTAGTAGGATTGGCGTAATGCCTTTGAAACAGATAGCGGAACAGGACTCCTTCGTCATTGATCCCAATTCAAGGTTCCCTCCCCTGATTACAGATACTTTTTCACAAATCAGTTTTTACAAAAACGGTTAATCCAGCGCGGGCTCATCATTTCCTTCGATAGGTTTCTTCATATGTAATACAGGGTCATCTCTGTAATCGGGCAGCCCCGAGTGATTGACGACCCTCCCCCTCCTGGCACGGAACCCCCTCCTCCCCATGAGTATACGTACAAATGCTAGTAGCTAACCCAGTTTCGGGATCTTCTCTAAAATGTGTCATGGTCAAGTATCATTTGAATGTTTTCGGTTTGTCTCGTGTTCTTGAAGCGCGCAAATACGCCTTCGAATACTCGTAGCACTGCGCTACACTTTATGTTGTAAAGTGCATTCTATTTGTGCTTGCTAAATAAAGCGTATCTACTTTGTTGAGACTCACTGCTTGCGCGGATTTAAATTCAAAGTTGGTTATATTGTGCAGATAAAAATGATATTTATGTTTACTTTATAAATTTTTGTTTCGAGCATTTATTCATAAACAAAGCTCCGTTTGGACGTCCAATATTTTTTTGTAAATATAATGGAATAGCAATATCACGCTGTAGCGGTTTGATTCATGAGACTATGCCGTGACGTTTATTAAAAGAGTTTGAGCGATGGCACATTCATGTCACGCTAGCTTTAAGGCATAGATGACATAGGTTTAGGTATTTCCGGTTTGACAAATAGCAGTAACCACAGTCACAGACATCAAAAAAGAAAATGAAAGAAAAATAAACAGAACAGAAATATATACGGTTAATAACTAACTAATGTTACATTCTCGTACCATCCTAAAACACGCTAACAAACGATTCATGAATGTTCAATTCTTAAGAGCTTGGAATATATCAAGTTTGGTGAAAAATGTAACAATCTAAAAGTAAAAAAATTAAAAAATGTTAACGCTGATTGCAGAGGTATAGTCATAATGCATAATTATATAAATCAAAGGCAATGTTCTTTGATAAAACCATGCCTTGAAAAAGATCTGAGATCAAGATTTACATCCTGACTTTACTGTCGATCCTCCAATAAAGTTTCACCACTTTTATAGTAAAAACCCCTTAAAATTTTACTGCTTTATATTCGGCAAAATCCCGGACTGAATTTTTTAGTGTCCGCTCGTGAAACTTGGTAAATATAAACTGTTCTAAATATTGCAGTTAGCTGTAAACTGAAAACTTTATAATACCACAGTTGTGCAGTATTTGGACAATTTATTTTATTTTCCGTGAGTTCTCGTTCACGCAATAGCACAATGGGCTCTGGTTAAATAAGCATGAATCGGAAAAAAGGCTTTTCACCGCCAGCGCCAGCTGTCTTGTAACGAATTTGCCGAGACAAGTCAACACTTTGACAGTTCGCGCGACGATTCCTCCAACTTCCAAAGAAAACTTCTGAATACAAAAGAAGTGTTCTAACAAAGCCGTGTTTCCCATAAGTTAGATCTCTAATAGAAGAAATAAAACTTTCAGTCTTTTAGTAAGTTACTATAAAAGTTACCCCGTAAAAGTATTCTTGCTCCCTCCCTCCAGCTAATCAACTTTAAGTACAGTTAGGAGAGCGATCGAAAGGCTTTTATTAAATTCAGCTGTAATACAATTGTTTTAAAATAAGCTATGTAAATTGTATTCTTCCCGTCCATCGTAGCGAAACTAAAAATAATATTATCTCTGCATTAGAATAAGGAATCGAAGCGAGAAGCGGCGCAGCGCCAGCGCGAGCGTCCGAAGGTGCCCAAACGTGTTTACAAATTTTGATAAAAATGGAAATGATGTTGTCGTAATCAAGTGCGATTCTTGAAAACAATTTTTGCGGATAAAATATTTACTAAGTACTATATTCATAAAAACAGCTATAAAATTAACTGCAGCAAATTTAATTTTCCAACTGAAAAGATTTATATATTACTAGCGACCCGCCCCGGCTTCGCACGGGTAGCATGTTATTATACATATAAACCTTTCTCCTGAATCACTCTATCTATTAAAAAAAACCGCATCAAAATCCGTTGTGTAGTTTTAAAGATATAAGCAAACATACATACGCGGGAAGCGGAAAGCGACTTTGCTTTATACTATGTAGTGATTATGGCAATGTTAGAGTCAAGCCAGAACACATTTAACGTTCTTGAAAGTAACACGTGCTGGGCTCAAAGCCTGTTCTCCGCCTCAAACAGATTTTATTCATGATGTTACTACATTTACTAGTCACTTTTGGGGGTAAATAAGAAAATATAAGTCAGTCAGTTAGCCTATTATAAGTGTTTTTTCTTTTAAGCTATTGCATAGCTTCTATCGCGGGCCTTGAGCGTGGAGACCGAATCCAGAAATTTCGTAACGAAAATTTACGAGACACTCACACTCACGCAATATGCGTGAGTTTGAGTGTTAGAGATTTCTCTTTTTGGATTTCAAAGAATCGATTTTTAAAAAATCGATTATGTAAATTACACATATAAATTGATTTTTGTAAACTAAGTTTTCCGAACGCGAACCGAATCGTTCGTTGGCCATTTTCCCGGACGTGAACCTACATATAGTCGCCTCCCAAACGGAAACCGACTCATCGGTCTTGTCTCCGAACGCAAACCGAACCATTGATCGTTTTTCCGAACGTGATCCGACCAATAGTCGCTTCACAAACGGGAACCGACCCATCGATCGTCTCTCCGAAAGCGATCCGAACCATATAATTCGATTTTTTGGAAAATCGATTTATTTGTAGGGACAAAAAATCGATTATTAATTAATAGATTTTTTTCAATCAATATTACATCCCTATGACTCATGTCATGCCTGCTTAGAGTCCTCGCCACCACTCATGTCCTGCGACGAAAACCAAAACTAAATTTGACAGCAACGCCATTTTATCTCATGTCAGAGTGCTCGATGAAATTAGCGTCCATGGTTTTTCCCAATATTTTCTTGAAATCTGCGTGAATATGTCGCGTAAAGTGGTGAAAAGTGCAGCTCGTGAAATGATTTATAAAGTAAAAGAGTTTTGTGAGTTAGAGCAGAGGAATAAAGACGTTTTGATCCCTTTATATAATATACAAAAAAGAGTCGCTGCCATGACAGGTAAATTTTAGGGATACCAGAGTATAAGTTTTTTTCTAACAATAGGTAAAATATGACTAAATTAAAACACTAATTAAATTATTTTGTATTTTAGGTGTTTCAGAGAAAACGGTATCTCGAATTACGAAAGAAGGAAGAGTGGCAGCAAGCACTTCAAAAAGAATTGTAATATTTCAAAAATGATGGACTGGTAGATGAAGAAATAGAAAGATTCATAATTCATAATATCAACAGCCAGTGATAGCGACACTGATTCTGATCATGGCAGTGAATTTCAAGAGACAAGTGACAGCGATATGTCTGGAATGCAAGTAATAAATGATGAAGACCATAATTATTGTATAAAAATAATTTAATAAAATTTACCTATATCGTGAAACTAGGTTGATTTCATTGTTTTCCTACATAACTACACTACTATTACAAAGAGATAAAATTTCTAGTTTTATATTTTTGTTTGTACCGGATAAACTGAAAAAATATAGGACCAATTTAAAAAAATATTTAATCTATCAAAAGCTTCATTAGGAGCGAATAACATCACTACATAGTATAACACAAAGTCTCTTCCGTTGTCTGTCTAAAATTATAATCGTAAGTACAATAAATAAAAATAAATAGAGATCCCACGAAAATAGCAATAATATAACAAAAGAAATAAAAAAATTGCCTATATTCTTCATTATTACAACTGTGCGAAGTCGAAGTGAACTGCTAGTAGTAAATAGTTTTAAAATGTAAACATTAGTTCACTCTCCCTTTTAGTGTAAGGGGTAAATTATGGCTATCTTACTGGCATCATTATAATAGGCGATTGCGACGCCGCGTCTAGCGGACTTGAGTGGTGGCGCGGACTCTAGAGTGATTTTCACATTCCAGCGCCATCTAGTTTCATTTGATGATACTACGTTATTATAGGTGCTTTTCGCGGTCTCATGCGAAAGCTCGGGGTTTGAGAGGTTCGCAATTCCGCTGGCAGGTGGCGCTATTTTACCACTATCGGTAAATAGGTGGTACTTCACAGACATGATCGACTAAAAAGTTTGAAATTGAATTATTGAATTTATGTAGTTAGGTAAATATCGAATCCTGGCCGTGCATCAATGGATATTTCTGTTCGAAAAATGTATATGCGCGTTACACGTGCTTATAACGGTGAAGGAAAACATCGTGAGGAAACCTGTTAGTATTCTTGAAAGCGACGACGGGCTTGCAACCTGTTACGTGTGGAATGCTAACTACGTAGTTAGGTAAATAGGTAGGTTAAAGATTTTGACATCTATCGATGAATAGCAGAACTTTTAATGACTTTTTGAATAATCACGCTTGTCTCTTTAGTTTAGCAACTCGCCAATAGGTGGCATTGGTTGTATCGGCGTTACTGCGCATGCCTAATCCCCCTCTTCCCCCGCAATCTAGGGATGTAAAAAAAAAAAAAAAAAATGTAAATAAAATAAATAAATAAATAATTATAAATACATAAGTTGATAAAAAATGTTATGCAATAGCTTTACCGCGGCAGTCTCCGAGTGCCACACGTCTTTTTTTTAATGTACACAATAAAAACCTCGATTAAAACTCACAAGCTCTCTAGTAAGTACCTCACGTTTTGAGTGAGCAGATTAAATCCGACATATTAAACAGTAAAAAAACTTCTTCGTAGTGATAGTAGTCCCGTCCCATTCGGCAATCGTGGGAAACGCATGACGAATGGGACTTTACTTGTGTTCGTTTATCAAACAAGAAAATTATACAAAGTTATGTTCTGCAGCTTTCATTCTAATTTACTTAAACTCGCTAAGAAAGTTACATCGATACCTATTAGTGTTTATCGTTTTGCTATGTAAACAAATTTTAAAAGATATTTATGGAAGCATCACCAGTTGTACGATTTCCTATCATACTTGTGTGTTTAGAAGAAAAGAAGAACACAATGTACTTTAAATACTGTTTAAAATGTCAAAAATGAGGGGGGTCGAGGCGGTAAACGCTTACAGTACCAACAGACATAAATAACGCTGAAATATATCTTATCGCTGTCGTTCTTATAAATTGCGAGTAAATACGAGTACGTGGCCGCATCTGCTAATCCCGCGGGAAATTCAAGCCTATTTTTTGACAGCTTTTACGCATGACGATTTCAAACGTTATCATTGTGAAACCTGCGCGTTCCCCACTGAATCTAAACACGTCACATCCGTATCTAGAGTACGAATGCAGGGACATTTAAAACTAGGTATCCAGGTCATCCCCGCACGGCGCCGGCCGATGCCCATTGGAGCCGGCGAGTAGGTAAAGCGTTGGCACAATAAAATACAATTTTCCACTCAAACCGACCGCGGCCCAGAGCCGGACGGGGCGGGACGGGACGGGACGGGAGCGCGGTGACCACGATTTTGTCGGACACCGGAATGCCGTCGAGCGGACGGTATTACGCGAGATGCAACACAAAGCGACGAATTTATGCAGCTTTAGGTACATAGAAATGTGCCTTTGCCTAACTTTTTAGCTAACGCTTTGTGTCAGCAATACTTGGGTGAAACTGAATGAATGGTCATGTTAGCTATCATAACCGGGATCAAACGAAGCAGAACACTGTTATACCTCTTCTTGAAACGTACAAAGAAGATAATTCGTATTCAATAAACTCAACTTATAAAAAAATAATACAATTTACTTAACTACGAGTACTACTTTTAACTATATTGACTAGTTTGAAACTTCTGCTAATTAACCCATAATTACTCCCATAAGTATCCGCTGGCTTGGAAACCAGATAAAAAGATCGTTACAAGGATGTTTACGCAAGTCTTGATTTTGGAATGCTTATTTTACCTATTACATATTATTATTATTTTACCTTTGAAACAATTTAAAAAGTTAGAATAATTTAATAAAATTCATGCTCTCCCATCTCTCCCGTCTCCGTGGCGAAACTCATTTGAAGACATCGTTCGATACGATGTCAGCAGCACGGGTATTGGCCGGCTATTGTTAGCAAATTCCAGCCGATATTAGGCACTATCTGCAGCCAACTGTTATCGCAGACAGAATTGAATAAAATCGACCGTTCTCCAATAGCTGCGCTGCTTTTGGGTAATACTCGTAGCTACTTGCTCTTATATTCTTTTTATTTTATCTCATATCTTTTTCTTCGTAAAGCAGTTTTACTTAGTTTCTTCTAGCTGTAAGATGTGTGCACAAATAAAAGAATTGGCATAGCCATTACCCATGCCATTATTACTTTGCGCCATCAACGTTTGGCGCACATTAGTTCTTTGTAATTGAATTTAAATGAACCCTTAACTTAGGGGTGGTCTGGTCGGGCTAGGAAGTATTACACTGACGACATAGCACCGCTTCAATAGAGCTTTCTCAACGCGCGCAATTTAACATTATTAATTAGTCGTACTTTGTTTATATTTTATAAATGGATAAGCATCAGTGACAAGCAAATAAATCGTAAAAGTCTCTACAGAAACAAGGTAGTACCTAAGTATCGTAGACGCGACAAATGAATGCAATCTTGGTGCGCTCTCGGTTATCCGATCTGCTGCTGCGAGTATCTATAAATGTTGACTGTCGTCTGCTTTATTTGTGCAATAATGAGTCGTGCGCCATTTACATAGCAGCCGGAGGCGAGGAGAGGACAGAGCCAGAGCCTTTGTACAGATTCCATTACGGAATTGACAAATCAACTTTGCCTTCTACCACTTTATATTTTATAGTTATCATTCATTTGGCTATTGTGTGTAATGAGTCAGACATTGTTTTGAAATACCTTTATTTGGCACACGATTAAGTAGTTACCCAGACATACGTAAGTTGCTCATTAACAATTAATTGAAATAGCTTCGAAGTTTTGAACATTCACGTAAAGTTCAGAAAGTTCAGAAAGTAACGTGAATACTTTCGTCACGTCTCAGTAGGCACGTAATTGACATATTTTTCAAACTTCCTGACGTCTGTAGGGTAGGAATAAGTATTTATGGCTTCGCTACTTCAGCTTAGAGTCTCGCTTATTTTAATGAAAAAGCTTTGGTTACTGTTTGTTACGTATTGTGCCGAATAAAACGTAATATAATCTCATCCACAATACCTTTAAATCCCTCCGTAACAGGCGATACAGCGCGCGTGCGGTGAGTTTCCGATATTCTTTTAGCTCTTATCTCCCGCGGGAGAGCGCAGAACTTGCCTGGCTTATGTCTTGGATCACCGCTAACCCCTTTAAAGAGAGCTTTTGTTATTATTCTCAGGTGTTACATACATACTCCACAAGAACCTTGTATTTTTATTTTATGGATTTAGGCACCTATTCTGCAGTCAGTTATAATTACCGAGTAAAGGTAAATGAGTCCTTCAATAAGAACGCTCCATTTTTAGATATAAATAAACCGAGTTGTGTGTAAGATATCTACTCTTTTATTTGGGTATGTCCCATTTGTTGTATAGAACATTGACTGATATTTTATGGAATATTACCTCGTTCAAATATTCGTCGCGGCTTTGCTTGTTGGCACGTATTCTGGAAGTTTAATTTTCGATGACTTTGCAAGACTTTGTTTGTTACGCTATTTGGCCTTATGGCCATATGGCTTATCATAAAGTGTTAAAAGGATGAAGTCTATAGTTGTTAAATTGCACAATCACTATGGCCAGCTTGCGTCGTCATAATAACGCCATTTCCTCAAATTGCTCTTTCATAATGTCCATCGTGGCATACGCTGTGTTGCACGTAGGTACCATCTTCCTGTTAGAACCACATGGCGTCGGTATCCATATCATCCAGTTTAAGTCCCAACAGGTTGTTTATCATCGGTTATGGCAATACCATTTTCGTTTTGGAAGAAGTACAAACTTATGATTTCGGCGAATTTTCAAAACATAATTGAGACGATTTGCGCTCGTTGTGAATTTGCACGATTTGCAACGCTATAAACTTCCACGGTGATTTGTCATAGGTACTCGTACAATATTGAACAATTGACAACAACAAATATTGCTAACAACAACATGCCCACTAAAACCTATCCAATTTCGAACGTCCATATTGAAAGACCCTTTAGTTAATCGTCAGAACTTCAAGAAGCGCAAATAATCAATATTGTTGTTTCTGGATATTAGGGTCATCTCTAGATCGAATTGTGTTTAGTTCTGCAAAATCTTTTTTAATTTTAAAGAGCAATTCAAAATATATTCCATTCCATTCCAGATAAAACAATGCAACTTGCGCCGACATTTTTGGTTCTAACTATAATAATATACCAAACCTATTACAACATTATTTGATTTTATAACCTAACCTAAATACTAGAATATTATTTACAAATAAGTTTTTCTGAGTTTTCGGGAAGTTTTCGCATATTCATAGTTACGAGTTAAACCTGCACGTACCTAACGGACCTACCAGGTTTAACAACCTTACTCGTATAAACAATGGCTGGCTCAAGTTCTCGGAAGTAGTTTTTTAAGGCCTACATTCTTTGCTTCATAGTAATTTTCAGCATCCAATTTGCTGAAAATACAAGTTGTATATTTTGTTTTCCAAATCATTTTGTCCCCATTTCTCAATGCTGGAATAAAGGCCCATATTATACGAAAAAACAGTTTTTCTCCATTATTGGCATAAAATATTTTAATTGTTTGCTGTTTTTCTGTGAGCCTGTGATGTTATTCGGTGTGTGGAAGCGTCGATAGATCGATGAGTTGACACGTGTGGCATCATATTAATATTTTATTCCATCATTCTTCCTTAGTACCATAAATCTTGCATGAAATGGTTAAACATACAGGCCATATTCCATGGCATAACCATCCATTGCGTTTAATGCTTACTGTATACATTACATATAGACATCGACATCGGCCCAATAAAGATTTATCGTTGTATCAGAGTCACGTTGTGCGCTGAGTTTCGGAGTAACAGTCCCACCCGGCTACAAGAGAACGATAAACTCAAACGGCTTTAAATTAACTTACGGCCATTTTATAGCAGCTGAGAGCGCATGGATGCCATCCAACTTACTTATCTTTACTAATAAAACAGCATAATATATAGCAAACGTCTCATTAACCGTTGACTTGTATTATAGCATTTATGGTATTACTAGCTTTCACCTGCGACTTCGTCTGCGTAGATTCAGGAAATCGATTATTGGCGATTTTATCGTAAAGCATTTAAATTCCTAAAAATCAAAAGAAAATTTAAGAAAGTAGCCTATGTCTCTGTATCTATCTCTATATGAAGTAATATTATGGTGAGTAGTAGGTTGTAAGTAATATTATGGTGATGCCTATAAGTTTGAAACTATAAGACACAATCTCCAGCAGATACCTTGATGCAGTTAGTTCCATGTCTCCGTAACACATTTATCGGGTAATGAGCTTAGCGCACCTGACTCGATAATGTCCCGCGCGCTCGTTCCTTGTGACGTCACAATGTTGCCTGATTAGATAATATTGCCTCACGTTAGTGTCGGTGCACACCACGTTTTTTTTGATGCGCGGTTTTATTCGGTGTATTTCGGTTGTATGTTGTAATACCAGGATGTCCAGGCGTGCGATTTGAAAATGCGCGTCGATGCGCGTTTTAAAAACGTGGTGTGCACAGGCCCTTACACTGAGAAAGATCAGCTGCACACAGCACCCTGCAGTGTAAGCATGTTACCACTGCAGTCTTGGTAGGGCATTGGTATAGTATTGTGTATCTTACGTTATCTACCTACATAATTCCAATAGTTATTTACTAATATTTGGGTCCAAGAGGTGCCTTAGGACGATACTTAGCATATCTGATACCACCAACATAAGAACACGAAGCACGAATTTGCGGCTATGTGGTGTTTATTTTCGTCAGTAAAGCATTATAATAACTAATTTGTACTCGTACAAGGTTGTTTTTCCTTTTCGTCAATAGGCATGGCAATGAACAATTGATTCAACGAAGCAGAATATCAGTTTTCACCCAACAAATAGTACTTAGTTAATTTTACCAGGTTTTATAGTAACTAAACAATCACAAATGAACAAGTGGATATAAAAAGTTGTCATAGTCACATTTGCACATCGCAAGCGATGGCGAGGGCGGGCGGCAGCGGTGGGCGGCCAGCAACCACACTGACCACACACGGGCGGAGCACGCTCTCGGTTTTATTCTATGCTTATAATAATACAGAATATGCATTTTGTACGAGAATATGTGCAAAACGCAAACGGAGACGAGAACTATGGCAATGTTAGGAATTTAAAAGTTTGCTCTGCAATTTTGCGGGCAAGTCGGAAAATTCTTGTTTAATAACGCTTTATAAAAACTCTGTCGATTACTAACATTATATAATTAAATACTGAATATAGTATCGTATATTCCATTATACAATTCGAAAAATTTAATGCAATCGATAACTAACAAAGTTTGATTTTCAGTTTTTACCAGCACTAAAGCTCGTAATCCAGGTTAGCGGAACATTGGGGGGCAAGCATCGATACATCTTCCAGAGAGTGCAGTAAAAAGCATGTTTACAGAGGCCATAAAGTTGGCAAGTGTCGAGGCAAATAGTGGCGAGCGGAGGCAGCTAAGAGGAACTACACCAATCCGCATTAACGAGCACAAAACCGAGACCAAACAAATGGGAAAAACACAAATAGAAAAATTGTTGGAACTAAAATCAGCGTAAAAGCTGGTTTAAATTACTCAATTACAGTTTCCCAGATAATAGAGCAGTTTATTCGAGCGACGACGATGGATCCCAAAGCGACTATCAAATAATTTATTCAATTGGTATAATCCTCTGTACTACACACACCTGTAACACCCAGAACATGCCCCATCCCATAATGCTCAGTGGTGCACTACACTAACTGTTCGATTAGTCCCCTTTCTAGTAGTGGATTTATTGATTAAAATCTGTTCAGTTTATAATCAAATTATAAGTAGACCCACTATTTATGAACAGCACACAATTACAAAAGATAAGTACCATTTTCAAATAAATTATGAGTCTTACGGCTTGTGGTTTTAATATTTTTCGTAAAAGTAGAATACAGCCTGTCACAAAATTGGTTTGGCGGTGATGTCGGCAAATGAAACATTGTGTAACTTGGGATATTATCCCGCGGCGCGATCTCGGATAATCCGTGTCTGATGGAATGCGACACGCACACACACGCACCCCCCCCCCCCCCCTACGAATGGCTTTGAGAAACAAGATTAACTGATCAGAGAATAAACTTTTCCTGCTAATCTGGATGATGATTGGCATATTTGCAGGATATGACCAGTTAAGTTTTTTGCGCTTAAGTTAAGTTCATGTTACGTAACGCAAAACATATATAGGCATTACCAATTATTAACTTTCTGATAGTGTAGGTAAACTTCATAGACTATCCGTTTGTCTCTGCAAAGTCTCTCTCCCGGAAAATATAAAATCCAATCACACCCTAGAAATTGCGATTTTCCTTTACAAAATGTAACCTCTTTGCGAGAAGAGCGGTAAGAGCCGACTTGAATTGTGGAGCTTAAGGCGTTCCCTTTTGGCTTGTTTTTGTTCGAAAAGAAAAAATTAATACTTGTGAACAAGCCACATCTCCAATTTTATAATGTATAGTATATGTGAATAAAGATGTACCCATCTTTAATCACTTCGATAAATAATCCTACCGACCGCTGCAATGACGACAAACACACGTCGGCGCGTGTTCCGCCTTAGCTTTTCGAATAAATTAATGATTTAAATTATGTATAATTACTTATCAAAAATCTATCCTAATAAAAATCTAGATCTACATATTACCTATCTTTAACAATAAATCACAAGTTGATTTTAATAGTCATCACTACATAGTATAAAGCAAAGTCGCTTTCCGCTTCCCGCGTCTGTATGTATGTATGTATGTATGTTTGCTTATATCTTTAAAACTACACAACGGATTTTGATGCGGTTTTTTTAATAGATAGAGTGATTCAGGAGGAAGGTTTATATGTATATAATAACATGCTACCCGTGCGAAGCCGGGGCGGGTCGCTAGTAGGTATATAAAATATTTCGATCATAAATTCTAAAACGTATCATTTTGAAATAACATCTTTATCGTGAAAAGTTTCTGCTATTATGTTTTCAGCTTAATAGAAAACTAGATAGGAACCTGAAGTAATATATTTATAAAAATAGGAGATGTGGCTTGTTCAGAAGTATTTCTTTTTTCGTTTCGAAAAAGAGCAATCAGCGACTGGCAGCCTCTTAAATGGATCGGAAGTGGTATTATTTTAATCTAAAATTTTGTTTGAACAAAACTGGTGGCGCAACTTCAAATCGCTAAATATTTTGTTGAACAATAATTATATCCCTGAATCTTCATCATGTTGTGTAGCTGATCAACCTATACCTAGCCCAACAACTTATGCCCGAACTATATTTTCTTGAATAAATCTATCTGGGGGCACGGCAGTGCCCCCGCCAAGTCAAGCAATAAAGCGGCACGGCTGTACCATCCTTTTCTCGAAGCAGTTCAGGCCATTTTCGACCCCCTATAACTTCGTTGTGGATAAAACTAGAAGCCTGAATTTTCAGTAACCAAGCAGTCACTATATAAACACGGTATATTTCAAATTTCATTCAATTTGAACCAGAAGTTTAAGAATTATAACTAGTCAAAGTTTCCTATTTTGTCACTCACTCACTCACTCACTCACTGACTGACTGACTGACTGACCGATCATCAAAAGTTTAAGGCACTTCTAGCAGACATAGAAGCTTCAAATTTGAAACACAATTAGTTTTTAGTGAAAAAATCCTAAAAAAACCTGCCAAGTGCGAGTCGGACTCGTGCACGTCAAGTTCCGTATCATTATCTATAAATCACGTTTGTTGTATGGGAGCCCCACTTTCATGAGATACAGCCCTGTGATATACAGACGGACAGACAGACCGACAGACCGACATACCGACATACCGACAGACAGACAGGCGGACAGACGGACAGACGGACAGACGGACAGATGTACAGATGGACAGACGAACGAACGGACAGTGGAGTATTAGTAACAGGGTTCCGTTTTTACTCTTTAGGTGCGGAACCCTAAAAAGTAGGGCATCTACAAAAATAAATGAGATGCCATCAAAAACATAACTTGTAAAAAAGCCAAGTCTCGCAACGCAACTCAGTTCTTCTACCGTAAAAAGTTATGAGATCCATGTAATACCAAGACGGTTAATTTATTCAGTCCCTACTTTAAGGGTCCTTCTGACTTATGTTATTACGTAATTAGCTAACCTTTACGTAATAACTTAAGACAGAAGGACCCTTAAAGTAGGGACTGAATAAATTAACCGACTTGGTATTACATGGATCTCATAACTTTTTACGGTAGAAGAACTGAGTTGCGTTGCGAGACTTGGCTTTTTTTACAAGTTATGTTTTTGATGGCATATCTCTATGTCTATATGTATAATAATAAGCGTAAACAAAATTCTGAATTATAATCAGCCAATTGAATCATTCGGTCACATTATACAATTTGATGAAAAGTCTATGGTAAAATTATTCGTTCAATCATTTCAACGACCTACATCTATAGACGTATCTGAGCGGATTAGTATGGCCCACCGCCGCCTATCACATCCGGCGAGCTACTTGTCACGTCACGTGTAGTGTATCTTAGTATCTTACACTATGTTTTTTTTGTATTTTCGGATACGGTAGATTACATCATGAAATGCCGAGGAGATTAGACTAAGAACCTACACCATCCGGTGGATTAACCGAGTGTATCTATCAATCATTGATTTATGCCAATAGTGCGGAGAGACTAGATTCGCTCAGCTTTGTATTGCGTGTGTATTGTATGTATTTGTGCGAGCTAAATGCGGCACTTTGGAATAAGCTTTGCATTGTTATATGTGGTGTGTACGTGAAATGCTAAGAGTACAAATTCTAGTTTTGCAAAAATTCATTCAAATTCAGAGCTCACTTTCAAATTCATTTCTCGCAGAAGAATTCATTATTTTATTTATTCGTTAAATCATATTCATCGCCTCTGTTGGTAACTGTTCCAAATTTTCAAAATACTTTTTCCCTAAAGCTATTTTATTGCGTGAGATTCAAACGAAACAGCAAAAATATTAAAAGTTTTATCGTATTTCTGTCCCTATTTAAAGCTGTTCAACATTATTAGCTTTATTATTCGCATTTCACAAGAAGCGTCTGCGGAGCAAACACCAAGGAAACTGTTAAACTGAGAAACACAAACATCTCGGTGCTAACAAAAGGAAAACTGAATTTAATTTCCAATATAAAGAGCTCTTTACGGACGCGTCGGAGGCCAAACAATAAATCGCCAAAGGCGACGTCTTTCTAAACAATAATTCTTCCCTTCTCACCCGTCGCCTGCCTGCCCCGCGACTCCGCGAATGAAGGACAACCATTTTTGTGTTTGATCCCCAATTTGAATGTAGATAGAGCCCGTCGTTATTCTCATTTAAATGACAAACGGCCGGCCACTGATTGGATTCAGGCAAGACATCGCGAGCCGTGAGCCGTGAGCCGTGAGCCCCGGCCGGCACGTAGCGGTCGGCACGCGCCACGCGGCCCGCCATCCACGCCACGCCTGCAAACAAGCGCCGTGATTGGATTACAGACCTACGAGTAAAGTATAACACAATCCCCCAAAATTTGTACACGTGTAGGGAATTAATATTTGAATATCGTTACACGCCGGTTTTATATTGCCGATAAAACCGACACGACAGTGTGTATTTACGACGCAATAATTTCAGAGGCTTCACGGGAATTCTTCAACATAAAGCGAGAGGGATTCAGGGCTGCGGGAATCGCAGAGGAGCAATAAATTGGGACAAAAGTACAAGAACACGGTTCTTGTACTTTTGTCACGGTTCACGGTTTCCAGTCCGGTTTCCGACCCGGTCACAGTACTGTAACGGCACTCGTTAAAATTACTGATGATGTACGATCGGGTATGGAAAACGGACATCTAACTGTATTGACACTACTAGATTTCAGTAATGCGTTCAATACAGTGGACTTTGAAATCCTTCTTGGTTTGCTTCGCTCAATTAACATATCTCCATCGGTGATTGACTGGTTTCGCAGCTATTTGCTCGGGCGCCGGCAGCGTATACGTCTTGATGAGTTATTTTCGTCTTGGTGTTGCACTTCAGCCGGTGTACCTCAGGGTGGCGTTTTATCTCCTCTTCTCTTTTCCCTTTTTATTAATTCCATTTCACATCAACTAACTTCTCCCTACCATCTTTATGCAGACGATCTCCAAATTTATACTCAAGCTTCTCTTGAGGATTTGCCTACTGCCATTGCTACCACTAACAACAATTTAGTTAGAATAAATGACTGGAGTAAGGCCTATGGCCTTAAAGTAAATCCGATCAAAACACAGGCAATTATTTTAGGTAGCTCTCGCACTCTAATGAAAATTAATTGGTCGACTCTTCCTCAAATCAATTTTGACAATGTTACTGTGCCTTACTCTAAATCTGTAAAAAACTTAGGTGTTTTCATGGATAGCAGTATGTCATGGAGCCCACAGCTTGAATCTGTGAGCCGAAAACTATTTGCATCTGTGGGTTCGCTTAGGAGGCTGCGAAACTTTCTTCCCATAGCTACTAAAATTTCGCTAGCACAATCTCTACTTCTCCCTGTCCTTGATTATGCCGATTCCTGTTATCTTGACCTAACGGAAGAACAGTTCAATAAACTTGAGCGCCTTCAAAATGTGTGTATTAGGTTCATTTTTGGTTTACGAAAATATGACCACATTTCTGATTTTCGTGTTCAACTTAAATGGCTCCCCATTCGTCTTCGCCGGAATACTCATATCCTTTCTCTCCTTTTCAATATCCTCCGAAATCCATCCACTCCTTGTTATTTGAAGGACCGAGTCGAGTTTCTCCATTGCTCAAATTCCCGAGCTCTTCGGTCCTCAGAAAACCTCCTTCTCAAAACTCCAGTGCATAGAACCAAGTTTTATGGTGATTCCTTTTCCGTTGAAGCAGTCCGTCAGTGGAATGCGCTACCGCTATCCGTTAAGCAGTCTCCCTCACTAGCCACTTTTAAAATTAGATTGAAGAATTTCTATTTAACTAAAGAGAATCTGGTTCATTAGTTTGTTGCATTTATTATAATTATATATATTTATAAATATATATATATATATATTTTTATATATTTATGTATATTATACATTTCTGATCATATTATATGTTTGTATGTTTTTTTTTTTTTTTTTTAGTATTTATTTAAAGTATTTATTCTTCGATTATTATTAAATACTGTTTTTAGTGCACCCCGACCAATCTTCCATTCATCTTTATATTCACTCCATCCCAAGGTTGTCTGGAAGAGATCGCTTTTTAGCGATAAGACCGCCCATTGTACAGTTTGTTCTAGTTTAAGTTTCTTTCGTTGTTATTTATTTGTTTTATGGTGTACAATAAAGCATTTTCATTCATTCATTCATTCAAGAACACCGCAAATTGACTAACTACTTCACCTCGTTTGCTGCGAAACGAAACGGACGAAACGAGAGGAAGAAATGGCAAAAGGCGCGATCACTAAATGTTAGTCTAGTCAATCAACTTCACTTAGGAATATTCCTACTTATAACATACGAGTATTGTGTTCGGCATTCCCAGATATCAACGAAAGTAAAAACGATATGAAGAAAATTTACCTTGTTCTGGGAATATTTGTTTCATTGAGGTTTTTTTAACAGTTTTCTTGTCTTTAATAAATATTTTGTTATCGCCCTGTTATATCAATCTAGATGATAAAACATATTTATTCTTACACAATTTTAATTTATTTACCTTTAATTGAGATACAACATTGGATTTGACTATGCAGTGCAGTAAATAAAAACCACTTGTAAAACTGTAAAGAATATTGAAAGTGTCTGATCTAGGAATATAGCCCTCCAGACCACCGTGTTGGCTGCTCGCTGGCGATACATAAAGTTGATTCGATTGAAGCGAGCATCTCTAACCGCTGAAGCACGTACTTATCTACTCGGATAAACTCACCTGCATCCACTCCATTCTATAAATACTTTATAGAGCTACTAAAACCTATGTTGAGCTAATTAAATAATCTGATCTAAACGAAACTAGGGCAGAGAGACGTTGTACGTAGTTGAGTTAGATATTCTTGGACATTTCTACTTATCTATTCTATAGAACAGTCGTAGCGAATATAGGTATCTACTTTGGTACTGGATGGTTATGTTCAATGATTGAATTAAATAATTTCAGTATTTTAGAAATAGCTTAACATCTACAAAAAAAATATTTAAGACGAGCATAATGAGCAGCTTTGCCTCAGTAAAATGTGAATAAAAGTTTTTTACCACTTGGAGACAGTACCTATTAGAAGATGCGCCTGACGCCGACGCCGACGCCGACCGACGCAACACGGAGTATATGCGTATAGGATGCACTAAGTACAACAAATACTACTTCAGGCCTTTCCACTACAACCAGTGGTTTGAGCATTTGTGCATTGTCTATTATTCAGTCATCACAGAGGATTTTAAAGAATTTGGTGTCCTCAATGTTCGACAACTATTTATCTCAAAAATTTCAACTGCTGTTCAAATTCAAATTCAAATTCAAAAATCATTTATTTCAATAAAATCACAAGGATCACTTTGAAACGTCTTAGGAACTAGGTGAAGCTACGCCGATTCCACGCGACCAAGCCTAGAAGAATCAGGCAACAAACACGGCTTGGGGTCTACCTTTTTTTTTATGATCCTTTCCTTAATGCTATGTAGAGCTCCAGTGTGGTGCCAATCGAACAAGGTGAAGGCTCAAACAAGATACACAAATCAAATGTTCACAAATCTCTCCATTCCTCTGCATATCACAAGGCCCTTTCAGTAAAAAGAAATTATAAATTACCTACTCCACTTTGTAAAACATCTTTTGCACAACGTTTCGGTCATTTTGTAAAAGCTCATATCTACAATAATGTTATAAGACACTGTGTTAAAAGAAATAAATCGGTGTACGAGGCTAAACATACAATAAATAAGTGGTTACTAACAATCTCTTATGATGCTACCGAAGATATGCTGCGAATAATAACATGACCTACTCATATACTTATTATTATATTTATTTTGTTTTATTTATTTATTACATATTATTATTATATCGAATATTATAATTTTATGTAGTTTATTTCTATTTTTAATTTATTTTTTTTCGTTTCGTTTTTTACGTTTTTTACGTTTAGTACAGTTTAGTAGATACCTATTACCTGTAATTAACTTTAATGTAGGTACATTAAAGTTAAAGTAACAATTAAACAACATTAAAGTACTAAGTAATTCAGAATTTTCTTTTTGTATTCATTATATTGTTTCAACTGTACATGATCGAGGCAGTAAATCCGCTTGTGCTTATTTTAAAACTCTATAGTTTAGGTCTCCACGATACAGGCTTGCCTAGTGTGAAGACCGCTGGAAGGATGTATTATTATTAAAACGTAATCAGCACAAACTTTATATTATACCTACTTTTAGCTTTGATTCTTATACTGTCGGTTTTTGCTGCAAATAAATATTTTTTTCATTTTTCATTTTTTCACTCATATTGCGATAATGTGTTCAGAAGATTGCAAGGAAAGTTTTTTAACCGACGAAAAAAGAATATCAATATTAATATCAATTCGACATTTAAGTAAAATATATCTTTTGTTGCTTTTTATCTTTCTGTTTGTATGACCGGGATTTATTGTAAAACTGCTGAATAGATTGAACTGTTACATCTAATATCGTAGGGTTTGAGGAGTGACTGGAAGTATAAATAAATATTGGCGGACTTTACACACAGCGCCATATAGCCCCATCAAATCAATTTATAAAAGAAAACGTAATCGTACCACACGAATGAAGTCGCGGACGGGTCATGCAGTTATCTAAATAAAATGATAAAGTTTAATCGTTTCCAACTTTCAACTTTCACTTTAGGTTTAATTTATGAAATGTTCCTAGCGATCGACTTCGATAGAATTCGATTACTCACGGTATTCTGCAGAACAATAGCGTGCGGGTCATTACTCCCGAGTCGGGACTTGCGGCCGCAACGCACTCCACGCCCCATAAATCCCGGCATGCGGCGCCCCAACCTAACAATTACCTACTGCCCATTGCCCATTTCCCATTGCCCATCACTTCGAGGTTACGACACTTTTACATATACCCCTGACCCCCTGTGGATGATTGTGACCTTAGAGATGGATTTATGGATTCCAAATGATCTAAGTTATTTAAAAAAATAAAAGCTTGTTTTTATTTTATTTTATTATGGAATATTTTACATGATCATGAAACAATGATGTTGCTAGTATTACGGAGTAATGCCTGTATAAAATTAAAGTAATCCCTACTTTTCTGTTCCTTGTAAATAAACCGCGTTAGGTGTGTGTCTCACTCTCATTAATTTCGCTTAAATCGCAGCCCAACCAAGCCATGAACGCGGTGAGAAATAAGCAATTTTTAAACAATTTTCGCATTCACGAAAATAATGTAAGGTAGTTGAGTGAAAAAAATTCTATCAAATTCTAGCTAGCTTTCCGAGTTCATCATTATTTTATCAATTTTTTCGCTTCTGAATAATTTGAATGTGATGAAAATGTGAAAATGATATTTTGGAATAAGACGGAATCAAATAAGCAATCAATCATCGACATCAGTGGCGCCATATTGCCAGTTGCCATTGCCATTGCTAGACCAAATAGAATATTGATATCCTAAAATAGGACAGTTATTTACCTATATTGAATAGTATTAATTTGCTTCGGTATTATGTACTCGTACCTACCTACACCCCAACGACAATTAATTTATTAGCTAGTCGAAACCTCCACAGTTACTACTTTTTTACGAAGTTTCAACCCAAACTACACCCTTTTAGGGGTTAATTTTTACGGATATATATATATTTTTTTCGTTATCTATTGTATTGTAGCAATATTTCCAAACAAAAATAAACTCTAAATATCCTGTATATTTGTTTTCGTTGCGAAAATAGAATAGCATGAACCGACTGTACCATTATTGGTATCGAGTTGTTTCTTTGTGTATTTATGCGATGAAGCGGTGTGCGAGTAAGTACGTACTCGTACGTATTGCAGACGTGTCACTCCCGCAGACCGCAACTCCGATTGGTGGGAGACAAGTTGATTAAACCTGCCTGTGTTCGAATGAACCAATATTTATTGTATTTTTATTTCAATTTAGTTTTCTGCTTGATAGGAAAATACATACCAAATACTGAAATTTGTGTTCGTTTTTAGAGGCTATGAAAAGGTGCAATCAAAATAATGGGTTGTAAAATAAAATGCTTCATAAAATGAACTATGATTTAATTTGGAATATAGATATTTGTTGAAAGCTTTATGTTTATGTTAAGTAATTATAGAGTTTTATTAAATCACGCTTAAAAGGAATTCCACTATGCAAGGAAAGGCCATTCACCAACAATGAGTCGCGGATTCATA
The DNA here is from genome assembly GCA_912999785.1 of Hydriomena furcata. NCBI lineage: Eukaryota > Metazoa > Arthropoda > Insecta > Lepidoptera > Geometridae > Hydriomena > Hydriomena furcata. The sequence goes on from OU538830.1 coordinate 184,113, forward strand.
ATGAACAGGCACTCGATGATCATTAATTATTTTCAGCAAACAGTCGATTACTCGTAAATTAGAAGCGCGATGTAATAGCCGCTCCGTCTGATAATATAAATTGAGTTTTACTATCAAACACGGTAATTGGATTGTAACGTGTACGAGCATGCGATCTGCACGCACACACGCGTCATGCCACTTATACTCGTACCTACTGGTAGGTACTAGAGAAGCATATGCCGCCAATTATATAACAGGGGAAATGTGCGATGTTATTCAAATGATGCGATGTAACTCAATATCGCGAACATCGTTTGAGACGCGAGAAGTTTGTATGTTGTCGGAGCTGGCTCCGGCGGCGAAGCGGGTTCCGAACATTAACGCCATGTGATACCGAAGAACCGACAAATTGCATTTCAGAAACCCATAAAAAGTTAGTGCGAACATTCCGTTATCAAACGCGGTACAAAAGTAATCAATGCGAGGATCCCGTAACTCACCGTCTCACTCCCTCGCGCACCGAACTTTCCGACACGCTTATATACACCTACCTATCTACGTACTCTTAGCTACGTGTTAGATATACGCTTCCTAAGGATACACTTACGGTATCTCGTCCTCGGAAGCACGTTCCGAGCACATAGGTACCTATAAATATGCAGAACAAGGCGAGATCACGTTTTAGACCCGCGGTAACTGTGTCACAACGAAAATAGCATTGAGTAATGAATACGAGAACACCTCGCCGGAAGGTAGCCCTGAACGGAGGGGAATATTCGAAGAACGTCTGCTACCTACATATATGTACCTACATACGATAATCTCACAATTACTCGTGAATGTTGAAGAATTATGGAACATTCATTTTAACTCAAAGCTTATGTTTTTTCATTTTCCTATAATGTATTTGCAAATTTTGGCTACCGATTTTTCTAAACTTTTATTACTCTGAAATAGAAAAACTGAAATCGATTTGAATATTTATGCAGAGTACACAGAGCATGAAAATACCACTGTTTCTAACTATAAATCTGTTGGTCTGTGTGTGTGAACACAAACAGCTTCTATCGGCAAACAGTTAAATTTTCGCCGAGTCAGACATACAGTATGTATTGTATGCAATCACCGAGCGCTCGTAATTTGATACTGCTACGCGCTACGAGTACGTGCTACGCGCTACGACAAACCTCGTAGCTTTGCTACACTATACTTAGGGAAAAACTTTTTCGTAGGGTGGTGTGTGTAACTGAAGGTTATATTCAAATGTTTGGTAGTGAGCCGTGTTTTGCAGGATTGGCGGGTTCACCCACCGCGCTCCTAATTCCGTGCTAGCGTAACATTAATGCGCACCGCCGAATATTTACCACAAAAAGTAGTTTTTAGTTTGGGCAGGGTTACTAACCTTTTCGGCATAAAAAAATAAACACATTCGGTAGAGCATTATTTATTGATAACTGTATCGATATTTTTAACGGTTCACTGAATGCTTTACCAAACTAACCATTCCACCGTCCAAAAATGATTACTGTCATGAATACGAATATGATGGTGACATTCAATGTTCTCCACGTCGCACAGTCGTGCAGTTTCCGAGAAAGCGATGAAATGCCATATCCAGTCCCAGACTCGATCACCCTTATCTAAGTTATAGACAGACAACCTACTCGCAGTTAACGTCGAGTAACGTCAACTGATAAGCTAATGTGTCTGAGGCATGGGCTGAGGCTGAGAGGACTTTGAAACATTTCATTAAAACATTTTAGAGTTTTCACTAACACACTCGCAGTGATATTGTTACGAGTAACGAGTGAACGACAATAGTTTGCGCATTTACTTTAATTCTAATTCAAGCTTATTTTGGGTGTATAAAGTATCAAGAATATCAAATCTCATTTGAGCAACTCTGATATAATGAGAACTAAAACCATAACTCTGAACAAGTTCCAAACTAACGCCAGTCGTAAACATTTAAACAAAGAGAAGGTTGTGTCGTCTGCAGATAGTGGGAAGCAGGCAGGTTGCGCGAACAATGCGCGCTCCACGCAGGGGATAACTTACTCGCGACAGATGTAGCACGCGGTGTATACGACACACTACAGTGAACACGCTTGACAACTTACCTACTCCAGTAGGTAATCATTGTTTTTTGTTCACGACAAGTAGTATGCATGAATATAGTCTATTTGCGATGCGCTCTCAAACTTTAGCAAAAATGAAAAAAACACCACACTAGTTTAGTTATTTCACCATCTATCACAATCATAATATTTTTCTGTATAAAACCAAAAACAAAACACATTTTGTACAAAATGGTATAACATGAACAACGTAAAAAAACATTCCTTCGCGACTCTTTTTTGAGGTGAATGATGTGATTTTAATTATTTACTTTATAAAATAGACGTCATTTACATTTGTTGAGAATGAAATAAAAGTTTACATACAAACATAAACACCCTCAAGAAAAAAACCCTCGAAAATCTTTTTCTAGCACTTGCCTAAAAATGGAGTAAAAAGTGCCTGCGTGCTTTTGTGGTTGCTTTTACATTTTTTTTTAGAAATATCACAACTGTTCTTGTAGTTGCTATGTAGATTTTCAGTATGCTCCTCACGGACGACAATTACTCGTGAGTTTAGAATGCAACGACACAACCTACACGACACACCGCGACAACATACATTAAGTTAAACTCATAAAACAGAAGGGTAAGATAATAACTTAGAGTACCGAGAGAGTTGTCCAAAACGAAAACAGGTTTATTCCTGACCTGAAACTTTACCTAAGTTGGATAATTATTGTGTAAACTCAGCGAGGTTGCATACCCACACTCATAAATGGGCTAAAGGGTAAGTTTCCACCTAAGCGGAACTGTGCGGAGCGGACCAATGACAGCGCTCAAATATTCGAATTTGAAAATGTCGAGCGCTGTGTTTGATCTGCTGCGCATAGCTCTGCGTTGGTGGAAATCACCCTAAAGCTTGGTCATTTTAATGGATAATGTTCGCTCAATATTTCTATGATATTTTAACAACTGCATGTGAAATAATGCAATTAACCTTAAACAAACAGCAATAAAACCGTAGTTTTTTTTTAATTTGATCCAAAACAGAAAAGCACTAAATATAACAGATTATGTCACAGTATTATCAAGGGAGTAAAATGAGCCACTTTCCCGAGGTCAACAAAGGAAGTGAAGACTCCTCATGAATAATATAATAGCCAATTACAGTGTCATAAATAGCACATTTAATCAACATGCAGATGCTAAGAGTTGAGAGGTTTGAGCGCTTTGAGTCGCCGCGCGCGTTCGCTGTTTGAGCGCGACTACACCCAACCCAACAGCTACGACTACTTGTATGTGTACATGTACAAGCCGTTCGTTCATTGTTTTTTTGTGATTTATAACTTCACTCAAATTAAAGAAGGAATACACAGTCTCAAGGAATATCTGATCAAAAGTTGTGCTGAAGCAAGCAACATCTGCGGCGGAATCCCGCCATCATTATCAGAGCCGACCAGCCTCGTGAACTATAATTAGTTCCCACGTCCATTGTTTGGTGAGCGTTGTTCTCACAAATTTACTACTCGTACCAACAAAACACAACAGTTGCACAAACTTGCGCAGCCAACTTCAATGAACTTGTAATGTATCCTGCTGGTAAATGCTACAACTTTTATTTACCGTCCATTCGCAGAGTGACGGAAAGTTTTCATTTGAACTACTTGTTTGTTGCCGAGAACTGCTACTTTCATGAAACAACTCTATGTGGACAGAGTTAGCGATTTGTTTATTGTTGTAGATTACATATCTGACATATTATAAGGGTTTCAAAGCACGCAGATAGCCAATATTTTAAATTTTTTTGTTCATTCTACCAAACTTATTGATGATTCGATAAATATGGATTCACAATTAAAATAAACAAAATTGACTGAAAATGGTACATTGAAATTGGTTTGATTGAGATTTCGGGAAAGATTCGATACTCCATTCGATTAGATTACTTTGTAAGAAGATTTAATGAAGCACCAACTTAATTCGTTCGTACTCGTACCTACAAGTTTTAGGTATCGCGTCACAAGAAGACCCCAAATGAAATTGATTAAAAGCTGAAAGAGATTAATGAGCACCAATCCTTCGTTGTCAGCGTTTAGAGTGAATCTTCCAACCTGGAGACAATCTTGCGTCTAAACCAATAACTTGGATGAGAGTAGTCCAAACATTTTATTTAATTACTAAAATATTCTAAGTGCAATATCTACAGATCGTTAATACTCCCAATATCGACAGAAGTATCTCTAGATAACTAAGCGGTAAAGTTTGAATCGCATAAACTCAGCACAAATTCGGAGAAACACGGATAGCTTCCATTAACGATACTCATTCAAGATTTAAGAGACGATTACCCTAATTATTAATCCAAACGGCTAATATCCGCCGTGAAGCAACTTGTTCGTATTAATATTAGAGAGCCGACGAGAGAAGCGGTCGAGGCATTAATCATAACGCAAACAAACTCTCCATCCCGAAGGGCGCAAACTGCGAGTTTACAAATCGCGAAACCGCCGACTCCGGTTGTTTGCCGTGATGCGACCTCCCCTCTTCCCTCTACCCCCCCCCCCCTCCCTTACCCCCCCACCTGCAGATAAACTTACCTGCCTCCCGTATAAAAAGGGAAATTTGTAAGAGTTTCTGAAGCGTACATCGTAAGCTCGCGACATCGCCGGAGATCCTTTTCCCGCAGTAACAAAGGCTGTAATCCGGCGTCGAGCCTCGCCCCGGAAGGAACCCCAATTGTCTTTGGCTATTAAGAGGGAATAAGTATTAGGAAAGGGTCCAGAAGTTATATGGGTTCCACATGACTGAGCATCGATGTGTGTTCGGGTGCGAAAGTGTATATGGGGTGTAACAAGATCATTTCCCAAAATGTAATTGATTGTGATACGTTTAATTTATTTGAGATGAATCAAATTAAATCAAATTAAAAACGTTTGTAACTTACAACTTAAAATAACAAACATTAAGGTAACGAACGAGGCAAACAACTTAGGGAGAGCGCAGTTGCTCTTTCGTGGTACATGAGTGATGATTAGGTACTAATTGCCATTGACTCCAATTAAACTGCAAACTAGAATGAAGAACACTACAGTTTGAATGCTTCAATATTTACTCGTAGTAGAGTAAGACAGAACTTTGTTGGTGAGAGAGCGATTTGTGTTTGTCGGTTAGCACCCTATATATGAACGGTCCTCATTACTTCTATCATTGGGGACGAAAGAGCAACCCTCGATGGATTTCGGGCCATTTCAATAATTACGCTCACGCGTGACTTCTTTTCCAATTTACACAAATTAAAATATTCACATATCTATAAATCAAAAATTTTACGTATTTAAATAAGTATATCCGTATGTATATACGCGCATATTTATTTGGTTATATCGAGGTTGGTGTGTGTGAGCGTGCGATAGTGACACCGCGCCCAAAATAGCCGCTTCTCGAGGCGCCCAAAACATAATATCCGAAAACCTTTTACATTTTGATTGCACCCCGCAACAACACAAACGACTTATTTACTTTTCCATTCAAAATGTGAAACAAAAATTATGAAAGCTGGTTAGGGATGTTCTCATTATTCAAACGGAGGGTTGAAAGTATTTTGAGTTTAATATTAGTTGCATAAAAGTTATTAAAAAGCTAAGGCCAAGTGTGAGTTGGACTCGCGCACGAAGGGTCCGTACCATTCTCTATAAGAAACCTAAAAAAAAACACGTTTGTTTTATGGGAGAACCAAGTAAATATTGATTTTATTCTGTATTTGTTGTTATAGCGCCAACAGAAATACATCATCATCAACTGTCAAGCTATCACGGTTCATAAGATACAGCCTGGTGACAGACAGACAGACAGACGGCAGCGGAGTCTTAGTAATAGGGTCCCGTTTTTACACTTTGTTTACGGAACCCTAAAAACAGACTCGTGAGGCACCACCGGGCGGTGCGTCGTGGCCAAGAGCCTCTGGTTCATCCGAATGACAAACCACCGCCATTTTTTCTCTAACATTGCTCCGCCGAAGCGAGCTCATGGGATCAGCTCAGACTCTACAAGATTTATAACGTTTATTTGCAATGTTCACACTCTGTAATATTGTACCTATTTCCCAAGAGAAATTAACTAATTCAATATAACAAATTTTGATCCATTTAACCGTCAAGTACAAATTAGCTTGTAAATATTAGGTATATGTGAATTTTTAACGCAAGTCGAAAGCTGCAATCAAGCTTCAGGGAGTTGACGAGATTAACAATTCAATTAACTCACCCCTGTTCGTATGGACGCGCGTATCTACTCATAAGGCATCCACTTGGAGTGTGGACGGCAGGCGACATATGGTGGTTGGTGGTGGGCGAACATTAGCGCTGGCAAGCGGAGCAAAGCAAGCGGGATGTTGTATCAAGGCCTACCAATACCTACCACGCACCACCAGCGGATATACAATACAATACAACAATAGAAATCCGCTATAGCACCACGCTTTGTTTGCCTGGTTCAGCGGTTTGGTTGCCTGAAAGAGATCGCTTTTAGCGATAAAGTTGCTTATTGTTTACACTGTTTTTATTATTAGTTATCGTGTCTTGTTTTTTGTTATGTATTTTTGTTATTGTGCACAATAAAGTTATAATTGACAACAAATTTGATATAATAATAGTGCTTTAACAATGTGGTTGGTATAACCTATCAAATTTCTAGCGTTCATATTGAATTCGTTATTACCTTAGCACACAATCAGCTGAACGTATTTTTATTTAGTTTTTTTGAAAGTTTATAAATAATCGTAGACGCCTTAGAATTAGGATAATGACATGTTTTTTTTAGACGTGTATTGCTTCAATAGTATTTTTTTTTAATAGCAGAGCAGTGTAAATTCTAAAAGATAAACGGAAAAAGGATTTTCAGACATTCATGATAGCTCAGTCGTGTCAGTCAGATGCATCCCACTGTAGGTAGTTGTTTCTTGAGGAGTGCGTTTTGTCCGCTAGCTGTGCACAAAGACTGTCAGCTCCAAATTCGCTCAAACGAGCTCGTCCCGACTCTGGACGCGTGGGGCTGTGGGGGCGCATTGTAAACACTCGTGTACATCATAAATGAGGTTTGGGCCGTTTTCGCACGCCGTTATAAGCTTTAGCTCTGATTAATAAAGTCCATTATGTCTCCCAACGTGCCAGTGCATTAGCAATTTCGGTTGTTTAATTGAGAAATCACGAACTTGCTGTTGAAGTTTCGATGGGGACGAAACTTCTCGAAATATAATTGTGAAAATATTTAACATAAACTTTTTTCGGGAAACTTTTAAATCGTGATTTAACGCTAAATTGGCGTTTATCTCAAAGTACTCGTATCTAATTATTGAAATAGCTGTGATGCCTTGACGTTTTAATGAAGTTAATTAGTTGGGCAACTGAACCTTGAGTATAAAACAAGAATATTTCGCCAACTTTGGCTTCACCCAGATAATTGAGGCGGCACTTTCGCGCACACTCTTACTTTCCTAACACTTGTCTTGTCCTCATTATTATTTTAAGTTGTCGCTTCTCAAACAACTATATACTCCATTTTCAACTTGATACATTTTAATTTCTTCATATACATTGGTTTTTTAAGTATTTGGGCTGATAATACCGTTGCAATTACATATAAATAAAATAGCCGAGATTAATGACACCTCATCATGTGCATTTCTTCAAAACGTAAGAATTTGCAAACTCATTGGTTTTATCTCTGGTTGCGTCCATAATAAGATGCCCCCCCAAATCTGAGTAGCGAGGAACATCCACGATGGTGATAAATGTAATATACTTTTCTAGTGTTAATGTTGCCATAAAACAAAAGTGCTGACCTATAAACCTTGTTGCATTGTAATGAACGGTCGTGAAGCTGCAACTTATGCCTTTGAGTTGACATTTTTGTATCGCTGATATCTTACAGCACACAGCTTACCTTCAAACTTAGCTTAGCAACTATAGCATACTAGCTTTTACCCCCGACTTCATCCGCGTAGATCTCACTAAATGTATGTTTGGCGACATTCCTGAAAATCGAAATACATTTTGGGAAAAAAGCAGCCTATGTTCGTTCCAACACTTTAAACTATTTCTATATCAAATTTTATCACAGCGGTTTGTCAGTGATAACTTGTGACATACAGACAGATTTTCTTTCTCATTTATAATATTAGTATAGATATTGGGGCGTGCAAAAAGATAGACTGATTGATCAAGCAGACACAGTCGATAAAGAAAGACTGTTTATAGGAAGATGTTGGCTTTGCTATCAGTTTATAGCATATCCAAAGCATAATGTAGGTAAAGATGACGAATTCCCGGAGGCAGCAACTCACGAGCGAAAATATATTGTATTGATCCATAATCCAAGTGGGAAATAAGTTAGTACGAAGTATGGCAAGTCGGCTTTGTTGACAGGATAAGCTTGCATCCGTATGTTAGTTTCGCTATATTACTCGTACATATTAGACACTTTTTAAAAGTTTTAGGACACCAAATATTTTCTCTTAGCATTACTTATTATTTATTTATTGAATTGCTGAATTGGTCATACAGAAAACTTTGTAGCTAGATATCTAGATACTACAATACAATAATCTAGTTATCTAAAACTAATCATCTTACAATCAAAGTTCCATAATATTTTTTTTGTTTCAAATCACTGGGTTCCTAAGTTGTTGGATTCCAACGTCATTACCATATCAGAGCTATGGATGAGTCGACAGTTCCGGTATCGGCAGTAAAAACGCGTGGCGAGTCGCGCCCCGCTCTGCCCCCTCCCCCCCTCAAACCCTCCCCCCCGCTGCTCGGTCGATACCGCCCTCTGTGCCACTGCCATTGTAACCTACTCGTACTCACGCTCACTATCACGCCACTGCGTAGTAGTGAGTAGCTTAAGTAGATGCAATAGTCTCTACGGAAGGCACACTAAGCACACAGGCAGTTTTTATGGAATACATAATGGACCATGGTAGTAATGGGAATTAAAGGCAATTTAATTAAATTAATTTAGAGCGAGGCTTAAATAATTTCTAGTGAAATCGGTTTTTAACTCAGTAGGCTAACACTTTGGAACTAACCTAAATCGGCCAAACTATTAATTTCAATTTGATTAATATAAGCCATCCCATTCATTTAAATGGACAGCCAGTTTGTGGTCCCATTGGAATAATGCATGCATTCAATTATTTACATGAATTCCCAAAACGACTGCTTACAATAAAACATGCTACTAGAACCGAAGCAAGGGAATTGTATGGGGGGAGCATTCATTCACGTAATAGGCCACAGCCACTAAGCCAATTACTCGTAGCTCTTTTGAACAAAAAGTTGATGGATGTCGAAGATAATACTGTACAGTATCGACTCTAGCGAGGTGGGTAAAAAGTCCAATAAATTCACACTTGTAAAAAAGACAAAAATACCCCGTTCCGTAGTCCTGAAAAGGGGCCTGTAACGGGACATGGAATTATTCGGCGATCGCGCCCATAAACTAATTAATCCTCTAATCCCGCAACGAATAGCTTCAATATTTTGCATCAGGTTTATTTACCAGAACTAAGCCGGCTTTCGTTTTGAAAGGAGATTAAGTTTAAGAAGATCATATTTGCCTTAAATTTATGGTAAAGTAAATTAATGCTTAGATACATTTAAAAATAGTCGTGATGTGCATATATTACCAACTGTAAAACAGTGCCAAAAATCTGATAAAATCAACTAAGGTTGACCTAATTATTTGTCGCAGCTGTTAAAATAAATGACAGCCATTGTCAAAACAAGCAGGTCAGCCTGTTTAAAAGCAGCTTGACCCATTTTTATTGAAGACGCAATACCTGAAACAATAATAATTTCTCTTGTTATTTTCATTTCCACCTAAATATTTGCAGGTACCATGAGTATTTATTTAGACTTTGTCGCAACAAAGAAATGTAAATTTAAGATGTTTCAAATATTATCGAATTATACGTGATGTGGTTATTAATCATTTTAAACCCAAATACGGCCAATTACCACGTAATTATCTCAAAACGTTAGTAATAATACAAGTTGAAAAGTGGTAATTAGCCTTATTCCTTTTTAATTTAATGTTTTCGAATAATAATTATACAATGAAAAGTATTGTTTTTATACTTTTATAATTATGTTTGGTTTAATTATACTTTTTCAAGTATATAACTACTGCGAATGATTAAAAACATTGATGTTCATTTTATTTATTTCCATAAACTACGGTTAAGAGGATGTAAGTTATAAGTTTTAAACTGTTTATAGTATTTGTGCCACAATTATTTATGAGAATATAAATAGGGCGCACCTTTAGAAAATAACACACCTATTTGTCACCACTAAAGTTCGTGACCAATACGGACCGTTTTTTTAAACGTAACTTTTTCCTCAATTAAAACTGTTCAAATTACTTTAAGATTGTGTTTATTCTGTGAAAACCACACAAACCCAATAATTAATTGTGCGAGTGATTTTCAAAGGACGTCCTTTATGATTGTCCCAAACTAAAAACAAACTATCCCGGATAGAGACGCACGGTCCCTCCTGAGGGACACGCGACTTATAGCCGCACTGGGATTCATAAAAGCAGGTAAAGGGTCGTTTGCATGTTTCAGTGAGAAAGGTTAATAGTTATGACGAGGTAATAGAGAATAACTCAAATATGTACGACAATAGGAAAAGAATATAGAAACCAAACAATATATATTTAAATGATCGCGGATAGAGCAAGAAGTTAGATGGGCAGAGATAAACGTACCGTGACGTGATGGAACGAGATGAGTGGACCACGAAGGACGAATGATTTGATGAAGTGAGGTCAGCTGAGACGAGTGTTCCATTAAGGTAATACCCTAACCCCGGTATTCCAATCACTGTTGGGACAGTGATATGGGGTCCTGAGGGAGAGCGGCGCGGTCACGACTATTAGCCTCACTCGGCTTAGAGACAGGTAACGCCAATTTTTCGCCCCTTTTTCCTTTTTTTATGTGCCAACCTGAAAAATACATGAATCAAATGGCTATTGTCATTGCTCTATCTACACTGACTTTACGTATATTTTACAAGCTTTTATTTAACATCACCTGTCAGTGTACGTAAGTTTGTGAATTTTAAACTACAATATGTCCTTCCCAACCGATTTTAAAGGATTTGTTTTAAAAGAATCACAAGGATCGCTTTGAAAGATGTGGAGTTAGATAAAGCTACGACTTTACTACGGCCAAGCCTAAAATCATGCAACAAGGGCGGGCTAGCTTATATATTTGTTCGATGATCCTTTCGTAAGCGCTGTATAGAGTAGGTATAGTGTGGACAATAAAATAACAACTTCATCGAAAGTTCCAAAAGCACTTGATTTAAATAGCTACTTTCAAATATGTACTTAAAAGCAGAAAAAGTACACTGCAGACATTATAAATTAAAAAGTTAGCTAGTATGGTACGCTTACTTTATAAGATTATTCGTTATGTAGACTTTAAATCTTCTAACAAAAAGTTTCGTAACGTTTTCCGGAAGTTTATTATATAAGCGTGGGGAACATTTCCCCATAAAATACAAATTTACTTTTTCTAATCTAAATTTGAGAATGCAAAATTTGTTTTATTTTTTCTATTTTCTGTTCGAGCAATTTACAACATGGGCCCCAGAGAATCACTGCAAAATAAGTTTAAAGAAATAAATATAATGACTGTACCTAGCCAATACATTTATGAAAATCTTATGTATGTTCGTAAAAATATTAGTTTGTTTAAGAAAAATAGCGATAATCATGATGTAAATACTAGAAATAAAGATAAACTCGCTGTTCCCACGACTAGGCTCACTAAAACTAAGAAATCATTTCAAGGGCAATGTGTACGCTTCTATAACAAAATCCCAAATGACATGCAAAAGCTATCTATTAGCAAATTTAAAAACTTAATTAAACGTAAACTTTGCAAAAAGACTTACTATAAAATATCTGATTATTTAGACGACAAAAAAGCCTGGGACTGCTCCAACTCGCTCTATCAATAATAATTAAGATTCATTTTGTATTAAAAATAAGTACAAAGACTTAAACAAACACAAACAATGAACAAATTAAACTAATTAAGTTAAACTTAACTAAATTTGACGATTCTAAATGATCCAAGTGATTTCAATGAATAAACGATATTTTCATTTTGATTTTAGATTTTTTAATATTATGAACATTACCTTTTTCGATTGCCTGGTTTTGGAGTAAATTACATTCTGACAAATAATTATTAAATTATATTTTTTTAATCCTCATCAATTCTTCACTCTAAAACAATCTCTTATCACACACTGTTCCTCACACTACACTTGTTCTACCTTTTTCAAATACATCACTCACATAAATATCAAAGATCTAATTTCTACTGCATTTACTCTACTCTGATTCTTCTTATGGCGTGATTTCTAGTGTTTTGGCCACACATACGAGTACATACTATTGTAAATATGGATATAAATGAAGATATCAAATGTTATGAATGGATGCCAGCCAATTGACTTCTTTATATGTATATCGTAGGATGAGACGCGGCACCTACCAGGTGACTCGTCGTTCACTAAACAAGCCCCCAGACAGCGTAAGGAGCAACGCTGGAGTGGACACCAAAAGTTATTATCATTATATTGTTTTGCTCTTAATTGGATTTGGTAGCTTTTGTTTTATTTAAAGTAGGTTATAGGATAAAATAGTTACATGGACATATTGTCCATTCCAAGAGCAGAACCCGACCCCGCACCCTCAGCCTAAATGATAAATGAGAGATAAAAGCTTTCGTCCGTCCATCGATGTCCCTCAAGCGCCGCGGAAGTTTGCTTTACACTCGATTTCATCATGCGTCGTCCAATAAAGCGCCGACTTTATAGGGCAGGCTTTAGGGATTTATTCGATGCGAGAGGATGCTTCCAGTTATACCGGTTTTTGCTAGATTCAGACACTTTTCATTCGCGTTTAATACCTACAAATGTGATCTTTAATATTTCACTAAACACAAATCGTGCCTCACGAATCCACGAAGCATTGCCTTGCATCCGCCAACTTGAGGTATAAACCTCATGTGTCTATTATTTTACCGGCAACCATATTTTACCTTCAAACCGAATTAAAGCAATACTTGCTTAGCGACAGAACTAAGTATGGTGGTAGTACTCCCCCGGACGAGCTTTGGAACACTATCTTTGGTGATGAATTCGATTAACAGCAATGTACTGCTGTTAGAGCAGACAACATTATAGGCGGAGTAGAGGTCGCATTCACAGATTCGTATCTTGGACCGCGTTTTGAGAAATGCTTTGCTTTTAATGCAATGTCTTAAGTTAGAATAGCACAGAACATTTAGCGGCGGTTCTATGAATTATACCAACTTGAATGCACTATTCTAAAAAAGCAAGATGACAAATCGGCCATTACTATAATGCGACTTTATCCGCGCAGTGTTCAACAAAAGTTACTGTCTTTTTCCAAGCCTCAAACTATATTTATACAAAACTTCATAAAAATCGGTATATCATCTAAAATAATTATTTTAAAATCTGTTGGGATTAAGTACATACGTATTAGCTATTAATTTTGTGTAATGTTAAAGACCCGTAAAAAAGAAGCTTAATATTTTATTGTAGGCACTAAATTGTAGTCACGCAATTTTTATTTTATTCAACAAACCTGATAATATATACAAGGTGTCTCAAAAGTAAGTTCACATTTGCTTATCTTATTACGCGAAAGCAACTATTCTGAGGGGCGCGGGGGGTATGTCAGTCGGTAGTCTGGCTCTTGGGAATTTAGTCGCTATGGAGCGTTTCTCTGGTGCGGACCGTGCGTTGTGCGTACGTGAGTTTTACAAAAACGGTAATTCGGCGACTGTAGCGCGTAGAAAATTCTGCAGTATTTGACATATTCGTCACTTAAATGATGCGCCTAGCACTCGACTCATTGCAAAATGGGTTGAGAAGTTTGAAGAGACTGGGTCAACTCTGGAGAAACCAAAATCTGGGCGGCCAAGAACATCAAGAACAGCCGAAAACGTGGACAGTGTTACTCAGTCTATTCGAGATGATCCAAACCTCTCGATTCGGAAGCGTGCTGTTGCTTTAAATGTGCACAGATCTTCATTATGCCGCATTTTACACAAAGATTTAAAGCTGCACCCGTACAAAATTCAGTTGGTGCAAGAACTGAAGCCTCAAGATGCTGGTCAGAGGCTTGACTTTGTAAATCAGATGATTGAGCGCTTTCCAACGTTCACCAACATCTTGTTTTCCGATGAAGCCCATTTTCACCTGAGCCATCACACTGAACGTGTTTGCAATAAACTAAGGCAATTTCTTGCTCATATCACAATACTCAAAAATCGCATTCCGTTTAAAGTGAAGCTTATGCTATATAAAGCACTGGCCGAGTCATATGTACAGTATGGCCTCAGCAGTTATGGTCGCACCTATAGGACGTACCTTAATGATATATATAAATTACAGGTTAAAATTCTTAAAACTATAGTCTCGCCTCAAATTAAAAATCAGTTTTACAATAATGAAAAAGGGTTATTTAATCATTGTAAATCTTTACCAGTCCACACTCAGGTTGATTATTCATTACTTAAAGCTAACTTTTTAGCTAATGATACTTTAAGAAATGTTCTAGGAAGTGGCTTCGTACGCTGCGCGCAAATAATGCGTATGGTGAGCGAACAACTGGTTTTCTAGTTCCTCGGCTCATTAATAACTTACCTACCGATCTTTGCGACAGTTTAACACCTAGTAATATTAAATTCAAATTAAAAAATCATTATTTAGATATTTTTGTAAGTTCATCATAATTTTTCTGCCGTTAAATGTATATAATATTCTGTTCTTTATTTAAATGTGTATAAAGTTTTTAATATAGAATAAGTTTAAGTATATACTTACCTTTAAGCAATGTGACTCGTGATAGCACAAGTTTTAAACCTCTGTGGTTTTTTAGTGCTATTTTTAATTTTCTTTTTATATTTTCTTTTTGTGTAAATGATAAATAAATAAAAAAAAAATCCTGAATGGGCATGTAAACAAGCAAAATTGTCGTTACTGGAGTGCAACCAATCCAAAACAAAAACATCAGAAACCGCTACATTCACCCAAAGTCACCGTATGGGCAGCGATGTCGGCGCGAGGAATTATCGGCCCTTACTTTTTTGAAGATGGAAGGGGACGCACGCTCACAGTGAATTCAGAGCGTTATGTGGAGATGTTAGACGAGTTTTTCGTGCCCCAACTGCAAAACTTTCCTGGTTACAAACAAAGAACATGGTTCCAGCAGGATGGAGCAACTTCACACACGTCCAACAGATCTCTGCCTCGAGTTCGATAAATTTTTCCGAACAAATTAATCTCCAGGCGAGGTGACATAAATTGGCCTTCACGGAGTCCCGATTTAACACCTATGGATTTTTTCCTGTGGGGTTATGTCAAATCAAAAGTTTACGCTAATAAACCGACTTCCCTGGCACAATTAAAAGAAAATATCCGTCATGAAATGGCAGCCATCACGGAGACTACCTGCCGAGCTGTCATAGGCAATTTTAGTGCCCGACTAAATGAATGCCGAGAGCGCAACGGTTTACATTTGGACGATGTTATTTTAAAAAAATAAATTCCCAAACAGTGTACTTCAATATATAATAAACATTTTTCCAATAAAGCTAAGACTTTTCTTTAAAAAAAAAGATTTAAATGTGAACTTTCTTTTGAGACATGTACCTACGTCTTACGCGCGTACAGTATCTGTTCCACTTATTCATCTGTCAGTTTCACTATTAAATTCATACAGTTGGTAATTAATAACATCAGAACACGATCGTGCTCAATGTGGAATTAGTTCCGCCACTCGTGCAGAATAGATTCTAATATGGTACAGTCGTCGTATAATTACCTACTATATATACTAATATACATAATTACAATTTATTTGCTAAGCCCAAAAGGTAGTAGGGCTAAACCACTACAGGATATAAAAAAAAAAGTATCAAGCGGAAGTCCAGAGGTCGAACACCCCCGCTGGGTACCAACTACTATGTATAAAAAAAATAAGTGACTATTACTTTCAAAGTACCCCAAATGATTTATGAGACATTCAGGATTTTTTTGAGCGCATGGGACACAAATGGAAATTACTGAACTAATTTTGAACATGAAATTCGTCTTTTACAAATGCTTTATCACTGTAACAATGTTGCTTGCAAAAGCCGTCAGACAATAATGACATTTGCTTATAGGTAAAAGGCGCAATGATGAACATTGCCATTAATTAGTAATCACTATTAATGTTAAACTTGAATGAAGCTGAGTGTACTCACCGACAACCCGCTTCTAAGAAAGCTAACGTATTCCGTGGCGGTGGCAATGGCGGTGCGAGCCACAGCCGGAATATAAATTACCGTCGAGCAGAATAGATACACTCGATAAACATTATTATGGCGCTTCCGCTACAACTGGAAGTCAGCTAGCTCCGGCGACAGAATGCTGCTACTGATCTTGTTTTTAACCGACGAACAAATGAGGAGGTTCTTAATTCGACATGTTTAGTTTTTTTTAAGTAGGTAATCTTAATATACAGATCATCCCAAAGTAATAGTGTCAAGCGGGAGTCCTGAGGTAAAACACCCTTAGAAATAACTTAAACATGTACATATGAAAACCAAAATATGAAAAACTTATTTACTTATTTTCAAGTCATCAAAGATCTCAACATAACACGAAAAGTCCAAAACGCGGAACATACATGCGGTTGATTCGGGGTGTTTTACCTCTGGACTTCGGCGTGACTCTATTTTTTGAGACATCCTGTTTAAATCCTTTGTGTGACCGACTTAATCAACGCACAGACTAAAATGTAAGTCCTAGAAACGTGAAATTTAGAAAGTTGTCGTGAAATTTGTTGTATGAGAGCCTCACTTAAATATTTATTTTATTCTATTTTTAGTATTTGTTGTTATAGCGGCAACAGAAATACATACACATACATACATACATCTGTGAAAATTTCAACTGTCTAGCTATCACGATTCATGAGATACAGCCCTGTGACAGACAGACGGACAGACGGACAGACGGACAGCGAAGTCTTAGTAATAGGGTCCCGTTTTTACCTTTGGGTTCGGAACCCTAAAAAGAACTACCTGAAATTCGCGCGGCGACGATGCGGGAAAGAAAATTTGTAAAGGAAAGTTTGTAAGAAAATAAGTCCACAAAACCAAACAAAGTAGCGAGCATTTCACTAATAGGTAATTATTATTATGGGTTGTTACTCTTGGGGTAAAAAGGTTGAACACCGCGAGCGTCATTAAATATTAGGTACTAGCATCGCGTGTTTTGAATTTTCTTAATTTTCTCACACAACGTATTGAATTCAGCATCGCAAAAATATATATAAATATGAAAAAATGCTGGAAAAAAATGGTAAAAGGAAGGTAACGTAGAAGTTAAACAGTAGAAGAATGAATTTGACCCGTCCCGTCCCGAAACTCCCAGTGAAATTTAAAAGTGAATGGTGTCGTTCTGTGGATCGGACGGCATCGGACGGACGGCGGTCGGAAATAAGTGAGGGTGCATTCACGACTCAAATATTAATTAAACTTGACTGAAAGGCCCAAAAATTCCATAAATATATTTTGTGAGCTGAATTCTGGAATCATTATTTTAAACTTCATTAAGATTTTAGATTTTTGACGTTTTTTATATTGTATTTTTTATCATAAAATATTGGATTTATAACGTTTGAGAGCACCGGAGCGATGATAAGCGACCTTGCTTTCTTATAATAAAGTTGAGGACAATAAAAATGCTTTTTATGATTCCGTACCCAAAGGTTAAAAACGGGACCCTATTACAAAGACTTCGCTGTCAGTCTTGAGCCGTGATAGCTAGACAGTTGAAATTTTTACAGATTATGTATTTCTGTTGCCGCTATAACAACAAATACTAAAAATAAAATAAAATAAATATTTAAGTAGTCCCGTAGGTACAACAAAAGTGATTTTTTTGCCGTTTAGTATAGATAATAGTACGGAACCCATCGTGCGCGAGTCCGACTCGCACTTGGCCGGTTTTTTCTTTATTACATGCTTTTATACGGCATAGAATATAAACCTAATAATTATCCTTCAATTAAATTAACTTCATTTTTAAAGAATATTCAATACCGCTAAGGACTACTTATTTTAAAGAATGCTGTAGATTTCTGTAGTAGATTTAGTTAGCACCCGTATAGTGCTTATCTTCCCCAGACGAAGTTATTTCCATTCGAAACATAAATTGAGTTGAAAGTTTCAAGTTAGACGAGTGACCTTGAGATCGTCTCAAAGGCTTTTATCTCGCGACTGTGACGCTGTCAGCCTGTCACTGCTGTCACTTCGTCAGCTGAGAGTCGAGGGATGGGAGCCGACAAGGAAATTACGGACAGCGATGGATTCCGAAAGCGTTCCCGCACGGAGCTGTCAAACAGAACAAACACTTTACAGAAAACTTCAGATTATAGAGCATCAAAGCCCATTTGAGACCTTTCAAATAATAAATAAATAAATAATAAAAATATTTATTTTTCAAAAGGCTTTCACAGAAGGTTTACACTTAATGAATGGCTTAAATACTAGGTAAGGTAGGTTCTACATAATATCATCAACAATACAATGTGCAATAATTATTAGGGTAATACAATAGCAAACACCTTAATTACCTACCTAGGTAAAAACCTTGTGTTTTGAATGGCATAGATACTCTACTTTGCATCAAGCCTTGTAGTGTCAATAACATTGACTCCTCGCTCTAACTAAGTTTACACTTGTATATAGACGCGAGGGATCCTTGCTTCGGCTGTCTACTTGGGGTTAAGCTCAGAAGGTATATCTATACTTCGTAATGAGCACATTAATAATAGTTTAACGTGCTAGAGGTCTATACTAAAACTTATAACTTAATATTATTTCAGCCAAAAATTAAAAATATTGTGTATATTCAACCTGTTTTTGAACAGTTTTTTGCTCTTGTTATTTTAGGTACCTAAGTGTTTTTGTGTTATGGAAGATAAGTGAAAGAGTGCAATCTATTGTCGGTGAAAGGTAACAATCGCTTGTAAAAATCTAAGTTGGTTAAGAGACTACGGTTAGCAAATCTTCCGTTTGCTGGTAATCCAGGTTTTGCAAGTAAGTGTTAACTTTATTTTTACAATCTCTATAGGTTGTGTTGTGCATAATTGTGTGTTTGTTTACTTTATTGTATAAGTGTGGTGCTAAAAAGTGTGTGTGACGATGTGCGAATGATGTTCTGCATGATTTAGTGTAATATATTTTATCCTTCCTTCTTCTACTTGATACAATTTTATCTGGAGTATGTGAATGTTGTGTGAGAATAACTTGTTGTATGAACAGCTTTCTAACGGATAAAACTTTGCAATCTTGGTAAAGATCGGTTGTTGGATACCTATACGGACGAGAGTGAGCTACTTTGAGCACAGCTCTCTGCGCTCTTTCGAGAGGGAGCATATTATGTGTTTTTGCAGCTCCACCCCAAGATGTTAAGCAATAGCCTAATAATGATTGGCATAAGGCATAGTATGCAACTCTCAGTTGGGATTTGTTCGCCGCATGCCTTATGTTTTTGAAAACCGCTATTAGTTTGCGTATTCTGGTCGTTAAGGAGTTTATATGAGGCTGGTAGGACATATGCAAATCTAGTGTGACACCTAGGTATTTTATAGTGTTACATCTTTCGAGTGATGGACAGTTGCAAGCAGTTGAAATAGCATGCAGGCATGACATAGTGTGAGCCCGAATAACACGTTCAGATTCTTTAGGAAGACCAGAATTACGAAGGCAAAAAGTTACATATTTGGTTTTTGTAGGGTTCAATGTGAGTATGTTTTGGTAGAGTTGCTTTGATACCAGATCAAAACCACTTTGAGCAAAAGTGTAGGCCTTATCCCAGCTCTCTCCCTGAAAGAGCAATACCGTATCGTCAGCGAAGGCTAACAACTTGCAGTCCGGAATGTTGAGTTCACATATCTGGTTCATATAAACTAGGAATAATGTTGGTCCGAGGATAGAGCCCTGTGGAATTCCATAAGTGACAGGTAGCTCGGTACTAACGTGTTCTCCTATTCTCACAGTTTGTAATCTCTCACTTAGGTAACTCCGCAGTAGCTCTAGTTCATTACCCCGAATTCCTAAACCTTCCAGTTTTTCCAGGAGCAACGGTATGTGCACCGTGTCGAATGCCTTCGCTAAATCAAGGAAGATTCCCATACACTTTGTGCCTTTATCAAGACATTCCACAATATAGCGATTTAGTTCTGAGACAGCGTCCGCCGTAGACCGTCCCTTTCGAAAGCCAAATTGATTGTCTGAGATGAGTTTAAATTTTTCTAAATAATTAACCAACCTGTTATTCAGCGCTTTTTCCAAAATTTTTGATAGAGCTGGCAAAATGGATATCGGTCTATAATTACTTACTGTCTGTTTGTCGCCAGTTTTGTAGATTGGCAGTATAATTGATTTTTTAAATGCTCTTGGGAAAACAGAAGTGGAAAAACTTAAGCGGCAAATATGTGCCAGCGGTGTAACAAGGAACTCTTTGTTTTGCTTAAGGATTTGAGAAGAA
Source organism: Hydriomena furcata (assembly GCA_912999785.1). NCBI lineage: Eukaryota > Metazoa > Arthropoda > Insecta > Lepidoptera > Geometridae > Hydriomena > Hydriomena furcata. The sequence goes on from OU538830.1 coordinate 204,811, forward strand.
ATATTGTCCCATCCTATAGAGCAATCGGATTTGAGGGAGTTTATAAGACTCAAGATTTCTGTTTCTTCTATATCTATGAGTCCGCAAGAGTTTGAAGGCGTTTTATGCGTATAGAGTGAGTTGTAAGTATTTGTGTTATTTGTACATATTTTTTCCGCTAAAACCCTACCAACACCTGCGAAGAACTCGTTTACTGAGTTGACAGTTTTGAGAGGATCAGTTCCTTGAATCAGGTCTTGTGGTAGAGCTTGTTTGGGTTTAAAATTTGTTAAGTTGTTTATAACTTTCCAAGTTTTTTTTACATCGTTGCCTGCTTTTTCAAATTGCGTTTGTTCATATGCTTTCTTTAATTTACGTAGAAGAGAATTGCAAAAATTTCTATATCTTTTATAAATAACTAGCAAGGTTTCATCGTCAGGGGAGTCGCGTTGTTTTAAATGCAATTTATCTCGATGCCTCATACATCTGATAAGGCCCGGAGTGATCCAAGGCTTTATAGGAGATTTCCGGCGTGACAGCTTTACCAAACGCGTATGCTTTTGTATTACTTTGGTCATAATTTCTATGAAAATATCTGTTGCAAGATTACAATCCAAGGCATTTATCACGGAAGTAAAATTAGTGGCTGAGAGATCAGCTTTGATTGCTACGAAATCTAGTCTTTTAATTACAGTCTGTGTCTTTACTTTATCGCGACAATTTTGGAGTGCTAGTAAAATAGTATTATGGTCTGTCAAACTATTTTCAATGACCAGGGTCATAGCGGATTTTTTAGTTTTTATGAAAATGTGATCGAGGCAACTTGCATTTCTTGTTGGGTATGTATGGGAAGGCAAGAGACCATGGTACGCTAATATATCCACGTAATCTGAAGACTTATTTCTTGCCTCGTCATCTACAATATTTATGTTCATGTCACCTACTAAAATTACATTTTGATATTTAGAAAGAGTGGAAATAACAGTATCTAAAGAACTAATGAAATTTTCCAAGTTTGTGTAAGAAGGAGAACGATAAATTGATATTATTGCAATAGTATTGCTGATAATTGTGACTAGGCAATTTGCGTTTTTGAATGCAGGTTCGTAGGAAATCGATTTAATATCTGATCTTATGTAGACCACTACTCCGTCATTTTGTAATAAGTTATTGTTAGTCGAAGTGGACTCATAACCATCTAAGTAGGGAAGATTGCAGCATTTCTGGAGCCAACATTCAGTTAATACAATGACGTCCGGTTGCATCTTCACACGTTTAATAAGAATTAGAAATTCATCCAGATTCTTAGATATACTGCGTATGTTTTCAGAGACAATAACAATCGAATTTTTAGATTTATAAAGGTAGGACAAACAGTCATCAGGTTTACATAAATGAGCCTCCGAGACGGTCACGCTATCTATGCTATCATGTAGTACTTCTATGTTATTCATGTTATAAAAAGAAGATTTCTTTGCATACACTGCGTGAAAACATACAGTGCGCGGGATACCCAGTGGGTAGGGAGAGTACTTACTAATAGTTTTGGGATAGCATAGCAGTGTGTGAGTCTAAGGAGGTAATAGAATGAGTAATGTTGTGACCTAACCTTGATATAATGTGATTGGTTATTATGTGAGAGTGTTGACATAGTGTTTGTTGAGTTCAAATGTAGGTAATGTAGGTACGGAGTGCAGCAAAAAGAAAGATACGTGGATGATGATTGAGAGCGAAAACTGTTCAAAAACAATACATCATTTTGGGCTGTAAAAACATATAGACAGATGATTATAAAACTAAATTTAAAGAAACAAAAAAGATAAATGTGGTTGTTAAAGTGCATATAACATTCTAGTCATGCACTGTGCTCTATATATTGTAATTGCACTTCATCCTTGATGATTATGCTTTTTGAGCCTTCTTCTTTGCGCAAATATATCAGTCCGTTTGAAGTCCAACAGAAAGCGTAGTTATTCCGCTTAGCATGCTCACGTGCTTTGTAGAAGAGGCCTTTTGCCTTGTATGTTAGGTACTCGCTGATGTACACCGGTCTCGGAGTGCCAGCAATGGATAGATGAGAGGTGCTGAGTTTCGCTTCATTGTTAGTTTTGTTGAAATTTTTAGCTTCATGGATGATTCTCCTTTTGAGATCAGCAGTGTTCAGCTCTAGAACAATTGGCCTGGGTGCATCCTGCTTTCCTGGAAGTCTACGTACGCTGCGTATTTCAGTGGGTAAGGCCTCTATCTTCAGTGTTTTTAGCAAGTTTTCGGTAATTATAAAAAGGTCCTTTGCAGATTCTTGAGCCTCCGACGGAATATTTCTCACCTCTAATTTGTACGCACACGATTGGCGATTTAGGTCTTCAATTTGGTTTTCCAAGTGCTTGACTTTGGCGCTGCTAGCTTCAAGTTCGTGTGCTAGTTTTGTAGTATTTACCGAAACTTGTTTGTAGTCAGAGGTAAGGACATTGATTTTTTTATCTGTTTCTTCCTTGTATTTAATTATTTCTTGAACCTCTTGTTTAATGTCATTAATATCTGTCATAAGGGCTGATAGTTTGACATCCTGATTTTGTTGAAAGGAAGTAAACAGCTGGGTCATATGCTCAGTAATACGCGTTTCAAACGAGCTCAGCGTGCTTTCAAGCTTAAAAGAATTTATGAGCTCAGGGCTGCGCAGTGCTCTTCTTTTATAGCGAATAGTATTTGTAATACCATCAGATTCTGGTTCAGTTTCTGTCTGACTTAGCTCAGCTTTAGGTGGGGTACGTTTTGTCATAGACATGGCTGAAGGATTGAAGCAAAGGAAGGCAAAGCCGACAGTGATGGTGCAATTGAAAGGTTTGTCAATGGCGAAATAAACAGCAAAGTGCAAGCGTGTCCTTGCCAGCGGTATAGTTGCAGGCGCTTTGTAATTGTTTCTAGTTAGGCACCGTACGCTCGTTCCGTATGTCGCTAGCTCCGGTTGAAGTAGTTCATGCGTAAGGTAATTTCAACGCGGTCGCTCACGCAGCCTTTGGCTCAGTTGGTACACGGCCCGACCGACACGCAAGCGGTCGCACGCTCGAATCCGACGAAAATGCAAAAATGCGTCGTCTCACCAATTGTCCGCGGCGTGAGGAAGGCCCGGTGCGGAGACTCGGGGCGCAGCGCCAAATCAACCTCAGCAATCTCCAAGGTTTAGGGCGAAGCCCTAGCAGTTCCAATAGCTTGCACAGAGACAACCGAAACACGTCCGTTTGGTACGAAAGCCGAAGCAAAGAGGATTGCATTGCGCTACATTTACTTATGTAAATATCGGCGGCATGGTAATGATGCTTAGGTAGGCATATAAAAACAATTTTAAGGTAAATACGGCAGTTTTTATTAACAAAACAATAGATAATCTATTAGTTCAGGAGATAAAACTTGCGGTACCTTACAAACTTTAAACACTAATGCCTTTCGGTTTAAGGCGCTCCCAGTCGACGATTGTTTTTGTTCGAAACGAAAAAAGAAATACTTGTGAACAAGCCACATCTCCTATTTTATAATGTATAGTATATGTGAATAAAGATGTACCCATCTTTAATCACTTCGATAAATAATCCTACCGACCGCTGCAATGACGACAAACACACGTCGGCGCGTGGTCCGCCTTAGCTTTTCGAATAAATTAATGATATAAATTATGTATAATTACTTATCAAAAATCTATTCTAATAGAAATCTAGATCTACATATTACCTATCTTTAACAATAAATCACAAGTTGATTTGAATAGTAGGTATATAAAATATTTCGATCATAAATTCTAAAACGTATCATTTTGAAATAATATCTTTATCGTGAAAAGTTTCTGCTATTATGTTTTCAGCTTAATAGAAATCTAGGTAGGAACCTGAAGTAATATACTTATAAAAATAGGAGATGTGGCTTGTTCAGAAGTATTTCTTTTTTCGTTTCGAAAAAAAGCAATCGTCGACTGGGAGCCCCTTAAGTACCTTCGAGATATACGAGAACTACTTAACTATTTCTTGCATCTAATCGCAAAACGACTGCGCTGGTGGCAGTGCTATGTTACGGTACGAAGATTGTGAAGTGGCTTCACTAAATAAATATACCTACTCAATCATTCACACATTATTTTCAAGTACCTAGGTAGGTACCAACACACTCTGTGGTGAAACGAGGCCTCTCAGGGCCCACACATATTTCGGGTAATTTTGCATTAATTAGTGTAACAATCCAGTAGAGTACTTGCTAAGAGATAATTACCGCAATGGCTGTGTGTAGAGAGCGTGGCGAAATGCTATTCCATACGTCAGCAGCAAACGCTCACTTAAGTGTCGTGCTGTTTACTCTTGAATGCCTTATAATAGCTATTCCTTAGTATAGTTTCAGTTCAAATTAGGAGACACAAATATTAGGTACCATAAGTAAGAATTTTCTTTAGTGAATCGTGAGCGGAAACTTCCATCTATCACTACGGGACAATAATTGAGGAAAATAAACTCGTACACGGAAAATATAATTATGTCTATTGTGGTATTATGATAAATGTTTTTTTTTTGTATGCATCAGCTCGGATGTATTGTGTCCGCGTTGTTGATTATATTAGTATCCAGTGTCACCGTGACAATGCATTGCACATAAAATGTGATTTTAGTAAGAAAGCATAGGTACCTACTATAAAATATTTGTAACGAAATAAAATACCTACCAAGTCTGTGAGGAAATTAGTTTTGAGTCTTATCGCTCCACAATTTCCTTCACCAGATGAAACTCTTTGCCGAGGCAAAGCTAGCCTTATTTACTTGACAATCAACATTGGCCGCTGAAATTGAAAAATATCTTAATTTTTATTTGTGTTTTTTTCGTAACTGTTAACGATATCGGACAAGTTCGGAGCAGTAAAATATTACTGCTAAATATAAAAGTATTTAAGACAAAAGCTTGATATCATATCGATGTTTGAGTGGAACCCCTGCGGCAAATTTTAGAATGCGCTACGGAATCGTGTTGCCTGATTCCGGCTGCCATTAGACAAAGCTATAATAGTTTCCAGGACAATTTGCATGTTATATACCTACTAGTATTGTTGCGAACAGAATTTCTCCAATAACTCGATAAGTCATGCAATTACTTGAAATATTAAATACATTCCCACAGATGCGGTTCTATCTATTATTTGGAGACCAAAGCAGTAATACCTAGAACTGTGCTGTAAATTGTACATTTACTTTACAATGCGCGACAAAGCTAGTACACGATTATGTACCTACTTCAGTATTCCGCTGGTACTTGAAGTGGTTTCAGCATGAATATTAATGAGACCGATCCTGTCAACACTGTACACTGAGCACACCTGTAATTACTAATTTAGCTTCCACAAAGCATGAAGAAAATTATAAGAAAGATCGAATAGTGTTGACGCATCACCAATATTATGATCGATCATACTATCCGTTTAGAGTGCAGTAAAGTAGAAAACACTATATGAAACAACGCTGTATGAAGCAATTAAATGCGACTGCAAAGAAAAGAAGAACGGAAGGAAAAAAACTATTTCCTTTTGAACGTTCACCTGCGATAAATCTCGAGTCGTCCTTGCCATTAGCCATCTTGCACTTATTCCTACATCCCTCGAAACGGATATTAGTTTTTCCTCTATCTAAGCGGTACGTAAAGTTTTCCGTGTACCAGTGGCCACTTTCGTGTAGTCGTCAGTCCCCCATTTACAACGCTCCAACAAATATGACCGCCCCAACATTACACCGCACAAGTTTGCAACTAAGTACAATAAGTCGGTTAGTGGCAACTGGGAACTCCGCCTAAACCCCGATTCTATACATAATGCATTTGTATTAGGACTTAAGTCCCTCGGCTCTATGGCTCTCGATAATGTTCTCAACTGGAAAGCTATTCAGAATTTGAGAGTGAAGTTCGGCTTTCAATCGAGTCAAGAAGGAGTGAACAGCACTAAGCACCATCATAATTCGGTATGGAAATCTGCATATTCATTGTAAGTCGATGAGCAAACTGAGAGGACGAAGTTTCCGATGCAAAACCAATATCCCGATTCGAGCACTAATCCCGTCCGGACTTCGATACCCGTCGCAATCGGAGCTTCCAATCGGTAATTTGATTTTACGCCTCTCCTCTCAATATCGCATGGCGAAACCTCACCATGCCTAGTGCCTACCATTTAGGTATATCTGCACCAATACATTTAAATTCAGTTTAAACTATGATAACTCCCGACGATGAAGTCACACGATACTACATTTTGAATCGATGAGACCAACAGAACATGGTAATAACGTGTTAAAGACCCGTCTAAAAATCTATAGTTTAGTTAGACCAACAGAAGTTGCTCAATGCTCATATGCATTCAACAACTAGAAAAAAAGCTGATGATCTTCAAACAGCTGAATAGATTATCTATATTTATAGTCAAGAACACTCTTGAATGAGTCTTTCGAACTATTATAACCTACCTTACCTTTTATCCTAAACTTATCTTACTCGTATATTTTATATTTTATTTATATATACAATTCTTGCATTATTGACTAACTGACTACCTGACTTATTTATCAACGCACATCCTAACTAAAGCACTGATCTTAGAAACCTAAAATTTGAAGTGTTTCGTGTAGGAGTCCACTCAGGAGCATTCTTGCCTACGAGTATGGTTAAAGACATTAATTTCTCCAAATATATACATTATTATTTTTCAAACTATCGTGATTAGCGCTGAACTTTGCTTAATCTAGGTTATTGCTAGGTGCCTTGACACTAAACTGTCATGTATCGTAGTTGTTAATATTTTTAAATATAAATGCGGCTACTTAGGTACTACGTTTTAACTTGTATTGCTGACAGTATTCGCCGATGTATTCTAATATTCGCGATGCTCTGCTCATTATGAAGAGCAACAGAGTATTGTCGTCGAAACGTCAGTGCAGCAACACAAGTTGACAAGTGATATAATTAACCGTATCTCTATTTAAAACAGTTCTAATACTGTAACTGGGAAAACACTAGATTATTTGGTGTAATAATGAAACCGACTGCGATCGTCAGTTCAGTTACAAATTCAAATTCAAAAATCATTTATTTCAATAAAATCACAAGGATCACTTTGAAACGTCTTAGGAACTAGGTGAAGCTACGCCGATTCCACGCGACTAAGCCTAGAAGAATCAGGCAACAAACACGGCTTGGGGTCTACCTTTTTTTTTATGTTCCTTTCCTTAATGCTATGTAGAGCTCCAGTGTGGTGCCAATCGAACAAGGTGAAGGCTCAAACAAGAATAATAATTAAAAGTACCTACTACTCAAGTACGTACAACAATAAAAAAAATAACTAAAGAGTTTCAGCACAAATTCACAACGAGGTAATATTATACTTTTTCCTTGATCACCAACGGTTGGGGTGATCATAATTTCGAATTTTTAACGGACTAGCGTGTGTTTTTGTGATGCAAAATTCATTATGTATCGTGCTTTGTATTACAGAAGTATTGATCTTAAAAAAAGCAATGAAATGAAATTTAAGAACCCAAACAACAATTTTAAATATTTGACTGTTCAAACACAGCAAGAAACTGACGTGCTACTCATTTGGATCAGGCTCGTGAACTTCACTAATACTACCGTAATGTTTTAAATATTAAAAAAAACTGGCCAAGTGCGAGTCGGACTCGCGCACGAAGGGTTCCGTACTATTATCAAAACGGCAAAAAAATCACGTTTGTTGTACGGGAGCCCCACTTAAATATTTATTTTATGCTGTTTTTAGAGACATACATCATCTGTGAAAATTTCAACTGTCTAGCTATTACGGTTCATGAGATACAGCCCTGTGACAGACAGACGGACAGACAGACAGACAGACAGGCAGACAGACGGACAGCGAACTCTTAGTAATAGGGTCCCGTTTTTACCCTTTGGGTACGGAACCCTAAAAACGAAACTTTTTAATAATATTCATAACACTGACGAGATTTCGCCATGTGCCCCTTGTTGAGAGTGAAAGATGACTTGGATTGAAACATGGGATAGGTACTACTTGTTTAGTTACTTCGCTACCAAAGCCGCGCGTGTTAGCTAGTAAGTATATAAAATATGTTACGTCCTCATGTTAAAATGACCTTTGACATAAAAGGAATAAGAGCGATCGTATTAAATATTAGACAGTTTGTGTAAACAACAGAATTGCAACCAATATAAAATGAGTCAAGAGGAAAACTAAAAATACATTAATTAGGTAACCTTTACGTAATCACTTAAGACAGAAGGACCCTCAAGTAGGGACTGAATAAATTAACCGACTTGGTATTACATGGATCTCACAACTTTTTACGGTAGAAGAACTGTGTTGCGAGACTTGGCTTTTTTACAAGTTATGTTTTTGATGGCATATATTCTTACAAGCTAAAGTATATCATGTAATGTAATGGCTCTATGTATCTAATGGTTGCAAATTTGGTAAAGAAAAGAGCCACTCAGGACTAAAGAATGGTGTTGATTAGATTATCATATTTTTTCTGAAAATGTCTTTACTAGTTTTGATGTCCTGTGATATTTTGATGATATTCGTTGGAAAAACGATCAATCCGGTGGGTATTGATAAAAATGTATTTGGGACCACCTGTGGGAGTCTTTCTCTGCATCTAGGAGCATTTAATGGTCCTATTTTGATACTTGAAATTTTAGTTTTTTTTGTATGGGATGAGTCTAGCCGGATAAGTGAAGTGCGTGTCGGGCCACGAGCAATATAGAGTTTCGTAGTTTACATAGCTAACAATATATTAAGGCCCTGTATGTCGACGATTGCTCTTTTTCGAAACAAAAAAAGAAATACTTCTGAACAAGCCACATCTCCTATTTTTATAAATATATTACTTCAGGTTACTACCTAGATTTTTATTAAGCTGAAAACATAATAGCAGAAACTTTTCACGATAAAGATATTATTTCAAAATGATACGTTTTAGAATTTATGATCGAAATACTTTGATACCTACTATTAAGATCAACTTGTGATTTATTGTTAGAGATAGGTAATATGTAGATCTAGATTTCTACTAAAATAGGTTTTTGATAAGTAATTATATATAATTTATATCATTAATTTATTCGAAAAGCAAAGGCGTACCACGCGCCGCCCATGGATCAGTACCACTGTGACTACTGTCAACGTCAGACGTGAGTTTGTCGTCATTGCAGCGGTCGGTAGGATTATTTATCGAAGTGATTAAAGATGGGTACATCTTTATTCACATATACTATACATTATAAAAATAGGAGATGTGGCTTGTTCATAAGTATTTCTTTTTTCGTTTTGAAAAAGAGCAATCGTCGACATACAGGGCCTTAAGTAATTTTCAATGGAATTTGTACTCACTGTAAACAACCTATTGCTTAATTCTAAGAAAACAAAATGCATTAAATTCTCTTTGCCTAGTGTGGTGCATACTCCGACTAACATTGAAATAAATGAAGAGGCTCTTACGCTTGTTAATTCGACTACTTTTTTAGGTCTCAATATTGATGCAAACTTACAATGGGGACCTCATATTGAAACACTTGCTGGTAAATTTAGTTCCACTGCTTATGCAGTCCGCACGATTAGGCGGCTGGCTGATGAAGCTACAGCTAGGCTAGTTTATTTTAGTTACTTCCATAGTATAATGTCGTATGGGATTCTTCTCTGGGGGAAGGCAGCAGACATTCAAGTTATTTTTGTTTTACAAAAACGGGCAGTACGTGCCATTTATAAAATGAAGTCCCGGGACTCCTTGAGACAAAAATTTTAAGAAATTAACATTCTCACTGTAATCTCACAATATATATATATATATATATATATGAAAATTTATTGTATACTCATAAGAATATGGCTTTCTTTAAGAAAAAAAGTGATGTACATAGTATTAACACAAGAAATAAGAACAAATTGTACATACCCAAATTTAGATTAGAAAAAGTGAAGGGGAATTGTATACTATTTTATAATAAACTTCCTGAAAACGCAACAAAACTTCCCGTTAGAAGATTTAAATCCTACATAAAGAAAAATCTTATAAACAAAGCGTATTATACTGTAGATGATTATGTAATGATAAATCCTCTTGGCCTGATGTCGCTCTGCCACTCGACAGCTAAATATTAATTTACTTAATTTTATTTTGTGTAACATTTGTCTACTTTAATTATTTTTAAGCAAATAGTTATTTTATCTTTAAGTTTTAATTCTAAATCAAGTGTACCGTGTGTTGCTTTTTGAATTTTGAATTTGTGCTGAAGCTCTTTAGTTATTTTTTTTTATTGTTGTACGTACTTGAGTAGTAGGTACTTTTAATTATTATTCTTGTTTGAGCCTTCACCTTGTTCGATTGGCACCACACTGGAGCTCTACATAGAATTAAGGAAAGAATCATTAAAAAAAAAGGTAGACCCCAAGCCGTGTTTGTTGCCTGATTCTTCTAGGCTTGGTCGCGTGGAATCGGCGTAGCTTCACCTAGTTCCTAAGACGTTTCAAAGTGATCCTTGTGATTTTATTGAAATAAATGATTTTGGAATTTGAATTTGAATTTACTAAAAACAGTTTATTTTTCAAACTTGTATATCCTTCTTAGCTGTGATAGTTTTGCTTTTAACATCAGTATGTGTACTACTACCGTGAATTTTTTCACGCCCCCAAACCCAATAGTTTTTCTCTTAGGGGTGACTAACAAACAAAAACTAACAAAAATTGGCACTATAAGCTTATTAAGCTTTGTTAATATTTTACAAACCAATTTCTTAATCGAAAAGTTTGGGGTGCGCGAGAAAAAAAATAACATCCCCACTTTAGGTGTAGGGAAGGTACCCTAAAAAAAATTGATTTTCAAGATTTTATTTTACGACTTTGTTGACATTACTAATATGTATAATAACTACTACTAATATAATAATACATGCCAAATTACAGCTTTTTAGTACTGATAGTCTCCGAGCTAAGCTGCGGGCACAGACGGACAGACGGACGGACGGACGGACATGGCGAAACTATAAGGGTTTCTTGTCTTGTAGACTACGAAACCTTATAAAGATACCACGTCTTAAAAACAAATCGGTGTACAAAAATTATAAAAAATACATAACCCTTGAATTGAGAACTTCCTTCTTTTTTTAAAGACGGTTGAAAGGGTGTTTTTATGACTGTTGTATTAAATGACCGTGATAAACTTTCCTACATAAATTTATCCGCTTTAAGTTCTCATAGGCTGCACTGTTTGAAACATTAATTAAACTAGTGAGCGTGAATGGATATAATAGTGTTAGGTACTGTGTCATTGAAACTCAAATTGTTCCGCTGAACGCCCGTGGTTCCGCGAAATTAATTCAATTTTAGTCAGGTCGTTGAATTTTGTTCTATTTGTTGATTTTGGCGCTTCTTTTGTAGTTTGGTGTAAGAACATCGTATAAGAAGTTCCTAGGTGTGGTACAAGTATCTTCCGGAAATTCCCCATGGCCGTCCCCCACATGGGGATATCAGGATTATTATTCCTGATATTCCCCCAAATTAAATTGACCTACCTCGTGGGGGATTACAGGAAAGCAGATTCCGGAATAGTCCCATATACGACCATCGGGACCTAAAGTTAAACCAGAACTTTCATAATCCTTTCAACCACTGAACAAATACGGGAATTACCTAGTAACTAGATGTTTTTGTCTTATATTAGACCTAACTTAGTTTAAAGTTTCTGCGGTGTCTTGGAAGACTTTGTATTATGCAAAGATTAAACTTTATAACCGGACATCCTTATTTCTTCTTATTTCATAAAAAGTCTCCCCCCCCCCTAGCAGATACCCATAAATCAGTTTAATAAGGAGTGAATGAGCCCCGCAAAATGAATAGATGGGCACCGGAAGGGCCCGTCAGGGGAGGGCAGTGGGAGGATTAAGAGGGGAGTTAGGGGGATGTTGGAAGTAGTTAATTCAGCAGCGGTTCCGAAGCCACAAGCCGCGAGCTAGCGAGTTATTGCGTACACACCGCCCCCGGTTAGTGGGGCTGGGCGCACTACAGGCGATACAACACTTCATGAATAATAACAAACTTATCTATAGCTAAAGAAAATGTGACAAATATTAAACAATATTACATGGCTCTCTTGATAGGTACCCGAATAAAAAGCAGCATAGTTGTACGCTATTCCAGGTCACGTAGTTTTAACTCTTTTTTTCATACTGGTTTTCGCATTAATTGCAAGAACTGATGTGTGAATCAGCAGACGCAGGCGACACTACTTGTATTTTATTTCACGATAACGGCGGGCCGTATCCTCTTTGGGTAAAATTCCACAATGAAACCTATTCTTAATGCAATCTCATAAAGTTCCACTGAGTGTCTGCCCATGCCTTTTCAAAATGCCTTGAGTCCAACGTACCTTACGCCATCCACCGCAAGCTCACACCCACGCATTCAGAACCTCAGTGGATGCCCCGAATAGACATACCTTCCCTACTGCAAGCTCCAAATATTTACAAAATTGCTAAGGGCATGACATAATCGAATGCTGAATCTTTACGATCGGAACAACCCATACTAGATTAATCGTCAGAAATGATGGCTTTGTGAGATGAACACCGCGCTAAGCGATGGTATGTAGCTCGACATCGAACTTTTGAAATACCATCAAACAAAAACCTCAAAGCGAAAATTCCATGCTTTGACTTTCTTAAGTTCTTTACTAGGAACCATTGTTATTTAGGCCCATTGAATTCGAATCCATTACTAATTAGGGCGCTATTATGACAAAGAGACTAAATTATCGGCATTTAAATAGGTGTACCCACTTACCTATTTAAATGGCGATAATTTGGTTTTCAAATAACTAGTGGTTCGTACCCAAACAAAAATCTCGTTTGGTCAATAGTCGTAGATACTTAGACCAAGTCCATGACAGCAATTTCACATTTAAAAAGTTGTTAATTATTTGAAATCACTAGTTATTCGATTGAATCACTATCGGATTTTTTTGCAGCGAGTTTGAGCATTCATATTCAGTCCCATTTTTTTTACATCTAAATAATCAGATATTTTGTAGTAAGTTTATGTCGAATTTCTGTTTAATTAAGTTTTCTAATTTACTGCTAGACAGTTTTAGCATGTCATTTGGGACTTTGTTATAGAAGCGTACACATTGCCCTTATAATAATTTCTTTAGTTTAGTGAGCCTAGTTGGAGCAACGAGTTTATATCTGTTTACATCGTCACTATTTTTCTTATATATTTTATATTATTGCGAGAATACGTAAAGTCATTATAAGTATTAATTTCTTTAAACATGGATTCATATTCCATGTCTAATTCGGAGTAACCAACAGTCAAACAAACTTACGAGTAGGTACATTCATAATAGTCGACAATGAAATCTCGCTTCGCTCGGCCAATAAAATTAGTGATAGATAACCTACCCACAAGGTTAGGTAACCCAATTAAAATGTAAAACTGTGTCGCATCAAAAGACTTGTAATTTTATGGTTGGCGCAGCATTTTAGTTAAAATCTCCCCAAAGAGCACTTTGCGTGTCGTTCGAGTCTTTGTTGTTGGCACGCTCTCAGTTCATAAAATCACGAAACCTAATAAAATCCAGATGGTCAGTGAGTGACGGCGGCTGGCGGCGCGCGTTCAAAACTAATTATTGTCAGTTAAGTTCGTTGGAGGCTTTTAGGGGCATTAGCGGTGTCATAATCTGTTACTTTTATTGCGGACTCGTGTTTCATGTCGCCCGCTTAATTGAGTTTGAGCATCGGTGTGTGCCCGCCCCACTTATGTGCCTAAACATTTCATTTCAAAAAATTAATTGACTTCAAATAAAACAATTCATGTCATAATGAGATTTCTCCGCCAAATAGCTTTACTGCGTTCTGCTTTGAAAGATATCGATGCCGGTGGAGTTACAGGCACATGAAACTTAACAGCACAAGTTTATGCCTCAAGTTGGCGGATGCAAAGCAGAGCATCGTCGGAAGCATCTGGGTAGGTATAAAAACCTACGAGAGGTAGTATTTTGTTATAGAAAGTATTACGAGTAATATAATTATATTATTATACACTTAATTATAACCAACTTATAATTGCAAATGTCAATTATCACAAATGAGCATCAGTAAAAAGCAGATGGCCAAATTGAAAGGAGCTAATTCTTGCATACATTCATCATGCATTTCGCAGAAATTGAACTGAAAATTCCTAAAAATGCTGAGAAACGGCCAAGAATCACAATTTATGCCCTCCCTAAATAATTAGCTGGCAAGGTCAGTGCGCCCTATTTCAGTCGTTTGATTTGCAACTAAATTGCCACCCTCCAGTAATCCACTTTAAAATGTGCAAGAGCTGTCTTTCTAGCTTAGCTAGCTTATTTTATACTAGAGCTTTTTACAAGTAAAAATAGTTTATTTGCAAAAGGAAGAATTCTAGGTGCAAATGTAGGGAATTTAATTCGTTTAAAATAGTCGTGACTTGAGCGAATTCTTTCATTCTACCTGCTATACGAGTACCTTCCCAATGAGCTAGGCGAATTCTTAAACCTTCCTAATAATGTACTTTGACTACCCTAGATTGCTTTTGTCTCTAACTGGTAAAGACAAAGGTACGTTTAAATCGCAGCTAAACTTAGTAGACTTTAGAAATAGAGGGAAGTGTAGGTGTGTGGCGCAGTAGAGATGCGACGGGCTGTCTGCACGAGAGCGTGTCAAGGCCCCGCGAAAATATCCCGTCTGGGGTCAGAATGCTCCCCGGGAGGGCGGAGGCGAGGCGAGGCGGTGCCGAATCGATGGGGCCTCGCTGCATTTGTTACCATTGCCGAATAGAATATTCACAGCGTAGAGGACGTGACGACAATTTCTAATTTCCAATAGGTGCCTAAATCATGTAACTTCCCTCGCTCTCTGTTCATAATTGAGAAAGGAATTTGTAACTTTGTGCAACGCCCGCCACTGAACGGGACACTCAATATCCCGATTCGATTAGCAAACAGGGTCTCGAAGCCGCGACACACTCGAGGGTCGGAAAACTCTCGTCTCGAGTGGAGGCCGTGACGTCACTCTGGAGCGTCATTAATTATTTCTCGTCCGAAGCCTTTGTGCCCGAAATGCTGAATTACAATAGCCGACCCATTAACTTCATCAATATTAATAGCCGCCTGTTGTGTCACTCTTATAAGCTGGTTCTGTGACCTGTAATTTAAATTATTCAGTCGAGATCATGAGGACGGCGGCGGCGGCGGCGGCAGGCGCTGAGACAGAGTAAGCCTATTTATGTTCATGCATTCATAATTAACTTTCGGAAATTGGTTTTCGAGAATATGGTGAAAACCAACAAACGCGTTGTATCAACAAGAACAAAATAAAGTACCAAGTACCGTTGCTTTGGTTTTCTAAGGATCGGCTTCTATCATGATGGCCGTGATATGGCGGGTGGGATTTTCTACCTTGTGTCAAAAAATAATGTACACCGTATTTTAGCTGCAATAGGTATCTACATACGTCAGTACATACTTATACATTATAATTTAGGAATAGACTAAGATATTAATTAATTGCCCCTAATAAAATAAACTCCCAGTTGCCGTGTAGTAGGTACCTAACTACTAGTATTAGTTCGCTTTAACATTAGAATTTACGTGTTCCTTTGGAAAATACCTACCTCCTTTGTTCTTGAATATTTTACCTACCACTTCACCTTATACAAAAAAACTTTTCTAAAAAGATAATTATTAATTACTTTCGAAGCTTTCCTCGCATTTGTGCTCTACTTCCTCGTAACTTTCATGCGTAACAAATAAATACAATCAAATGGAATGCAGCCAAGTTCCAGATGCAGGTGCTCAGTATATAGGGCAAAGAGGCTCAGAGTCACAGACTGGCTGGGCTGGGAAGCCTTGATGTGTCGCCAAGAATGCTGGCGGTGGCTGTCTTCATTCCAATTTAAGATTTAAGGGTTCGATTTGACATTATTATATTTGTGTGATGAATGAACTATAATGATCTTTGTTCTGTGGCTGGATGTTATAATGTATTTTTAGTACCCATGTAATCACAAAACTGTAAGTATTCTATCAAGCCTAGCTTAGTTTGGGCTAGAGGACACTGTGTGAAATATCCACCAATATCGACTATTATTATTTTCTCAATTTTTAACACCATTATTATATATAGGCATTCATAGATTTTACCACACAAACAAGCAATGTTGTCTGTGTGCCGACAGATAAAACTAAGTATAAACAAGGCAAATAAAATAAAAGAATAGATATCTCTTCCAGACTAACCTACGAGTTTATACAGCTTCAAGCTGTAAAGTCAGTTTTATTGTTTACGTACTTGAGTAGTACTTTTAATAATTATTCTTGTTTGAGCCTTCACCTTGTTCGATTGGCATCACACTGGAGCTCTACATAGCTTTAAGAAAAGGATCATTAAAAAAAAGGTAGACCCCAAGCCGTGTTTTTTGCCTGATTCTTCTAGGCTTGGTCGCGTGGAATCGGCGTAGCTTCACCTAGTTCCTAAGACGTCTCAAAGTGATCCTTGTGATTTTATTGAAATAAATGATTTTTGAATTTGAATTTGAATTTGAGTCTTTCTATTTTCTACATCCACCATCAACTAGATCCGTCCAGAATAAACCTTTCAAGTTGAAGAATAGTCTAGCCTACCTAGCCCCTAGGCAAGAACTCTAAATAGTGTTATCTAAATAAACGAGTAGTATTTCTTTAGCCATTTAACCGAACAGTTTACTGCCTCGATAAGTAGCTGTACAGTATTATGTTTGAACGTTAAACTCGAATACAGATTTACTCGTATGAAGCAGAGCCTTTCGGGGAATTTCACCGTTTGTCAGCGGAACGAGCTTTTCAGTGAAGTCATGCACGAAGAGCGTTGCATGCCCCATTTTATGGCAACTCTAAACGCAATTCTATTTTTTGTTTTATTCTATTATTTGAGACAACAAATAGCAGAACTCGTATTTTGTATACTAGGCAAAACATAGGTAAATGATAAGATAAATTAATGTAAAACCGATAGGTACTAATATCCACAACTTACAACATGTTGAAAAAGTAATCTTGCTACATTTTAATTTAAAAATATAATACAAAGTATTAATAACTACCTAATATTTTATTAAATACGGAAGAGCGTAAGTGGGAATTAAAGTATGTACCAACTACCTACTTTGATTATATATTCCATGATAGCTTCTGGAAATTTACGAGTATAAATTAATTGTCTTTTCATTTCTGGCTAAATCGCGAATTCGTTACGTTTGTTTTCTTTAGTTGAACTCTCCTGTTAATTGATTTTACTCTAAAAAAAGTAACGATCGGGGCGGTGCGGCGGCGTCTAGCATAGTTTTAGCGCAGCAACTACGACGTAGCAGCTACTGCGTAGGTAATATCTACGGCGTAGCAGCTACAAACCGTACTAGAGCTACAAGTATACCTATGTTATTATTCCACCTACGTACCCAGTGTATACTTTAGCTTTTTTAACTAGTATCTATCGCAGTTGGTTATAGGTAAGAATGCTCTGTACCCGCTAAGTTAAAACATTTATAACCAATCTTCGCAGGGCCGCAAAAGAGAATACAAAATAATGCAATTACGACATTAAGGGTCGTATAAAGGTAGGTTACTCGAAATAATATCGGTGCGGTATAAGGGTACCTAACAAATTAAGATCGTCGTAGAGATCTGAAAGAGAAATTATGAAGGCATACACCTCAGCCATAGTCCTTAGACAATCGGATCTCTCCTTCTTACGAACAGGGAAATAGTCCGGATACATACAAGATTGTTTTGGCTTAGTTCGTCTTTCTCTCAGGAAATGAGACGAGGTCGTTTGATAAGCAGGTAAGTATCTCATTCCTATTTCAATTACCGGGAAACGATAATGAGATGGGCTCAACCTTTAGCTTCAAGAATTACGTTGGCACAAGTGGGATTCATTATATAGGTAGGTACCTACTTACAAAAGCAAATACACAAAATAGCGATAAAGGGCTTAAACCCGAAACATTCCTTCAGAAAGTCACGTCCCATCGACCCAGGAACCTCGGGTACCTACACTCATTAAAATACTACCTACGCCCTACGGCTTTCTCAAATTACTTACACATGATATCAGTCATAAAATATCAGTTTTCACGTTTTAGTGTCGCTTTGCATTTTTGTAGGAACGCTTTCAGATAAGTTAGAGCAAAAAGCTTGTTATGTTATCGGCAAGAACGAGAATTGATGGTGCGACAATGGGCGATCTCATCAAAACTTCATTTGAACCTTCCGACCGACGCGACGTTCCCGAACGATTGCGATAAGGCGTTCATAGCCGATACAACCTCGTATGGAACATTCTAACGCCGAGGAGCCCGCAAGTGCTATTAGCTTCGAGCGGGAGTATGTGCGAAGTAATAGCAGACCATGAAGGAATTTCAGGCAGGTGCTTGGGTACCTACCTACTGATGTTCTATTCTAGATAGCAATATAGCATTGCATTCCACACGATCTAGCTAGCTAGACAAATATCTTGCCGCGCCCCAACCCTCACCAGTTAACCACACCGAGACGAGCTTTGCTAAAACTACGTTTTGTTCGTCGTACATTGCCCCTTTAAAATGGAATGCTTTATGTATGGTTTTGTTTGAATGAACGTTCTATGTTCAAAGACAACAAAGCTTTTTCTTGCAAATGCATCACGCAGACACCATCATGTCCGCGCTTTGGTCGGCTTGATGTGTACCTAACTAGGTAGGTACGTGAAGCTCCCCGCCATTCCACCATAGTTAGCATAGACATGAACAGAACACTCTACTCTTGGCACCAAAAAGGAAATATTACTATGGACACTGGACACTAACACTACCGTTAAGGCGCTCCCTGTTGACGATTTCGAAACGAAAAAAGAAATACTTCTGAACAAGCCACATCTCCTATTTTTATAAGAGCAATCGTCGACATACAGCCCCTTAATAAACCTTAGTTTTCACTAGCTAGTGTTTCAAAATACAAGTTCTACCCAATTCACCTAGCTCCTAAGACGTTTCAAAGTGATCCTTGTGATTTTATTGAACCTGCTTACTAAATCTATGTTGACTTCTATACTTAATAATAATATCATAATAATAATATTATTTTCCTCTTTATATAAAGATTTATTATATTATTTTCCTCTTTATTTTATAATATAATATAATATTTGATATATTTGATTTGATTGTTTGTTTGTTTGTTTGTTTGTTTGTTTGTATCGAATAGGCTCCGAAACTACTGAACCGATTCAAAAAATTCTTTTACCATTAGAATCCTACATTATCCCTGATGGACATAGGCTATGTAGTATTTTCAAAAACGTTAGGGATCCGTATGAAAACTTCGAAAATGTAACCCAAAGTGTGAAAAAAAATCCTAAAAAAATCTTTAAATAATTATGTCCAACTATTACAGTTATGTCACAATAACTACTTTTTCATGTTAAAATATGCAATGGTAACGCCGCCTGTACAAACTAGGCCACATTATTCGTACCTGGGTATTAATCCTTATCCATAAAATCACTTCATTTGCAAGGCCATATCAGTACCTGTAAATTACTTTTTTAATTATACCATTCCCAAATTCCATACCATTCAAAAGTTATTATGAGTGTAATAATCTATAGGTACTAATATTATTATGAGGAAAGATGTTTTGTATATTTGTATGGAATAAATACAAAAACTACTGGATATATTTCAAAAAATCGTTTACTTTTAGAATGCTACATTATCTCTGAGTACCATAGGCCATATTTATTGTTTGAAAAAAATAGGGATTCCTATTAAAACTTCGATAATGTAACCTGGGTAAAAAAATACCCATAAAATCGTTATAATACGTTACTCCCGTGCGGAGCCGGGGCGGACTGCTAGTTTTCTATAATTTAATTACTTTGTCAGTTTCAAGTTTAAAATCAAGGTACCTACCTACCCACCTACTTATTTATTAGGTACGAAGAACAGTTTGTTTAAGTAGGTAGTTAAAATATGTAATTATTATTTTATTCAGACGAAGTTACACGTATATGGGTAGTTATAGCACAGACAATAATTGTGAAATAGTAATGTAGTAGGCAGATAAAAAACCGGCCTGAACCGACCGAATGACCATTTAGATATACCATTATAGATTTATGTAAATAATTAATGTAGCACGATCATTTACCTAGTTATCACGAACTTATGTTTATGCGAATATCTATAAAGCCTATATAATGGGCACTAGCGAGGTTTTTTAAGAAACCTTATAAGCATAAGCATAGTAGGTAATCATGAACTTCAAGTTTGGTGCACTTGGATACATAATGGTAAAGGTATTATAGCAAACACGTCACTCAGCTTTACACACGTCACAAGACAATCTTACGACCGTCTGCAGTCAGCTCAGTAAGTGCCCACTCGTTCGGGCACTTTATCTGCGCAACACGCCTGCCACAATAAAAAAGCAATGAACCGTCCTCATGCGTGGTATTAAAGCATTACTCTAGTTTCAGCAAGCGCTGTCGTTTGCGAAGAAACAAAGCTGCGACTACAGAATCCTTCCTTTGTGCGTTAAATAACATTTGAAATGAGGCTGAACAAATAGCGGTTCGCGGAGTATTTGCACACGGCTTCATTACGCCTGTCGCGAGTGTGCTTACTATATCTGCTTACCTTACTATATATACATTATACACACACTGAAATATAGGTATATAACTAAACATTTCAAACAGCGCCATCTAGCTTCAAAAGCAAAACTAACCTCACCTAATTCTTATAATATTAAACTAGATTTGCACTTACCTTGAAAATACATCATTCAAATCATGAGCTTGTTGGAAACATCTCGAATATATTATTTTTAATAGAGATATTTATGATAAGTCTATCCATCGGGCTAGGTAGGTAGATACCCACCTAAATATTTTTTAATAAGTAAAAAAAAAAGTAACTATATAACTATCTATTTATACATAATACTTACTTAAGTACTTAAGTACATACAAAATAGATAATGAATGTTCGTATTTTACAAAATTTAAGTATAACTATCTACCAAATTAGTTGAAATATATACCTACTTACTATAATAAAATAATACCTAACTAGTTACTTACATACATAATGTAATATTAAAAAGTGTAGTGTGTAAGCCTTTATGTACTTACTTTATTAAGTACCTTACACTGTAAGGTACATAATAAAGTAAGTACATAAAGAAACAGATTGAAAAATTCAAGTGTGTTGTATTGTTTGAAATTACGTAAGAAATGCGTTTGAATTTCCCGCATTTTAGTTACAGAACCATAGACAACCAAGAACATCATGATTTAATTCCATGCTACCGTTTCTCTTTTATTATCACTTTTCGTTAGATTTCTTGACGAAACGTGATTTAAAGTAGGTATTTATATAATTGATTTATTATCTATTCACGACTAGGAAATAGTTGTCTATGAAATATAACTAATATTTCAACAAGACTAAACATATTAGCCAACATTCTGAAACCAATTCTAACCTAAAATAATGAGTAAACAAACATTGGGTTCAAATTGAATCATGTAATAGTTTCTCAATCAAACGAAAGTATAATGAAATAAATCACATAATTAAAAGCAAAGATAAAGTTTTGACTTGTACGCCACATTAATTTGTCCGTTCAAAAATCCGTTTGCTCAAATAAAGTCAAATTCTGACTTTGACATTTCGTTTTCGCGGTAGATGTTGGTAATTTTCACAAAAGTAGTGTGATTCTATTGACGTTTACAGTTTTCACGGTTTTATCGGTCGGTAAAATGAATTGAAAGCACGGAGTTCCAGGCTAGATCTAGCTTTCACAAAGCATTTACTCGGTAAGTTCTATAAAAACATATTTGACGTAGGCCATGAAATTAACCACTTCCGTTTCAAACAGGAAAAGGAAGTGTGAAGTTATGGCGGATGCCTCCGCCCAACTATACATCCTCATCCTGTTTAATTTCGATCGATACATCTAAAAAAGCGCGAAACAAAAATATTTTGTCTGACTGACTGAATGATCCCATCCCCTTTTAGATTAGTAGGATATTTCTATAATGAAGAGAAGAGTATCTAGAATAAGCAACAAAAGCCAAACAAAACAAGTACCTACTACCACTGCACTGTATTAAATAGCCTGACATTTAAATGTATTTTCTTTGAAATCCAATAAAACAATTTACTTACATAGTAAGTACCTACCTACACATACATTAAATATTATATATCTTGAACAAATTCCATTGTGGAGCAATTAGGCAGATGGCAATCATTTTGTTACTATTTCATTACCATTTTTACTCTATACTCCTATAAACTTAATATATATAAAACTAACCACACTACCTAAATAGGCATAGGTTATTTATTCCTATTTTATAGGTTGATATTTTATTAAATTGGAAGGCAGGCATAATACTTTCATGTTAGCAATACCTACTTACTAGCAATTAATTTAATTTCAGTTCATGAAGATGGAAATTGCAGAAGAACTTGGTCCAGATGATATGATAGTGCATCGGATGACCCCATCATCAATTCTATCGGTTGGGATTTTATCTAAGAAATATAATTTGCACTTTTGGATTTAATGCAGAGAACTATAATAATTCATTGTTGGGGCTTTTTATTGTTGCCTTAAATATTAGGTAGGCACAAAGTAGGTAGTACCTACTTGGTATTGGTAGGTGGTAAACAATCTTTTTTTGGATTTCAATTTCAAGTTATGTTACCTAAGTAACTACCTTGTGTAGTGTGTTGGGACATTTTGAACTTGCCTACCTACTTTCTACACTACATTATTTAAAGGTTCAAATGCCTGGCCCGGAGAAGATGTTCGCCTTGCTTAGGGATTACAGTAGGTATAATCAATTTGAATTATTTTCTTATCACTAAGCAGTTTTACTCAATTTATTTTTTGCTTGTTTTATTAGGTACCTATAAGTATAAAAAAGAAGTAGCTACCTACCTAGGCCGCTGCCTAAAATGAATAAGATTTAGAATAGATTTGATTTCGTTTCAGCCCACGGATAGTGGGTTGGCGAGGAGCGGAGTGGCCGCATCGGGAGCACTCGGCTCAGGGGAGTTAGGCAGAAGACTGTTGTTGGCTGCCAGACATGGAGATACTCCTCTGGTCTTGGATCTTATGGCCAAAGGAGCGCCCTTCACCACAGATTGGGTAACGTTAACACTACCTAACATTATTTCTTTAATAGAGATTATTTCAATAATCAAAATGATAGAACACATTTAGAATTGGTACTTACTTTGCATTTTATTTTATTGTTACTACCTACTAATGATTTTATGGCTATTTTTTTTTCATTTACATTATTGAAGTTTGTTACTCGGAGATAATGTAGCATTCTAATGGTGAAAGAGTTGAGTTTATTCTTTACAAACATACATGCATTGCATACTACCATTCCAGCTAGGCACGTCCGCATTGCACGCGGCTGCTGGCGGCGCACACGTTGAGACTTGCGCCGTTTTATTAAGAGCTGGAGTTTCTAGAGATTGTAGGACCAAAGTGGAAAGAACTCCTTTACATTTGGCTGCTCATAAGGGACATGCGAATGTGGCTTCATTGCTGTTGCAACATCGCGCTCAACCAGACTGCAGGTAACGATAACATTCAACTTGACATATACATATAAGATAACGGCTGATAGAGAGAAATGGAAGATTGTGTCGAACCTCCCAACATAGATGTTTGTTCTGTGTAGTTCCCATAGTACCTACCTGCAAGCTTTGTTTAGTTCGGTTCTAGATGGCGCGCTGTGAAATGTCCACCGATATTTATGAATCACTCATTCCAAAGATATCTTCAGAGATCTGAGAGGATGTCTACCGTACTTGGGGATCACAGTCGTGATTCTATTTAACTTTCCAGAGACATGTTGTACATGACGCCATTGCATTGGGCGGCCGAACGAGGCCATTTAGAAGTAGCCGAGATCCTTCTGAAACACGGTGCTGACCCCTATGCCATATCCAAGTTCAACAAGACTCCACATTCCATCGCTTGCGAGAAGAAGCATCAAGATATCTTGAAAGTGATCGAAGACACGATTAAGGAACGCGAAGCGATCAAATCGGTTGAATCTTTGAGAGCAGCTAACGGTGAGCTAAAACATCACACTCTCGCCAAAAACATTCACTTATACAATTAAGTTTTCCCTTGAATTGCTGATGTTTCGAGATAATTCAGGATGCTCTTCATCATGAGTAGGTATCGCCCGATCCTTCGATCAGTATTCGCCTATTTCTAGTAAAAACACAAGTTGTTAACCGATAAGATGACTTAAACATTAATATGTCTGTAAATATATTTTGTGCCAATTTATGCTGTAATCGAATGGATCTCCTTCGAAAATAAATAATAATTTTCAGTTACCGTTTAAATTGCAGAGACCGAAGCCAACGAATCGCTACAAAATTTGCTCGATCCGATAGAAAGTAAGTACCTTTTTGTCAAGCAAGTAACATTTTATGGACAAACATTTTTGTATGTTGATTCTTAATCTAAGATTTCGTGTTTCAGGGTTGCAAGAGCCGCCCAGACAGAGAATCAAACCGCCGCCACAACCGGAACCCATCAAAATAAACCTCGAGAGACCCCTTGAGGTAAACAAATAAATAAATAAATATCGGTAGACTAAGAGATTGTTTTAGTAAGTGTTATGTTTCGTTCCAGACATCTTCCGAACAAGCGGAGGCGGCAGCAGCGATGCTGAGACGTCACGGAATCGCTTTACTCCCACGTGACTCTGGCAGCACAGTGCTTAGTGCGCTGCAAAGTGGTCGGAGCGTTGTACTATCGGGTAACGAATTACTCATTTATATTTATACCGCAAACCGATAAACGATATTATCGTGACAAACGTCACATCGTTTCTAAAGTTGACGTATGATCCTTAACTCCGATAACCTCGACAGCGTAGTGGGCGAGTGCCCAACTAAAACGTAAAAGGTGCGGATTCGATTCCCGCAGCGAAACGATTGTATGCATGATCTGCAAATATTTGTTCACGATCTGTGCAGTAGTATAGTAACTATAGTAATCGTAGTTTCTGATATCTACGACACAGGAAATCATGGTGTGAGATCAGGATCTATATATACCAACGGGTAGTATAATTAAGAGTAAGACTGATGGATTATTAACTTCAGACGCCGGTAAGCTGATGCTGAAAGAAAGCAGCGAGATCCCTCCCGTGGTGAAAAGCACCCCAACCCCCATCTCAACCAGCAAAGGGGTAGTTCTCACCGCAACCCCTGTCAAGTCACCCCCCAGGCAAGGGGTCAAGATATTCACACTCAATAATAAGTTGCTGGCAATGCCGAAAGAGAACAAAGCGCCGGTTAAGAAAATAATCAACCCGCATGATAGTTTACAGGTAAATATTTGTGGACATTACACACAACGCCATCTAGCATATTTTCGCGTAAATACAGGAAACCGACCGTAAACAAAATAACATTGAAATTCCTAAAAATCTAAATACATTTTTTGGGAGAATAAGGTAGGTAGCCTATATATAATTTCATCACAATCGGCTCAGCGGTTTGGCCGTGATAACTTCTTTACTTTCGCATTTATAATATTAGTCAGTACCTACCTATAAATAATATTTGAATATAAAATTGTCCTTAGAGAACCACAAAACACTAATCAAACCTATGGCTATATGATTGAACCACATACAATAGCACGTTTTAAAAGTGTAAACTTTGTTTCTAGATCCAATACATCAAACTCCCTTCGGACGCGAAGATCACTCCTTCCAAGTCCATTCCCATGAAAGCTAAGAATAAGCTTCATTCTCCTTCCCAGAGTCGTCCCACAGTGAAGCTCATGATGCAAAAAGCCAACTTGACCAAGCTGATCGCGGCCAATGACAATGGATTGGAGGTAGGTTTATTCAAAATTGTACTCTTACTTTAAGGTATACTTATACTTACACAAAATGAATGTCATCATCATTCAATCAAAACGGATGTAATACTCTCTAATTAAAATTGTCTTGTGTTAATGTTGTCCACAGACAAGTATCTCGTCACCGGAAGTAAAGCTGCGCACCGAAGAGCGCAATGTATTATTCGTCCCAGAAGAATTCCTCACCAACAGTTCCCCCAAGTACCTCCGAAACCAACTACTCACTGCCCACAAAACCATAGCATCGCTCAATGCAGAAGTCAACACGTATAAGACGAGACTAGCCAAGTACGAGAACATTTAGGATTTAGTGGTTCAAATGAGGAAAACATTTCTACCTTGATTTTAAATCGGGACACGAAGCACAAGCGGGGAAACGCATTTCACAGGGTGAATTATATTTTACTGTTATTTGAAAAATAACAAGGATCTTACGACTGAATTTTGAAAGATATTAAATTCGCATTTATCAGAGGTAGGTATGGAAGTAGACTTTTTTCAAAGTATAGAAATTCCAAGCAATAATGCTCTACTGATCCTAATATAAAATATGATTAGGTGTATTGTAAGTCTATCACATGAAATAATAATCAAGAGTAGATTTTAGCTAGAGAATGCTGGAAAACGGAAATAATTTAGTGGTTGATACAAATGAATGAGCCACGAGAAGCTGTTGTTGTTTTTTACTTTTATAAGAGAATATTTACTGATCAGTTAGACAGTTGCAATCTGTACAAATTGTATACCTTGTTGATTTCTATAAGAATAAAGATACTGAAGTTTTTTTTAATCTGTCTTTATTAATTAAACCTAGATATTGCAGTTTAAAACTATAGGGTCATCAATATTCTCACAATTTGTACTTATACAATCCTCTTGGGTTTATTTGAATTAAAACTTAGTTGATTACTGGCTTCACAATACGTTCTTGATTTAACAAAAGTGGCTACCAGCCTGCCTTTTTATTATCATCCATTATATAAATTCATCTCATGAAGGAAACACATTGTTCTCACTCATCTTGACTTGAGATTTAGGAATATCTGTTGTGGCCACAAGTCAGTGCTATGTATGTTCTCTTCTCTGTTTCCTGGCAGTGAGTTGTTCTCTAAACTGCGAGAGAATGGCGTTCTCTCGCTTCGCTCGCTCCTCCTTGCTGAAAGCAGCAAGCGCTCGCTTCTCATCAGCAGAATAGATCTGGTTCTCCTTACGTATACGTACAGCCTCCATACGACGATGTCTGGAAAAAGAAAATGATAGATAAACATTTTGTAAAATACAATAAACAAATATTGGTGGACATTTTACACAGAGCCGTCTAGCCCCAAACTAAACAAAGCTTGTACTTAAGAATACTTATATACTTACTTTTTTTTTGTAAATACTTATCCAAGGTATATCATAACACCCAGACACAGAACAAACATCTATGTTCATCACATAAATATTTGTCTTGGGCGGGGATCGAACCTACAACCTACAGAAGGCAGAGCTACTTCCAACTGAGCTTTGAGGCCAGTCAATGCTTCACATAATTAGAAAGGTCACATTTATAGCAGCTTTCGTACCTGCTTCCACTCATGACATATCCCACCGACTCATATGACGCGATTTCATCTGACGTGAGCCCGATCTCTCCTCTCCTCGGGATCCTCTTGCCCTCAGCCACATAAGCCGCCATCGCAGCCCCCTCTCCGGGCAACAATGCTCGGCCAAAGTCCTTGTGGCCAAGAAGAGGGCCTGAGCGAGGGGAGGGCCCGTAGGCCTCGGAGGCGAGGTCCTCATCTCTCCCAGGCTTGGATTTGGCGCCTGTTACTTCGTGTTCTTCTGTCAAGTAACAAATTGTACAAATTAGATCTATGCAGACATTATTAATGAGTAATTACATTTTTATTCATAAAAATTGTGAAATTGATTGGCACATTGTTATTTAAAAAAAAAAACAAGATTTTATTGTACCTCTATGTCAGCATGACAAATATGTATATTTTATGTCATTACAGCTTTCTAGTACTAATAGTACACTACAAAACCCTAAAAAGTGTGATAAGTTCTTGGAAATATCCTTTTACTTGTTCTTTCATGACCTGTGTTCCTGATCTTAACTCTCTCAATAGTAAGGAAGGAATAATGATGAACCAAACCACTAAAGCTTTGTATTTGACTTACTTCCTTTCTCTACCCAGATTTCTTCATCTTCTTTTTCACTGCTACTCCCGCTGCTACTAGAGGAGCTCTTAGCCTTTTTCTTTGCTTTCTTTCGTGCCTTCTTGGCCTTTTTGAGCTTCTTCTTCAGTTTCTTAAGTTTTTTCTTGGAGTCTTCCTTGTCTTTAGATTTTTTGCTCTTTTTCTTGTCTTTGCTGTTATTGGCTATCTCTTGTTGCTCTAGTTCTTCATCAGACCTAAAATTACAACACTAAATCAGTAAATCATTTTTATTTTCATCAAAAAGTAAAATTTGAATTTGATATTTTAATTGCCCTGCCCCAACTAATTTAACTTAATTTTTTTCTAAATACCTATGATGATTTTACGTCTGATGATAAATTTGGAGCATGCTAAGATTTTTTTATTTATTTAAGATCACACCACAGTATCAAAACTAGATTTAAAAAGATATGATGTAGTTCATATCTTTTTAAATCTAGTTACTCTGCTCTGCTTACTCTGCTCTCAAGGGAGACTTGCCCCATACAGATGACATGAGAATCTCTCCAATCCTCTCGCGCTCTTCTCTTCTTGCATCAAAGAATTCTTCTTCTTGAGGCTTGAAGCGACCTCGTGGACCTGCACCTCCACTGCCTAATCCTAAAACAAATTCATTTTAACACACATGCACAACATTATGTACATACATTATAATTATAACCTTTTATTATGATTTGAGTACAATTTTTTTAATATTTTCAATCATGTTACAAGCAAATATTCTCTAAAAGGAAAGGCTTTTTCATAAGTAGCAACTCTTGTAGGGTCATTGCGCTGGTTTCGCGACCACCGTCAGTATGCGACCATTTCAGGGACCTGCTGCAGAAATACTAAGAAATTAAGAATTCCATCTCTCTTTTCCAAACGAAATTCTGGTCTATACAGAGCAGGATAGATCTATTGTTCTTACCTATTTGAATTGGCACCATAGTATTACCCGAAATTAAACAAACCCACGCTCATTTCGGCGCCCGCACTCCTCGCGTGAACGGGTTCACGAAATTACAAAAAAAATAGTGAGCACGTGCTGCTTTCGGAGTTAGTATTTAATTATTTATTTATATCATGACTGATTGATAGTGTTTTTATTGCCTAAGAAAATTATTTTTCTACGCATTTGCGCAATTTTTATAAAGAAAATATACAAAAACATGTAAAATATTGAGTGGTCGCATACCAAAATATAATTTTTCATGTTATTTGACTTTACGACCACATGGTCGCAAATTGACTGTTTGATTGCAAACTTTATTTATCTCCCTTGTTACTTTAATAATAAAGGTTACGGATTTTGTGACTTTTTTAACATATTCTTAATAGCGGTTTTGTTACCATCGGTTTGCGACCGCATAAACATTCGTAAATACTGTACAAATATATAATATGATTGTCTAACATACCCCAACTTTAGTTTGCGACCGCGGCCGACGCCAGTTTACGTCTTAAAATGTATGGGAATTTAACGGTCGCATATTGGATGTAATAATTTGATATATTATTTTACGACCACTATTATGTTAGTATTTATATTACAGTTTTGGTACAGATGTTACAAAACAGATGATTAGAAATAAAGAAATTATTAATAATAACATGATAATGTAGCATTATTTTTAATCAATTATGTGTAATTCCCCTTTCAGACAGTGGTCGTAAACTAAAGTAGGGGGTGGTCGTATACTAAGAAAATCGGTCGTAAACTAGCATATCACCCTATTTCTCAATAAAAAATTATTTAAAATTAAGTCTAATAATTTAAATACATATTTAAGGTTTTTAATATACCTTGATCATATATGGAACCATGACAAACCCTTTCAATAAAAGTCGAGTAAATATTTCATACTAATAAGCTGACCCAAAGTTGGGTACCCCGCTAATCGGTCGTAATCCAGCGCAATGACCCTACATTTATAATTATTGAGCTACCTTAGTATCATACTATTTACTACATAGTATGAAATAATTAAAAACACTTTAAATCCAATTACAAATAAAACAACCAACAAATTAGCTGCTATGTCTCAAAGATGGTTGACCTAAGGCAGGTGGCCGGATGTTGTAATTCATAAGCCAAGCTTTTCGCAACATGTGTTTCAACATGTTGTGCTGATCCCACATGAAGTGGTAAAAGGACAAGGAAATGATGATGGATTAACTGATATGTTCCTTTACTTACCACCACCAAGGCCTCCTCCATTATACCCCTGGAATGAGCTCTGTTCTCTATCTCGAATTCGGTCATGTGGTTTATCAAATTTGTGTTCTCTGTTGTCATCCCTGCTGCGCCCATTATCTCTGCCACTTTTATCCCGATCTTTGCTGCTCCGGTCTTTTTCTCTACTGCGTCTGTCGTCTCTTTTCTTGCCACGATCTCTACTTCTCTCGCGTTCTCTACTCCGACCTCTGCTATCGTCTCTACGAGGCTTACTTCTTTCGCTTTCCTTGTATCGTTCCCTACTGTTATCGCGGTCTCGACTCCACCGCCTTTCCCGACTGCGATGTCTCTCAGGGCTACGGTCTCGATCAGAACCCATGGTACGCTGAGTCGCAATTCGCAAACAAACAATCTACTTGCAGTTTACTTTTTCATTTACATTATTTTGTAAGCCACGCACAATTATTTTGGCTATGCTTATTTTCTCCAGTCTCCACTCAATTCAATAATTAAATTCCAAATTTCCAAAGGAGGGACACCAACCAGCACAGCACAACACAACAACGAGACAACGAGATATTTTCTTTTTTCTTTCGCTTTCGCTTCGTTTCACTTCACGTTTCACTTTCTAGAGCATGTCGAAGTCGCTGTCACTCACTATGTCACTGTCATTTGTTTCGTGTCTATGGTTTTATGAAAACCAGTTTTGCCAACCTTCTAAAGGTAATAAAAATTAAATTCTCGCTATAAACACAATGAATTCTGCAATAGTGAATCTTCTAGAAGAATATTTTACAGAACTGGCAACATTTTTACTGCGGCAAATACGTAACATCCTGTATTGATTTTGTGCGCGCACCTTTTGATTTTCCGCATTTCCGCCCTTCTTTTCGTTCCCAGTTATCCACAACTCACCCACGATTTTAATTTTCCTTTGCAATTATGAAACGTAAACCTTATTTTTGGTTGAAATGAAGCTATCCACGCCTCGTTATTCATGTTGTTTGTTCTTTCAACTTTCATTTATCGTTTGTGATTTAATTTTCAATTGTGTAAGCTTATTTCCCCGAAGTCGAGATGGTCTCCTTGTTTTATTCATGTAAGTACAAACTAATGGATCTAATTTAATATTTAATACAGGTTTATTCTGAATAATGACATGTTTTTTTTCCTCAGTTTCCAGGATTTATTCCTGGTGCTCTCCATCACCTCCATGCTGATGACCCTGTTCTCCACCTATTTATTTCAAGTGAGTATACAAATCTCAACTTATCTTTTTAATCATTTGCATTTCAACGAAATTCCCACTGCAGTATGCAACTATGCAATATCGATCGTACTGCATTGCAGTACCTTGCGTAACAGGGCGTGTCCGATGGGGTGGTTGTGGGTGCAACATTTTGGAGCCGAGCTACGCTTTTGAGGAAGTTTGCCGACACTATCGTTTAATATTTTCTGCATTATGTTAATTCTAGGATTTCATAGGTACCAGGTACCTTTACCTAAGTACATAAATGTATCATGTTGTGTTCAACCTTTGCCTTCAATGCAATGTTCTCAGGCTGGCCTCGTAGAAGTCCTCGTGCGCAAGTTCCGTGCCTTGGGCCTCGCGTGCTTAGCATACGTGCTGAGCACATTGGCGTTGCACGGCACTTGGTTATTGCAACGTTGGCACGAGCCGCTTGCAGTGTCCACGCCTACCCTCATTTTCCTGTTCATTGTGCATCGTTGCTGTGAGTATACCTACTCTAAAACTAAACTTGCTTCGAGTGGGTCCGTGTAATTTTACTCCTATTTTTGGTTAGGTACCTACCTACAAGTAAAATCAAAATAAACGAGGGCTTCCTTTGTTTAAAATAAACCTACATTTGGTTTACAAATCGGTTTATGGGAATAGAATAAAATATGTACCTACAGTAGTAATTAGTAGCTTCCGCCCGCGGCTCCGTTCGCGTGGTACCTAGGTACTGGGATAAAAGAATCAATAAACTTCCGCATATATTTTTTTGTGGGAATAGGAACCTGCTTACTACCTGCTACTTGTTCTTGACCTTTATTGCGTGAACTCTGGAACGTTATCTACCCGCATGCTAATGTGAGATAGGCTGATAATAGGTATAGGGTACCCATAGTAGGTATAGTAGATGTAGTGTATACGAAACAATAAAGTTATCAACGTGTGCGTTAGCGAGTGAATACGAAGACAGCCGAACGATCACCGGGGCACTCAAGCCGAGGCCGGCACGCGAAGCGGTCACGTCTGATGGATATATATCATTCGAGATGTTTTATTTGATACCCAAGCAACCTGTACAAGTGGCGACCTTGCCAGTGGTTACAACTATTTACGTAAGTAAACAAAAAATAAAACACAAAAAAAAGGTAGATCAACGAGTCGAAACTGTTTTGTCTTACAAATAAAAGATGGGAAACTTACTAGATTGTTATTACAAATAAAATACGAACAAAAATCAAAGTTAATGTACCTAAAACGAAAATCTAAGATAATGTACCTAATTATTATCTTTCTAAGGTGCATTTTATAATGATTCTACTAGCTTATCGGACTAGTAGGTAAGAGGAGCGCATTTATCGCCTCCATACTACCTTCTGGTCGACTTGTTATCATACATTTTGCATTAGAATTTCATATCGTTTATTCACACCTACCTTCTTTGATAGGCAGTAAACTTAGTAAGTATGTATCCTAGTCTGATATTGTAAGAAGGCAATTACTGTTTTCGCGTTGGTTGGTACCTACGAGTGGGCATTTTATTATGCCTGCATAGAAAAACGAGATGTGTACAATGTACATAGATACAGTGGTACCTCAGGTTTGAGTCTCCGACAAAATATATTAAACGATTTGTAACCATAACTTTTAAGTTATATAACAAAACTATTTATAGTTTTGTCACGTTTAATTTTATTTCATTTGGAAATACTCAACCCAATATTAAGAAAATATTGAAACGTTTATATAATATAATTACTATTATCATTGTCTTTAAATAGACCATCCATCCATCCAAAGTGAAATAATACATTATGCATTTGTTTTGGTTACAATCATTTAACGAACACCTGTATTTGTCGGTTTCCAAAAAACTAATTGGGGTATCACTGGATAAAAGAGGTAGTTTGGATTACCAAACGGTACCTGTAAAATCGAAAATAAGAAATGATAGTTTGACATAATTGACAAACGGTATCTAAATACATTTATGGTATGGTTTAAATAAATCTGAATGGAAATGATAGTTTGCCAAATTGACAAACGGTATCTAATGGTATGGTTTAGAGAAATCTAAACAGAAGGTAATATTAAAGTTTGACAAATTGACAAACGGTATGGTTTAGAGAAATCTAAGCGAAAGGTAAAATTATAATTTGACAAAATTGTCAAACGATATGTAAATATGGTATAGTTTAAGAAATCTGAACGAAAGGTAAAATTATAGTTTGATAAAATTGTCAAACGGTATCTAAATATGGTATAGTTTAGAGAAATCTGAACGAAAGGTAAAATTATAGTTTGATAAAATTGTCAAACGGTACCTATCTAAATATGAAATAGTTTAGAGAAATCTGAACAAGGGGATTTACTATCATTATAGTTTTCCCCATCAAAATGTCGACTTTGATGTGCTCAAATGTAGCTCAAACAGTTATTGACTTAATAACGTTTAAAAATCCGTATTTTTACAACTGACTCGCACACTCACTGACTTTTATAGATCAAAAACCTAACTTACTTCCAGATGACCTAGAAACCTGAGATTTGGCATCAAGGTAGGTTATTGGGAGTATACAAAAGAAAAAGTTCAAAAAGTTAACTTAATAAGTTAAGGACCAACGTTATTTGACCCGCGTCGAGTACGAGCGGTGTAATAAACAGTGGTTCTGATAGTTATTGATGAGACCTGCAATTATTCATTAGCTGGCATCATTTAAAGATTTGAAACGTAGTCTATGTTAGACTGTCGAGATCAAAATAAACTAATAAGGCTTACTATCCAACGGGTCGGATTAACGACAAAGTCGTTTCATTACACATAATTATATTATGTATCTGTGAAGGTACCTAACTTGTATTTAAATAAAATATTTTATTTGGTGTTTTTAACCATTTACGTCGTGTTATGTAAGTTTATGTACATATTGCGACCATAAAGGTATTTGATAAAGATAAAAAGCTGTAAGTATGTACCTGAAAAACAAAAATAAAATATACAGATATTCCATCAAAAACATAAATGTGAAATGATAGCCAAGTTAATTATAACTTATGTATGTTCTTCTTATGTCAACGAAATCGACAAAAGAAATGAGATCTATGAGTACCAAGTTCTGGGTAGAAAATCCTAAAAAAAAATAGTTACAAGAACATGTAACATGTTCAAAAAATCTTGAGCTCAAGATTTGATTTGTTGGTGGAAAAATTAGCCAAGGAAAAAATGCATTTCATCGGCTTAGTGAGGGTAGACATTATAATCACCTTTATTTGTAGTAAAGGCTTGACAGTGTTCGGTGTTTATTAGTTGACTCGAGAATACTATTAAAAAAATAATAATAATAATAATAATATTGGAATTAATTTTGTTGCCATGCGAAAACATGGTAAATTTTATTGACGACATCGTTATTTATGTAAGCGACGACGCCCAACATGATGAGAGAATCAAAAAAGTATTAGTAGTTATTACCCGTTCTTTCGAATAAGAGCAAATGCTTATATAGTAGGGTCAAACAAATAAACTTATTTGGTCATCGTGAGAGCTTCACGTAAAGGTATACATACATATAGAAAAAATAGAAATAGAAAAAAAAGGTACTTAGGTATTTAAAAAATCTATTGCTGTTGCGCTGTGCCCGATATGACATGTATAAACGTATGAATGGTGATAGAGACAACGGCACCTCGGACCCAATTAAATTCTTAATGATGAAATCGCTATTTCGTATTCTCCTGTTTTCTCCTTCAAAACTAAATCGATTTTAATATTTTTTTCAAGAATAATAAAGAGAAAGATTTTGCTTTGCCTGTATGTTTTTCTTTTATTATTTTACATTCGTCAAATTGGTTTTATGGACGTCTGAAGAGGGCGATAAAACTGGTAAAATTTTGTGATTTTAGAAGGCTTCTAAATCATAAACTAATTAGTTTTTGGAGAAAAACATAACATAGAGGCATACAATGGTCCGCATAGATTGTATGGTCGAAATATTAAAAACATCATTATTCAGGAAGGAGACAGGGAAAAACGAGGAACGTCGAGGAAAATGCCTGCCCAGCAATGCTCTTAAGACATTAGGATACTATGATTCTAATGATAAGACACAAGTTTACGCTGACGCTAGTCCTGTCGGGTTAGGGGCTGTTCTTGTCAAGAATGGGTAGCCCCGTGGGCCAAGAATTATTGTATAATGGTAATAAAAGTCTTCTGATCGCGAAAATTGGTATTGCTAAACAGAAAAAGAAATTGGTTTTGAAGTCAAAGTCAAAGTCAAAGTCAAAGTCAAAGTCAAAGTCAAAGTCAAAGTCAAAGTCAAAGTCAAAGCTTGAATTCATTGCTTGAAACACAGGTGTAGAAGATGTTAATTAATTACATCTACCTGGATGACTAGGACAATATTTCATTACCCGGAAATACGGACGTTTTCTAAAAATGAAACCTAGCTAGATCGATGTATCGCCCGCATACTAAATTTCACGAACATCGTTGGAGCCGTAACCGAGATTCAGATTAGAATTGCCCGTTTAAAGGTATTAGATAATTATGAAACCAATGTACTCTGCCTATGTGAAGTCATGCAATATGAAATGTAATTAAATGAT
This sequence comes from Hydriomena furcata, assembly GCA_912999785.1. Classification (NCBI taxonomy): domain Eukaryota; kingdom Metazoa; phylum Arthropoda; class Insecta; order Lepidoptera; family Geometridae; genus Hydriomena; species Hydriomena furcata. Next base: position 241,010 of record OU538830.1, read on the forward strand.
ATACCTAATAAAAATTACAAAAAATAATAATAATATTTTTAAAAAGACAACAGTCATACACGGAAATAATTAGGCACATTTAAAATAATAAAACATAACTAATTACAATTAGAATTTACAAGATTTCTATCATTCATGTAATCGTCTATGGCATAATAATATTTGCTACTAATAATTTGGTAAGTAATCATAAACCTTTCGAGGTAATATTTGGGCCTAATTAAAAACCGCGTGCAAGAATTATCATGGAGTCTGTACAGTACAGTCATGATGAGGTAATTGCAATTAGTAAAGAACTATGATAAGATGCATGTTATGAAATCACTTTAGAAAATTTTTAAAGGTATGTTTGCTTGCCTTTGAAATAAACAAAGAAATAATATTATTGATATAATACATAATAGTAATAATATTATTATAATATTATGCATACTTTCATAAAATCACGCCTGTTTACTAAAGAGGTAGGCAGAGACTACGGCTTTCCACTTGCTACAATCCTGACACTTCTTTTGCTTCATTCACTCTGATCAATTGAACGTTGCGAGTACGCCTACAGTGACACACATGCAGATCTTGAAACGAAGGATATGGATGCAGAGATGAAGATTTAAAAGAAAGAAGAAGGATAGGCGACGACGGAAAAGTCATCAAAGATGCAATCGAAGAAAATAAATTAGACATGCAATGATGCGATGAATGAAGTGATGTTGTATCAGAAAATGAAGCTAATGGAAAAACACTAAGTTAAGTAAAAAAGGGTTGAAGGCAAGTGGAAAGTCTGATAAAGATAAAGATAGTTTATTTGCTTGAACACAATGTAGGTTACACAGATATTAATAAATACTATTTTTGAAATGTTTATGTAACTACTAAATAAATCATATGTTAAAGTTAATTTAATTAAAATTAAATAATTTATATTATAAATTAGTCTTACCTAACGATTGAAATATTGTACTTAATGATCTGATGTAACTAGAATTAATTATTATTGTTACCAGGTTGTTACTAGAATTATTATTTCATTTTCTTTTTGTAAAAGGTAGATGTAGTGTATACGAAACAATAAAGTTATCAACGTGTGCGTTAGCGAGTGAATACGAAGACAGCCGAACGATCACCGGGGCACTCAAGCCGAGGCCGGCACGCGAAGCGGTCACGTCTGATGGATATATATCATTCGAGATGTTTTATTTGATACCCAAGCAACCTGTACAGTAGACATAGTCAACATTTAGGACTGTTTTTTGATCGCCAATATGATTTTGAGGATTTTTTTTTCATAACATGACTTATTAAGAAAAAAATATTTAGATTCGGATTCGATCGATTCTCGACAATTTCAACATCACCTAAATATCGCGGTAACTTTATTCCGTTCCTTAGGGCTAAGACCTTTTTTGAAAACAAAGTAGGTAATGTCAAGAGTCAAAGTGTAATTCTAGTGATTCTCAAACATTTTCACATGTGAAAATAGCCGTCTTGTAGGTATGTAATATAATTATGTACCTATAACTAGTTGTGCCTCGCGGTTTCACTTGCGTAAAACTTAAAGAAAACACTAATAATTACCCAGAGAAATAAATTCCAAATTAAAAATAGAAGCGGAACACAAATGACAACGAAAAATCCCGATTGCACAAAATATTTCAAGAAAATAATTGCACGAACAAATCTTTCACTTATAAATTTGTTTAAAATAACAATCATGCAAAATAAGCTTTTTAAAATCATTAAATTATTATTGCACGACATTTTATTCTTTAAAATAAAAAAACAACGATCTATCATCAAATTACGGATTGCACAATTTTATATTATATTTTTTGAACTTTTATATCCGTTTACAAAAAAGATATCTGATTAGGGAACTTACTATCACTACATAGTATAAAGCAAAGTCGCTTTCCGCTTCCCGCGTCTGTATGTATGTATGTTTGCTTATATCTTTAAAACTACACAACGGATTTTGATGCGGTTTTTTTTAATAGATAGAGTGATTCAGGAGGAAGGTTTATATGTATAATACATGCATAATATAGTAGAGAAACACTGATAATTTTAGAGGTTTCTAATGTGATGTCGTAAATAAACACATTTTTTTGCGCTTACATTGCAAATGCTGGCTGAACCCCACGAGATATATCAAAATAATGTACTACAGTATTGTACACCTTAAAAACGTCTACAAAAAAGTCCACGATGGTATTAGAAATGTCTTACGCACAGCGAAGCGGGCACGGGTCAGCTAGTAGGTATATAAGTTTTATTATAATCGTATGAATTCAATTCGATTATTAAAATTAAATGATATGTTGTGTATATGCTGGTATGATTAAATGACAACAAATTTTGTATTTCAGTGTCTCCTTGGTTCTACTTCTTGTACAAGCGAGCGGCGCTTCGCGTGAGCGACCCTCGCTTCTACGAAGACATCGATTGGATCAACCGACAGATGCAAATCCGTTGATTTCACCCGCTTTCACCCTTTTTTTTAATATGTTTTAGCCTTTTAGAAAATTTCACTGGGATGATGAGCATCATTTCCGTAGAATTTTCCAAAAGTTAAGCGGGCCACACACCTTCAGTTGAAACTGAGCTGACTGATGTCAGTTCGCTCGTTGTTCGACTGAAGGTGTGTGGCCCGCAATGAACGATAATTCAACAACTCAGGCTATGCTCAACGGATACCGATTTATCTGCCGAAACTAATGTAAATAGATAAGTTACTTCTAAGTAGTATTAAGTTAGGTATAGTGGTGTTCTTTCCCTTACAATGTAAGTTAGGTTAAAAACTCTGCCGTAGGTACATAAGTTGTAAATAAAAAACTAACAATAATGAAATATTAAGTTTTATTTCCGAATTAACATTAATGAGAAGAAATTAGCACAGAACGACTTACAAAATTCAGTATTTACACAATACATTTTTATCGACTAGCATTTCTAAAAATTTTACAATGCATAAAGTCAATAACTTTCACAAATGCACCCATTCACACGTTGTTTGGGCAAACCTTTGTTACTATAAAAGTAATTTGTACCTACAATCGCGTACAGTCAAAATTACATTTTGACAAGTCTTGAGTTGTCAAATTTATTACGCGTATCCTAATTTCCTTTCGCATCAATATGTACGGTCTTTCTAAATGAATAAACAGTACACCATTTGGTACTAAAAGTTCGCGCGACAAAGAGGGCAGGTCATCTTGCTGCTGGAGAGGAACCATTTGCGCTGAAACACAAAATATTGCATTATTTTAACTTGCCTACTTGTACATTTACAAGCTTTTTAGGGTTCCGTACCCAAAAGGTAAAAACGGGACCCTATTACTAAGACTTCGCTGTCCGTCTGTCTGTCACAGGGCCTGTATCTCATGAACCGTGATAGCTAGGCAGTTGAAATTTTCTCAAATTATGTATTTCTGTTGCCGCTATAACAACAAATACTAAAAACAGAATAAAATAAATATTTAAGGGTAGCTCCCATACAACAAACGTGATTTTTGCATTTCTAGCGACATCTAGTTTAATTTGATGTTACTATAGATTGTTTAGATTGCTATGTCGGTAAAGCAGCGCTACTTTACCGACACAGCAAGATGGCAACAATCAATGTGACAGTAAGAAAGTAGGTATTCGACTAAAAAGTTTTAAATTGAATTAGTTATCTAGTTAGTTAGTGAATTCATGTAGTTCGTATACCTAGGTAGGTATCTATTTCAATAAAACAAAAAAACCGGCCAAGTGCGAGTCGGACTCGCACACGAAGGGTTCCGTACCATTATCAAAAAAACGACAAAAAAATCACGTTTTTTGTATGGGAGCCCCCTTTAAATATTTATATTATTCTGTTTTTAGTATTTATAACCCTTCGTGCGCGAGTCCGACTCGCACTTGGCCGGTTTTTTATTTAACTTGCCTTGTTAGTTCGCGTGAGTATGTGAGAGTCTAATCCAATTAAATTTTAAACCAGTTATAGGTATAGCGGGTCCCAATCTGCAGGGCTATTTTGTAAAAACATGATTATCATGTTATGATGTTGAATGCAATACCTTATGTTAGAGAATACCTAATCTGTGCACTTTTCATAATAACTATTCACTATTTATGCACCTATACCTACCTTAAAATACTTCCCATTTTAATATCCAGTGACGTTCGATCGCTTATAATTTGTATGCTTTGTTGTAGACAAGGTAACATTTGTTAACTTTCGACTGTCAAAAAATGAAAGTGAGTTTCCACTGAAGCGGAGTGAAGCTCGTAATTATCGGATCGACTATTTGGAGCATTGTGATTGGACAAGTTTAGTTAGGCTTTTGTTCTCTCACCAGACACACGTTGTGAAACTTGTTCTTGCACGTGTGGCAGAACACATTTGGCAATCGGCCTGTGGCATGATGAAGTCGGCAATAGCAGATGTAACATTGAGGGGCTTTCTCCATCTTGTTGTTCACGCTCACAGTCCACATCTTTAGCGCGTTCAGGATTGTACCGTTCTGGAAATAAACCCTTATTACTCAACATTTACCGACGAAAAGGGGCTTTTTTTATGTTTGACCGCGTATATCTTTGTACCTCCTTCTTTTTTTTCTATTGTGTAGGGAACAGTCCCAAGTTGGTCCTATTTCAATGAAATCAATGTAGGACTAATAGTTTCTAACGTCCCTTGATTTTTCGATCAAATCATATTCGGTGGTGGTGTATTTTTGTTAAATTCAGGAATAGTACGTTATATGTGGTGTAATTAAACTACCTGGTAGCCAAGATACATGAGTATCCAGTTGATGTTCCCCGCGGCCGAATGTTCCGCCGTGAGTTTGGGAAGCACGAGGGGATGTTGCTTCGATAGCGTCACTAACAGTTCTATCGGGTTCTCGTCAACCGTTAGCACGCAGGAGATCTCGTACGACGACCAGTTTATCGTAACCTGGGTATTAGATTATTGTGTTACATATTTTAGTACTTATTCAGTTCGAAAGGGGCATGATATTGCACACAGCGCTAAACTAAGCAAAGCTATGCTATGGGAACCATGTAACTGATATAAGACTTATATTTTTTGTAACTACGCACACAAGACAAGCATGTATGTTCATCACATAAATATTGGCGTAGGGTGCGAATCGAATCCACAGCTGAGCCGTGACCCGTGACGCAAATAACATTGTTTGTTCATTGACTTGAAGGTGTTAAAGAAGTTCGTAGAATGACTTGAAGATCTCACCTCGGTGTCTTCTATGTCCGAGCTTTTCTTCTGCAGAAGCGCGAATTCTTCCTTCACCACGTGAGGTGTGATGTACCTGAACGATAAAATACATCATAACGTATATAGGTAAACGTTACCTTGGGTGGGGAGTGATTTATTTTATCTGCGCACAGGTTACATTAATATGTTTGATGAGAAATGAGAAATGTTAATGAAACAAATAAAGTAGCTACCTGGTAGTGATGTTATCCAAAAGCAAGACATGCTTGTGATGAGCCACCCCCCTCCAACCCCTAGTCCCTCCAGCCCCCGCGCCCTTAACATTCCACCAAATGCAACGACACGCAGCAGCGGATATCACTTCGGGCCCGCACCACTCTGAAAATACAGTACTTGTCTCTTGTCTCTCTTCTTATCTGCGAAACTAACTAACGTTTTGAACAAAAAAAAACACAGAAAAGTCTTTACCCATATATTACAGGAAAATCTATTAAAAGTTTGTACGGAACCCCTTAGTGTGCGAGTTCGACTTGCGCTTTCGGGATTGTTTTTATTCAGTAAACGTTTTTTACACCATTAAGTATAACCGCAACGCCAACGTTTAGAACGGTCAGATGAAAATGCAAATTAAGTCCATATATCAGAAACTCACTGTAGACATCGAGCTGCGGTAGCGAAGTGAACATATCATTATAGATGTTGCTCGTGTTAGGATGCGAAGGAGAATCTGCGGCCTGAGAGAGTACTGCTTGAGGAAGAAGACGTAATGCTGATGTTAGCAGAGGCTCAGTGTACTTCTGTTCCCTGTTGGAAAAACGATATGCTTGAATATGACTCAATTCTGCAGTAGTATTTCGTATATTAAAGGGAGCCTACCAGGGGCCGTACTACGAACTCTAAATTAATATTAAAACCTTGTTGTATGTCCCCGAGGGTAACACAGCGTCATCTAGCTCCATACTAGGCAAAGCTTTTACTATGAGAACCAGATTACTGATAGATACTTATATCCTTTTTTTGTATAAACATACTTAGAAAACAATTATAACACCCAAACACAGAATAAACATCTACGTTCATAACACAAATGATTATCCTTAGTGGAAATCAAACCACAACCTACAGCGCAGAAGGGAGAATTACTACCAGTTCAGCTGTGAAGGCAGTCAAACTACTCGTAGCAACCAGATAAAACATGACAATAATCGTGCCTTTCAAAGAGACATCGTTACGACTATCGTTTGGACGATGCAATGACCGTCATACTTTTGACAATCATCCATATTCGTAACCCTACAAAAATATATCACTGAAACCAATACGAGAATTTGACAACGAAACAAATTATGTCACAGTATATCGTTTATCGGTTTGCGGAGTAAACCACCTGGATGTTTCACTATGTTTTAACCTACGTATATTATTTGAAGCGAAGATACGACCCTTACCTTAGGGTCGAAGGTAGATAAATACCTGTAGATCTGGATGTACTGATGCGTGAGATCTCCTCTCGCCAACATACATTGCTGACTCACAATATCTGCCAACAGCATCCATCCAAGAGTCAGCACATGAGCATCCGTGTATGGCACCATGGAACACACTTCCTCGCACACTCTGGAACAATAATACTTCCGTGTATTCTTAGATGTCCGTTATGCTTATGTATGGACGGACGTGCCTCAAACACGCGCTAAACTTTCACACTTTTTTGGCCGAGGGCCACATCAAAGGCCACATAGTCACATAGGACTAGCGGGGACCGCACTTTGACGTCCTCGGCACTAAACTGTCTTCGAGCATCTTGTTGATAAGCCTACTTCTACATTTGTATTCTTATATTTATTTCATGGTAAAACAAACAGGATTATATAATCTATATAATATCTATCTATATCTATATAATATAAAATTTATAGCTGCCAGTTAATGCTGATGAAAAAATAATGACCGATTAAGTTTATCTCAGCCGCTTGTTCCTCTTCTGAACATTTTTCATCCCGTCTTGGTTATTTGCCAAAACTTATCAAGATCACATAACGGACGCAGTAACGATCTTTTGCGTAATATTACTGAAAATCGTAATCGGTTATAACTGTCAAAAACAATGGGAAAAATTACAAATTGACAGAATGTAAGAGTATTCAGATTAGCAGTGAGCTAGCGTGTACGTTTTGTCTTGGCTCAGTTAACTGATAAAGTAATGAATGATCAGGCGCAAGCGGACGTCATCGGACGATACCTGACGTGTGAAACGGCAGTTTCAACAATATCTTGCAAATGGAAGAAAGCTTCGTCGTAATACAACAAAGTAAGTTGAAGAGGCGATCCTTCCTTGTCGTCGTCTTCCATCGCGTTGTTGCTCCAAGCTGCTAGATTTTCAGCTGCACAAGTATAATACAACAAGAGATAAATAACTAACACGTAGTAGTCATAATAATAAGATTGTACGAGTTTTGCAACTTTGTCTACACTGTCAAGAATCATTAGATTATATATGGCTCTACCTCTCACACAACGCGAAGAACATGAATTAGAGGTATAAACGTTATACGTTCTATATTCAACGATATTAAAAGAACAATTCCCGAACGTTTTATTAATAATTAGCTGTGCCCCGCGGTTTTACCCGAATGCTAGATAGCCTACATAATAAATATTTTTTGTGGTCGTTTCAAAGATTAGCGGTCTCAAACAAACAAGCTCTTTATTATATTAGTATAGATGGATCTTACCATCTTCCAAGACCAGCGGCTTCAGTATCATCTTTAGCAAATGATAAGCGAGATACTTGAATCCACTATGCACGGGCTCCTTCAGCGTAGTGGTGCAAACGGCCACCAGTCGCTTAAGGCTGAACTTGTCTGCGCGAATCGCGGGTGGCAAGCGCTCCCACGACATCTGTGCAGTGCACTCGATCAGTGAGTCGAGAATGCATATGTGGTTGGAGTTCATTTTGGTTTTACTGCTCGATTCTGGAACAAATCAAATAGGACTTCTATTCGGACGATTCTATTTTATTCTATTCGTTTGTTGGTAATCGTAATCGGCTTCAACTGCAAATTCCCATTGTGTTACTGTCAAAAGACAGTGAGTAGTACGTAGTAGTAATCAATCAAGTAATCCTTGTGAAAAATTAAATAGGATCACAAATTCAAATTCAAATTCAAATTCAAATTCAAAAATCATTTATTTCAATAAAATCACAAAGATCACTTTGAAACGTCTTAGGAACTAGGTGAAGCTACGCCGATTCCACGCGACCAAGCCTAGAAGAATCAGGCAACAAACACGGCTTGGGGTCTACCTTTTTTTTAATGATCCTTTTCTTAAAGCTATGTAAAGCTCCAGGTGCCAATCGAACAAGGTGAAGGCTCAAACAAGAATAATAATTAAAAGTACCTACTACTCAAGTACGTACAACAATAAAAAAAATAACTAAAGAGCTTCAGCACAAATTCAAAAAGCAACACACGCACACAACTGATCACAACTGTAATCACCCAGTATGATAGACATACTCTCAGATCTGAAGGTGCTTAGATCCTTGTAGATGTATAAAGGGAGTCAGAGGCACGTCCAAACGTTATTTTTGAGGTTTTCTACGGTCCCATTCTACTTGTAATTTTATTAAAATAAATACTTTTCAAATTTGACTTTGAAACACTCACCCAGAACAAACACGATGAGCGAGAACAAATTGTGATGCAGATCTAGCGAGTAGATGTCGCTCCATTCGGAAGGCAAGATCGCTACAGAAGTCGAAGGTAGCTGTTTCTCGCTACGGGAAGGGATTGATGAGATGAATCGGGATACTTCGGAGAACAGCTTCAGGACTGCACGAGCTAGAACTGCCACCTTTCAAAACAACTTCTTTTATTACTCGTATGTAATGCACTTTTTCTTATTTAAGTGTTTTGTAAGTGTGAAATGCTAACTACGGCAAAATGTGGACATTTCATTGCATGCGCCTCTGACTGACCCATTTAGACATGTTCAAGTACCTGAGCGTCTGAAAATCTGAGAGGATTTCTACCATACTTGAGGATTACAGTCGTGGCCATATTTTATTTATTTTTTTATTTAGAATGGAATCAACGATGACCCCCCTCTGTGTTCAATCAGGACTGTAATATTCAAGTACGGTAGACATACTTTTAGATCTCAAGGCGCTTAGATCCTCGAAGATGTCTAAACGGGGTAGTCAGAGGCACGCCCAAACATATCGTTTGGCACAATTCCAAAAATAATAATAAAAAATTGGATCACCTTAGTAGTTCCCCAATTGTTCTTGGACAGTTCGATCGATGTGAGCAATGAACAGACAGTGATGTTGGTAAAGTCCCAATGATGAGCGGCTGAGCTCCAACCTTGGAGGCTTATTCGGGAAGAGAGGAACGAACATATACTGGCATTGCTCAAGATGTGAGGCCATTCTTCTTCTGAGATGTCCCTGTGAACATTATAATTATTATAAATACGTTAATAATTAAGAACATTAGAAACAGACACAGAAGAAACATGTATGTCCATCACATAAATGTTTGTCCCGGGTGGGAATCGAACCGACAACCTACAGTGCAGAAGGCAGAGTTACTACTGAGCTATGAAGCCAGTCAACATAGCACTGGTTTTTCATCCTACTAATAATATGATGACTTTAATCCATGTACGCGAGTACTCACATCTCATAGAGCATAGTGTGCTTGTGCTTGTAGTAAGTGTTGACAATAAAGTCAGGGTTGAAAGCCATTTCTCCTCGAATGGCATTCAGCAACCCTTCCACCACTTCCGGTTCCGCCGAATGAGCGATCAATAAGTCTCCGAGAGCGAGATAGTATTTGCATTGGATGCTTTTCACTTCGGATGTAGACTCTTTTGTTATAGCCTATGGATAGTACAAAATTATAAGTATGTGTATGAAGTGGACAGACTTCTTCGTTTCTGAGGATGTTTGTGTTTCAATCAGGCCTAAACAACAGAACGTATTAAGATTAAATTAACTGTAGATGTAAAAACAAAATAGAACTACAAATAGGAAAAACATCCCCAAAGTGATAAACTGCAAAAGGGATGATTTTGGTATAAATAAATCTGACATCAGTTTTGATGACTGTATGATACGCATTCCACCAAAATTCTTTATTTATTTTATCAGTACAAGGTTTATAGGGAATTAAAATTGAAGTTGGCTTTGCTTTTTAGGGTTCCGTACCCAAAGGGTAAAATCGGAACCCTATTACTAAGACTTCGCTGTCCGTCTGTCTGTCACAGGGCTGTATCTCATGAACCGCGATAGCTAGACAGTTGAAATTTTCACAGATTATGTATTTCTATTGCTGCTATAACAACAAACACTAAAAACAGCATAAAATACATATTTAAGGGGGGCTCCCATACAACAATTGTTTTTTTTTTGCCGTTTTTTATAGATAATGGTACGGAATCCTTCATGCGCGAGTCCGACTCGCACTTGTCCGGTTTTTTTCTATACGATTATTGAAATTTGGACAGGATAAAGTGTATCGCGAGTCGGCTAGTGTACTATACGGTTTTTCAATATGAATGTGATAAAACGTGATACTAACCTGTAAATACTGCATATTATAGAGTAACGTTGGTCCATGCATAATTTCTTGCAAGTTAATCGGCAGAGGGTCTTCACTATCGCTTTCCGTGACTTCACTACACTTGGTTTCACTTTCACTTTTTCCCGTGTCATTTTCACTAATAGCTTTGTCATTTTCACTAATAATTTTGTCAGTTTCACTAACAGCTTTGACAGGTTGACTGCTCTCTTTTCCGATTTTAGAGTCAAAGTATGTTCTAGCGTAAGCCCAAAAGTATCCTTTGGATGTCATTAATTTCGAAAGTGTGTCAGATATACTTTTTCCGATTTCTGTATTAGTTTCATTTATAATATCGTCTAATAATGTACATAGTCTGTTTTTGCTTTGCACTATTAGATTGTAGTGAGGCCACTGGAAATATAAAACGCATCTTAGTATACGTATTTGCACAATATTAACGAAATACATAATAATAATAAGCAATTTATTTAATTAGAGATTTATAATTCGAAACAAAAACATAATTATAGTTTCAAACTATAAGGGGTAGTCAGAGGTTATAATTCGTCCAAACATTACATTTGGCACATGCCCACATTATGCAGTAGTTAGCATTCAGCATAAATAAATGTCTCTACATAATACCTAAAATAATAAATCTCAAAAAGATCTAAAAGTTCTATGGTGTTCTTTGACTTAGCGTTGTCTGTAAGTATACAGTGGTTCGTCGGGGATCAACTTGTTTAGTAAATATTTTAGTATAAAACAGTTAAAGAATCAGTGATACTTACAAACGCATATCCATCGTGCAGCGAACAAATAACAGAGTAATCATGAATGCACTTCACAAACTCCTCCACAAAATAGTTTTGAGTCAAAAGCTCTTTGCACCAGTTCCTTTCAGATTCGTCGTCCGGTCTGTTTAAAAACATCGTCCGCAAATACATCATGCGAAACAGAACCGTATTCACGTGCGCTATAAGGTCGTCTTTGCGGAGTTCTGTTAGTGTGCCGCTTGTTATAGCTTTTATTACGGAGTTTTCTTCAAAGGGACAGTTTAGGTTTCCTGGAATCAGATAAAAAATAACAGGATATTTTCAATGATTAGAATTCATTTTGTTTGATTATTGTCATAAGAATTTAGCTCCGTTCATAGAGATCAGGATACAAAGGGTATTTAAAAATTTAATTGTACAGTACAGGATACTACTACAGGGTATTAAATTAAAATGTAATATTTCGAATTGTCTCTGACTACTCCGTTTGGACATCTTCAAGGATCTAATTGCCAGTAAATCTGAGAGGGTTCCTATCATACTTAATTTACAGTCATGAACCTATTGCTGTTTAAAACTAAATAAATTAAATCTATAAATAATAATTTATCTTTATGTCCGTTTAAAACTTGGGATCCTATGTCAGGATCATTGTCTTACAATCAATCTATCTACCTGTCAAAATCAAAATGAAAACAATAGAATTAGACAATTAGAGAATTATACAAAGATAGAAAAGTGAATTCTCAAAATGACCTGTAAGTATCTCGTGTCGGATAGCGTACGATTCTATAAGTATCGGCTCAGTCGGAGCAATGTCGAATATTGTCTGCGTGAAACGGATCACTTCAGGTATGTTGAGCTCTGAACTACACCAGAGGAGATAGGGGCACAACGAGACTATGTGCTCAATCTTTGCTATGTTGAACTCGGAGGAGCTGTAAAAAAACAAATTGTCCATTTAATAGGCGGACAAAATTAACGGTTAATCAAATAATAAATAAATATTAGTACATTCCAAACAGCTTATACTATGGGGACCAGATAACTGAAAAAAAAAATACTTTGCTTCCTGGGGTGGGAATCCTCAACCTACAGCGTAGAATGCAGTGTTACCACCAACTGAGCTATGAGGCAAGTCCAAAATGTGTTTGAAAATACTTTACAGTAAGGAGAGATAACAGTGATTTAGTGTGATTTATTTTAGATTAAATTTGGGGTACAATTTATAAAAAAGTTGTCAAAAGATGGGCACTAAATCGTACAGAATAACTTACATATTAAGTTAATGGTTAATAAAATGTTTGATTCACTGTTTTAATGTGTCACCGTTAAAACAGGCAACTGATATTTAGTTTTTATTGATGGATATTTTCTTACTTTTCGTCTCTAGGTTCGGACGATGGTTCAGGGCTTTGCGGAGGTTTATTGGCAAGATTTGAACTAAAAATAAACAAAAACAAAATTAATCAGAACATGAAATATAGATTAAACATGATAATGAGCCGTCGCGGGTATCGAACCCGCATCTCCTGCGTCTCAGTCGGGCACATAAGGAGTGAGACATAAATTTAAAAAAATATATTGGTCAATAATAGTAATAATAGTCATTTATTGGTAAACACCTTTACACGTCATAAAATAACAGTTTTATTACTTACATACTAAGTAGGTACTTCCTACAGGTACTACATACTAATTGTAGTTACTATAAGATACTACTAATAGTTGTAGTAATAATAAGAATGGGAATTGCATTAAATACATAATTCTATAATAAAGATTGACATTTTGAATAATTTGAAATACATAATAATTTGAATCATTTAACAACTCAATCTACAAATTCGTCATATGAATAGAAAGATTGGTCAACGAGCCAGCGTTTAAGTTTTATTTTGAAGCATAATAATGTATTGGCCTCGGTAATATTCTTTGGCAGTTTATTGTATACAGCAGGGCCCATGACGTGAGTCAACTTCGATGATTTCGCTAGCCTCCGAGATATCGGTCTGATATTGTGACGGTTGCGCGTGTTGTGCTCGTGGACCTGGCTGTGTAACACATATGAGTCTAGGTTTGTCTGAGAAACAACTATTTTTAGGTATAACAAACAAAAATAAACTAAACGCTATTCTGACATCTCTTAAATGATTGCTGTCTCTTTTGCTCTACACAAAATAGAACGAGATAGTTAAGTTTAATCTAAGATAAAAGTTTAATAAAAGAAGCACTCACTTGAGATTCAAATGCTTGTGAAGCATAGCAGCTGCGTCCAGTAAGAAGACTTTCCTTGCATCTGGCTCCAATGACGTGACACCATCTTGCCAAGCGTCTCTCACTTCGCACCATGTGTCTAGCGACAGTCGGGGATCGCCACGCTAAACGAACAAACAAACAAAACTTGTAATTTGTAATTTGTATGAGGAATAAGGGCTTCAGGATGGTGACACTGGGGTAGTGAGATATCACGAGTATTTATTTTTTCGTTCGCGCGATTTCTAAACCTTTCTGGACATTTTTGTCACGGTCCATTATTTTCCAGGATTTAATCAGATTATAGGAATATAAAGATAATTTTCAAAAAAAATTATGTAATATATAATACACGTGATTTTGGGTAGGTTAGTTAGTTAGGTTGGGGGGGGTTAGTGTTAGGGTGAGTTCTGACTCACCAATGACAGCGCTCGACATTTTCAAAGCCGATTTTTTGAGCGCTCTCATCGGTTAGCTCAGCACAACTAGCATAGCTGGAAACTTACCCTTAAACCTCATCACGTATCACCTTATCGGGGGTTAGGGGGTTAAAAAACGATTCCTTACTTGTAAAGTGGTAGTCAGCGATAGAAGCGCTGTCAAAAGCGTCGCATTCGGCTGCAGCGTAGTCGCCAATTGTGCAGCGACCCCACTCCGCGCTTCAAGCGCTGCAGCGTCCACGTCGTACAGCGAAGCGCTCAGCTGCTGCAGCGATTTCTCCACCGCATCAGCGCTGACTAGACTCTCTGAAATCGAGATCAACGGTTTTTTGTTTAATAGCTGTAGTCTTCCTTAATATGGCAAAGATAATATAGTTTATACTTATACCGTCCTGTACACCTGACAGGTGACTTAAGACTAAACGTACCCGCAATCTTTGAGATCAGTTCTCAAAACAAAACAATTAATAAAACGCTTACCTCCGTGCTGGTCCTTATCGAGGCACATAAGCAACAAATGCCTCGCTTGCGAGTCTCCCTTCCGAACGAGTCGATGGCAAAGGCCGATCACTGCGAGAGAAGCCAATTCGCTTCTCAGCCATCGACGAACGCTGTTGCACAATTGCGTCGGGTGCGAGAGAGATAGCGATAGACACCATTCTACCACCGAAGGGGGGAACTGGGGAACGAATCTACATTTCATATTTCTATTTCACTTCTGTCTAACTTATGTGACGATACAATTATATTGTTATTGTGACATGTACGAACATGTAAATAGCATTGACGATGTTATATGTGACAGATGATAGCGCGCTGCTTTCATTTCTAGCTCGAGGAAGGATATATTACAAAAGCTTCTTTTCAAAAATATAGGTACAACATAAAACTTATTTTTAACATTTATGTTACGCTAAATCTAATTGTTAACATATTTTGATGGAAAGCTAGCGTGTGATATAACCGATATCCTCCAACAAACAAGTAAGGCTTTGTCAATATAAACTCACCTGTTTAAACGTGTCAAACACAGCATCTTGTTCGTTCTCAGTCAAATGCCACATCAACATAAACACTAATGTCACCACAGCTTTACACCTCATTGTATCTCCTGCTAACCAGCTTCTCAGCACATTATCATAGAATGCATACACCGAGTCGCATCCAAACTGTCTCGCAATACCCAAGTATAGATTTTTGTTGTCAAACTGCACTAGCAGAGTTATCAAAGGCGATATAACAGGATCGGATATTTGTTTATTGGTCGCGAATTCGAAGTAGTGACCGCATATCTTCTGGACTAATTCGTTAAGGTTGTGTTCGTATCTTTCTATGATAGCCGGGTCGGTCACTTGATGTACCACTATCGGTTCGTGTTCTACGACTTGGGTATCAACTTCAAATTTGATGCTGTGCTGTTTCTTCATCTCCTGAGTAAATGAAGTTTTCAAAGTCTGTAATAACAGGATATGCGCGTCCATCAGTTTTTCGATATCTTCGTTGTTGAGCGGTAGTTTATCTATCTGCGCTGTGAGTGTAGAGCCGATGTTCTGCCAGAAGTTTCTGATCAATTGGTCGAATTTGTCCTTGGCCTGTTTGAGCCAGTACTTGACCAAGTTAGCCATGGAACCAGCCGAGTACTTTATTAAGTGATTCCGTGTTTGTCCTTCGGTTAGGACCTTTTCAAGCCAAGTCCTGTGGACTGAGGTGACTATTTCTAAGACGTAATCTTGCGATTGTGTGGAGAGATAGCGCAGACATTCATCTAGACTTGTGATCCAATACTGCCGTTCGCTCTTTGAGCTGAGTATCGTTTTTTTTTCTAACCTGTAATAAATTGATATTACAGTACAAATAGTAATTGGAATCTCAGTAATAAATTTGGTTTATTGATATTACAGTACTAGTAGACAACAGCGCCAGCTATTACAATTTGCTGTTTTTTATTTGATATTATTCTTTTAAACCAGTTAGTATGCTTAAAAGCGGCATATACCAAATGTAGGTAATGTTTGGACGTGCCTCTGACTACTTTTAAACATCTTCAAGGGTCTAAGTGCCTGAAGATCTGAGAGGATGTCTACTGTGCTTGGGGATTACAGTCGAGATCCTACTTAGTTTTTTTTTTAAATTTTACCCGTTAAATATGGCTTTGAAGAACGCAATATGGAAGTCCTTTGTTAGTATATCTTCTGGCAAACTCGCTAGTATTGGCAGCAGCATGTTTGACAGGTGTCTAGCATCTCCCCAACCACCTAAAAAAACTTCACAATTTTTAAACTTTTCTGATTAGTACACATAACTATAAATTTTAAAATGGGTCTTAAGGCCCTGTACGTCGACGATTGCTCTTTTTCGAAACGAAAAAAGAAATACTTCTGAACAAGCCACATCTCCTATTTTTATAATGTATATACTATATGAATAAAGATGTACCTATCTTTAATCACTTCGATAAATAATCCTACCGACCGCTGCACGTGGTACTGATCCGTAGGCGGCGGCGCGTGGTCCGCCTTTGCTTTTCGAATAAATTAATGATATAAATTATGTATAATTACTTATCTAAAACCTATTTCAGTAGAAATCTAGATCTACATATTACCTATCTTTAACAATAAATCACAAATTGATCTTAATAGTAGGTAGGTATCAAAGTATTTCGATCATAAATTCTAAAACGTATCATTTTGAAATAATATCTTTATCGTGAAAAGTTTCTGCTATTATGTTTTCAGCTTATTAGAAATCTAGGTAGGAACCTGAAGTAATATATTTATAAAAATAGGAGATGTGGCTTGTTCAGAAGTATTTCTTTTTTCGTTTCGAAAAAGAGCAATCGTCGACATAGAATACAGGGCCTTAAGAATAGACTGCAATTTTTAGCCCGTTACACCATTTTGATGGATAATCGATCGAATTCGAATGTTGGCTAAACTAAACATGCCGAATACCGAATATTCGGCGAACACGATAAGTAAACATGGCTACTGTTTTAAGTGCGTTGCGTGAGATGAATTTACAATTAAAATTAAATACAGATTGTAAAAACGTTATTGTAATGCATACCACTTTCCAACACGTCGAGTATTCTTTTGCTGAGTAATTCTTTCTTCTCTAAGTACTGATGCCAATTCTGCAAATGATTCAATACGTTTAAATTACTTCAAAATGTAATAATTACTTACTACAAATAAAATGTATAATATTATTTATAGTATTTTGAAAAAAAAAGTATAATAATATATAAAAGTACTTATTCTATCAGTAATCTGGTTCCCCATGGTACAAGTTTAGCTTAGTTTGGAGGCTAGATGACGCTGTGTTTTATGTCCACTGTCCACCAATATTTATTTATTTTGACTTTACTTTAATGTTTGTTCTGATAATAACCAGTAGATTCACTTACCGGCACATTATGCATGAACAACAACAAACACTCCCATAGCTGCGCAGCCGCTAGCGGGTTCGATTCCCGGCCCCCCACCAACACTCGTAACGTTTTCACTCCATATTCTGCACCAAACTCGTCCTTGAAGCGAGCAATTATGCTTCCTATGGCGCCGAACCAGGCCGCTCTGAAAAAAACAAATATTAAAAATCTGTTTTTGGCCGTTGATTCTCTAAATTAGAAAACTGTGACTGAAATTAGAATATCAGCGGGTAAAGATAGATTTTTACGAAATAAGCTTTCAAGATATATAGCGTAACATCTGCGGTAACCCAGATGACATACTTTTTATTTATTTACCATAAATTCCAAGAGAGAAATATCGCCACCATTAGTTAGCCAAATTTCAGACAAATGAGCTTTTAAGTAAGTATATTTTGTTACATACCTTATCCTAACATCAGTGTTGGTAGCTTGCTTCCAAAAAGCAGGTGCTTGCAGCAATCTGGCCAGCTCACCCCATAGCCAAGGGGTTAGGGGGGTAGGCAGGTGCAAAGTTGCATATTGCAAGCCATGAAGACTGCTGGAGACCACTCGGGCCACCTGCAAAGACCGCTCTTCGGGGGAATCCGTTCTGGAAATTAAAACATAAATTTATCTTTGGTACACTAATTATTTATTATTTTCAAAACAACTAAACAAAAAGTCACCAAGTAATCCTACTAATATTATAAATCTGAAAGTTTATAATATTAGTAGGATGTTTGGATGTTTGATTCCTCGAATAACGCCCAAACAACTTAACGGATTTGGATGGTAATTGGAATAAACATGATCTTGGTCTACGCCCTGAAATGCCAAATTAGCTACTTTTTGTCCAGGTACCATACATGCATGGTAAAAATTATACTTAACTTTTTTTATCATTTTAATTGCCAATATTATTCTTACGTGATACTGGTCGTAGATGATACTGTTTCAAAATGTCATACAAACCCTAATCATTTAAGAATATTAATGTAATGTTTTCATCACCATAACGTCACTCTGTATCCTCTCCATCAAATTGAGGTTAGCCCGCTTACCTCAAGCTCTAAAGTAATATTTAAACAGTACTACTCGCGGCAATACGAACTTATATAGCATTGACAATTTTACACTGTTTTAATATTACTTTAAGAGCGGTAAGGCCCCAAGGATATTTTTGTGAAAACACAACTTACTTTCTGATATGCGCAGTTTCGCCATCTCCAACAAGCACATCAAGTAGTTGAGATATAACTGGTTCTTTGCAGAATGACAATACCTCGGGCAACTTGGTATCAGGAAATGTTTTCTAGAAAATCATCAGGGATAGTTGAATTGATTGTAATTTTACAAGCTTTTATTTAACTTGTTCAATTTTGAAGCAAATTTTGGCTTACTTATGTAACTTCAGTCACAATGCAATAATACGAGCTCATCTGATGATGGAGTCAGGAGCTGTTCAACGAAACTCCTCAGTAAATAGTAAAATTATGCATACCTGTCAATCTCTAATGACAATGTAATATTATGGTACTAGCGAGCTGGTCTAATGAGGGAGCTCGGATGTAGCCATAGCTACTCCTCAACTACACAAGCTACGTCGTGTTTGGGCTCGTTGGATTTGTCTTGGCGAGTACTAGAGTTATTAATTAAAAAACTTATAATATGCAAACTCTAATTTGGTATGTAATATTGATTTATATGGTTGATAATAAATAACTAATCGTCCTGAAGAATAAGTTGGACTCTAATCAGTAAACAGAATAAGAAAAATATAATGTAATCGGATCACAACCGCAATCCCCAAGTAAGGTTGACATCCACTCAGATCTCAGGTTAGTCAGAGGCACGTCCAAACATCATAATATGTTGCACATGCCCATATTTTGCAGCAGCATTCCATAGAATAAGAATGTTTGTAGGTATCTAATAAAATGTTAGTGGTTACCGCAAGTGAGTTGACTGCGTGTGTCTGTGCAGGTGCATGTTCATCGTACTGCGCTTGAAGCCAAGCTGGCATCAGCTGTTTGAGGTGAGGAGCTATCTGGCGTCCGCAGACTGATACTATGGTACCGTGACATGCCTGCGACGTGAACGTTTATTATATTCCTGAGTTATATAGGTTTCATTCATCATGGAAAATCGCACTCTACTGCATCTGAGCCGCAGACAGCCCGGTCAAGGCCAAACCGCTGGGCCGATTCTGATAAAGTTTCATATAAAGATAGTTTCAAGTCTTGGAATAAAATTAGGCAACTTTTATTTCAAAAATATAATTAGTTTTTCAGAAATTTCAATATTTCTCGATAAAGTCGTCAATCATTATTGATCTCTTGAATCTTCGCGGATGAAGTCGGGGTAAAAGCTAGTTACTTATATAGTTGAAATAAAAACAATACCTTAGCGATAATGTCTTTAAAAATATTTGGAGCTTGTATTAAATTGGATCTATAACTTTTACTTATTAAATTACCTGAGTGCATTCTCTAACTTTTCTATCAGGGTCTGCGGTCAGGATCTTGTAGAAGTGAGACCAGCTAGAGAGGGCCGACACCACATCGTCTACTTTGCTCTTAGTCACCAGCTCTGATAGCTCTTGCAATGCCTGAAAATTAACAAATTCACACGCAATGTTTTGTTTCATAGTTTACACAGCTAACAACCTTATATAATAAGTAGTTTTTAATGGTATATGTACTAGATTTTGATTATTACTTCTTCAAGTCCATTTTATAAGTTGGTTGACTATTACGTCTATTACTCGTAAACTTGTAACACCTACTTAGCTGTAATAGTTTAGCTTTTAATTTCAGTATATGTAGTACTACTGTGAATTATTTTCACGCCTCCAAACCCAATAGTTTAGGTTAAGGTTTAGAATCTACCTGTAGGCTTAGCATGATGTACCAAAAAAAGTTTATTTTACAAAAGTATATAGACAAATACAATTTTTTTTTGTGTTATAAGAACCAATTTTTTTACTTTGTGAGTATGGTAATGGCAAGAATGAACCTATGAACGAAATAAAATACGAAACAAAATAAATAATGAATGAAAGATATTTGTAAACTTGCCTCAACCAAAATCTCACACCTACAGTGCTATATTCTACATCCAAATTCAATAATTGTCTATTCTTTCATAGACACATCAGTTTTTTGGGTCAATAAGCTAGGCCTGCATGTAATAAGTATTAACTTACCTTAGTCTTAGTAATAGGATCTTTTTTATTCAGCTTTTTCAAACACAGCTGCAGTTCAGGGTTGATTAGAGGGTCTAAACTCGGAGCCACCAGTGAGGGAAACAATGCTGGAAGCTGAGTTCCTGCTATGTTTATTATCCCCGAGTCTAGCTTTACACTACTCAAAAGTTCTGCACTGCGACCACTGCTTGATGGCTGTAATATACAAGTTTAATAGAACATAACCCTTCTACTTTGGTTTTTATTGTTGGTGGCACAATTAAAGTTTGTTAGTTTTTTTAATACTGGGTTTATTACAAAAAGATTGACGCGGACCTTCTATACATTAGTGTAATCAACGCTTTCTTGATTTAACTTTAACAAGCTACACCCAGAAGCAAAATTAAGGTGAAGGAAGATGATCATCATCACAATAGAGAAGCTACTTAAGGTGGAAAATCCATATGTGTAATGCAGGACAGTCAACGTGTTAAGTTTATTATTACAAGACAAACACCCTTGAAATCAATTCTAAATGGATTTTTGATACGAAATAGGACTGTCTTGGTCTTGCACACTAGAAGAATTCTTACCCTAGCGTTGTTTTTTGTTCTTTGACTCTGTTTGGTTTTACCACCCATCTTGAGAGCTTAGTGCACAGATTTAGAAAAACATTTAGCTAAAATTCCACGGGAAATAAGAGATATTGATAAAAAATAACAATTTGGGTGACGGACGATCAGCCGTATTTTTTTTTATCTAATATATTTAGATTTTTTGACGTTGACATTTAAATGACAGTGAAGACACTTTAATATGACAACTGACACTTTTATGACAGTTTCTATACCATAGAGCTAATTGCTCGTATGGTCGTATCGTATTGCGTAGGCCTAGGCATAGGCATACAGTATGACATTGACAAGACATAACGGCGGCGGCGCGGCGGGCGTCTCGTTCCAATCTCAAACTGTCTATATAATATACATTACACAATGCCTCTACGTAGGGCTGCCATCCGTCCGGGTTTCCCCGGGTTTTTCCTAGTTTAGAGGGCGTCCGGGGAGCGTCCGGCGGGGTTTCATTTGTAGTCCGGGTTTAAATTTTAGCCGCCCGCCCCTAAAAAGGTGGATTATGACATTTTCAACTGTTGTTTTAGGGTTTCGTAGTCTACAAGAAACCCTTATAGTTTCGCCATGTCTGTCCGTCCGTCCGCAGCCTAGCTCAAAGACTATTATGTGCTAGAAAGCAGTAATTTGGCATGAATATGGGTTCTGTGTTCTAAAATCCGGGGTTTTCACGCGTCTTGTCCTGGGTGCCAAATTTTAGAGATGGCAACCCTACCTCTACGGTGATATAATTAAGTGAAATTTGTGAAATGTTTGATTTTTTGTATGGGCTTCTGTCTACCTAGTTATGACGGAAAAAGTGATAAGACTGCATTATCTTGAAAAACATCAAACCTAAAATTAAACTGTCTGTTTCACTGTTTCACTACCTAGTGTTTTTGAAGAGCCAACTTCACTACATAGTATAAAGCAAAGTCGCTTTCCGCTTCCCGCGTATGTATGTATGTATGTATGTTTGCTTATATCTTTAAAACTACACAACGGATTTTGATGCGGTTTTTTTTAATAGATAGAGTGATTCAGGAGGAAGGTTTATATGTATAATACATGCATAATATAGTAGAGAAACACTGATAATTTTAGAGGTTTCTAATGTGATGTCGTAAATAAACACATTTTTTTGCGCTTACATTGCAAATGCTGGCTGAACCCCACGACACGAGATATATCAAAATAATGTACTACAGTATTGTACACCTTAAAAACGTCTACAAAAAAGTCCACGATGGTATTAGAAATGTCTTACGCACAGCGAAGCGGGCACGGGTCAGCTAGTTGGAAATAAATCTATCGAGAAAAGTTTCACCAATAGTGTTTCTATCTATAATTATTATATCCTTATGTTATAAGTTATTTCAGTCATAATAAACAAAACTACCTATGTTTTGCGGTTAACCGACTTGGTATTACATGGATCTCACAACTTTTTACGGTAGAAGAACTGAGTTGCGTTGCGAGACTTGGCTTTATTTACAAGTAATGTTTTTGATGGCATTCAACTCTCTATGAACATAATAAGAAACGCAATAAAATCCGTCTGGGGCATCAAAATTGGACTAGTAGTTTGTTTGGGAGATAAATGGAAACATTGGTATGTGCAAACTAATGTTTACTGCTGCGATACCTGGTGAGTTATTATTACAGTAACACCTATCTAAGAACATGCTCCAATCTACTTAATCAAAACCCATCACTGAAAACCGCATCAAAATCGGACCAGTGGTTTTGGAGATAAATTATAACGTTGGTTTGCACAAACAAATATTTACAGCAGCGTCCCCTGTTGAGTAAGGTGATAAGTGAAATTTTTGACGTTTTGTATGGGCTGAGTCTACCCGGATAAGACGGAAAAAGTGATAAAACTGCATTATCTCGAAAACCATTAAATTTAAAAAGAAACTGTCTGTAATTTATTTAGCTAGTATGATTATCTAACGCATTATATAAAAATTAACTGTTTAGCTATTCATAGTTTTGATTAAAAACGAAACTAGTGTTTTTTAAGAGCCAACTTTGGTAGGTAAATAAATTTATCAAGAAAAGTTTCACCAATCGTGATTCTGTCTGTAATTTATCTAGATTATATCCATTATGTTAACTTTGTCATAAAAAACAAAACTGTATGTTTTGCGATTATTGAGAAAAAACGATTCTGCATTCATCAAACACATTAATTACTCGCCTTAACACCTATATTACGTGAGTGACGTATAGTACGTCCATAAATTACGTGAGGTGTTTTTTAGGTTCCTCATGTAAACGCGTTGGATTGTTATTGTATAAAGAAAAAAAAATTGCTTCGTGATTTTATTCAAAGAGCATATATTTTATTTACGACTAGCTAAGACTAGTACCTAATCAATATTGCTGAGAGTTATGTGTAATAAAAAATTAACAATAGAATACTTAAATCGTGACTACTGCGATTAAAAAAAGAATATCTACTCTAATTCAGTCCATGGAGAATCATGCGCGGGTCAAGAGAGACTATTGGAACCAACATGTCCATATGATTTTCAGTAAAATCATCTGCTCCTTCAACTTCGTTCTGATGTAGCCAATTTAAGCCGTTGACAATCCGTGATGGTCGCACTTTACGGAACATACCTACGCGCTTGCTTAGCTGGTGCAATGTGAGCTGCTCGCAAAAGATTAAATATGTATTAAGCATGTACAATCTGGCTAATGGACCAAAATAGTATATTTTTTTATTGTTGCAATCAGAAAAAAAACTGCGTGATATTTGCCGAGACCCCCCCTCTCTCCAACGTAAGATTCCCTCCCCCCGTACATCTCACGTAATTTATGAACGCCCCCTTAGGTAGGTACACAAAACATTTGTACTTAGGAATGAGAAAATAAAATATACCAGGACTCTTTTGCATTGAAATGTCAATATATATATATTTTTAATATTCATAAATTCAATATACATTATAATATTAAGTAAAATGAATTACTATAATTTATATAGGCAATATTTTAACACTGTTAATCTATGGGTAATTTTAACAATCTAATGTACTTAAGTTAACAATTTTTCCAACCAACCCTCACCCACGCACTTCATTCGTTCACAAAATACAACTAACTCAATGTAATATGGCCATAGGAATTCACTTTTTCTTAACATTACCTCTAAATCTATATTAAAAAGTCAAAATAAAGGAAAAAATACTTCTTAGCAACATTTTATTATTGCACAAGTAACTAATAATTCTTTAGTACCCAATGCCGTTTAGAAAAAATGTTTTTACCGAGTAAAATTTGGATTGAAATTTAAATTATTTAAAATTATATTTCGCAAAATCTTACACTAATCTATAGTCTATCCGGGACCGTTATATATTACAGGTGTCCACGTCTTGCTAGCAACTTAAGTAATCTTTGGTTTATCTAGCCCACCGGACAATTTGGAAGTCACTTACCTATACAATAAAACATAAATCGAATAGTAAAGTATTAATTAGGATTGCATAATCCAACATCATAGTTTTAAGGATAACAATTAATATTAGAATAGTTAACGTACTTTCGACAATAATTTTAGGACAAGATTAGCAAGTTTCGAAGCATTTAAATTTTTTAATCAAATAACAGTAGGATCGGCTCAATCAAAAGTTAAAGGTAGGTTAGTTTATATTGTGAATACTGTTTATATTATCAAATTAAGAAAGGGAATTTATTGCAGATTATTTTATCTAAGTATTTACCTATTGCTATTTTCAAAACTTCTCAAAAGTTTGTTTATAGGGATGAATGAGCTCATGATGGAAGAGATAATAACTATCAATGATAACATCATGTTGGCTTTTTTAAGCTATTTTGATGTTTTGGTATGGACTGGATTGTTCAAATACTGTATTGTTATGATTCCTACAAACTATATGGACTACTTCCAACACTTTATTATAATATTTTATACTGATTGCATAATAAGTTTTATATTTAACTGTAATTCGTTGATTTGAAACCCATTTTCTTTAAAATTAATTAAAGTCTACTTACAATTTTATAAAATATAGAAATTATTATTTGGCATCTCTTAATGTATTTTTGCTTAGGAACTTTCTGATCTAACATAGGTACTGAAATGATGAAAATGATGAACTAGATATAAAAAATGAGGTCTTGATTACAATATTAAATAATAATATGTACCTTATTGCTTAAATGATATAAAATTTTTGAAGATCAACACTATTTAAATTAATCAAGAAATGCAAAATGTATAAAAATATTATGACTATGAATAAAGGAATTCCAACAGTTTATCAGTTGGAATTCCTTTGGATAGGATTCCGTGTAGGATAATACCTATAGACCTCAATGAAGGTAAATTTTTGAAAAAATAAACATGCTGGTGCATACAAAATCTTTAAAATGAAGTACAGAATACGATCTAACGTGATGATGATGAATATGAATGACTCAAGAACCAAACAGCAAACCTACAAACCTATTGTAGGTTTACTTTCAGCTTAGGTCTAAGCTAACATCTATTTGTACAGTAAAATTGTTATGACATATTTTATTAGATAATATTTATCATTGGAATTAAAGGTCTAACTAATATGTAATACGTTTTATCATAGTTAAATATTTTAATCCTATTGTATTCGATAGCCAGATGTGCATTATTGTCATCATTATTCATTGTATCGAGAGGGCGGTTTCGAATCCGCAATTTATAATTTTTGTTAAAATTAATGTTAAGCGACCATTAAGTAATATTTATACAACATTTTATAGTTAAATGTTATATTTATACATTTATTATTTACATAGTAACAGACGCTAGTTTTTGGACTAAATTGAAAGAGTTTTTTAAACACAGCAGAGATCCCATAGGAGTATCATGGAATGCTTTAAACTTAAATAAGATTGAATCTATCTAAACACTTATCAATAGAATACAAGAAGCTTATGTTTACTAAATTTTTAAATGTTTTGTAACAGATAATAAAATTTTTAGATAATGAAACCGCATAAAATCCTGTTACACCTATATCATTTATGTCCACTGTTTTTAGAAGGTAAGTTAATATGTAAGTAAATCTCGAAATAAAAGCTTGACAAGCTTTAGAATTTAATTTGTTTTTTTTTAGTTAATGTATACGTATATTATTACGTATTTTATGTGTACCAAGTAGTGTTTGAAGTAACTGTATAAAGAAGACTTATAAGGATTTAGGATTTATCTTTAACACTAGTTATATTGTCATCACATAGACTCCCAGGTCTTGAGAGCCCACTAAGTTGCATTGGTTTTTGCAGATGCAGCTCTTAAATAAGTTGTTATAATATTAATATCTGAAATTATGGTTTATATCGATCCATAATCATTAACTAATTACATTATTATGAGTACCTAACTAAAATTACTTAATTTATAATGTTACAAAAAATAAAAATGTTCATTCGTTGAGTATTATGTTACAGGTACTGGCCTTTGGAGTCTAGCACGAAAACTATAAAAAAATATTAAAATCTAACAAATAATATAAACTAATAATTTTTGGCATCATGGTTTTGCTTGGCATTTTTTGGTACATTTTTGGCACTTCACAATAAAAATAGTAAATTCAAAATTATATCATCTAAACGTAAAAAAATATGACGTTGAGCAATGATGACCTTACATCGAAACGAAAATACCGAGCGACAAATACTTATTTATTATGAGCGTTATTATGCGACAAGCTATCCTTCCTCTAACAACAACATGCGTTGAGGTAGATACTCTAGATACCTACATATCAATCTGGCTTAAAATGGGCTTTTCAGATGATTCAACGATACATAATATGTCGTCTTTTAGCTGAGAAAATCAAATTATCTCATAGCTAAACACCAAAATCAAACTGGGAATTGGTCTTTAGACTCATAGTTTTGTTCTCTGCGACAAAGCGTCGGCGAGAACTACAGTTTTAAATACCATCGTTATGGTGTCGATAGTTGGGTGTTGTTTAATCCCGGTATGGCTTGCAGATAGCGAATCTGTGATTCATGTGCTGGCTGTAGGAGCCGGAGTGTGAGAACTTCTTCAGGCATTTGCAGCATTGGAAGGGCTTCTCGCCTGTATGCAGCCGCTTGTGCTCTGTCAGGTGGTGTTTATGCTTGAATGCTTTCGGACATTGCAAGCACTTGTACGGACGCTGACCTGCAATGAAAGAAATGTTTTGTGAGATCTTGATAATTTAAATGTATTGGTAACCCATATTTTGAAATTATAAATGGGCTTTGATTTACGAGTAGAACTCACCTGAGTGTTCATATTTATGTCTGGCGAGGGAGCTCTGCTTTACGAAGGTCTTGTCACACTGGTCACAGACGAACTGCCCTTCTCCCTCCTTGAACTCGCTTTTGAGCTTACTCTTCTTAAGTACAGTCGCATCGTCTTCGTATTCGTTCGGGGCATGCATGTCATCCCACGAAGCGCGCTCGTACGAAGGACTCGAGCCGTGCCGGTGGATATCCGCCGATAGATGCATGTTTAGGATCGGGGAACGTGCATTCACCATGTCATTGTAGTGTAACAGCTTGTCCATTGGCATCAAAGGGTTAAGCTTCTGTGGCAGTAACCGTTTATGGCCATTCATGTTCTCACCCGGAGACGGTGAGAGCCGAAAGTCAGTGAACGACGACGAGGAACAATTGGAATGTGGATACGCGTTTATATAGTTTGGTCGCAGAGGTGTCGTGCTACGCGAGGATTTTTGGCTTAAATTTACCGCTTCCTCCGAATCGGAATGTGTTACTGAAATGCTGCAAGGTGGTGAAGGCGATGGACTGGATGTCACTGAAGGGTTTGACTTCTTCGTCGATAAGTCTAGGGGCTGGTCTGAGACTGTGATGGATTGGGTCATTCGCCGAACTCTAGCCCTGTTATTTTGGAACCACACTTGCACCACCCTGTTATCGAGCCCAATTTGTTGGGCTATCCTTTTGAACTCCTCCCGGTTGGGTCTTGGGTTAACCGAATAATGTTCTTTGAGCACCACCTGCTGTTCCTCGCTGAGTGCTGTGCGCACTCTGATCTTTCTGTCGCTATCGTGAATTGACTCCTTATCGTCGCGGTCATCCCGACCAAAGTCTTCGTCTTCACTCGCGCTCACTCCACTCTGAGTAGAAGTGCGCATGTCCATCTCCATTTCCAACCTGTTCAGAGCTACCGTCTCGGCCACTTGAGCAGCCAAACTTTCGTGCTTTCTGAATAAGCCGGTACAAACTACCTTCTCATGATCTAATAGGCCGCTCTTATTATTGAAAGTAGCATTACATTTCAAACATCTCTGAGGATCTTCAGTTTCAGGTTCCTCCTTTATGATCACTTGAGGAGTCGGCGGAGACTCTCTGCTGGGGCAGACATTAGCCGAAATCGGAGAGAGATTTTCCATGTTCGCTCTGAAGAAATGTTTTGTCACAGACGCACTCACAGACTCGAGTATTGTATTGAAACCAGAATGATTGTTATCGATCACGTTGCCATTGTTATTCAAAGGAACGGAATCGTAGTTTTGGGCTGGTGATCTTAAATCGTTCTCTCGTTCCTCTTGCTCCTTTTTTATTGTTACAGCATCATCATCTTCTATATCCATTACAAGCTCAGCACTGCCCTCTGACCGCTTGTCGTCCTCCTCCGTGACTTCCTCGATCAAATCTTCCGGGTCGGTAGGATGTAGGCTAGTTTGTTTTGGACTAGCAGGGTTCTCGATTTTCCTTTGAGGGTACTGCGATGAAGCCAATTGCTCAAATAATAGGCTGAGAGAAGTTGGTAGACTGTAAGGCGCACTTCCGGTGGCTGGGCTCATCGGCATTCCAGGGGGCATATAGAATGGATTCATGCTGGGTTGACCTAAAGGTGGTCGATGGAAATTGTTCTCATGCGAGGACATAGAGGCAAAAAAGGCTGCTGCCTCGTTGTACTTGGGCAGAATGGGGAAGAAGGAGTTGCCGTTCGGTGCAATGTTATTGTTTAACTGCGACGCAACCATGGCGTTGGCTCGTTTGCGAGAGGGACTCCTGTCAGGATTCAGGGCGGGATTATTGGGTTTTATTCTCCCCATTTTAAGGTTCATTACAAGACACTTCTTAGAGGTCATGTGACTTGAGTAGGAGCCGGAATGGGAGAACTTCTTCCCACAGTTGGCGCATTCGAAGGGTTTTTCTCCGCTGTGTATTCGGAGGTGTTCCTTCAGGTGATGTTTGAACTTGAAGGCTTTATCGCAATCGTTACACTTGAACTTACGGAGCTGCGCGCTCTCGTCGTGGCTGATCATGTGCCGCTGCAGGCGATACACATTTGCAAAGCTCTTATGGCAGATCTTGCATGTCTGTAGACAAAGCAGAAAAAAAATATTAATTTTACTGCATGCGGAGTAGGTATCACGGAGTTATCACAGTATCAAATGCTATAACCTAATGTTAACAGTATATTAGAATCTAAGTGAAGTTCAATTCTCCACAATTTAATATCTATTTCTACCACGCAAAGCAACACCATTTCCATATGGCTACTGAACTGTTCCACATTACAACTTGCGTCCGCCCTAACGCGCGCGTCATCCGCTGTGCGTTTGAAATGCCCACCGCAAAACGAGATCGCGGTATTTGGTGAGGGCGGAAGCTTGTGTGACAAAGCATTATGAAGTCTGTTCACTGACATATTTGAGTGTATCCACCTGTGTGCTCGGCGAGTGCAGAGTCTCGTGACGCTCGAGTTGGTCGCGCGAAGGGTAAGCGCCTCGACATTGGCTGCAAGCGAAGGGGCCTCCGGGGCCGAGCGGGGAACCGCTGCGGTCCTCCTCCTCTTCGGTCGGCTTGGCCTCGCCACCCGCCAGTGGACGGACTGCAACAACGATACACGTACGGTTAGCTGCATGCACAGCATCAACTTATACGAACTTGTACCTATACAATCACATTGGTAGATAATTTTGACCGGACCCATGTCTCGTATTGCATGGAAACTACTGTGTCGCGGATACCCAGATCCGGAATAGGTAATAAATTTTCTCTATGGTTCTGTTATTATGTATTTAGGTACGGATTTTACCTTACTTTACCTTACTTTCCCAATTGAGGAAATCACTAGGCATGTAATAATGAATTTCCATGGTATTAACCTTTACTTTTATGGTGGAAGGTGATATGCCTATTGTGTCATATGAGTAACTAGGTAGGTATGTACTTACATAATAATTCTGTGAAAATACAATCACCGAT
This sequence comes from Hydriomena furcata, assembly GCA_912999785.1. NCBI lineage: Eukaryota > Metazoa > Arthropoda > Insecta > Lepidoptera > Geometridae > Hydriomena > Hydriomena furcata. Next base: position 271,723 of record OU538830.1, read on the forward strand.
GGTACAGGGTAATATCGTGCAAACAATCGAAAACATTAAACACAGCTTACACAACGCATACATCCTCAATCATACACAAAACAATTATCCGTGTCGTTGTCGATAAAATTATCGCAGCATACCTTCGTCCGGCTTATAAAAACAAATATGGCAGCAACAATTAAAATTTGGACGGTTATTTCGGTAATACGCAAGTGTTTGTTGGTAGGTCAGTAATTATAGGAGCTCGCGTTCTATTCCAAACCTAACTACGACAGCTACGATTTTAACCTGAAAATTATTGGTAGGTATAATAAGTAAGTAGTTATAATTCCTTAGTTGAGAGGCGATCTTGGTACAAACGTTGGTGGAAACTAGATACGAACGCACCTACCTACCTACTTAACTCTAATCATAAAAATGAAATCAACTGCTGCGTGGATATAGTTAGCTAGTTAACTAACTACAATAATCAAATAGGTATAGTTACTACCTAGGTATAGGTAGGTACCTACTCCCGGACACCCTGACAAACAGCCGGTAATATCGTTTTTAAACCCCGTGTGGCGGCGTGTGCCGTAAATCAAATATAATAAAGAGCAAAATGCGACGTATTAATTAGTGCGGGCGAGTGTGCCTGCGTGGTGCGGGCACAGCCTCGGTGTAATCCGCCCGAACACTGCGACTGGCGGTATTGAATTTTAGGAAATACGACCTCGTACAACTTTACCTATGTAGCTACGAGTAGGTATCACGCAACCGAATATTGAATAGGTAGTACCTAGGACGTAGGAAAAGAACTGAACTGCACTAAACTAAAATCTTCCATACAATTAGCTAATTAAACTCGTTAGCGACTGTAGTTCGGAAATCTCATAATAAGGTTACAGGGGGGTTAGCATGAACCACTATTATAGTGGTTCATCAGTGGTGTCGATACGATATCGTATCGACAACGTATCGTCCAAATGTCAAAACTGACACTTTTTGTATAGTAAAAGTGTCAATTTTGGCATTTGGACGATACGTTGTCGATACGATAGTGGTTCGTGCTCAGACCATTGATATCTTCACTAAACAATAAAAAATGCAGTAAAGAGACAAAGATAATTAAATGAAAATATATTTATTATAATAATAAGTGGATAGGTAGGTAGTGGGTTGTCCTAATATTTATTAAACCGAAAGTTTAGGATGTTTTTATGTTTGTGGTTTAATCACGCCCAAACGACCAAATGGATTTTGATGACACTTAGAATACTTAATACCTACATAAGCCTATGTAACCTGGAATCGCTTAATTTAGGCTATTTTTTATCTAGGTCTTTAGGTAAATCGAGTGTAAATAAAGCAACTAAATAGAAGGAACTACGTACTTAAAAGAGGTCTAGCTGCGGCTTTATAATAAAATTAATGATGACTGCTTTACCTACATATTAGGTAATCAGTAAATAGGTAAATACGTAGTACCTACCAACATGGATTTATATTACATGTTATTGTAAATAGGATAAAGTCTGTTTACCTTGTTATCTACCACACAACACACCTAGTAGGTAAGTAAAGTACCCTAGGACTATTGAACCTTACATCATCGCAGTCGCGGTAATCCCCATTTATAATAGTTTCATTTAAAACAATGTGAAATGCTTACACTAAATAATAAACTTTTTGTAGGTACGCATTTGTATTTTTTATTAAATTAATATCCTTTGTGGACGCTAGACCGTTAAACCCGTTTTCGTTTCAACTGAAAACGTTAAACTGAAACGTATCTGAAAATCTACGTTTTTAATGATGATAATTATCTATTAAAATTTCTGATGTTTTTTTAATTTTAAATATTTTAATAATACAACCACAACATTTCTTATACCAATAAAGTGTTTTTATTTACATTTTATTTTTTATCGAGATCGTTAGTCTTACTACTCGCCGCTAGATGGCGCTAGGTATCGCGATGCTGAGTTTTCGTAGCGCGTAGCACACAGAAGCGAAAACTTAAACAAATCCATGACTATTTATTTTAAAAATTGTGAGCTAACAATTAATTACAGTAAAAACAAGTAATTATAATTTTAATATTTTTTATTTTTATTGTTGTAGGAAACGATCGTATGGAATGGAAACCATTTATTTAGTAATAATTAAGTAAAAGGAGCTATGGAAAATGCCTACGGCAGAATGTAGAAGTTGTGCCAAAATATAATGTTTGGCCTCTGACTGCTCTCTTTTGACATATTCAAGAATCTGAGCTTCTAGGGATCTGAGAGGCTACCGTAGAGGCGTAAATAGTAGGAATCTTACCAAACCCACCCAAATTTCCCTACTATCTATCAGTCGTGAGCCTATACCTATTTAATTTATTTTTCATATACTTAGGTAGTTTTAACTAAAGTAAGTATTTAGATTGAGTACCCACCTACTTTCAAACAAGACAAAATATATTACATTATATTTATCTGTAATAAATTTGTAACGGATACGGTATCGGTTATTAGGTGGAGCGGACGAACACCTACACTATCAACCAGCACCCACCTACACAGTACCTACCTATTTTCACAATCTGCGGGCACCGTTCTATTGCTTTACTGTGTCGGGCATTGCGTCCGTTGCCGCCGATAAAAAAACCTACGCACACCACCACAGCTTCCTATTGCCCTGGGGCCGTACCACAAGCTCAAAAGCATATTAAAACAATATTACTCTTGTTGCAAAAGTGACAACGCAATACGAACTCGTATAGCAATAATATATTGTTTTGATATTATTTAGTAAGGTAAGGCTTGTGGTAAGGCCCCTGATAATGTAATAATCAACACACACGTGGTCGAATGTGCGAATGTGTACACGTCTACCATGTCTACACGTAGCATGCATGACCATTTTGCCGACACAACACAAAGTTAATTTAAATTATAGAAACAGTTATTAACTCTAACATATTAACTGAAGTAGCTTAATTGCGCACATCTTAAATAATCTCCTATTTTTATTAGTACATTGGCAGTTAAATTAACACCTACATTTTTTTGCATTTTAAAACAAATAATCTTTATCTACAGAAGTATATCTACATTTAATATCAATATACTTTATACCTACTTATATACTAATAATACTTATAAGAGTAAAGTTAAGGTAGATTTTTTACCTATTACAACGCAATAGGTACCTAAACGTACATAATATCTATAAGTGAATAAAACTAGGTTTTCCTGTTTAAGTTTAAATTTGTACCTTAGTAGGTAAGTATTTTCACGTTAGTACGTAGTATTGAAAATATATGTTTTATAGTTATTAGAATGTAAATGAACATTAGGTGTAGGTATCGTTTAACACGTTTAGGAGATAACGGGCTGATTGTTGATCGACCCGCTCACAGCTTTGATTGGTCGCACTCGCACCTGTATTGGCGCAAGCGAGAGAGGAGATATTAATAAGAAAAAACTCCGCCAGTAGCCATGTTGTATCGTCTTGTGGGCTGTTATTGCGAGAGAAAATTACTATTGTCTAGTTCAAAATGTAATTTTGTTGTTTATTTTTATTATTTATCTCGGTATACCTAGTCAGCTGCATCAAAAAATAATTTTGTTACAAAATGTAGAGTTGTTATTATTGTTATTATTTAAAGATGACACACACTGGAAAGAGCGGCATAAATAAATATTCGGATTATCTAACCAATTTAAATTATTATATGAAATAAATTATTATTAAATTATTATGCATCTTTGTGTGTAAAGCTTTTTAGGGTTTCGAGTCTACAAGAAACCCTAATATACCTATAGCTCAAAGAGTTTAAGTGCTAGAAAGCTGTAATTTAGCACGTATAAAAATATTAGTAATGTTAAGGCGAGTAATAAATGTTTTGGATGAATGCAGAATCGTTTTTTCTCAATTTTTTCTCAACCGCAAAACATACAGTTTTGTTTTTCATGACAAAGATAACTTAAGGATATTTATAATCTAGATAAAATACAGACAGAAACACGATTGGTGAAACTTTTCTAGACAGATTTATTTTCCAAAGTTGGCCCTTCAAAAACACGAGTTTCGTTTTTAATCAAAGCTATGAATAGCTAAACAGTTTATTTTTATATAATTCGTAACATAATCATACTAGCTAAATAAATTACAGACAGTTTATTTTTAAATTTGATGGTTTTCGAGATACTTAATGCAGTTTTATAACTTTTTCCGTCTTATTCGGGTAGACTCAGCCCATACAAAACGTCAAAAATTGTATTTATCACCTTAACAAAGTCGTAGAATAAAATCCAGAAAATCATTTTTTTCAGGGTACCTCCTACACCTAAAGTGGGGATGTTATTTTTTTTCTCGCATACATTATGATGTGGGTGTAATAACGTTGTTATGTTAGCTATGTAAAATACGAAACTCTACATTACGCGTGGCTAACACGAACTTGGCCAGTTTTTTTTATTACAATAAGTTTTCCATAAAATTACAAAATATCGTGCAACAGGACCTAATATAACTGATAAAAACAACGGAATTAATGAATTCATAATTAACGAAATAATTAAAAAAGCCAACTTAGGTAGGTGTAGATATTGTTACGAACAAAGAGTTTTAATAACCAGTTAGGTAGGTAGGTAGGTACTTTCAGGTAAGATAAGCTCATATTTTTGTAAATAATTTGTCCTTGTTTCAATTATTTTTATGATAAACTTTACCTTTACCTACCTTACACTACTTTATTAAATTTGTTACAATGCAAATAATGGCAGATAAATTTAGAACCACAAAGTAGGTAGGTACCTACTCTTTTTGATTTTCAGGATGAATTATCGTCTGGATTTCCAGGTTAAAAAGAACATAATAATATAATATTATTATCTTCTTACAAATTTAATAATTATTACTTTTTTTTTAAACTTATTTAAATAGACCTTTTAATAAATTACCTAGGTACCTACATAATATATGATAATATAGTTATTTAGGTATCGAAATAAATAATTTCGAACTAAACCATTCAGGTAAGTAAAGGAAGGTAGTAATTATTATTGCATGTTCCTGAAATATCAAGTTGGTTATTAACCAACGAATGCGGTTGAAGCCCCCAACATGACTAGGTACCTATAAAGGTAACAGACTACGTGTCACTTAGCTTCTAAATATATTAACAGTCTCATCCACGGTCAAGTTGTACTCAAATAGACCCATTAGATAGAAACTTTACTGCCTAATGCTCTGATTCAGAGAGGTGAAAGAAAAACAAAATCTCACGTGATTCATGTTATGATGAGTAACCACTAAGGTAAGGGACTTATCTACTAAATAGTAGGTAGGTAGGTAGGTACCTTATGTTTGTCAAGTGATTAACTAAAATCGAACGGCAACGATTCCAGATGTTAATTTTGTGTACAGCAAACAAGCAATTAGTGCCCGAAGTAGGTAGGTAGGTACATACCTACCTAATAAGGTGTTTGGCTTTGTTTATTGATTCAAGGAACTGAGCTTTTGCACCCATTATAGAGTAGATATAATTAGGTAAGTACCTAGGTAGGTTAGTACCTTGGTAAATGATTAGTTATTTATATTTTATTTATTTATTTTAACTACTTACCTTTATCTTACCTAATTAGGTAGGTACACATGTTATTGAAGGAGGTAGGTCTAGGTAGGTAGGTAGGTAGGTACCTATTGCTTTTGAGGACTAACTACTACTATTTTGTAGTTTAAATCTTATTCAGAGACTTATTAATCTAATCTTTAGTTTTCACTGAAGATACTAAGCTAGACAATAAAATGTTTGACTGAAAATGGTAACTTACCAGTTTGTTTTATTTTAATCACCTTTTAAGTTTGTGCTAAAGCATCGTATCGTAAATGACTCCTATCGAAAAGTATTTTAAATATCACACACAAATAATCCACACAAAATAATGTAGCATACCTACCTACCTAGCTACCTAATTAAAAATTATACCTACTTAGCTAAAATCAGTAAAGTAGTTTATCATCACTCGCAAAAATAATACAAAACTTCGAAATAGGTGTGTTTAAATCTGGCGTCATCGTCGGTTTGTTATCTATTAACAATTTTAATGTAAAAGCATCTTCCTATCTACGAAGAGCATCATTATTTTTAGGTAACAAGCTTTTAATTAATTTATTTATTCGCGTTCCACAAACTCACGCATTGTGGTGCGGACGATCTTAATCAAACATCCCTATTATTATTCCATCCACTCAGACAGGCGGCGCTCAAAAAGGAAGAATGAAATAAAAAGTAAGGAAGAAAAAAGCAAATGAATTAAAACAACATAATCATTTACGATTTAAGACTGAAAGCGAGCGGGTTCCCCTCCACAAACGAAACTTTCTTTCAAGTCTGTGTATACCTGTTCCCGATTCTCAAGTGGATGAATTATATCCCGAGGGAGACGAGGGGAGATTACCAACACGGATGGTTATTTCTAATGAAGACGTGCTCGAATTTTATTTTTAATGCCACAGAGGTAATATAATTTTCACCTGTCTCCTCAGGAGTTAGGTACCTAAGTGGCGATGTTCTCTCTAGGGGGGGAACTTTTTTAACTCGAACTTTGCGCAGATGGATCGTCACAAAGTGTTTGGCAAAGTTTGTAAAATGAAATAGGAAGTTGACAAAATAAATATTTTGGTAGATAATAATGAAAATAGTAATGATAACAAAAGTTTAGGAGTAACATAAATAAAGGTCGAACTTAGAAATGAAAGTGAATGCAAATAATAAACAAAAGGAAAGAAGCTTACTTAGGGCCGCGAGCCGCCTGGCAGAGGTGGTTGACGTGGGGACTTGCTTACTCCTCATGTCCGCGAGCCAACCGGCCGCCAAGCATTCGTACCAACCGCCAACTCCCATAAGCGGGCTCTGCACTTTCATCGAGTGACACCTTCACACACTGACCACCGGCTATCGAGTACCGCGGACGCACTTCGCGGGGCGTCGCATCTACGTCCTACTGCACAGATTCACAGCCTCCGCTGACGTCAGCGGAATGAGTCCTAGAGACGTGCGCCTGGTGTCTGGCGTCTGGCGCTACTCACATCGGCAAGCACCCCACACGTTGGCCAAACTCCACAGGCGATACGAGTAGCTGTCACCATAGCACCCGAACATGCTCTCATCTGTTCTCGCGACCATGGCCCGCGCGCGCGGACTGACGACGTGCTCTCTGCGGCGCAGCGCGCCAACGAATGAGCGGATCCCGCCTTCGGCCCCGCGCCATCCCGCGCCTTCCCGCGCCTTCCCGCGCCCTCCCGCACCGGCCCCGCCCCTCCTCCTACCCCCCACCTCTACTTAATTAGTGGAACCGACTGGCCGCGGCCCTGCCGTGTCTCTCGCGATAACGATACGCGCCACGGTTCTGAACACCTTCGCGACCCGATGGCCCTCGAACACAATTCGCACCGGAGCTACTCTACCACACCTCTACCATTGCGTTGTTTGTTTACAATACTTACTCTACGCTCCACCTTCTTGCTATATCTACCTGTCTCTATCTATCTTACGTTGTTTCAATGCTTTATTACAGAAAACTAGAAAGTACCTACATGTAGAGAAGCTGCTATGCTGATCTTTTATATTTAGACGAAATCTTAGTATAAATTTAACGAAATGTAGAGTAGGTGTTGTATTATTAAATTCTCATTATTATCTATTTACAAAAAATAATAATCGAACTAATTACTATAAAAATATCTCATTATTTATAACAATAGAATTGTAGTCATACGTGTACATTAATATAAACAGTTATCTTGTTTTATGTAATCTTTCTTTTTAATGCACTTTTAGTTCAGCTTTTCGTCACTAGATGGCGTAAGTAGTACCAAACGTAAACGCTTCATTTTATAATCGGAGTGAATTCACCTTTATTAACATTATTAATTACTACAATAATAAATGTAAGCAGAATTCATAAATAAACTTATACAACCAAATGCAACGTACAAGTCTCTTATATAAAATTGTTTGTATTAGATTCCTTCCAACAAAAATAGATATAAAATATAAAATATTAATAACTTTCCCACCCAATTATATAATTTAATTCTAAATAAATATACAGTCTAAAAAATAACAGTTAGGTGTCATTGTCTTGTCTTGTGGGTATGAATCCATTGTATAAAAACAATACATTAAATAGGTATTGTTTTTATACTATGGATTCTTATGGTTATGAACTTAATACTACCATCACAACTTGACTATACCTTTTAAATTTTGTGTCTTACCTGTTTGAAAATAAGGTTCTTTATCGAGGATTAGGCAAGTATAGGCTGTAAATTATAAATTGAGTAACTTGGAGACAATAGTACCTTGGACACACGTGCGGAACACGTGTCCATTGCCACACCTAAAGCTTTGTCTGTGTAAACTGACTTTATTTTAAAGAAGTGCATTGTTTATTTGTTTGTTTGTAATTTAAACTTGTAAGCTTATTTGTAGATTTGAGCAAAGCTCATTAAAGCTCGGGTCGCATGCATCTATAAATTGTTAAAATAAAATTGTTTCGAGAATATTCTTTTTTTAATACCAATCTATGTTTTTTCCGAAAAAAACAATATTTACCTATAATATTCGTAAGATTATAGTTATCTTTCAGCCTAAAGCTACTCGCTTTTCACTCATGACGTCATCCATGAGTGATCTAAATAATGTTTCCAAATAAGTTTATTCATTAAGAAGATATCTGCCTATTTTATTAGTCCTTCAAACTTATAGGTAAAGCGTTTACGCACACCTGATTTCGATATGAAATATTCGTTACGTGAAAAAAATAAGCGGTTATCAATTATTGTATAATTGTATATCTTTATTATTTTTGATACACTCGACATTTCGACACCGTACGGGACTAGGAAAATGCAATATTTGTAATTAGGTATGTAATGTAAGTACCTTCCTTAGGAAGATACCTATTAATAAACATGTTCAGCTGAGTCGAAACTTTAGCCGCTATTAGTCATTGTTATTGTTATTGTTAACTTTTATTGCTTGTATTTTGAATTGAGCGATAGGTATTTAATATAATATGTAGATATATCTAAACTAAACGAGTGAATAGTTATACCTAATGCAATAAAAGCGTAATTTAACATCCTTACCGTATTGATAATCTATTTCAGTAGAATAAATAAATGACACCCTGTCACAAAATCCTACTTCCTATCCTACTATACAATAATAGTTTTAAAATACCGAAAAAAAAAAATTTACCGTTGCAGCAGAAGCTTCTTATGATCTGAGCACTGTCAGCATGATTTATTATTGCACTATCACAAAGTTATCGAGGTTTCTTTTTAACCGAAAATTGGCACTAATTTATGGTCTCAGTGCTAGAAAATACTACACAAATTACAACGGAGACGGCGAGCTATTTATGAATGGATAGAATCGTGAAAATATGAGTAGCTATGTGGTAGGTGCGTATGAATAAACGGTTAACTAAATATTGTGTTTTTTTAAGGATATTATTTTTAATTTTTTAATTTAAGTTTTAACTACTTAAATTTAATTAGTAACAGACACTGACAAAACGTTATTATTTTTTTTGGTAATTAAAAACTAGTGTTGTATATCCTAATAATATTATAAAATGCGAAAGTTTGTGAGTTTGTATGCATGTCTGTGCCTCAATCAGGCCTCAACGACAAAACAGATTAAGTTGAAATTTGCAGTAGATGTATAATAATGCCAGAATAAATCATAGACTACTTTAAAATATGAAAAAAATCACCAAAATTATAGAAAACGCAAAAGGGATGGTTTTGGTATAGATGGCGCTGGTGTGCAACAAATCTGACATCACAGACTAAAAACAATTAGTCTTTTCTATTCGATTATTATTCTACTTAATATTATAAATGCGAAAGTTTGTGAGTGAGTGGGTGTGTTTGTTACTCTTTCACGCAAAAACTACTGAACGGATTTAGATTAAACTTTACAGTAATATAGCTTATACATTAGAATAATACATAGGCTACTTTCTATCCAGATACCACGCGGGCGAAACCGAAGCTAGTATCTACATAACTCGAAACTGGAAAAAATCTTAGACCATAAGTATAAATGAGGATCCATTACGTCTGGGCTTCCGTTTGCAATAATTTTATGACACCCTGTATAGAACCCGCTGGCTTATTTCGTAAAAACTGTGATTATCATGTTATGGCCTTTCAATGCCATTGTTAAGGCTTTGAATGCAGTTTAGGATTCTATAATATCACTATGACATTGGTTATGGCTATGAATGATTTTTGCAAAATAAGCTAGCCTAACTGGCGATCGTAATCGGTCATGTCAGAAATCAGGTAGCTACCAGCTTACATAGTTATTTACTAGCTGACCCGTGCCCGCTTCGCTGGACGACAGACATTTCTAAATGTGATTATTTAGAATAGGTATGGCTATGGTATGGCTTAAATTTAAGATAGGTATCAGCGGATATACTCAAGTGGTCCCGCTGCCGGCCCCGTGAGTATAGTAATTGGTAGCCACGATTTTAGTATCCCGCAACTTTTATATCAGTACTTATGACTTACCCATTAAGGAGTAAACCCGCTGCAGAGCATGCTGTGCATGGCACGCAACGCATCTTAGCTGCGTGGGTTAATTTGTTCGACAACGTGAGTCTACATTTCCACAGCTGCACACGCTATACACGAATATGAATCCACAATCACAACTATGTAAAACTGTAGCGCAGCATAGTTTTGAATTTTGATTTTGAGCTACCTGAGCATTATATTCCAGCAAGACATGCGTGCCCCAATGACGACAAATAATGCGTAGCGTATCCGTGGGTTGCAACGGACACAATTACATACATATTCTTTTAAATCTACCAACGCCATGCTCGCTGTGTACGCGATACACGCAGACGTGATGAACGTATGGTTCAAAACTGTGTTGCGCTATAGTCGTACATAGTTGTGAGTTAATATTCCTGTATAGCGTGTGCAGCAGTGGAAATGTAGACTCACGTTATCAAACAAATGAACCCACGCAGCTAAAATGAGTCGCGTGCCGGTGTACAGCATGCTCCGCGGTGGGTTTACGGCTTAAAGCGAAACTTGTCGCACGTGCGTCGCCTCTCTGTGCGCCGTGGTTAAAGGTTTGCGCCTTTACACTAAACAAATGTTGAAAGGGCCGTCGGCCCTTTCAAGGAATGTCGACCTTCCTAACAGGACGATAGGAATATCGCGACAGCTTTCATTTTGTTTTACTCATCATACCTTCAAAACGAATCGACCGATTTGAACAACTCAAAAAGTGGTTTACTTCTAAATTTATAGCCTTAATTGGTAATTAGTTAAGTTGGATAAGTAATATCATGATATGGATAGAAACAAAAACGGTTATTATATCTAACTATCGTAATATTTAGTTAATATACCTCCTCGCAGACTCTCTTATGCGCAATAATGAGGACATTCAATAATGTATCATTATTTGTTTATGTACTATCAATAGTTTTTGCAGCACACGCGAAAAATGCAAAAAAAAAATAAGTTTATCCATTACAAGCATAAAACAAACAATACAGACAACAAAAAATCTAATCTTTCCTCTTTATAGTATTAATATACCTATATATTACCTATACCTATACTATAGATTACGCAAATGTCTGTCCTGTGTGGTAATCGAATCTTTAACCTTTTACGATTTAATTCAGGCATTTTTTTTAGGAAAACAAAGGCGTATGTACAATAGATGTGGTGACGGCTGAAGGTTGAATGTGCCCACCTCGATACACGTGTGCGTCGTGTGGGGCGCTTTACGTGTGGCCACTCGACACTGCACCGATGTCATGTCAAGGCGGAGGTAAGCGTTATTAGTAGATTAAATTTATTTATCTTTTATTATTTTATTTTATTAAATTTATAGGTATAAGTAGAAACGAAAAATACATTGTGTATTAAGATAGTATTAGACAATAAAAAAATGCCAATTTTCTGTAACACGAGTTGTTGAGTTGTTGTAACAAGGTTGCCTAACGAATAGGAATAAGGATATACCTATGTGTAAGGATTGCATTTTGTAGAGCAGCAGTTTATAAAAGCTGGGACATGTTTGGGACAACATCTGCAGTTTGCCATCGCCATGCAATGCAAACAATTCCTTATTTATTTTTACATCAATTTCCATGTATCAGTACGGCCATACTGTTTATATTTAACGCATAATCGTAAACTTACCTAAGCGAACTTTCTCACGTTCAGCTCAAAACATCTGGCGAACAGGCCAGGCGGAGTCAGGTAACTTATTGTTTTACTGGGCTGTTAAATGTGACAATTCTTTATAGCTCAATGGTCGTGTAGTCGCAGCTTTATGTTTGTAAATTATGGACTTCATCTGTCGTTTTAATGTTTGGTAAGTAGATAATTGATTTATTTGTTACTATATTATATACTATATGGACATGGAACATGAACATGGAGGCTATATAGTATAAAGGCTCCATGTTCCATTTTAACTTTTTTCTTGAACCTACTTTTTATTATTTTCAAGTTTTTGTTTTCATCTTGATGAAGGGACTAATAAATAAAGACTACATTTTGGCATAATTAATATTATTATGTTTCGGTGTTTGTAGTAGGTAGGTACATGTTATTCTGCAAACATCAATTCACTATATAGGCTAGACCAAGAAGCAATGAACTAACCTTACAGATTAAATCCATCAAGTCCATTCAATCAATCACAAACATCACACAAAATGTTCGCTTCGGTACTTAGTAGGTAGTTAGACTATCATTATGGTGAAATCTACCTCTTATCGAAAATCGAATGAACCCCTAACAATGAAACTGTTTTCATAAATATGCACCACGAGCGAACTCGTGATAATTTTCAAATTTATTTCCTCCATTTGGCTTTGAAACGGAGTGCGCACCGGGCGACGTAAACTATAACGATATTGTCAGAGTATCGAAATTACCCGTTTGCTTCGCGCGGTACGCGGTAGAGAGCGGATTGAACTAGGGTTGACGATATTCACCTAATGGAAGTGAAAGTACCATTTATTCCATTTACGGGTACAAGTATTTTCATCACCAAAATAGACAATCTTTTGGTAGGTAGGTACTTCTCTGCTCAAACTCTCCACAAGAGTAAAAATAAAATTAAAAAATCTCAACAAAATGCGATAAGAAATTCCTCATTTTTTGTTCGTCGTTTAAAAAATAAAGTGGGTCACGATTATAGGTAAGTAATCGCCAAGCATTGTAGTAGATTCCCGTTCAGATCCTTGAAGATGTCTAAGGAGGAAGTCACGAAAGTCAGGGAGGGAAGTCAGCCCAATTTTTGCAATAAGTAGGTATTAGATGCAACATGTTATTTTATATAATTGAACATAATTATGTTAGTTAAACCTACCTACTAGGTACTTACTGGGTAATGAAGTGGTGTGCTACCGAAATTCAGCCCATATCCTACTTACGAATTTATTAAATATCAAACTTCTTGTAAGGCCTTAATGGTCCAAGAAAGAACCAGTAACACACCGTGGTGTAAAGGCCTAGCTAGTAACAATATCAATTTGCAATTGTGAAATGTGTGTGAACCCTATGCACCTATTGTGTGAATTGCCGTGATATCGCAGCGATCTCAAAACGATAATTAACCGATACCAATATTTCCGATCGCCCGCATACGCACCTATTCGCTCCATCGCATTGACGGTGTAACGGATTTTGTATGTGGGACTGATCCAAATTAAAACGTGGTGTGCTCATGAGAAAGATTTATAGGACTTTTACCCTCGTATTCAAGAACGATGAAAAAAGATTTCGTCCACTGTGGGTGCGTGTTCTCATAGTGTCGTTCTTGAATACGAGGGTTAGTGTTAGTCATTCTGATTTGATTAGGTACAAGCAGAATTATATAGGTATTTGCAGTAAATATCGATGTACGTAAGAGCGCTGGTTCAAATAAACGGTTTATATTTAAAAAACTGATTAAACGATTTTTAATTAATATAGAATACTTAGAGTATTTATATTTATCTATCTCTCAGGTTAAGCTAATATTTTGTAAGAGGCGATATTTATTAATTAATTACTATTCATATTTAAATAGACAAAACGGAAAATATTTAGTTGTGGTCAATCAAGTTTAGAGGTATAACAATTCAATTCATAACTACTTTTACAAATCGTATTTTAATTTTTAACATGCATTTACAACGCATTTTTAACACATCACAACTGTCACTAATCAAAACGGACCATAGACAATGATTTGTATTAACTGTAGGTTTTAAACAAGTTTGTTTGCTATGCTTAGTTATTGACTGCAAAAATTGTAAATGACCAAAACCGAGGTAACTAGGCACCACAATCGGATCTATGACATTGTAGGTAAGTCATAGTAGGTAAGTATAGGTATCTATCTATAAATGACATTAAAGTCATAGTAGGAAGAGTATACTTAAAAATTCATAACTCGAATACTAAACAAAATTCCAGTAGGTATTCGTGTACCTACCTAATTTACTTGGACTTCCGCTTGACGCAGTTTTTACCATGATGATTGGGTGTAGGTAGGTACCTATAGGTATTGGTGGTGGGCGGTGGCTTAGTGGGTGAGTGTTCGACTGAGATGCTATCTGTGTTAGGGCAAATAGATGCAAGTTCTGTTAAGATTTATTTCGGATATTGGTATTGTGGCATATAGGTAAAAAAAAATATAGTAATAAATATAGGAATAAATACTCGTAGTATCTGAAACCTACGACACATAATAAGTACCTACAATAGGGATTTTGACTTCGATAAGTGGTTGTTTATATTTTATTTAACTAAAAAGTTTTCTTCATCGTTTCATAATTGAAAACATTTCTAATCGCTATTAAAATAAAAAATCTTGTAACAGTTTGTAAATAAACATCTATTTAGAATATCTGGATGGCATCCAAATAATAAATGTCTGGCAGGCTTATCGCTAATGGCATTATATCCCTTTAAAACTATCAGCAAACCGTTTGGAGATAAAAGGGAGAGAATAAAAACATTGTAATCAGCTTACAGGCACCGGCCCTCAAAGTTACTTAATAAATATCATTTATTTTGTGTGAGGTTATCTTTCCCGGCTGTCAAACTAGTTGTCACTCCATCGACTATAAAAAAAACAAGCGATATGAACAGAATACAAACATCTTTAACAGCTTATCGTGCAACTTCAGGCGTTAAGGAAATGAATCCGTTTTTTTAATATTTAAATAAATACATAATCCTTCAACTCTTTCACAAGAAAACAGAATGTCATGTAAGTATTTACAGTTAGAGTGAATATATAACAATCCGACAGTCACAAGCCCTGATAGATCCACAGTCCAATATTATTATCTCCACGCTAGTATAACCCGTGTCGTGGATATCAGAAACTACGAGTAGGTACCTCACAATCACCATACCACAACACCTAGACTCGGAACTCGGAATAAACAATTTATCATTCTTACCAATATTGGACAGATGACGGCATTACCACAGGTATGAACAAACCTACCTATTTGCGCATTAATAAGGATATGTATGTTATGTAGGTAAGTAGGTGCATAATTATGTAGATAATGGAGCATCAGCCATATAACTGCGTACTTACAAAGCACACGTGCACACACACAGTGACGAATCACTTCCCGAGAATTACTCGCAAATTAATTGAGCGTTTTTGAAATTCGTACAACGTTTGTCTTTGTGCGTTCCCGTGCCATGTGGTGGCCATCCGCTGACCTTAAGTCACGTCTCGGACCTGTAACAAATGCTAATTGTCCAAACTACTCATGCTATACAATTTTCCCTACAAAACCACCCTTATTTCCACTTATGTAGAGGCTACTTTGTTCATAGACTTTGGTAAAACTTTGCGAGAACTAGTCGCCGCCAGATGGTCTACCTACCGGATGTGGTACCTACCCACCTACTTTCATAGACAATACATTTTTATCTACGTTACTTTGTTAAAAGTGTCAAAGATAATACTTGACTATGACAATGAATAGCTATGAAAGCTATACTAGTAGGTAAAACCTTTGTTGGAATCCTAATAATAATTATAAATGCGAAAGTTTGTGAGGATGTTTATTATGTTTGATAGTCAATCACGCCTAAATGACAAAACGGATTAAGGTGAAATTTGCTGTAGGGATACATAAAATAAAAAATAAACAGTTTTGAGTAGGTACCTAATGAGTGAATTGCTTTTTTAATGCGATTATTGAAATTTGAACAGAACAAGTCGTTCGCGGGTCATCAAATATGACAATTATCATTTACTAAACGAATAAATACGGAAATAGACATTATGCTGTGCGTAGGGTAGGTATAGGTAGCTATTTTATTTTTAGAGTAGACAATAAAAAAATCAATTTAATAATTTTGTAGAAAATTATCAATAGGCATTACAGTTTTAATAACAAGGATAATTTAATTATTGTATTTAGGCAAATTTTAATTTTTAATTAAACTTTGAAACAGTTTAAATAGAAGCTGTTATCCTTGTACAATATAATTTTATGTTTTCTCCAAATACCTATAGGTATGTTAAAAATTAATAAATAATAAATAACAAATTAATAAAGTACCTAGGTTAGTAGTTAAATATTTTTAACAGCTTTTTAGGGTTTCGTAGTTTAAGAGAAACCTTTATAATTTCGCTATGTCCATTCGTCCGTCTGTGTGCAGCTTAGCTCAGAGACTAACCCTCGTATTCAAGAACGACACTATGAGAACAAGCACCCACAGTGGACGAAATCTTTTTTCATAAAAATCACTTTATGTGTTGTGCGAAACTGCATAGTGTGACTAGAGACACAATTTCGTGTGCCTCTAGCCAAAGTTGAGCTCTAAAGGCACACGGTAGCGTACGCCATAGTGCCGCTCAACACATAAAGTGATGTTTATGAAAAAAGATTTCGTCCACTGTGGGTGCGTGTTCTCATAGTGTCGTTCTTGAATACGAGGGTATCAGTGCTAGAAAGCTGTAATTTGGCATGTATATACATTACTAGCTGTCCCGACAGACGTTGTCCTGTCAAATGTCAATGATCCCACAGAAAAAAGCACTTTCCGTTTTTCCCGATCTTTACGCCACCCTTATCACTTAGGGGTATGAAAAATAGATGTTGGTCGATTCTCAGACCTACTCAATATGCTCACAAAATTTCATGAGAATCGGTCAAGCCGTTTCGGAGGAGTACGGTAACTAACATTGTGACATGGAAATTTTATATATTAGATTAGTAATGTCAACCAAGTGGTAGAATAAAATAATAAAAATCATTTTTTTAGGGTACCTCCCCTACACCTAAAGTTGGGATGTTTTTTTCTCGCGTATCCCATGGTGTGGGGTATCGTTAGATAGGTATTTTCAAAGTATTGCGGGCTTTTTGATTGAGGGATCGTTTGTGAAAAGCTTTAAAGTGCCAATTTTTGTTAGAGTCGAGTGTAACCCCCCCTAAAAGCTGTTTAGCTTATTGGGCTTGAAAAAATCACGTTAGTAGTACATATTTTATACTGAAGTTAAAAACAAAACTTATAGGGCTAAGTAAGCTTTTCAAGTTTTCGAGTAATCGTCGACCAACTTAGAAAATAAAAATTAAGTACAAATATCAAGTAACTAACTAATATTAGAAATTTTGCACAAATATCATTGAAAATTACTTATATAACCTCGTTAGCTGTGTATATTACGAAACCCTACATTGCGCGTGGAAACCTACGTCCAACACGCACTTGGCCAGTTTTTTAAGATTCTGATATGCGACAAGGATCCCTTTTAGTTTCCATCTGTCTGTGTAGGTACCTACCTACTTGTAGGTTATGTATTATTATTTTACATGGCAATGCTAATACTTTTCAGCTTAATAGTTCCTTATCAAATTTGGTTATTTCAGGTATTTCATACTAGTTTTGGCTTTGATACTTTTAAAATTTGCCCTCTCTACTTTTATTAACCAGACTCAAATAATTTAAAAGTACCTACCTAAGCCACTACGCCACATGCTTCAATGATGTAGAGTGAATGCAGCTAAAACCGAATCTCAAATCAACAGTTAAAAAAAATTACTTACATAATCTGATGCGCCATTATCTGGTACCATGGAACGCAATATAGTAAAAAGGTAGTTATGTGACATTTTTAAAGATTCGAACTTACCCCGACATTTTATAGCTCTTACTTTCAGAACTATAGAGGCGGTTTTATAGCACAATCCGATCTTACCCTAACAAGGTCTCAAAGTCAAAATTTCAATAAAATCACAAGGATCACTTTGGAACGTCTTAGGAGCTAAGTAAAGCCTGTTCCTCGCGACGAGGACCTAAGCCTAAAATAATCAGGCAACAACAAAACTTAGGCTTAGGGTCTATAATTTTTTTCAATGATCCTTTCATTAATGCGAATTCTACGAAGAGCTCCAGTGTGGTGCCGCATGAACAATGTGAAGGCTCAGAAAGAACAAGGAGAAATCCTATACATTGAGTGTAGATAGGTACTCATGTAAGTTGGTAGGTAGATAGCTGCTATTTATGTAAAGAGTAATAATGTGTCGAATTAGGTAAATCATGAACCGATGGACAATAATGAACAGAGGACGACGTTGGCAGCCGATCAAACGACGCTGCATAATTTGCACCTCACCTTACACTGTCTAGGGATTTACAAACATCAACTTGGTACCTATTGGAAAGTTATATTTAAATAATAGGTACTTATACGCTTTTACGCAAAAACAAGGAAGGAAAGAACTAACTGCTACATTAAATTATTTTAGGTCTATAAAATTTTATGTATTTTAATTTAGCTTGTGAGCGTCGTAGGCTGCACCATATCATCAAAACAACCTACTGGTAAATCCCATAACGATATCATTTATTTACTCACTGATATTAGGTAGGTACCTAGTTAAATTATATTTATGAAATATAATTGGTTTGAAAAATTATTGATAGGTCGATTAGTTAGGTACTAATTATTCCTCGACATAAACAATAGCCTGTTTAATATCCTCAATAAGATTCATATAATTCACTTATTGGTCAGTTTATAGATAGGTACCAACCTTTATTTGAAATGTAGGTAAATTTATAGTAGGTAATCGACTTGACTGGTGACAATACAATGGCTCGTAAATTTTAGAGGCATAGGTACATGGATTGAATCCCACCCATATCCTTTAATAAGGTAAATTAGAAAGTGGGGCGGTGCCGGTGCCCACTGCTTATAAACAATTTAGTACACGGAGCTGGGTGGGCACTGCATGGGCAGCGCAGACAACTTAGGCTGACTCAAAAGGATTGCTCGAGGTTGGCACGATAGGAGGCGGCAAGTAATATTATTAGGATATTAATATACATAAATATATAAAGTTATTTATCTGTTTCAACTATTTATGTATATTAATATATGTATATTAATATAAATGCGAAAGTTTGTGAGTTTGTTTGTATGTTTGTGTCTCAATCAGGCCTAAACGATAAAACAGATTAAGATTAAATTTCATGTAGATGTAGATATAATGCCAGAATAAAAATAGACTACATTAAAATACGAATAACATCCCTAAAATTATAAAAAAACGCGAAAGGAAAAAATCAGACATCACTGTTGTGACATCAATCGTCATAGCAACGTGCGTTACTCTATGCGATTATTAAAATTTGGACAGGACAACGTCTTTCGCGGATTTGCTAGTAACTTAAATATTGATGTCTATTATTAATTATGGAGGCAGAAAGGTGAAGAGCGATCTCGCAATCCAGTTTGACTTGGGGACGAGAGGTCCCTCCCGTCCCGTCCCCGTGGAGCGTATGGAGCTGGGCAGTCAGCCGGCAATGAAGTCCGTTTTCGTGGATGTCAAGCCACAAAAAGGGGAAGAGTGACGGGACATGGCATAGTAAAACAATTGTAGAAAGATGTATCTATCGCACTTGTGGGGTTTCATCGCTCGCAGTTTCGGCCCGTATAACGCAGCAAGGTTGGTACGACCATGAGTGGTTGGAGGGTTGCTTACAAACAATCGCAAACAAAACATTAATGATATAAAATAAATTTGCGAAAGTGCATAGCGTAACGGCAATTACAGCAGGCGACGACCGCGAGGCGTGAAACCGGAAACCTGCGCAATAAAGGTCGCGCTGTTGTTTCTGTCGCCCCGTGGCGGAAGCGAGTCGCGCCAACCAGATACTTCTAGACGCATAGTGCTGTCGTGATGCTCAATTTTTTATTTCGGTTACAATCACACGGAGCTATGCTTTTCATTCCTGCATACTTCAAATCCGGATTAAAGCCATCATTTGGCCAGGATAGCGACAATTACAGCAAAAAGTTGTGTTGCCAACCTTTAGATGATTGAAGTCGAAAAATACAAAAAATGAAAAAAAATTGGAAGCTACCTTACCTTACCTTACTAATGAACTCACATACCTACTGACTACTTGTACTCACCTAAATACCTAGACCTACACCTAGATACCTATCTAGAATGCAATTAAATTAGATAGAAGGAAAAATTTATAACACATAGCCCGAAAATTATACCTTGATGAACTTTGTAAGACTTCAATGAGTATGAGGTAAATAGACTAGGTAGGTACCTAACCTACAGTCCATTTGCAAAAAATGAAGAATAAATCTGTATCGCTAGCCGCAGAGTAGGTACCTATACAAATGCAAGCAAACTCAATAATACTTGCAAGCTATCAAACGAGAAAAACGTGAATGTTAAGGAATTCTCGATTATTAGGTATGTTTTTATGGAAATGCCCAATTACCCATGCAAAGATGTGAAAATGCCCCTTACACAATAACACAAAACGTAAACGTTAAATACATAAACGTGCAAGTTTGGTTAACAGATCAAAAGCGGAGTCTCAAAATTTTCTCGAATCTCGTTCTTATTTCCAAGAATATTTTAGCAATAATCGTCATGTCCCATTCCCATCCCTAAAATATATTGCGCGTGCAGCTTGTAATAGCGCACCTCCAGTCGTTATAAAAACTGGCAGTTTCTGTGGAACGGCCTCCTCGCTAGGCAAGTAGGCAATGCATTGAATTGCATTGTGTAATGTGCCAAATGGCTTATTCCACTATAAATATTTGGGTCCTGTAATACTGTCTTACATAAACTTCGGCTAATGTGCTTCTCGAAATTACTTTTTTAATACTTCAAATGATTTACAAGGCGGTGAAGTTACAGAAACTTGAGACTTTTTAACTTCATAAAATTTTAAATGACAAATTATAATTATAAGTTAAGCAAGCCTCTGTCTCCATAATTTGCACACCGTTATCGGTAAAACATGCGACACATTTATTATTTAAAAACTATGACCGTACATACAATGTAACATACATAATGTATTAAGCAAATTAATTATCTTTATCTTCATCTTCATATTTAGGTCTCAGTGGCTTCTAATAATAATACCTACAATACACTAAATCGGTGCTGTGTGTGATATTAATATACAAATCTAATATAAATAAATACATATATATAAAAATCAGTTAGCTACAAAAACTACACCTTAACTGTTATTTTTTTCCACATGTCATATACATGTGGAAAAAAATTACGGATAACTTTGTGGTTGTAAAATTAAACCCGTGTAATTTCATATTATAATTTCACAATAAGTAGGTACCTATTATTGAAATTTAATACCTTATCTAGGTACCAGGTAAACCCATGTTTGGATGTATATAAATATAGATGGATTTATTGATGTATCTACCTGCTAATATTTCATTTCATACCTACGTTTCAGTACCTAGGTACTTAGATAAAATCATGAAGTAGTAGAGGTGGGTCGTACTTGTGTTTTGACGTACCAGGTCTAAATAATACCACCTCCATAAAATATCAGGTTGATAAACCAGGTTTTAAATACTTTAAAGGGGGATAAAAAATACGTTGAGTATAAAATCACTCTCAAGTACGAAAATACTCTAAAGTACAAAAATGTCAGCCCAACCAACTCCACCCAGCACCACCCCCCCTAGGAATAAAAAATACGTTGAAGTATAAAAACACTTGCAAGTACGAAAATACTATACAAAAATACTTTAAAGTACAAAATACTTTAAAGTACTAAAATACTTTCAAATACAAAAATACTTTCAAGTACAAAATACGCGTTCAAACTGTGACGTCATACCTGGTACGTATTTTTTATGCCTATACCAGGTTTACAAACCTGGTCGAGTAAATACGCACCACCTCTATGAAGTAGACACGCTAGGGTAGGCAGAGTCCACGGCTTTTTGCTACGATCCTGGCACACCTTTTGCTTTATTCACTCTTATTACATTCTTCATGCATATGTACTTGCCATTTGGAGTAGGTACTTACTTTTGATATAACTTTTTTTATGCACCCATACCCAATCCACCTTTCCGAATCGTACCTTCCTTTCACCCTACAACGTTCTCAACTGTTCCTAACTCTATCTTTCTAAGTTATTCCAAACATACGAGTACGTTAAACAGCTCTTATTTCTTTTAAAATTTTACAACCAAATTTCGAATTCATATTCAGAAATAATTTATTTCAATAAAATCACAAGGATCACTTTGAAACGTCTTAGGAGTTAGGTTAAGCTACCCCTGTTCCTCGCGATCAAGCCTAGAAGAATCAGGCAACAAACATGGCTTGGGGTCTATCATTTTTTCAATTATCCGTTCCATAATGCTATGTAGAGCTCCAGAGTGGTGCCGATCGATCAAGGTGAAGGCTCAAACAAGAATAATAACTAAAAGTACTAACCAAGTACGTACAACAATAAAAAATTAACTAAAGAGCTTCAGCACAAATTCTAACCTCTTTTTTTAATAGGTAGCTATAGCTATATATTATATATATATATATATATATAATATAGCTTGGTCTCATTGGATACGTGTGTTAAATACCTGCAGTGCAATAAATAAAAAACAAGAGGAATATTAAAAGCTTTATATAAAATCAGGTAGGTATTTCATTCCAGTTAGCATTCCATACGTGACGGGTTGCAAGCCCATCGCCGCTTACCTTGATGAACTTTGTAAGACTTCTAATGAGTAGGTAGGTAGGTATTGTATTTGTATAACTTCCTTAAATGGGGTTTTTTACATCGGATAATTTTAACAAATATTTTTATCCATAAGGTAGATGTAATAATAATTAGTATGATAATAATAATTAGTACGATACATATATTTAATTTACCTACTCGCGATATAAGGGAATGCTAGGCCTGTTCGCTATTTGTCTGGTTTTGCAGTAACAATGGCAAGTTGAAACGGTAGGTTAAATAATAATTATAATATTTAGAATAATAATTATGTAGTTAGTTTCGTATGCGTTTTATATTTCTGAATGTTGGCTGTTGCGTTGTTGATTCATCTGGTTATGGATTTTGTATTTGCGTAGGTAGCTTTTTTAAATATTTCAAGTCATCATTTTTTGAGGTAAGCAATTTTGAAAATAACTAGATAGAATATGACAATTGTAATGATAATAATTGAACCTTGAGAGCCTCGTACCTCGTATGGCCATCGCATCGGGTCACTCACATAGTTTGTCTGCTGTTTCGGTGAATGGTGAGCATGCATGACTATTGACTATGCTGTCATCTCCTATTTGGTTCTCTGATGCTGGAGTATTCAAATAATAAATATACTCTACCGAAATACGGGGACTAAAATACGAAGACTGGTATCGAACTGGTATGTGCCGTCCGTAGGTAATTTTGTGTTTTCATAAAATGAAGGAATTTAATTGCGAAACTTCAGTATTAGAAAGTCATGCTGTAAAATGCACAACATTTGAATTTGGTATCAAAGTATGCATAATACGCAAAGTCACGGAGGGTAGTTCGTAATTAATGAACAAATAATAACAATACGTAGTTGCGGGACGGAGGGCAGTTTTTACGAGTTTCCACCATCCCAGACAAAGGAAACTTTGCAGTGGAACTCCTGATGTGTGGATAATGATGAATAAATTAATTTTACTGAGCGTTTATATAACTATTCCATTACACAATATAAATGCGAAAATTGTGTCTGTTTGTTAGTTACTCAATCACGTCGTTACGACTGAATACTCAAATTCAGTACATTGATAGATTTTGAGGTGTGTTGAAACATAGGATTTAAATTATTTAAAAATATTATAAAAATCTGTAAGAAAAACCACGCCAATGAAGGTGTAGGTACCTACGGGTCCACTAGTGTAATATAAAAACATACAATATTACAATATTGTAACAAACTCGTTTAGTCTTATTCTTGTCAGGGTTTTTGGGTTTTTGGTTGATTGAAAAGATATCAACATTCATATTTTAGTATTGTGCGTAGTTTCTTATAAACTGGCTATATTCGTGTAATGGCTTGATAGATTTGTAGTTTTGGAAACTTGGCTCTACGATGGTCGGTAATGACTCAGATATTCAGGCGGTCAGATCCTTGAACATACGAGTATCTATAGGATGTAACGTCTTTAGAGGTAGGTAAATCCAAATGACATCACGCTCGGCCTAAATTCGAAGCCTCGAACCACTAACCTACCGGTTCCGATAGTCGATAACGTTAATAACACTTCGATTATAAGGTTAATGCTTCATATTGCGTCGCAACTTAATTTCTGAACCTTGCTGAAACGGGGCCGCGGCTCTAGAGACTAGGTATCTTGCAGGCAAGGGAATATAGCTCATATGTCGCTGCGATAAGGAGTGGGTTGGAGATAAAGTAGTTACCTCTGTATGACGTCAATCGGTAGCCTATTTGTGCGTATTATCAGCAGGTCGCGAGGTGAAGGCGCGGTTCACGTGTTGTCGATCACCGTTCTTAGAAGAGGATTGATTGATCGCTCTTTGTTCCTTTTATCTAAATACCAAATGTGGGATCTCGAAGCTCATGAGCAATCCCGACTGGGGATGACATCATTCCATGACATCGATGCAAATAATTAGGGTAAGTACCTACCTACCTACTTAACAAAATATTGCAATATGTAATTTATTACTATAAATGTAGTTAGGTAATTTGTTGAAAGAAGTTCTAAATAATAATATATAAAATATCTACCTAACGAAAAAATATAAAAAACATAGGTAGGTAGGTACCTAAACCACACCTTACTAATAAAACTTCACCTACAGTTTCACCCCTTTAGAGCTCCTATTTTATTTTTGTTTTTAATAGTTATTTTGTATTGCATAGGATCAAAATTAAAAACTACATATTTTCACAACGAGTTTAGCTAGATACTATTTAGCCTAGTAGAACACAAGGATATCAATGTCTGAATACCCCTTATTCTTCCGACATCTTACAGTGGCAGCTTTAAGAGCACTCTACTACAATGTAAAGTGGCACAAACGAAATGTATAGTTTTGCAACCTTTTGTCTGATTCTCACCTTTGCCACAGTTGGCTCTGCTCCAGACTCCCCACTTTTACCGACGATTTGCGATCACAGCATGCTCACAATAACTCGCGAAATTAAATAGGCAAAGAAGATAATGTTTGTAACCAATTGTGACTGTTACCTACTCGTTCGTTCCGATACTAAAATAAAAACCGGCCAAGTGCGAGTCGGACTCGCGCACGAAGGGTTCCGTACTATTATCAAAACGGCAAAAAAATCACGTTTGTTGTACGGGAGTCCCACTTAAATATTTTTGTTTTGCTGTTTTTAGAGAAATACATCATCTGTGAAAATTTCAACTGTCTAGCTATCACGGTTCACGAGATACAGCCTGGTGACAGACAGACGGACAGCGGTGCAGCAGCAACATCTTTCTTCTTACCTCTCAAACCCCGAGCGGTCGCATGAGACCGCGAAAAGTACCTATAATAACGTAGTAACATCAAATGAAACTAGATGGCGTTAAAATGCGAAAATCAAGTTTGTTGTATGGGAGACCCCCTTAAATATTTATTTTATTCAGTTTTTAGTATTTGTTGTTAGAGCAGCAATAGAAATACATAATTTGTCAAAATTTCATCTGTCTAGCTATTATGGTTCATGAGATACAGCCCTGTGACAGACAGACAGACAGACGGACAGCGAAGTCTTAGTAATAGGGTCCCGTTTTTACCCTTTGGGTACGGAACCCTAAAAACTGACTTTAATGAGAAATTTTGTTTTCGAATGAAACAATCCTCACAATCTTAATCCTCATATCCTATCCTCATAATATTATAAATGCAGAAGTTTGTGATAAGGCTGCTATGTTTGTTCCCTAATCAAAAATAAACGATAAAACGGATTAAGATGAAATTTGCTGTAGTATGTAAATAAAAAATCAGAATACATAAAGGGGGAACTTATAATCCGATAAAGATAAAGATAAAGATAAAGATCATTTATTTGCTTGAACACAATTTACACATTACACAGATGATAATAAATAATATTTTACAAAAAAAAAATTTTTTTTTTAAAACAATCCCTAAATGATATTAAACGCAAAAAGGATGATTTTGGGATAGATGGCGCTGGTGTGCAATAAATCTGACATCACAGATTATATGCCCGGCAGTCGGGGAAGCAAAATAGTATGGCCACGTGCCATACTATTACTACTAGTACGTCACCTTCGCATATAATCCGGGGTCGGCGCCGGAGCCGTACCGACTAGTTGAAAGACGCTCATAGCTCATTCAAGATTAAGTTTGTTAGGTTAGGTTGATTAAGGTTTTACGCTTGTTCTTCTTCAGCAAGCTCATACAATTAATCGTTAAAGTATATAAAGTTTAAAAGTTCTTAAATAATGACAGTTACATAAGTTTTTGACAGGTGATATGAAAGTCTTGAGAGATCTGGTATCTCTATAATATAAAAATGAATCGCTGAATGTGTTCCTAAGCTCAAATCCCGAACCGATTTCGCTAATTCTTTTTACGTTGTATTCGTTATTATCAGGAGAAAGTTCTTATGGAAAAATATAAAAATAATTTGACAGGACAACGTCTGTCAGGACAGCTAGTTTTGAATAAATATATTGTTTTATTTGCATTGTTATGTTATATATTGTAATTTATTTTTAAATTTGTATATTATAAACATATTATATTAACACGTGCTGCTATCCGCGCTTTTCGTACAATGCTGTGTCTGTGTATGACAACAGAATTCAATTAAATTAAAAAATAAAAAACATTTATGTTTTATGTTACTCGCTGATAATGTAGATTTTTGGTAGGTGATATCTAAAAACAACAAAACCAATAATAAAAATCAAATTGGATTAGTGATTTTTTGGTGTATCAATTATTACAAATCAAAATACATGAATACTAATTTTACCTCTTTATATAAGGTAGTAGTGTAGACGTACATGGAAATTCCTTAATTGTTATTTCTGTTATTGATTATAATGATATACCTACTTACACCAAATAAGGTAGTTTAGCTTATCAGAAAAATACGGGGAACCTCGTACCCAACAGGAAATAATAAAGTAGTAGGTTTTATTCCCGACTTAAAAGCCTATAGATAACTTTTAACAAATATAATAAAATTAATAAATTATGAATAACATTTAAAATTAACATTTGTAATTAAATAAAAATTTACTCTAGCCGGGGCGTATTATAAAATTCTCAATAGCCACGTTCATTGATGTAGGTATTTGGCTCGCTTATCTAGTCGACGAAATGTACTAATTAAGGAAATATGTAATGAAATAGGATGACGACTCTTATCCCCAAGTAGGTATAGTAGATATCTTCTCAGGTCTTCAGGTGCTCAGATCCTTGAAAATCTCTAAAGGCACGTCTAAATATTACATTAAATATTACACTTTTTGCAAACCCGTCGTCGTTGACAAAAATACTAACTGGTTTCTTCACGATGTTTTCCTTTACTGTTGCAAGAACGAAATATAATGCGCATACATAATACATTTATCGAAAAGAAAAATCCATTGATGCACTACCGAGATTCAAACCTACCTTCGTATTGAAAGTCGATGTACTTCCGGCTAACACGGTTTCATGCAAATATAATTCGTGCTACATCTTCTAAGAATTTTCAGTTCTTGAACAAAGCAAGTAATTTACCTCTGAATGCGAGCTCATTCCAATAAGTTCTCAAGAATGCTTTTACTTCGTCGCTAAAACGTAAAACGGGAATTTTCACTGGTTGACGTTTTGACTACTTATTTATGTTATTTATCCTTCCTCGGCTAAGATAATAATTTCTAGGTAATTCCACATAATTCATGTGAACACTAGTTGTATGGTGTAAGGAAATCCGGGGTTTTCAATTCTGTAAGTAGGTAAATATTATTAATAGGATAAAGAATAACACATGCCCATATTTTGCATTAGTACCGATACGATGATTGTGTTAGTATATATTATTACACGACAGATTGCAAGCCCATCGTGGCTTATAAGAATACCTACTAATTGTTTTCTTCGCGGTGTTTTCCTTAGACGCTTAAAAAAAGCGTTTGATGTGCAATTTTTTTATAAAATAATCCATAGAAACTCAATCTGAACCCACGTCCTGCAGATAAAAGTCGAGGTCCTTCCCACTTGGTCAAAACAGCCAAAAAAAACAAAACAAAGAAACAAGGCATTGTAAATCTCCAGAAGTTACTTTACAGAAACACACGGTCAAAACATTTTGCAAGCGTTATTGACGACCCTCTGCCCTCCGACGAGTACGACGCGAGTTATTATAAGTATCTACTCAGCCCCAGAATATAATATTAGTTTCTATGGACACTGACAGTGTATTTAAATTGTTCCTTTCTTCAGTTGGAAACTTGGAAGGTCCACTCACAATAAACTCGTCAGGCGGACAGCTTTATTCAACTCTTCTAGTAAAAAGCCCAGATATTTTTAGCCAGTTTTATTACAGCAGGTGGTACTTGAGAAGTTACGATGATATTGCACGATATTGCCGCGGAACTGTCATGTTGATGATGATGATGTTCGAGGAATTGTATAGTCTAGTAAAAAGATCCTATGTTTATAAAATTACATTTATTTTGTTTGGAGCTGTGTTTTCAGAGGGCACAAGTTCTCAATTTCTAAAGTAATTATTTTACGTAATCGGACTTAATTTTAAAAGCATAATGAGGGCGATTCTGTTGTGTCCAAGCTAAAGCTAAGATCTCGTAAAAAACGATCGCTCTAATAATTTTTCATGTTAAAGTCTAAATCAGCGTATACTCAAACTGGAAGTTCTGAAATAGATAATAAATGACCTATGTATTTACGTACAAAAACGAACGAAAAACGAAGTATTAATATTATTGCAAGAAGTTATCTTTAATCTCCAGTATCAGGACTGCTGGGTCAAATATTGCGTAAGTTCAGAGGTAATTGTAATCGGTATATTAATAGCTATCAATGTTAGTCAACTACGTATTTTCTTCAGATAAAAAAAATAAAAAACGCTAAATTTATGTATTTTATTATTTTTGAATTCATTAAATGATTAAAAGATAGCTCAAAGTATTTTTTTCTTCTGAAATTTATATCTTAATTATCGATAGTATCATTGATTTGATCTTGAAAGGTGACAAAATCGTCCAATAAGGTGCATCAATCAAAAACACAAAGTAAGAAAAAAAGCGTGTGTGTGCGTTATCACCCACACTCATTCATACATCGCGTATTATCTGCCGGTGCGATGCCATTCATGGTTCGGGTGACCATGATTTGGTTTTACAAAAGAGTTTTTGGTTTGTCCTGACTTGCTATAAAAGCTGAATGAAGTAGCAACCAAAGGCAGCAGTAACACATGTGCAGAAAATGCGGTCTCATAAGCCATGATTGTAAGTGCCTGTTACCCCTTAAAAGACGTTGCTTATATTATTTTTATTACATGTTAAAAGCCTATAATAATGATGATGATGAATCTTCATTTAAAAGCCAGGTCAAGAGTACTCTTAACCGACGAGCATGCATCAGGAAGTTGATGAGAGTGTGTATAGTAAAAGAAGTATGTGAGGATTGTAGCCGTGGTCTCTGCCTACCCCTCTGAGAAACAGGTGTGATTTTACGTATGATTCTTCATTATTCCCAAGTCCGGTGAACTCTAGGTGGATGAGATATATCTCACGATCGCTAGTCAATATGTGTACTCTACCCACGTACGCATCGCGCCTTGGCCTGTGCCCGGCACCGGTCACTATCGTACCATCCAGTTGCGCGCGCGCAGATAACGCGACCTGCTTTGTACATCTGTGTGTGTAGATCTACGTGTGCTTGTGTGCGCCATTTCCTTCCACGGGTAGATTGTTGTGACGTTTATGTATTTGCGTATTATTTGAAACGATACATAAAAACAACGATTTTAATTATGAGGAAGTAATTATTAGTTTGAAAAATTACTTATGTGGCTAATTACTCTTATATGAATAGGAATAATACGAAGGTTTAAACTATGTAGGTGTTTGAAACTTTTACTAGGTGTTTTGTTAACTTTACTATAAGTGAGTTTCAACTACCTATTTCAAATTACGTTTCCATTGCATTAATTTCTTAAAACAAAATAATTAACTAAGTATATAAAATATAAAAAAATATGTTTGAGTCTGCCGGTGGAAGATGCAAAATACAACACGATTTGAATTCGGTAGAGCTCATCTCTACAATGAATTCAATTCTCTTGTACATTTCCTTGAGCAACGTTGAATTGAACATGAACATGCCAGCAGTGGCCCGACATCATACCAGCTCGTACATTTCCTAAAAGATTGTTTGGCGCCGAATTAGCTGGAAAAAAACAAAGACTTGTTTTATAAATTGGTACCAATAAAATTAACATTTCTAGGGATCCTGTAAGACTAGTGTAGGGGACTGTTGTGTCTGCGAAGCGACTGATTAAACCAATAAGTATTGCTCGTACATTACACCAGGGAGTACGTTTTGCACGCACGTTTGCCTGCTATGGAAGCACACGGGGGGATTTTTCATCACACCTACGTACTTTTTTTAACTGAAGGTATTTCTTTTCTATAATAAACCCTTATAGTTTCGCCATGTCCGTCCATCAGTCCGTCCGTCCGTCCGTCTGTCTGTCCGCAGCTTAGCTCAGAGATTTTTTTTCTAGCTTAGGTACTTATTAGGCTCATTGTTAGGCAGTCATTTAATTTGAACTATTTACTGGTATGGTATTTTATTAAAATTTTGTAGAATCACGACGGTAATCCCCAAGTATGATAGACATCTTCTCAGATCTCCAGGCTCTCTGGTCATCGAAGATGTTTAAAAGAGGTAGTCACAAGCACGTCCAAACATTACAATATACACATAAAATGTGTCGTAGTTTTAAGGCTTGAATACTAACCACGCATGTTCTTTCACCACCACCAAAAAATATTTTCAGGGATATAATAGCTACTAAAACTAACCAGAGAAATAAATTCCTTCCGTCTTATAAGCAACTAATCAGTTTAATATTCCCTTAAAATAAAAAGTCACCCGTAAGAATGTTGCCAGCTGTCAGCGAATTCTTCCAATCTGTACAGCGTCTGGTGATTCGTGTTCCACTTATTATCGTACCGTGGGCATTTGCATAAGAATAACAAGGAGGATTATTGATGTCGCCCCCCTCCCCTCAACTCCCACCCCCCCACTCCACCTCGGACGAACAGGATCAGAATCGGGGGCGAAGCGGCAGGCAGAAGCGAGTGTCTTGTACTTATTTTTTTCCTTTTAGTATGTGGTCTTCACTTTTTTTCAAAGACTTATTAGAATTTTTAAGGTAAAATAGCTACCAAAATTATAAAATCCTTTTATAATATAAAAATCAAACGATTAATGAATGATAATAACATAATGATTGGCAATATCACGAGTTCCTCCTAATCTTTTATTGTTCCCCTTAATATTTTTACTTAAATACTTTAAAAAAGTCTATGTATATTTATACAGGGAGTAACGGCAAGCCAAAGAAGAGATGGATAGACTGTGGGACAAGGTGGTATGTGTGATTTCTGAGATGACAAGAAGTCGAGGTAGAAGTATTTTCCAGATGAAATAGGGGAGGAAGATAGGAACATATTATATTATGCTGAACCCTTGCGAGGACAAGGGCTAGATCCATAAATGATAGGAAATACTGTACCCGATAAATATTCACCGCTTTTTCTCATACCTTGCGGCCTGTTGTAATGCTTAATTTTGTTCTCTTTTCATGTTTGCTCTGTATACATTTCGTCTAAAATGGAATGGAATAATTTGATGTAACTTTGCCATTGACGTGAGCTGGATTGGATGCCTCACTTTTATACCACTCTGCAATTGCTGTACCTTGTCGGCTATTGTTATGTGATTTGTTCGCTCATCGCTACTTACGTTTATTATCTTCAATCAAATTTTCTGTAATCGTTTTTCATAGCGAAACTTTGAATCATTCCTGAATATTGTTACCACTGTGCACTGTAGTACCTAGACAAAAAATGAATAATCAAAGAACGACGTTTAAACATGCAACAAGCACATACATAGTCCTGACCAAACTCTAAGATTTTTTGTTTTTTGTTATCAGAAACAAAGAGTGCCATTCACACATAAAATGTTTGCAGGTCATGCAAACATTAATGTCGTAAAAAAAGCCTCATTTTCACCATACAATGTTTATTGATTGAATAAAACGTTTTTGTGGTCCACATTAATCAACCAGCAGTTGAAAAGCTAGAAAAAAGCTGAAAAGATAATCTATTTAACAAAAATTGCACCGAAAGCAATCCAGCCTGTCAGGTAAAAGTTTTAATGTTTACTCAATCCATATCAGCATTTAGTCAATGGCCCAAAACATAAATCGTGGGTTATTTATTTAGTTACTTAGCGTCTGTGGCCAATAAATAGACTTCTTCGGGATGGTAATGCGGAGATTGTGACATTATCTTAACTGTCTTTGTGTTAACTGAGTAATAGGAGGCTTTGGGGAATGTATAAGATATATTTTTGGAGGTTTGTTTCGCAAAATATTCTGGATTAGAGGATAATTCTATGTTTATTATCAAAACCTTGCTGGTCACGTCAAATAGCCAAATCTTTGGATATTCGACGTGCAGTAAATATTTCGTTTAAAAAAAAACATTTAAAAAAGAACAGATAAGTTCATAGCGCCAGAAACATTATTTAAATGTGAACTCAGCGCATAAATTCATAATACTTGCATAAGGTATTCATAGAAAGCAACTTTAAACACCCCACGTTATTCAATTAACAGCCTCCGTAGCACGTGCCGCTACGGGCGTTAGCATCGTCGTAGCGCTATGGCGCTACGGGAAGGCTACGCGGCTACGGTGAGCTACGTTCTACGACACTACGTGACCGGCCGTAAGCGACTTTTCCATTGATACTTGAGAAATTGAATTCAATTGAATCGTTGGTATTTGCTTTGAGGAAATGGAAATAGTTATATTTCCTGTTTCGCGATTGTGTTAGAAAGTAAGTTTGCTAGTGGCAATATCTAACCAACGATATAAGATGAATAATAAATATAGATAAATATAGATGTCTCATTAAATCATGTTTTTGAGTCTTTGTTTGTTTTAATAATTATTAATTATATAATATTAATAATAACAATTTACCTTTCATGAGTATCATGACACACGAGTAGATACCCGTAAAGTTAAATGTTATTAGTAATTTGAACAGATCAAATCAAACAATTGTTTTCAATCGGAGCTGACCCCAATCGAACAAACTAAAACTGACCGCCCGAATCAACTCAAAATTAACCTTAAATAAACTCAGAGAGGTCCAGCCGCCTTTTCCCACGATTAAAATTCCAACTCCCTTTTTGCAGGCAGTTTCCGCGAGAAAGGCTGAGCCACAGAGTGTTGTTTGCCAGTGACGTAAGCTCACATGAAGCCTTCATTATATTATACGTACACTACACATGTTACAGTACTTACTAGTTTTTGTCTATTTATAAAATGGGATAAAAGCAAATATTTTACTATATTTTTTCTGAATTCATCTTTTCATTATTTTTGGAAGGCAAGCACATTATAAAAAAAAAAACTCGTTTCAGTTTACTAATTAATTACCCTCGATAAATTTATGCCGATTCAAAATCCTAGTTATTTCAATGGCAAGAATGTATTATTATTTTGCGGTTAATTTACTGATAAACAGCACCCTATGTCAGAGGTAGAGGTAGAGGTACAATGGGAGTCCCTAAATCACGGGAGGACGCGGCCGGCAATTCCGAGCGGAGTTGCTTAATTCAATCATGATAACTGCGCCCGCCGCAAGAAATAAATTGACCAATGACCGCTGTGCGAAACCACTCTGCGATAGGGTTGAATATTTAAGAAATAAGATCATCACAGGAATAGATAGAACAATGCTATCATGCATGATCAATTAGCTTGTTGTATAATAATAAGTCAGTACTCAGAATCGAGTCGTTTTAAAAATCATTTATAACATAGGAATCACATAAGAAATAAAAGGTTAAATATATATATATATATATATTAATCTCAAGTACAATCCATATTTTTTAGTTATTTCTTAAGATCAGACCACTTTGCTTCGTTCTCTAGCTATTTTTATGTAAATTTCACTCACATCGTAAATTCAAACTGAAATTTACGTTATCAATCCTGGCAGCCCTATTGCAAAAGAAAGGTCTGGTACCTGTGAGGGTAATTCAGGGGCGACCTTGCAGCGGCCGATAACAATTGGGAGACGCTCGCCGCCGCAAATTCAATATCCAGAGGTGTCGGCGTCCAGCACCCCTGTCTAGTGGTGGGCTGTAATACTGTCTCTTGAATATCGATACTTCGTTAAAATCATGAAAATGGTTTCATGATTTTTGTTTCTGGTGGGCGCCAATAAACGTAATATCTACCAAAGCTGTACTAAGAAAATAAAGTTGACAACTGTGATAATTTTAATGTGTAAAATAATGCCTTCTTAATTATCCCGTGTTGGGTTCCCAAAAATAATTTGTCTGAAAATCGACAAAATATCGATATGAATCGTTGTTGGTTCTTTTACTTCCCTATAGCACCTTGTGTTTAGTGTCCACTAGCCGTCCTCTGTCCACTGTTGGGGATATAACCACTTAACGAGGACTGAAGTCTGGCTCCAATTGAATTTCCAAACTGTCCGCCCGAACTAAATATGGAGATACGAGGAGGTGCGCCAAATTACATTATCCACGTAAATGCCGGCGTTGTCGACCTATTAAAACTATTTACTTTAATAAGTCCGTACAAAGCAGGTGGCTATGTCAGCCCCTGTTGGGCGCCAAAAACTTGAGCCCACAAGTAAAGTAACATTTAACATATTTTCAAACATTGCTCTGCCATTATTACTATTTTCGTATAACAAACTCTGTAGGTAGGTAAGTCAATTGACTATGGCCTCGTGTAGGGTTCCGAGAAGTTTCGTTCTCAAAGTCTATGAAACTTATGTCATTTCCTAATCACACATCGTGCCCTATCGGCCGAAATCGGACAATATATTTGTTATAAGTCTGATAGGCCGGTTGGGCATATTAAACGCCGATTAACCCACCGGCCAGCCACTGATTTATGCGAACTATTAAAATCTCCGAAGGCACAGAATTAATTGCACTACTTCAGAGCTGGTTGCTTTATTAATTGGGTCCGAGTCGCCTGTTGTTTATAGTCGGTTCCCTTTACTTGGGCCGAGGCCCTTATCATGACCCCGGCCGGCTCCAATTTGTCCACTCACGTTTCTGTTCAGTTTCAATGGCTATTAAGGACCCTACCTCTGTTTCCGAATAAGTTAAATCACTAGTATAGGTACCCTATAGCAACTATAGTCCAAACACAGTAAAGTGTAAAGCTCTTGCTCGCTTTCGATATTGGCCTTACATATCTGTACCTAAATGCTTAATAAAACGCCAACGATTTGAATTTCAAACTGTTTAAAGTACTTACTTCCTGAGTTCTCGTTCGTGACCCAAAACACGAGTTTTGACATAGAACTTTTCAATTACAATTCTGTCTTCCCCTCGGAGCTAACATTTTAGATTTAATCATATTCAAATCACAACACGGGGGCCAGTCGGCCGAAGTAATTTATAACTTGGACAAACGAAAATTATGTGCGTAGGTAGCAGTCGGAAGTTTTCACATTTCCATTTAAATGCGGGCGTTATATCACCTTTGCCCTAGTGCGTACCATTACAGTTACGCAACTTCATAAGTGCTGTGATCCTGTCAGTAGCCGCACCGTCACCTAGTCTTCGTCTTCCTAATCGTTTCACAAGTTTAGTATTTTCTTTCCCAGTGTGTCTTTTCGTTCATCTATCTGTCACCAGTCCTAAAACAAAAATTTGCAAACTTAGAGCTATAGAGTTAACATATGAAACAATTATAGTTTGTAGTGATCCAATATTTTCATATGAATATACTATTCCGATAGGAATCCGTTGAGGTTTACCTATAGAAAGAATAGAAATCTAAAATAAAAACATATTTTTTTACTTACGGAAATGACTTTCATTACTGTCATATATGCACATACGAGTATTATACTATGCCTTAGTAGCGAGCACAGGATGAGGTCGCAAACAAATTATGAACAACAATTAGCAACGCGACACGACAAAGTTGCCGCGGTGTCGCGCCGTGATCGTGTAGTCCTCGGACTACACGTGTTTCGTTCCTTTTGTAAATACGATTTAATTTATGCTCGCAAAAGTTAGAAAGTAATATGAGTTATGGGTTAAGGTGTTGGCTGTATAATTATTACAGGGAGAATTTTACATTGAAATACAGGGTTTTAGAAAATATTAGTCTTTTTTTATTTCACTTGCTTAGTAAATCATAATACTAAGTATCAGGTTTTTCTTAAATAATAAACTTTGTGACTGATTCGAGAAAACAACGAAGTTTGGTGATCTTATCCAGACAGCTATAGACTTCTGAGATTCTGAGATTGTATGAATATTCAGGAACAAATTATCGAATACAGATATTATCAAAATCAGTTTCTCAGATAAGGCATAAGAATATGAAGATACCAATATTGTATACAGGGTGTATTAAGACAGTTCTCGAAAACTGAAGGCATGAGTGCCATTGCCCTTAGTAAAAAATAAATTGCTTAATTCTGTACGATGTTCTACTTGTGATTGTTTTTGTATCTATGCGAAAAGATGAAAAACTATATTTTCTCAAATCCTTTGACAATGGCAATGCAACAAGCAATAGCAGGGGCAATAATGGCCTTTAATAAACTAAAAAGTTAATAAACTTTAATAAACTAAAAAATACTAATTTTATTTAGACAACTTGATTTAAGAAAATTGCAAAAATATAAATTTAAAAAAATTGTTTTCGTTTTTTAATTTGTATAATAAATCGATCAAGATGCAAGGTCTGAACATCCAATATCAGTTTTCGAGAGTGGTCTTACACCCTGTATATTTCTACT
Organism: Hydriomena furcata; assembly: GCA_912999785.1. Lineage (NCBI taxonomy): Eukaryota > Metazoa > Arthropoda > Insecta > Lepidoptera > Geometridae > Hydriomena > Hydriomena furcata. The sequence continues at coordinate 309,121 of OU538830.1, forward strand.
AGCCGTTTATAACCATTCTAAGTTAGATAGGTATGTGGTGTTGCGGTGTTGCGGTCGTACGCACCTGCGTCGCACGCGGCTTCACCCGCGTATTTATCTCACCCTAGTGGAAGTGCGAACCTGTCCAATTTTCCCGGGTAATAAATCTTCCATGATGCTGCCTTATTGTTTTTTGAGGGTCAAGTTATTAAAAGCTAACTTGATGACATCTTGTCTTTAGGCTTGTTTATAATATAGTATGTTTCTGATCGTTATTTTAATATAATTTTATGACATTCAAATTATTATTATTATTATATTAAATTACCATTAAATAATGGCACGTCAGTTACAGTCGGCTAGGATAAGTGAAGAATTCAAGAGACGAAACTCACCCCTGAATATCATCCACCTATAATAATAAAGCCCAAAGAAAACATTGCGAAAAATTTAGCCATACCCTCCAAAACGGTCCCAAAGGTAACGTGTGCGATATCTATCGAAATCACAAGATATTTGGCGCAATACCGACCGACATAAACCCGGATCTTGCTATTTAGATCATCTTCTGTCCGTGTGTCCTCGCCTTTTTAAAGTCTACAAACTTACTCATACAACCCAACCGAGGGAAAATCCACCTTATATTCAGTGGGGTAAGTTTCAAGTGGCTTTGGGTGTTAAGGTTGGTGTGGTATGGTAGGTAAGAACAAAATTGCGATAAGTTTTATTCCCGGCCCGAGGTGAGGCTCGGACGTAAAGGGAATAGGTTGATATGGAAGGTCTTTATGACCAGGAGGTACCTTGAGAAACACTGCGCTTGGTCGCTCGTCAGAAAACGTAACGAAAAATGGTGGAGTTTATTAAAACTGTATGATAGCAATTTCCATCGTACCTACTCGTACTGGTATTGTTTCCAGTGTTGTTGATAAAAAAAATCTGTATTTCTGTTTTTTTTATTACTGTTACCTCGAATAGGTGGTTGGAAGGTCAACAGGAAATAAGATTACCTATAGGTACTATAAACCCACACCTGGTTTTCCTTACTAGGTATCAGGAAATACGTGGACAAAGTACGTTTTTATTCAGTAGGTACCTACTTTTTTGGTCTTAAAGAGTTAGTCCAGCACTGAGAGAATTACAAAAGTTTAAAATTGTGATGTAGGTAGATTCGACTAAAATATATTAAATATATATAATATATATAAATATATAAAAAATATATATTATTTAGGTTTTGCGCGCGGCTTTACTCACGTCGTACCCGGATAAAAAGTTACAAATAAACATCAAAACTGTCGCATTTATAATTTTAGTGCTTATTCTTACAATTAGATGCAATCCATTTAATTACCGGCACATGGTCGCGCGTGTATCGCTTCGTGGAATGAACTCGGTCCCGGGGTCACATCGCATGTCAGAGAATACTATTCAACACCTATCGCGTAAACATTACTGACGTCCATAGGGAGTTCATTTAGCTGAGATATATGAGATATGACGAGGCACGACTATAATAATTTGGTAAACATTTGTGCTGAAGAGTTCCATCTATAGATAAGGTAATTTTTTTTTTGTAAATAATATGACTGTATTTCTCTAAACCCGTAAGAAAATGGCGAAAAATAAAAATTATACATCGCTTAATGCAGTTCAGTTATGAAGCGCTTCACTGGACAACAGTGTACTTTTGTGTGCTATACATATAAAGGAACAGCGATTCTTTAGCCCTAAGCCATTATTGTATGCGGATAAAGCCCATTTTCATATCAACAGGCTAAATTGTCTATATTGGAGCAGTAAAAACACTCACCTACACCAAATCCCACTTCACCACTACTAGCAATAAATTTAAATTGGTGTACATTTCACACTGCACCATCTAGCCCTAAACAAAGCAAACCTTGTACTATAGAAACCATATTACGGATATAATACTTTTTTTTGTAAATAAATATCTATATATTTTGTAAGTACCTATATACTAAAGCGTCCTATAAGTGTTTCATCTGACCCTGTAGATATTTAGAATTTAAGAAAACCTTCACCTAGAAAAGATGTAAAAAAGCCTTATGTAGGTACGAGATCACATTATTTATCGGCGACTTGTAGAATGTATGGATTTGTACAAAGGTGAGTTTCATAATAGTGGAATTATTTGCTACTGTACTCGTGTAAGAGACTTGGTTCAGAGATCACGGTAAACATGTTTGTTTAGCGGTGGGTACCTACAACAACACCTATCTGCGTATTTTGTGATAAATTAATTGTGACGTCAGTAAGATTAACTAATTTTGCCACCGTGAATATTCCCACTAAAATTTATAATTGATGAATTTGGATACGTAATCTGAGATAGACAGACACACATAGGCAAACAACAAAATTATTCTATAAGGGTTTCGATTTGTCCGTTATGAGATATGGAACCCTAAAACTTATCCAAGCATGATAGACATACCAACAGATTTCTAATTGGGTAATCAAGAACTCTTCAAATCAATAAAAATCCGAGCTTCGTCCAAACTTGAGGTACATTTGAAACGAGTATCTAAAATTAACATGTTCATGTTTTTAAAAAGATTAGTGGGATTGTGGTTTCCTATGAAAGTTCTTTCTTTAGTATTTTTTAGTTTCACTTTCAAAACTTTCGTGAGTTGTACTACACATTATTACAACAACGGGAAATTACTCACGTAAATGATAAATTGTCAATGAGGACACCGACAATGTTTCGATTCATCTAGAGAATCTTCTTCAGGGTGAGTGGACCATAACGCGCGCGCTACCCTGCTCGCATTGCCGTCTCGCACAGATTGTCGGTGTCCTCATTGACAATTTATCATTTACGTGAGTAATTTCCCGTTGTTGTAATAATGTATTTTTTAGTTATTGGTCACTGCACCAGAATAACCTCTATTGTTTTCCAACGCCTTCTCGATAAAAATAGAGTTTCAGCAGTTGTGTTGTTCAAAACCAGTAAGAATGTCTCCCTCAAGTTGTCACGTTGTAACAAGAAGATAACGCACAGTACTCGTAAGACACTTGTAAGACAAGACAGTGTAACAATCGGAGTACTTTAATTGGATCCCAATATCTCGGGCCAGTAAATCAGCGTCGGTAAGTGGTACGAGTACGTGCCAAATGGAGCGGATTGTTTATTTATGTGCAGTGGTGGCAGCGCGTGGGACCCGATGGGATGAGCACGCACTACGTGATTTGGAAGCGATGGCTTTTTGACGTTAAAACCTGAAGAAAAAATGGTTATGCCATTTTTTGGGGAGGGGGGCGTAACATTAGAAATATAATAGCCGTTGGATTGCAGTGGTGACATAACTCCTGCAATTGAGACAAATCATAATGTTGTAATCCGTCAAGTCGTTTGGTCTGTAGAGCGTGCCAAAGAAACGGATAAGCAATAATAGAAAACATTATAAGCAATAAGTCGCAGGCTAGTAAAAAAATAGATGGGTCTAACTATAAGTCAGATCCTTGGTCAAGTCATGTTAAAACGTAACATTTGGCACAACAATTTGCTCACCTTTTGCAGCCTTCACATACGTGATTGTATGTTAATTAGAGTATAATCTTGCAAGAGTGTTGCGTAGATGTCAAGTGTTCTTAATAGATGTATGATTCGGTCATATCAATTTCACGAAAAAATAAGGGTTCTTTGAAATGGGTCTTGTGGTTTCAATAACTACAGTCCACTGACTTGACTTGAGTAAACAGCCGCATTTGTAAAGCCCAGTGCGTTCAAAGACATCTTCAAGCATCCCCAGCAAAATGGCTGCGGTCAGCAAGATAACGTGACGTAGGTGCGATACATCCATGCCCATACCCGGTTGGACAACTTTGACACTTTGTTATGCAGATAACGGAGGGCTATTATGGTGACCGTGAAGTGTTTAATTGGGGGTGAAATTGGCCATTCGAAAATATCATAATCATCATCATCATGTGGGACGCTTCTAGAGTTGGAGACTTCTTCACAGTGTAGTGCTTTTCGGTACATTTACACTTGTATACAAAACTCCTATTTATATGAGTAAGTGAATAAAAACAACTATATAGGAATTTCGTTTTTAATTTTAGAACTTTTTTATTAGATCTTCATTAAATTTGAATGTTTTTCCCTATAAGTTACCTACTCTATATATATTCAGAGATCGTTGAATGAGTCGACTTAAGAACACCATCCTTTTATTCGTCAGTTAAAAAGGTAACGTTCTTGTCATTCTAAAAGTCTTGCTTTGAGCAATAAAGTAAAAGTACTTCATCTACGAAAATATTAAAAATCTTCAACAAAATTCGCCTCATCTTCTAAAAATGTTAAAATGTTATGTTTATCGGTACGACGTAAATAGCAAGCGTTTTTCAAAAACTTATTTGATTTTATGGCCAGTTTGATTCAAAGATTATTTGGGAGCTCGCAGGCAATCTGGAAACCCCGGTGACAGCAATATTTCGGAATGGCATTGGCCTCGGGCGAGCGTAAACCCGCTACTGTCGCCGCGAGGTGTCTCGCACAAAAACTCAATCACATTGACTCCGTAATGCCTTTTCACATACGGTTATTTTACTACACATTGCAAACATTGTTAAACTTCCTTTGTGGCAATCGCATTTGTATAGTAAAATAAGGGCAACCACGTGCATGTTAAATGTTATCTTAACGACTCCATATTCGATAATGAAGACACGACGTACCTCGCTACATAGCTTTACAATAGCTGATGTTTCATTAAAAAATAAGAAACCAACCAATAATGATAATTTATCCTCAGAGTATTTACATTTTTATGCAGCTTGTAAAAAACCAAATAGGATCACGGCTATAATCCCAAGTACGGTAGATATCCCCATTCAGATTTTCCAGGCAAAGTCACTCAGATCCTTGAAGATGTCTAAAAAAGGAAGTCGGAGACACGTCCATATATTACATTTGGCACATGGGTGCCCACTTCTCATACCTAAAGTCATTTATTTATGTTTTTAAAACGAAATTTGTCATACCTTTACAGATATGGAACTGGAAGATTACCACCATTTTCAAAATCCGAAACTGTTCACCAGAACTTTACATTTACTAAAAGTCGTAAGTGAGAAGTTGATGTCAGACGTGCAAGACTCGGCAAGAGTGTAGCCGCAGGCCCACTTTGACTTCGACAGCACCCCGTAGGTACCAGCTGTACAGGGTGCTTTAAAAGCTACTATGTATCCCGAGTGAGGCTCTCGGGAGCGTTCGGAGGTTGACGACCGATGTATCTGATTTGGGATGTTCGCAATCACCTTTGGGTGGTTTCTATTCAACGGTTTATAGCACCTATTATTTTTATCATGATCTTCATTTTTCGAGGCTTAGTAACTTTCTATCGCTCGGTTACGGTAACGGTCAAATGAAGACCGGACAAAAAAGCGATATCTGTAGATGGATCGACATGTTGTAAAGCGCTTTTAACGATATTCAACGACTGGCTGATGGATGCCAATTAAATTTAATCAAAGGTTTTGTATTAAGGTAACGATAGAGAACTATAATATCTACTCGTGACGCAATCTTCCTACTACTTTTATAAATTCGAAAGTTTTGTGGTTAAAATAAGCAATAACAAGTGAACCAATTCGGTGTAAAATATAAATAAATATAGCTCGAATGATCTACGCAGCAAATGCGCTACATCCGGGTGACATGTGAGAGATACCGCTAGTTGTAAATTTGATAGATGCACTTTTGAAAATGTATGTCCGATTTTCCGTCAACTTCTCAAATAGCTCATTGCAAAATAAGCTCTATTTGTACTCGTTAAGCATAACAAGCGTCGCTCTCACCAACAAAGCCACAGAAACTCCGATCGCGAATAATACCTAACAAGAGCCAACTAATTTTAAACTTTACTAAAAAGAGATGTACAAAAGATTATAAGAAGTTCGATAGGGGACGATATTGAGAGCTCGCTAGCCTCGCTAGGCTCGCTAATCTAATTACAGCGAGCTTTGTGCTTGTTTGTTTATTTCCTTTGCTGAGGAGCTGAATGTTTTTATATTTTTTCAGAGTTCCGCGCTCAAAGGCGGACCGGAGTTATGAAATTGTTGAAGCGTTCATTGTAGACGTCCAGTGGCGAATATTAAAGTGGCTCGTGTGCAGCGAGCCTTATATAACTAGTTAACCTCACAGCACACGGTTGTGCTAATAACTTGGCAACTTGCGTTCACGTCGAGGGAAAAAATATTTAATTTGCGGAGTTTGTCTCGTTATACGACGCGGTCTCACAATTATATCTGTTTGCTTTTCTTTGAAGCGACAAGAAATATACGAGGGCTTTACCTTCGATATGCAAATGTTTTAAAGAGTGACGACTTTCTAATTTATGCGTAGGTATGTATAAATACGGAAAACTCTGTTGGATATATCTAGTGGGTTTTAAAATGTATTATATGCATTTGGGAAATCCCTGGTTAGGTAAAATATTTACTTTTTTATGAGTTGTTAGAATTATTAATGGTTTGGCTTCCTTCTTTTTTCCTTCTAGATTACTGCGATTACACGCTCGTTTCATAAAAGTAACATAATATTCCACGAATTGATAACCTTCTGCTTTTTTGAAATTGGTATTCAGTTCGCAGATAGTCTCAATGTGAAAGAATAGTCCATTCATCTGAAGGCGTCTCAAATAGCTGCGGTTTTTTTCCCGTGATTGGTAATCGTCGAAGTCATTAGGGGCTTTGTTTTTTATCGACGGCTAATGGCGCGAAAAATGTCGTTAGCCAGCGGGAATCCGAGTCAGGTGAAAAGGTTAGTGCTGGTTTTTATTCGCTGGGACTTATCATTAAGATTCATTTTTTTTACTGACTAAAATATTCTTCCTTCTACCCAGATGAGTTATTTGCTAGTTTAAAAATTATTTTTTTGATTTTCAATGAACTAAAAGAGTCATATATCGTTAAAAAATGTAAACTATTTCAATCTGTCTAATATAAAAACTCATGAAATTTATTTTAAGCGTTCATATTTGAATGAAGGGGTTAAAATTATTAAAGCTTAAAACCCAACTTTAATTATTTCGAGTAATAAAACTCAACTGCGTAGGTGCGTGGCGAGTTTGGAACTGCCGTTATAGCGCCGTTATACGCCGTTACTCACCGTCACTCGCCAATAAAACGAATTAAAACCTAATTAGACCCGATTTTTGGACATTAAAGAGGGGAATTAATTAGAGAGCAATGATTCCAGTTCAGCGAGTAATGCTAGCTCGAGGTATAAATCAACACGAGGAATGTGCCATAAGCGGAAGCGGACCTGTATGCTAGTTTGGGTCGGTTCAACCGTTACGGCGCAAACATCCAAACATACTTAAACTTTCGCATTTATAATACTAATAAAATCGGCGAAATGCAACACACTCTAAATTCGCCAATTCTCTATGATCTAGTTGAGTTTTGATTGTGACCGACAATTAAATGACTAGTCTTGTAGAAGTTGTATTTTTGTACGCAACTTAAAATAATATCTGTTACATTGACAAGTGTTTTGGAGGATAGGGTATAGGCAGGTGTTCAAAGGTTGAAGTACTACGTTCTACAAAAGCATGATACTCTTTTAAAATATATATTGAAAAAATGTAAGGTGAAATAATATTGATTTGCCACATTATACTCGTATATCGCGATCACCTGTACCTTGCACCTTTCTAAGTTGTCTTAGAAAAATCTTCGTTACGAGCCTCCGTCATAGGACGGAGGGAGTCATAGAGCCAGCGGATGAATTATTCTCTTTGTCCGAGTTTAAACGTTTGCTTCCGTTTCCGTTTCCCCTCTAATTGTTTGGCGGTAAAGATACCGGAATTAACTTGTTTCTTTTTAATTAATAAGACAGGTAGAAGATGTAGGAGGAGAAAATTTTACTCGCTTTATTTGGTAGGATCTTTTATGTTGGGTTGTGGATTTCAGCGTAACTTGCCTTAATATGCATGAAATATAAGTAAATAAATATTTAATAATAAATATTGAAATATAAGTATGAAACGGGTTGTTTTTAAAAAGAGACACTAATAAGTAAATAAATCGGCAGTGGTAACTTATTAATTTAGGCAAAGCTTACAAACAACGGAAAGTAACAACTTTCAGAGTCCAAACAATTTACAGAAATTGAAAGTCCTCAAAACTAGGTTATTTACTCGGCCAACTTCTGCTAAAGTCAGAAGTGCTCGAAGTGCCCGCTATAAATCGAACAAATTAGCCGACTCGTTCATTTATTCTCATTAAATTAAATTAAATTAACTTTATAATATCGGCTCCGTTTCATAAACACCTTAACTCTCAAACGGTCATTTGTGCGAAAACAAATTAACTGAGATTGAACTTCCGGCTGCCATTTTGTTAAATGTCGGCGTTTCCGGGAGTTTGACAGGTCGGATGAAATGTCGCGCGATTTTTAGCAATTAAAGGGGTGACTGCCCTCGATTGAAGTGATTCGAGGTGATTCCAAGGTGGCTTTAATTGTTATGATGATGAACGTTTCCTTGGGGACAGAGACTTGGGGCCTAACAATTAAATAATTTTCTGGAAAGATTTTTTGAATTAAATTATTTTGTGGCGGTAATTAGGAAGGTAAAATCTTAATTAACGTAAATAAATCTACGAGTTAATGACATACTAACCTACTACTTTTTACTGGTAAATACAGAAGTCTTATTTTGGTGACAAAGCGCCAAGTTGTTAATATCACTAGCGGGGGTGACCGCTATGACCGTGCTAAAAGTTGCTGATGATCTGTCAAAGTCAAAGTCAAAAGGTATTTATTTTAATGAAATAATAACCGTGGTTTTCCCGATTCTTCTAGAAAGGTCGTGAGAGCGAGGAACAGGTACTCGTAGGTATGTGCTTCAACTAATTTTTAAGACGATTCGAAGTGATTTTTATGATTTTATTGAAAAATTAACCTTTTATTGAATTTAGATAGGTATAGTCTATATACTAGTCAATGTCTCTACAAAATATTTTTGGTGAATAATTACGCGTAGAAATAACATAATACAGGGTTTTATATTTTCTAATTAAAATCCACATAGCACTCCAATCAGTCGCATCTTACCTCAATCTATCATCGACAACCCTTCCCAGCTGAAGTTATTTTAATTTTTCACCCCCTCCCTCACGGTAGCAGTGCCAGTGGCCGGATGGGGCACACCTAATTCGGGCCACAATCAAACTCGGCACTCTGCAAATTAGTTTTGATATTTAAATTAGTCCTGCTGCCGGCAATGGCAATCGGGAAGCTCCTTTACACTATACGAAGAATCTTCTACAAGTTTTTATGTAACTTTAATCTTTTAATCGGACATTAAACAGGCTAGCCGGAAACTTTACCTAGTGCCTAGAAAAGAGATCGCTATTAGCGATAAGGCCGCCCATTGTTCACTGTTTTTAAAGTTTGTTTTATGTCCTGTTTTTTTTTTAATTCAAATTTATTATTTTTTGATGGTGTACAACAATAAAAATATAATCTATCTATCTATCTAAGACGTTTCTTTTATTTAAATAAATTCTCTTCTCTTTTTTCATGACCACTATGCCTCAACCTGGTAAATGTAGGATGACCAAAAAAAAACAGTAACATAACGAACAAAGATAATGTTACAGCAGCAAAATAAGTTTTGGCGTAAGGTACATAACTTTCAAATGCAACATTCTTACAACTATGAGGATATAAGCGATTCTTACCATCCATTTCCCATTTACCTTCTTTTTGGAGAAGAGTCCGAAGAGTCGTATCGTGAGGCCCAAAGAGCCCACCGTCCGGCAGGTTCACTCAAAGATTGATTTCTCTTTCTCAGACGAGTTACACGAGAGTTTTACTACAACTTCTGAACTCCCTCCCTGGGGCGTTTGATCGCGTTATTTCGCTAGATAAGTCCGGTAATTGCTTGTACTGGCACACTTACTGCACACTACGCTGTGGTACACACGTACTAACTGTTCAATGATCTGTGGTGCTTTGGTACTAAGTATTTCTCAACTGTGGCACAGGTTGCTCTTTTATCTGAATATTGATCTTACAAAGGAGTTTTTGTGTGTCTTCACAATTGTTGAACGGTTTTGTTTATGAGTCTATTCTTGATCAAAGGTTGAGTAGAGCTTTTATTGAAAATTTGATTAAAATTAGATTGTATTATAATTCGAGCTGCGCTATTTTTATTAATTTAAAAGGTCAAACATGTAAGTAACCCTTAATTGAAAAGCATGTGACTTTACTAATATTTAGCGTATTTTCGACGAGTAAAACCTTGCAACATGTCACGTGTGGAATGCTACTGCAAAATGTGGGCATGTGCCAAATGTAGTGTTTGGACGTGCCTCTGATTAACCCCTTTAGACATCTTCGAAGATTTGAGCGCCAAGACGTCTGAGATGATGTCTATCGTACTTGGGGATTACAGTCGTGATGCTATTCTACTTTTTTTTTAAAAGCTCCTCAGGGTCATTTCGCAGACATATCGCTCGACATGTCGGGCGATGTATTGACTTGATAGTCGAGATATAAACTTGACTATACATTTAATAAATAGAGGCAAAAACCTAAAGATAAAATTCAGTGGAAACAAACGTGCTTTTGCACGAAAAAAAGCTAGTGAGGAAAATGATAGGAAACAAGACGTTACAAAGGAAACTAACAGCTTGGGGCTCACCTTGAGACAAAGGATCGCGAACAAAGAGCGAAACGACAACGTGCCTTCACTTTATTCAAAAGAAACGAATTAAATGAATATTTTATCCGAAGCTTTTTGCTGGAAGCACGTTTCAGTTTTACCTATTACTTAAACATATACTACATACTTGTATTATTATAAGTAGGCGAGTTGCTTTAGTAGGAGGTACCTTAACTTTCGTTATGAAGGTCGTAGATTCGAAACTTTGTCGTGCACTAATAAATAAATCAATATTAATTAAATTGGTGAAAAGTTACGCATAGCACTCAGCCACAAACTAAGCAAAGCTTGTACTTTGGGAGCTAAATAACCGATAGAAAACCTATTTATAACTAAATTTACAGTAGTTTTATTTATATTCTGTAGTTAAATTGTATTTGTTATTTATTCAAAGAACTCTTGTGATTTCGTCCAACTCTTTAACCACCGCTGAATGCTAATGTTGTATAAACTGCTTTAATCCGGTTATTGTTAAGGTTTTCTTCAATTTACAATCTGGATTACCTTCCCCTCTCGTGGGCCTTGTGGCGGCGACTTGCAAGCGATTTCTTTTGCTTCCGATAATTCTTAATCAAATTGCCAACCCCTTTTCTTAGAGGTGTTTTTTGAAACAACTTTCTCAAACAAAGAATACCTTTGATTACGCGAAATGTTATTAAAAGTGTTAATAAAATACTTGAATTATTAAGGGTCTTTACGGGAGGGGAGTAAAATTTTCTAATTTTGAGATTTATTATTTTAAATTTAAACCACTCAAGTTGCGAATCGGTTCACATTGAGTTTACTCTTTGATTTCACGATTTGTGATAAATTGAAATAATCTAATGAAAATCGCACTAATCCGTTCAGTTCTAAGCTGGGATCTATTGTAATGAAATTGAAAAACTTTTCTCGTTTTCCATTAAGTATATCGAAGGAGAACGGAATCCTTTGCAAATATTTATCGAAAGACGATTGTCACAAGCGCGGTACAGATAAACGTTCATTGGCTAGATCGGTTTACTTTTGGATTTAAGGTTTACGGATGGTTAAATATCTGTTGGTTTTACCACCATACCTATTTTTGCCGCCAAGCAGCGTTGGTGTGTTCCAGTTTGAAGGGTATGTTAACACCTGTATGCCTCAAGTTGGTGGATGCAAGTTAGGACAGTTCTAAGAGATCGCGATCTGCAAGATAGTGTTTTGTTGATGCTTAGCAGCATGACTAGCTGCTTGTTCTGCTTCTAATTAACATACAATTTTGTTTATCTTCTACTAGCGACCCGCCCCGGCTTCGCACGGGTAGCATGTTCTCACTACATAGTATAAAGCAAAGTCGCTCGTCTGTATGTATGTATGTATGTTTGCTTATATCTTTAAAACTACACAACGGATTTTGATGCGGTTTTTTTTAATAGATAGAGTGATTCAGGAGGAAGGTTTATATGTATAATAACATGCTACCCGTGCGAAGCCGGGGCGGGTCGCTAGTTTGGGGACTTTATAGTGATTATTATTGATAACCATCATTGTTGTTTTTGGTACTGTTTTAGAGATTACTTTCAGTTCTAATATTAACTGATGTATGGGATGTAAACAAAACCTAGCTAATAGAACTATCGTCTAGTTAGATAGTTTAAGATTTGACAGTCAGTTAGTCCGAATATTTGAACAAGATACCCAGCGTGCAGTTTATATATTTTTTTACAAGTTTATCCTTATTATTTTTTTACTCTGATAAGTAGTTAGTTATCTTCTTGATTGACTTCTGAAATCACCTCACAGACACCACGCGCAGTATCTTCGCAGTATCTTCGCAAGTGAGCCAAGAAGGCTCGCGGTGAGCTCGATCTCTTGTTTTTAATTAATTAATTTTATTATTTCCTTCGGCCGCCGTCTTGCCGTTATTGGCGGAATTTCTCGGGCAATTAGTCGTTTTATTGTTTTATAATTTTTGGCGGGAAAGGGTTGAGGTGCTCACCAGATGGCCGCCAAGTTTCGTAATTAAACGCTTATTAGCTGGAAGGTGAACGGATGCTTTATTTTTATCGTCGGCCTATTTTGAAATTGAGTAAATAAATTGATGCTGCAGAGTAAGGGTTTTTATTTTTAGTAACAACTTTTAGATTTTTAAGTTTAGATTTAGATTTTATAAATCTACTATGATTTTGGCGCGGCTTCGCTTGTGTAGAACTGGAGGAAACGAATCTCATAATTTTCAGGTCATATACTATTTATTCCTAAGCAGGGAGGGTTGTTGTCAGGCAAAACCCCAAGCCAGATCTATTTGCAACATCTAGGTGTTGTGCCGACCCCTACGAGAAGTGGATAAGGTCAGGAGGAAGAAGAAGAATAAACTATTTATTCCAAATTTATCAAAATCGGCTCAGGACGTGGTTGAGTAAAAAACAAACAAACAAGCAATTATTTATTGGAAGTGATTTAACTAGGACGTCATTGACATTGATTGATTGTCATTGTCTATTTATGTGTATGTACAACTCTTTCGAAAAAACAAGATATTTTTTTTGACAATCTCGGGAAGGTAAATAAAGTACAAAATTGAGGTGTCATGGTACAGTAGACATCTTCTCAGATCTCCAGGCGCTTAGATCCTTGATGAAGTCTAGAGGGGATAGTCAGAGGCACGTCCCAAATTATATTTGGCACATGCTCACATTTTGCAGTAGTTAGTTAATTAAAATGAATAAAAAAATGCCTACAATGACCTAGTTACCTCCACAGTTCCTCGTAAGTAGGTGAGCATATGCAGTTAATCAGCAGAGAGAGGCACTCTCCGTGATTACCGCGGGAACAACACAAACTTTTATAAACATCGCTGATTGGATTAGTATGCGAGCTAATTACCTTAATGGTGCAGACCGTTCGATGTTTTTCTACCTTTGCTTAGCACGTTTTGTTAATTTTTGATATAAATAACTCGTATAAAACGTATTTTAAGTGGTCATCAGCTGTTTTAGTATAATTCTTAGTTTTTAGTACTTTAGTTTTCCTAAGAAAATAAAATAAATAAACTAAACATACCAATAATATTCAATCTAGCATACTATGATAAGTTCTCGCGATATCTTTGTGTTATTAAAAAGTTGTTTTATTATGTGATAAGATATGGGCTTGGTAGAAGCTTGTAGTGGTTGTAAGTTCGATTCGCACCAAGAATAAATATTTGTATGAATGTTTAATATAGATGTTTTTTCTGTGCCTGAGATTTATAAAGTACTAGCAGACTCGGTCACGCGTTGCTGTGACAACAGATATCGCGACTATAAATTGAGATGTTAGCTATCCTATCTTTCAAGTTAGATCAAACTGCACACGGTGTGCAAAGTTTGATTAAAATCAGTTAAGTAGTTTAGGAGTCCATCGCGGATAAACAACGTGACGCGTAATGTATATATATTAAGATCATAAGTACCTACCTAATATACCTATTAATAGAAAAATACATAAATGCTCGTAGGTACGGCTTTGCATAGTTTGGGGACGGATGGCACTATGTGAAATGTTTACCAACATTTTTTTTATTAAGTTAAAAATATGTAACCACAATTATTTACATACCTGTAGGATTGAGTATCGACATATTGTGGACAATTCTGTAAATTCTCACACAATGATACTTCTAACCTGACTTTTGCAGTAACTGTTAAAACTTTGCATAATTTATAAAAAATTCCACCTGTACCTAACCTGAATACATAACGCCAGGTAACCGCCTACCTGAGTGGGCGTGTCGCAGGTGAAGGCAGGTACATACCTGCGCAATGGGCGGTACACACCTGCGCACAGGTAGCCACGCCTCACCTGTACGGCACGAGAAACAAGCCATTATATCACCGAGATAAGGTGTTGTATCGCGTGGGAGGTAATGGCTTTAAAGTAGGTCGTTGACACCTGTATGGTAGAATATTAAAGCCACTATGACGAGGTGATTAGGTGTGATATCGAATGGGAATAATGGGTTTAAAGTAACATTTGTTTAATAACTGTAGTATTTAGAAACAAGTTTATTGAAGGTTGCGCTATGATTTGCAAATTTTTCTGCTCAAAATTCCATTTAGTATCTATTTACGAGAAGGTGCAAAGTCTTTTATAGAAACATTTATTTCATGTAAGATTTTGAGATAATCAAATTGATGTTAACATTCAGTTATGGCAAAAAATAAATTAAAACCCTTCTGCAGTATTCGATATGTAATGTATAATAATAACTCTAGATATTAATAGCGGCGACGGGTTTGCAACCTGTGGAATGCTAACTACTGCAAAATGCGGGCATGTGCCAAATGTAATGTTTGGATGTGCCTCTGACTACCCCCTTTAGATATCCTCGAGGATCTAAGCGCCTTGAGATCTGAGAGTATGTCTACCGTACTTGGGGATTACAATCGTAATCCTATATTATTATATTATTTAAATTAAATTTGTTTCCTTGTTGACAAAATTCCCAAACACGCATATAATGAATCCCTTTTCCGTCCAAAACAAAGGCTTTAGGTACTCGTACCTCTATTAACCACCTCCCATAAATCGTACAAAGAAGGCACCACCTTGGCCACATATATTTTTTGCGCACTTAACCCAGCAGGGGTCCTCGACACGGAAGAGGAGGGCCCGTCTTAGGCACGCGCGCTGAAGGGTTGACCTCTTCGCGATGACCCTGTACTCGGCCTATTCCCTACTCAACTTTTATATTTAATCGGTATGCTTTCATAAGTTACTGTATCCTAATATCATATCCTTATAATATTATAATTGCGAAAGTTTGTGAGTTTGTTTGTATGTTTGTGCCTCAATTTGGTATAAACGACAAATCGGATTAAGATGAAATCTGCAGTAGATGTAGATATAACGCCCGAATAAAAAATATACTACTTTAAAATACAAAAAACAAAATGATACAAAACGCAAATCGATGATTTAAGGGGCTGGTATCCAAAAAAAAATACATCAGTGTTGAAATCAGTCGTCATAGCAACGTGCGTTACTCTATGTGACTATTTAAATTTGGACAGACGAGAGACTAAACTAGTAAACAATAAAAATGTCTAAAGCTCTACTTCCATACATTCTTTTACATTCTCAGCATCATTGAAAACGTTTAAAACTAAAAAACTCGACTAACTTGACTGGCTCTATTGAATCGGCTACAATTCGGATTTTCTCGTAATTTAAGTTTCTTTACTGCGTTTGTTACTCAAGTATTATTCAATATCGATGTAATTTGCGATTCAAATGACGGTCGGATTAATGTGAACTTTTGGAAGTCATAAATTATTCAATACAAGTTCTTCTTCGATTGTGGAGCTTCCAACTGCTTTCGAATTGTTATTAAAAGCACTTTATTTTGGTGATGTTTGGATTCATCTTCACCAGCCATTAGACGTTCATTGCTTAACTTAGATCCATAGATACCATAGACCCTGAAATATTACGATTTAGGACTTATCCACCATTCCTGCAACAGCCACATTGTCGTCAAAACCAAGTTTATATTCTAATGAACGTCCTATTCATCTTCCGCCAAAGTATTGGCAAAACCGTGTCATGTTTTGTGAGGATGTTTGGAGGCTTGTATTTTAATAACAGCTGAACGGATATTTTTAGTGAAATATACTTGGTACTACACAAACATCGTTGAGGACGGAAGAGTTTATGATCTAAGTACGAAGTGGTATTAGCAATAAAAATATTCTATTGAAAAAATGGTCACCTATGTTTGAGTGTCCGAGTAAGGACCACACCATTTCAGGGCCGTATGTTTGTCTTGCGCTGTTCAAGGGACGAGTGTGGTTTGCGCACGTTGGCGGTACTTCTACTTAGCATAATTCGCGATCGACCTTTTTGTTTCGCTTTCGATTCGAATTTGTAACGAAAGTACCTACTTGTTTGGGTATAGTCGCTGTTGAAATCTCGCTGAGAGATTGGAGCGCAAAGCAGAATGAATGGAAAACATAAACAAAATTGGCGTTGCTGAAAATACATTTTTGTTACAGCTAAGTTTTTCTACAAGATAAAGTAAAACTAAGAATATTTTTTGGATTTTCCTGCATCTTTCCCGAAATCTTAGCTAGGTTAGGCTAGCTGACAAGCAATGCCCAATCTGTATTAAAGTAGCTTGATGCATTAAAAATGAAAAAAAAAACAATAAGACAGGTGTTCACTATCAAAATAGAGTGCAATCACATCCATTATGCCACGACAAGATGGCGCCAACAATCAGTTAAAGGAGCTTTAAGTAAATACAGCACTCTATCGGTGAAACAGACTGGTCCGGTTATGTGAGACGTATTTGATCGCTGTCGAGTGCAGGCTTAGGAAAACATCCACGTGTGGTGCGTGCCATATTTCGGCGCCATAACGTTTGTGTAAATGTGCTAAACACGTCTATCATCTATGTAATTAGCTGTTACAGTGATATATTAAAAAAGTGGGTACAAGAAAAATGTTTACATAATGTTTTATGCCATACCTGGTAGACGACCAGATATGGCAGTGAAAAGTGGTCTCTGTAGCCCATGGACACCTGCAACAATGGAGATATTGCTGATGCGTTGCCGTTTCTGAAATGATAATAAGCTAGCCTTTTAAAGACCTCAAGTCAAAGCTCTGAAGGAGAACCGCAGAAACATTCTCAAAACACATTCCATTGTTGATACCTATAGATTAAATTATTATCCTAATAGTTAATTTGACATGCGATGGGCTATCGAGAATTATTTGCAGTTTTCACAGCATTAAATATGATACCTACTACGTGTGATACAACCCACATACCAGTGAACCGATGTACCTACTCATATTTCATCGTCTGCGTGACATTTAGTTTGCAAAAAGATGGCAAGTTACGCAACAGGAGATGGCATAGTGCACCTAGAATAGCGGACACCGTTACTGAAACACACTAGATTTGATTTCAGCTTTTAAACGAGAACTCAATACCTTCTGTATTATGCGGCTGAACTAGTGCTACTGTGAAAATTTTATTATTCATTTAGTAACTTCTAGGTAAAAAAATTGTAAATAAAATAGGATCACGACTGCAATCCTTTCCAAGACATACTAACCTACATCAGACATACATCAGATCTCAAGGCGCTTAGATCCTTGAAGAGAGAAAAAATCCATTGATGCACGGCCGGGATCGAACCCACGATCTTCATATTGAAAGTCGAAGTACCTCCCACTCGGTCAACACGGCTCAGGCAAGGAAAATAATAATAATGGAAAATCTTCTGTTCTTTATATAATTACGTAAGTAATATAAGAAAAACAAACTTGTAGTTCAGGAAGTTTTCACAAATCATAAGAAAGAAAACTTAATGAACTTTACCGAAAAACATCTATATTAAATGTTTATTTATGTGGCATTTATAAAATACCCAACCTAAAACCACTACGTTTCTTTGCAGAAAAATTCGCAATTAAATAAACTCAATTTCTTATCCGATACAAAACGAGCCGTATCACATACAGTGGTAGCACCCCACATATTGTGACGAAACCGACACGTCTGCACCTGCCTCCATTAAAATTTCAATTACATCGCGTTGTGACGTCACTGCGAGGTTAGTCGGCAAACATTACTTACTACTATTTATTTACTTTAGTGTGCTCACCGGCGCGTACAAACTGCTAAGTGATCTGTGGCAAAGTGTTTGCCAAGAGAGCTAGAAGGGCTAGAGAGTACGATTTGTTGTTTTTAATTACATACTTGTTTGTGTGTTGAGTATTTAGAAAAACAATATTGAAATACATCTCTGAACTAAATAACAAGCTTTGAAAGTAGGTACTGGTGGTGTAGTGTACCGTAAGTGATCCACATTCAGAACGAATTTTCGAGAATTTGAAATCACAATAATGTATTATCTGCATACCTACTGTAAAGACACAATCCTAGGTACGTATCTACATGACAGCTTTTGCTAATAGTGTTTTGAATTCGTTTAGGTAATAAATCTAAGAATCTATAATGAGTGTTCTTCTTTTAAATAGAAGTAAATTAATTCCTATCCTACAAAATAGAACAGAAAGTAAACACACTTCTCAAAACATGATTCGCAAGGTAAAACCAGTGGGTATCAAAATTTAATTACGCGCGAGCGTATTGTATTGATGTTTGTCAAAATTTCAATCAAGTTCGTTCCCTCCGTAACAAGACGGCTCATTGTAAGGCTGCGAGGGAAAAATGGCCGCTGGCGGGACCTGGATTCAAGTGCAAATTGAGTAATTCTACCGGCATCGGCACCTACGCATCACGCGAGATACGCAGTAGCTCAACTACTCAGAAACAGAAAGGTTGTTTTCACAATCGGAGTATTTGGTTTGGTTAATAATCACTAGTTTTTCTACTTCTAAAAAAAATATTTTGTTGATCGAAAACGGTGAAAGAAAACATCGTGAGGAAACCAGTTAGTATTTTTGTAAGCGGTGACCGGCTTGCAAACCTGTCAAGTGTGGAATGCTTACTGCTGCAAAATGTGGGCATGTGCCAAATGTAATGTTCGGACATGCTCTGACTAACCTCTTTAGACATCTTCAAAAAAATCTGAGCGCCTGGAGATCTTAGAGGATATCTACCGTACTTGGGGATTACAGTTAGTGATCCTATTTGGGGGCACGGCAGTGCCCCCGCCAAGTCGAGCGTGAAGCAAACACTGCCATACTACCTTTACTGGATAATTTTTTTCAAGTAGGTTCAAATACAATTTTATCTAACTAACGATTCCCACACTGTATCGTGGAACGTGAAGAACAAGGCATTTTTATGCCGACTAACAAAAATAAACATCAAAATATCTTTAACTTATTTAAATGTTACTGTATTTGTTCCACTGTGGCACAACAAAGTCGTTGAAGACTTGTTCAAGACGAACAAACATAAATTTGATTAGGGCAGGTTCCGACGTAATCAGCTCGCTGTTTGCACGTGGGCGCCGGAATACAAGGTATACATCGTACTAGAAACATCGTGAATTCTGCCGATTATACCGACAAATTGCCCCTTATTCTCTAACACCCATCGCGCGCTGGCATGCCATCAACTTGCTACTGAAACGTAGCAAATACAATGAAAATGTCTGAATATGATTTGAAAATCTTGTTATATTCTCACGACATTTGAATCCGTATTGTCTGAACTTAACATTTTTATTAACATCGACAAATTCCTTGAACATAGTCTAGGGGCCCTAGATGAACGTTGAACCTTAAAATATTATGCATAGCGATAATCGCATCAGCGACAAAGCCTTTTTCGTTAAATAAAAATAGATAATAAAAAAAGATATGCAAAAAATATAATGCTATCGCCCCACCAAGCAAGTCAACTATTATAACCGTAGACCAACAGTTTAATTATAATTTCGATACACTACAATGTCATATGCAGCTGACGTGTAGTGTAGCTTCTTTTCAAATAGAGGGAGCAACATTCCGTGTATCCGCACCCTAAGATACACCGTAAAATAAACAGCAAAGATGGTTGTTGTAGGTACATTACAATATTGAGCTCTCACTATCTACATCTTGAAGTGGATTGTTTGTTCAATTTGAATAGTTATTGCTTTCGCGGCGGTAATCTATTTTTGAAGAGAGTACTGAATTTCACATAACTTGTTGGTTTACAAACAATGCTACAATTTTTATATTTCTGCTATTGAGGAGCAATTATTTCTGAGATATTTGTTATTGCGTTTAAAAAAATCAATTGATGAACAGCTAGGATTCAAACCCGTGACTTCCGGATTGATAGTCAAGATACCTTCCACTCGGCCAACACAGCTTTCCCTTAACGTGTAATAACAGACACAGACAAACAGCTGTCTTCATTTCGAGAAAGTAAACACAATATTATTCCAAAGGGATAATTTGAATCGTCTTATAGGTGAATGTACGCCTTTCAATTCAATAGATGGCAAATTGAGAAAACCTTTTCAATCTGCTATCGATACCGTATTTTGAAATAACATTTCCCAACACCCTACTTTATCTCCCATCTGCATCGAGAAATGAGACGAGATGGAGTCTGCAGGTATGAGAATCTCGTGATTTTATTATGGCTCATCAAATATTTACGCCACCTTTCTCCTTTGCTCGGATCAATCTGCTTTTATGTTTTCATTACCTTTATCAAAATGAAAATCATATTTTTATGTTTGAAGGTGTTTGCCGTGGAAAGGCTTTTTCCAAATAAATTGGCATGCGTTTCTTTTAAATAGTACTAAATATTCTGGAATACTTACTTTGCAAGTAGGAACAGGCGGAAATCAACTAGCTAGACGTTTGGAAGTGTTAATAGTCGGACTTCAACGACATAAATATACAATAAAACTTATTTTTAACTAGCTTTCGCCAGCGGCTTCTCTGGATAAAAAGTAGCCTATATTACTGTAAAGTTTTATCTAAATCTTTTCAGTAGTTTTTGCGTGAAAGAGTAACAAACACACACAACCACTAACAAACATTCAAATTTATTATATTAGTAGGATGTACAGATCAAAGCCTTTCAAATGATACTCTACTTGACCTATATATACCTACTTGCTACCTACTACGAATATATTATTATAATAACTGGCATCAATCAGGTACGCAGTAAGTTTATCTTCAGTAGTATGTATAAAACATTATTACTGAAAGCAAACATTCAGATGAAGTTTAATATTCAAGAAGAAAACAAACTACTACTGTTCTAACAAAAATAAAAATGTAGCTGGCAATCATTTGAAATGACACATTTTTATAACTTTACAGCCCACACCCTCACTTGTATCTCTCCGTTGTAAACTGTCTCGAGTCTCGAGGCATTGTCGAGGTGTAAACAAACAGTGTTTTTAATTTGCGAGCCCTTCAGATATTATTTGTCTTTGGACTTCCCACCATAAAAGTAATCGCCGGTTGTTGTTGGGAGAATAAATACTTGTTTTTATCTTACTCGTATTGTTTTTATAAAAAAACTAGCTACCCGCCCCGGCTTCGCACGGGTAGCATGTTATTATACATATAAACCTTCCTCCTGAATTACTCTATCTATTAAAAAAAACCGCATCAAAATCCGTTGTGTAGTTTTAAAGATATAAGCAAACATACATACATACATACAGACGCGGGAAGCGGAGAGCGACTTTGCTTTATACTATGTAGTGATTATTACTATTCTTCAATCTTATATAAAAGCAAAGCAGGGGAAAATTTTGAAATCTTCACGTTAATCATTACCTACTAGCTTAGCTCATTACACCTACAGTACTTCACCAATCACATATTTTTTAATTATTTATTTTACCCCTACAGATCTAAATTCTACATACAGAGAACACACATTCAACTCTTCAAATAAAATGAAACAGATTAGAAACAAATCAGCGGTTCCGAGAATCGTACAAAAGTTGAAACGTTAATGCGTTGGTGGGGACTCCTGACTTGTCCACTGAGTCCCCTGTGTCAAATGTAGAGTAGGAGCTGGTAGCTAATGAAGATATAATGTATCTAATAACGTATTTGAGAAAAGTTCTTCGTAGGTACAATGTATTTTTGAAATAACGCAAAAACTCAGATACCGTAATCTAATTGTTATTGTATGAATTGATACTAACAATATATTTTTTGTTTAATTAATTGTTTTCGATATTGTTTGAATTAATGTAGTCTTGAAAATTTCAAATTGCTTTAAAACTTTACGAATCTTACTTTGATGAGAATAGCACCAGAAGTGATAATAAAATGTGTGTATTTCTGTAATCTTTCTTTTCTAATGTGTTACGGTAATTCTTATCAAAAATACCTTTTGCTGATTGTACGATTAAAATATTCTGATCAGTGACCGTTCTGATGAAGCAATTCAGTCGCCTGTATAGAGAGAGAGAAAATATAGAGCTTTTTTTTTAAATTTAATAATAATTTTTCAGTCGTCAACTCTTAGTCTATAGCACGGTCTCACACGGGCCGAATTAAAAAGTTTCCATCGAGCGGCGGGTACGGGATTAAAAACCGCGCGGTGAGTGTGAACACCAGATTGCTTCCCGTGTCTCCACTCCCTAGAGTGTTCCGCTTAAATATTTGTGTATCATTGTTATTTACCAGGAAAATGTCTGAAATCTACGAAACCAACAATACGTGTATAGTATACTTTAGGTATCACTACATTGTTTAAAGCAAAGTCGCTTTCCGCTTCCCGCGTCTGTATGTATGTTTACTTATATCTTTAAAACTACACAACGGATTTTAATGCGGTTTTTTTAATAGATAGAGTGATTCAGGAGGAAGGTTTATATGTATAATAACATGCTTAATATATTAGAGAACCACTGATAATTTTAAGATTTCAAATCAGCGCGACTTTTTTTTTAAATTTTAAATGCTGTTAACGACTATACAATGACATTCTGTAATATATTTTGGTATCAGCTTTGCACCCGTGCGAAGCCGGGGCGGGTCGCTATTATTTATATAATAGCTAGTATTATATAAATACACCCCGGATACGCACAGGTGTACTAATGAAGATTATAGGCAATTTAAAAAAAATACAGCCTATATTACTCCCTGATAATGGAGGAAATAAAGAATTTTTCAAATTGGTCTAGTAGTTTTTTGTTTCTCCATTACAAACGATGTTAATCAAAAGCATGAAATCTTTACTATTATTTATTTCGTTCACTCTGCCTCTCAAAGTAGACATCTGACTTTCTATGCATGATGGCCATACTTAGAGTTCGCTCCCCCATTATCATCCTTGATTCAAATCAGAAAGGGGTGTATCGTCAGCCTGACAAGCCATGAACGATGGCTCGATTGTTCACGATTCAGGTTATTGTGTCTGGGATTGATACATCGTTTGTAACGCGCCGCTAATGATGGCTCCGCTAATGTGAATAGTGATGAGATAGGTACGAGTATGTGAGAGGTATATAATGGTGAGTGTGCATGTATAGCTGATATTCTCGACATAAAAAAAGAGTTAAAGTTCTTACTGACTGACTGACTGTTAGCGCCTTAGGGTGAGTTTTCATCTACGTGGAGCTATGCGTAGCTGCGCTACGCTGTGCGAAGCGGACCAATTACAGTGCTCAAATATTCGGGTTTTAAAATGTTAAGCGCTGTGTTTGGTCTGCTCCGTATAGCTTAGCGCAGCTCTGCACATCTCCGCTTAGACGAAAACTCATCCTTAACCTCATCTGATCTCTACATATATCCACAGTGTACAGTATACAGTATACACAGTATAGGCACAGTGAGGGGCATGTTCACACATTTGGCATCATGAGTGCCCTTGTAATTTGTAAAGTACCTTATGATTTCCTTTTATAGTCTCTCACTTATCTTCAAAACCAAGAAGTGATTTAAAAGTACACACGCAATCAACACACGGAAATTCCATTGCGAATCACTCTAGTTTGACAAAGCATTTATGAAAATGATCAAGAAAAGTGGTAGGCACCAAGCCGTGTTTGTTGCCTGATTCTTCTAGACTTGGTCGTGAGGCGTAGTTTTACCTAGCTTCTAAGACATTTCAAAGTGGTGCTTGTGATTTTATTAAAATAACTTTTCGATTTTGACTAGTTACTCGTCTAAACAAGATATTATGAACTTATAGAAAATATTGATAAAGAAAGACATAGCTAGTCCTCAATCAAACTAAAAGCAAACATTGTATGTAAAGGTCTGTAGGTGTATGTTGGAAAGTCCATTCATACATTATGAATGAGGCAACTTTGATTGCTTCGGGATTAGCAGGGATGAGGTACGATCTGATACAAAATACATGAATTGCTAAGTTATCCTTCGATATTCGGCTGATATAACTCATAACATAACATATGTTATGTATATCAAACGAAGGTGGCTACGGGTTTATATGAAGCACGCTGTTTTTCAGGAATAAAAGTATTTAATACAAAGTTTGTTTGGATCCATGTGATGCAATCATTATTAAAACTTAATATACTTACTATAATTTATACATCAAACTACTTCATTAAAGTTTACTTTTTTATGTTTGTTTGGATCTATGTGTTAGCAATAAAAACAAAATATATTTATAGGTAAACCACATAAATCAGACTACTTCATTAAAGTTTACGGAGCATCAGAACGTGTTTTTGCGTTTATGGTTTGACATAAATTGTTCACCTATAGTTAAATAAATCACCTATGATGAACGCCCCGGCGCCGGCGCCGTCGCGCGATTGTCTGAACGCGTTATGCGTAGTTTCAACTAATTTTTCTAATATTAAATATGCGTCTCTATACCCTACTACTAGTAGGGTATAAGTTTTCTGATAAAAAGTATTTTTTCGATGAAAAGCTTTTGTACAATTAAAAACCATCGAGCACCAGCGCACTATCGCCTGACAAATTATAACATTGTCATCGGAACTTGACAAGTGTGCAAAGTTTTTACTCAACCGAAGTATTTACTAAGCAGTTCCGTAGGCTATAAAATGTATGTCGAGAGGCAAATCTCCTGGCCATGACGGACTCAGTATCGAGCACCTAAAATACGCGGGCCCTCATTTACCTAGAGTGCTCGCAATGTTTTATACATTGTGTATAGGGCACTCTTACTTACCTGCTGAGATGATGAAAACTGTGGTGGTGCCGATTGTGAAAAACAAAACCGGTGACATAAGTGACAAGTCAAATTATAGACCCATTTCTTTGGCCACTATTGTAGCTAAAGTCCTTGACAGTTTGCTTAATTCTCAGCTAGACCGTTATCTAAAATTACATAATAATCAATTCGGTTTCAGACCTGGGCTTTCAACAGATACGGCTATCTTGAGTTTGAAGCAGACTGTCAAGTACTACACAGACCGTCAGACTCCTATCCATGCCTGTTTCCTCGACTTGTCGAAGGCATTCGACCTGGTTTGTTACGACATGCTGTGGCAGAAGTTAAATGACATAAAGCTGCCAGCTGAAATTAATAATATCTTTAAATTTTGGTATCAGAACCAGGTCAATGTAGTGAGATGGTCGGGGGTGTATTCGGAGCCGTACAGGTTGGAGTGTGGGGTGAGGCAGGGGGGATTGACCTCTCCGAAGCTCTTCAACTTGTACGTTGACGCACTGATAGATGAGCTCAGCAGTACCCGTGTCGGCTGTCATATTGACGGGATTTCTGTTAATAATATTAGTTATGCTGACGACATGGTGCTGCTGAGCGCTTCTGTGTGTGGTTTGCGTAAGCTTTTGAGCATTTGTGAGAGGTATGCTAATTGTCACGGACTCAAATATAATGTGCAAAAAAGTGAATGCATGGTCTTTCGGGTTGGAGGTAAATGTCCAACACCCATACCACCTATAAAGTTATACGGAACACCACTAAATAGAGTGGAACAATTTAAATATCTTGGACATTTGGTAAACTCTGACCTAAAGGATGATGCGGACATAGAAAGAGAGCGGAGGGCGCTGTCTGTAAGAGCAAACATGATAGCCCGCAGGTTTGCTCGTTGCTCCACTGATGTGAAAATTGCTCTTTTCAAGGCGTATTGTACAAGTTTTTACACGAGCAGCTTGTGGGCAAATCATACGCAAAAACAGTATGGCGCCCTACGTATTCAATATAACAACGCGTTCAGAGTGCTGGTGGGGCTGCCTCGATTCTGTAGCGCATCGGGGATGTTCGCCGACGCAGGAGTGGACTGCTTTTATACCACAATGCGCAAGCGGTGCACATCACTGGTGCGCAGAGTGCGGGCCAGCCCCAACACCATTCTGAACGTATTTTCTAGTAGATTTGATTGTCAGTACATGAACTACTGCTGTAGGGTTCATGTACTGACAAACAAAAATAAATGTTTGTATAATTTTATGTACTAGTGTAGGTGCTAACAAAATGATCCTTTGTTGATTGAAAATAAATGAATTGAAATTTCCGTCATGAACAGCTCCTGACTCATCATCCCAAAAATCATCAATCATCTCAACATCCTGACGTCATCAGATCAGCTCGTTGTTACCATATTATTGTATTGTCACCAGAACTAAAGTTGTATGCAAAATTGCAGCTCAATCGGATACCAATAAATGATCAAAAAATAGTTTGCAAATGAAAGACAAACAAACAAACATACGAACGGTGCACGTTAAGAAACGCTTCAGTAAACTTTTTGAATACCACAGACATACACGATCAATAATATATTAACCGTAGTAGGTAATTACAACTACTCAGGTAGTCACTATCCTTTGACTAATTAAAACCAAGTCCGAGTAATTGTAAGGCATTAATGAAGCAAGTCTTCGAATCAAAGTGCGATCCTGTTCAAACAAGTCCGAGAGGGCACCTCGCTGCAATTTGACTAATTGCGACCTCTCAACGACTCAAGAAAGTTAGTTCGGCCTGAGGCACACCTAGTAAACAATTTCTATTTGTACAACTTGGTTTGGTGTTATAAAAAGATAGATTCATAAAACGTCTATGGCTAACCCGGTGGCTAAAAGCTAAATGAAAGTGGCATACCATTATAATAGTGGGAGTATTAATTATAGTAGTATAGGAAGTATTCATTATATTAAAGTGGTACGAATTTATTATACAAACACAATGTTTTCAGCATTTTTAGGATGAAGTTTATACTCATTCTCTAAAGTACCTACCTAGATATTCTTTATCGAAATAACTAGGTGTTCTATTTTGAGGAAATCCACCTTCCTATACAGTCTTGGAATTAGACTATTAAAGAATGATGCTAATAATAGTGAAATAATTCGTAAAATTAAATCATACCATAATAATGTTTCAAAACTAATGATGTTTAATATGACAAAAATTATCACTTGGTGAGCGAGTGTCCGAAAACGTGAGTGAGTCTAGTAAGTCCACTAGGTGTAGGTTTGATGGGATGTTACGGATCTTAGTGTTTTTCCGACCCAGGAAGTCTTAGTGCGAGGTCAGGATAAAATACTCGTATGTGACTTTACGTGATATTTTTATAAAGCAACTTAAATAAATAGTAACGCTCGGTGTATCCCCGACTGAATAGACGCGGCTAAGTTGCCTGCACAATTAGCGAGTGGGCAGTCAGAGAAGTCAAGCCGTGTAGAGTTCTTGACAAGTTGTCGACTCCACTCTACTATTTGCATGACTTATTTAAAGATAAAGGAGCTTCAGAAGAACTAATGTTAATATAATAGTATGAATATAAGACCTGGAACAAAAAACATGTACTTAGTTTTAAATATGGATTTGCAACCGGTCACGTAAGGAATGCTAACTACTGCTAAATGTAGGCATGTGCCATTTGTAAAAATATTGATTGGATGTCCCTCTGACTACCTCCTTTAGGCATCAAGAATAAGCGCCTGGTGAACTGAAAGGATGTCTACTTTACTTTGGGATTACAGTAGTAATCCTATTTGTTATTATTTTTATGCAGTGACTATTTTGAGAGAGTTTATCTTAATAATCATGTTGGTTATAATATCTGTCGGTCAGCAAGAAGTGTATCCTTGTTATATTAAAAACGATTTTCTTCGTTGCAAAGTAAAATTAGGATATTCAACTGCACCGCTGGCGTTGTTCCGAAATACCAGAGTAAAGTGATCAAGTAAATAGCGAATGCAAGTAAATGTAAAATGCAAGTACATAGAGAGCAGTAACAAAGGCAGTGCAGTTTTAATTTTCGCATCGGGTTAGTGCGGCTCGGGTGGACCGCTTGCTTACCGCCTATCCTCTAAAGATATGGACCTCAGACATCAAAGAAATAATCGGTAAAAACTTAATTAAACCTACTTTGTAAAAAGGCTTTATAATAATAATAAAAGCCTCACCAAGCCAAAATTCTCTCACCATTTTTTTTACAATTTGAATATAGGTAAGTTTAAAAAGTTTAGCAGTAAAAAGGCTTACTAGAAAATATCTATTTATTTGGACAACAAAAAAGCCTAACCCTCGTATTCAAGAACAACACTATGAGAACACGCACCCACAGTGGACGAAATATTATTTCATAAAAATCACTTTATGTGTTGTGCGACACTGCATAGTGTGACTAGAGGCACATTGTTGTGTGCCTCTAGCCAAAGTTGAGCTCTAAAGACACACGGTAGCGTGCGCTATAGTGCCGCTCAATACATAAAGTGATGTTTATGAAAAAAGATTTCGTCCACTGTGGGTGCGTGTTCTCATAGTGTCGTTCTTGAATACGAGGGTTAGACTGAATAGCTCCAACTCGCTCTATCAGTCAACTTTTTTTGATTTTGAATTTGAAATCTATTTAATTTTTTTAAAGTTCTTTCTTGGTCATCCTTTAGGTTAAGTAGAACATGCTGATTTTTTTTAAAAGTGGGTTAAAAATAAGAAAATAATATAAAAGATCTTACACTTTGCTCGGAAAAGAAACGTGTGTGTATGGTCACTCAGAATAGTCGTTAATTTATCTCTTTGTAGATTTAAGACGATTCAAAAGGATTCTTGTGATTTATTGGAAAAAAAAATATAAATTTTGAAATCTATACCGAACTGCACTGTACAACTAAACTGAGGAGAAATGCATTTTAACGATTATTTCTACTATTTCTGATGGGAGACGTCTAGCTTTTTATTTTAAACAGCTATAAGCAGCTTTGCTCCTTCTTATCCCAGGTATCCAAAATCATAATATTAATTTATTGATTGTTCCAGTTGGTCTAACTAGATATAAATATATTAGCATCTTTATGTCCCAAGTTCGCAGTTCACAAGTAGTGTAACAACGTCCTGTGTTTGTAATTTATTTGTTGCACGCAAACGCGCACTCCTCCCGCAGCAGAAACGCAACGGGTCAGTCGCGGCACCGCTACAGTGCCCCACTTCCCGCAACATGCGAAGGTTTATTAGGAAAACGTTCTTTCCTGAGGTTTATTTCATTTAATTTGTATCGTGGTGCGAAAATTATGAGAAATTACGTTAGTACGCACCAAAATGAGTATGTCGTCGATATATTGAACGGTGAAGAAAAAAATCAATCAGTTAGTATTTTTATTAGCGGCGATGGGCTTGCAACCTGTCGCGTGTGGAATGCTAACTACTGCAAAATGTGGGCATATGCCAAATATTATGTTTGGACGTGCTTCTGACTAACACCTTAAGACATTTTTAAGGGTCTGAGCGCCTGGAGATATTCTGAGAGGATGTCTACCATACTTGATGATTACAGCCGTGATCCT
Source organism: Hydriomena furcata (assembly GCA_912999785.1). Taxonomy (NCBI): domain Eukaryota; kingdom Metazoa; phylum Arthropoda; class Insecta; order Lepidoptera; family Geometridae; genus Hydriomena; species Hydriomena furcata. Next base: position 338,964 of record OU538830.1, read on the forward strand.
ATTTCATTTATTTTGATATTGTATGAGGTCTGTAGATGGAGTCCACTCAAACAGTTCGTCGTAGTGATGGTTCGTCGTTTTTTGACTAATATTGAAACAGTAATGGGTTCGATTCCCTAAGATTATGTCAGGTCAGGAATCATATATTTTTTTCAAGATTTATCTAGTTCGTTTCAGATTTTTGAACATCCAAACATTCTCACAAGTTTTGACATTAATATTAAAATTTAAAATAATTAGAAGCCTGCCCATGACCATGGCATTGTATCATAGTCGAAACGTCGGGAAAAATAAAATAAAGGTAATTACTTGATAAAATCCTTGTCAAAATATATAGTAATAATATGTAGTTAGAAGATTTATAGAATATCTAGTTGCATAAATATCAGTACTTAAGTACAATATAAAGTCATTAGGATCCTAGAAATTATGGCGTTGAAGGGATAAATTGAAGGGATCTTTTTTCGTATTAAAAACGCTACAACTAAATCTCTTTGGTCTTTTCCAAATGAATAGTCAAAGAAATGCGGGTAGCCAGCAATCCTTTATTCGCGTATTCCGTTCGATTTGGGGAATTGACAGGAACACGCGATTTTATTCACCGCCCGATGCTTCTTGGCGCAGACACTGAACCAATTAATATTAAAACCCTCGGCCTTTGTGATACACTGGAATTGAGTACCGTCTCAAAACGCGTACAGCAAAATGGTGGTTGATGCTTGGAATTTCATGATCTATGTGTTAAACGAGTATTTATAGACAGGGCTAGTTTTTTATGCGCCGTTACGACAGTGAGTGGTAAGAACGCACTTCGCTATAGGTACAAGAACATCACATCTGATTATCTGATGATCTGATCTGATTTCAGATTTCGCTGTTCAATGAGCGTAGTAATACGAGTACATATTTTAACAAAAAGCTTGTCCATTTCATCAAGGACATAAACGTTGAATAAAAAAATATATTCTAAATTTGTGAGAAATGTGTAAATTATTACTAAATAACTTCAGTTGTTCCTTTAGTTATGAATATAATGATATCAAAACAATGATTACTTTTTTATGTTTACTGTTACATATTGGATAAAACAGGCTATTTTAGTGCAATCAAATTCAAACTCAAACTGAAAAGGAAACTCTCAAATTCATTTTGAGAGACTCAAAACACTCAAACAAAGTCAAACAACAATTTCAATAAAATCACAAGGATCACTTTGAAACGTCTTAGGAGCTAGGTGAAGCTACGCTTGTTCCTCGTGACCAAGCCTAGAAGAATCTGCAACAAACACGGCTTGTACTACAATACTGATCTATACTGCATTCCCATTCTAGTGTAACCCAAGATCACAGTCTGCAGTCTGCATGAGCGGTGCATCGGAGGCGTACGTATCGTGCGCGAGCGGGGTAACTGGCGTTGAAGCCGCTGGATTTATGGCTCCACACTAATTTATAGCTCCACGACTGTGAACGATTAATGGAAACACTTATTCCGCACTTTAATGTTGTTTCATTGCGATCTTATTCATTTGTAACATTTGCTTCGCAGTTGGATTTTGTCCGTTGCCTAATTGAACAGACTTGCAACATTTTGTCTCCAAGTTTTTTTTTGCAGGCTATGTTTCGTAATATAACATTGGACAAGTTTTAAAACTGAAAATAACTATCTTTATTTACATATTACGTCAATACTTAAATTGTTAGGTTTACTTACCTAAAGCTCAAAGTGCTTGTGATATTCACTTCTTTATTATTTGAATAATTCAAGAGAAGCCAGGTGACGGGGGTAGTTCGCACCGTTGTCGTCGTCCGTTGAGTACAGTGAACAAGTTATTCATGGCGCAGCCAAGCATTCATTATTACGAACACTGTATTTAATGTTCTGGGTTTATACCTGAAGCTTTTTAGCATTCTTTACGCGCCACTGAGTTTGCACAATTTTATGCATATTTTTGAAATTGTTTGGGGAATAGGTTAATACTTAGGTATCTACACGTACAGGTCAGTTCATTGCAGACCAAAATCTGAAAGTTTGTGTAGATATTTGTGGCTCAATCACGCCCAAACGATAAAACGTATTTAGATGAAACTTAAATATACATACATAGCTCTAGAATAGGAAATAAGCTTATTATCCAGGTACAATACGGGCAAAGCCATGGTGAAAGGCTGTATTCAATAAATAACACCAAACATGCCATCAATCAACTTCCAACAGTTACAACAATGTCATCAGAATATCAAGAGGAACTTTCGTTTGGGTTACCAGAATCTTTGTCCTCCAGCAGCTGCAGTCGTCAGCTAGATTACCACATTGGCAGTTTTGGTAAATTCTAAGTTGAAGAAGTGGTTTAAGGGTTAAGGCTTTATAAAAGCGGTCACCCATTTTATGACAATTGTTTTAAATCCAAGTGATAATTTTGTCCACAATTTCATTGATGAAAAGTTACAGTTGATCGCCATCAGAAAAGAAAACCAGTTCCCAAACTAATTCCGGCCTGTCTTTTTTTATGGTTGTTATAATACGGTCTCCGTTAATTGATAAACCAAGCCTAAGCAATTACACCGCCCAAGAAAAACTTGTCCCACTTCTGATAGGTATAAACTTCTGGAATTTTTTCTCCGGAGTCTCTCGAACCTGTATTTGACAAGGATTATGCAAATTAATTGGGGAAAATATAAAATAAACGGGTCTCGCTCGATTTGCGCCGCGGAGGGCGGAGGCTTTGTTTTTACGAGCTCTAGGTATTGCGGACTGTGCGGCTATTCCGATCGTGATGGAGAAGTTATGGAGTTCTTCCTTACTTTCCAGAGTTTTTATTAAAAGTACTTCGTCTTTCAGAAAATAAGATAATAGACTCACGACTATAATACCCACGACTCCTATTGTTATCAGCCAATAGATTCTTCGGATGGTAACTAGTTGGGTACATGTTCTCTACAAGTCCCATTTAGTGCTACATTACACACTCAGACAAGAACCAATAACACGAACAACGAATAAACCAAGGTTTCATTAGCAAAGCCTACGATAAACGAGGCTGCTTAAATGCTTATGAGCACTTACCCGAGTTTGTTTTTTTGTCAAACGAATCTTCTATCACATTGTCTGTAGTCATATTTCTCTGATTTGCTGGTACTCTAAGCCAAAATGGCCATATTTCACCGCGTGGAGCCCATACAGTCGTGCTGTTATTTTTTATTGGACATACCTAACATGTTGGTATGCTTACTTCTGTTGGGCTATCTAAAAAAATATGCTAAAATCTCTGGGACGGTCAGCCGAACAAAAGAAAAGCTTGAATTTTATTTTTGTTATTTTTCCATGCTCAAAATGTTTGTTGCTGAACGAAATATAGAAAGTAGTATAATTGTAGTTGAACAGTACATTTTTTGTTGATTTGCTTACAACCACCACAGACAAGCAGTCGCAATGTTGTACAATGTATTCAGCTGTCACCTAATATAGGTACGTTGAATACCTTACCATACGAAAATTCACTTATCAATGTGTGAATCGACTAACTGTAGTAAAAAAAATGCCTAAGTCAATACTAAAACCTATAAACATGAGCTGTATAGTTGAAGTTTTACTGTGAATCCGGGACACACTGATCATTTATTTATTGGGAGATTTGTACAGCAGAAGTCTGTGCCTAAGAATATACATAAACGACTAAACCGAGCTTACTCTGCGAGTTGTACTCTATAAACCCTGGACTATCTGTCCGTACCTCGTGTAGATAAGGCCTATAATATTTGCATACAAAACGCTATATCGCGGTCATATTTACTTGTTTATTGTCCACAACTACTTAATTTTATTGCCTTTCAACGATCTCAGACCGGTCTAAGATGGGTTTAGGAATCGAGTCAGTCCGGTGTTTGCACGGAGCCATTATGCTGCATTGTACTTGGAACTATATTAGGCATATTCATTTCAGAAAGAATAAAGGAATCTTGTTTTATTGAAACTACCCCAGAAAAGAGCAGAAAATAATTGCCGCGTTCAGAATATGGATTCTAAAAAAATGTTTTGTTGTTTGAATTTATCTACAGTCTTCATCACGTTCCTTTTTCAGTAGTAAATTATTTCTATCTCGCCCTACAACTCAAATTACCGATTTATTGGAAAAATATCTACAGAAATCAGTGCTATAAATTTTCATCGTAGAATAAATAATTTACTACTCATAATTGAAGCCAAGTCAATCACCAGGCCCCATCTCCAGATATTACTACAACCATTACTCCTTAACGCCGATAAATCGCAATAAATTCCTTATTTATAATATAATAAAATTTACAACTCCCATAATCCGCGGGAAAGTATGCGAAACACAATCCCTTATTAACAATTCCCTAACATCACGTCTTAACTTGATGCTTTTTTTTTGTCTTAACTGACACATATTTTGCACGCTACTTTCACCCATGTAAGTAACAAAATAAAGATGGTTTTGGGGTAAGTGATGAAGATTGCGAAAGTAAATAGTAATGCTCAATAACCATCGGCATAAATAGTATTAACAACAATTGATTTACATACAAATTGCTTTAGACAATATTGCTGACGGAATGGCGCGCGTGACGCGTACCACACATTTTGTGAAGCCACGACATTCGTGAACATTCACAAGTCAACTGGGATGTCATATGGAATGAGCTTTATTGTACGAAATACTAATGAGTTCAACCACTTAGTTGACTTATTTTTATTTCTGTACTAGCTAACACAGCGATCTTCGTACTGCTTTAGAATTAACAATGTGTGTTATTCTGCTACTCGGGACAAATCCAACAAATCAAAAATCATGAAAATCGGTCCAGCTGTTCTCGAGTTAAAAGTGTTTAAACGAACCCGACTTTGTTTTAAGTAGTGCATAACAATAACTATCAATATTTTGATTTAGGCAATCAGACTATATTTTTTGAGACAGATAGTTTAGAGTCCACTAAAACAATAATTTATCTATTTTCCACGAAATGTGATATCCGAAAATTTTCCGCTTATAAGTTTTATTTCCCGCTATTTCCATGGCCTGCTTACAAAGAGCGCAGTTGATATCGTCACACGCGAGGGTGGGCATGCATGTATCTACTTGTGTCTCACACGGTACACCCACCAACAAAAAGGTTAACTCCACCATCTTCAAAATCGTACCCTTAACGCTTGTTGTAGAAAAAGTACTCATTGATCCAGTATGTTTTATAAAAGCTTAGCTGGTAAGATTGATTTTGTTAGGTAAAAAATAATTTTAAATGTTACGAAAAAACATCCTTGTCGGCTGTTTATTCTTAAAAAGGTTGAAAACTTATAATAAATTCATATTAGGTGAATAATGACATAAAAGCTTTTTTCGAACTTATTTTTTTTTTGTAAATCAAAGCTGGATTGAGGTATATTGTTTCTTAAAAGTTTTTTTATTATTATGTACTAGCGACCCGCCCCGGCTTCGCACGGGTAGCATGTTTTTATACATATAAACCTTCCTCCTAAATCACTCTATCTATTAAAAAAAACCGCATCAAAATCCGTTGTGTAGTTTTAAAGATATAAGCAAACATACATACATACATACATACAGACGCGGGAAGCGGAAAGCGACTTTGCTTTATACTATGTAGTGATCTCTCTATACTCATCACAAAAAGGTTTTTTACATCTGACCTGTGAGGCCAGCACAAATCAATCTTTATTACGAGGATATTCAAGTTGTTTTTTTTTTAAGTTTGAAATATGACACACTTCTTTCACCAACAGTACACGAAGTCTTTGAGAATAAGAGCACCTGATTGCGCGTCTGATTGGGACTCTGTTTATTTTTACTGGCTTCAGTAGTGCCGGTGGAAAATTACTACTTGGAGACGAGTGGTTACCTTCACAATGTCGAGGGATATATACGTTTAATTTACACAGAATGTTTGTGTGTGAAAGGTATCGTGAATTGAATTTGAGGCAAGCATTACAGCAGTAACTAAAATAAACAATGTGTTGAAAACTTACGACTTTCAGCATAATTATTCTAAGGCTTCGCATTACGAGCTATGCTATGCTAGCTTTCCGCATAGATTTAAGTAATCAATTTTTGACGACACTATCGTAAAACACTGAAATTCCTGAAAACATCAAAAGTTTTTTTTTTAATAAAAGCAGCCTATGTCCGTTCCTAACCTAACAGACAAGACATTAAACTATCCATCACAATCGGCCCAGAGATTTGGCCGTGATAACGTTACAGACAGACAGACCGACAGACATACAGAGTTCGCAATTATAATATTAAGATAGATTTTTAAGTCGACATTTCACACAATGCCAGTTTTTCCTACTTTTTATACCCCAGGGCATTAAAACACTTTATCGAGACAAATTTGTCCAGAAATTTTTATAGGACGAATCAAGGAAATCCCTATTTTCCGTGAGTGGAGAGTGGGTTAGGCAAATAAGTAAATAGGCCAACAAATCACGCGGATCGGATTAGCTCTATACGTTATTTATGGACGCTGACTTGGCGATACGTGGCACGGAGGCGCAAAGCGAGCTTGGATTTGGATATGCTATTCTTTCGTTTTTGTAGAGTTTCATGCGGCTGGAAACATAAACCAACAGATTGATTTTCTGTTCTTAGGCTTTGTTCTTTTTGGATATGTATATATTAACTAAGTATGTGAAAATAAATTGAATAAACTTTCACTTCCTGACGTAGATATAGTGTTGTCACATCTTATCTAAAACTAGACATCTTCAAGGAGCTGAGCTCCTAGAGATCTGAGAGGTTTACCGTCTTAGGGGTATTCTGTTTTTATATAACTAAAATGTTGTAAATGATGGGCATCATATAATTAAAATATGCCACATCCAATCTTCATAATATACGAGTAAGTCCAAGAAAGCAAGTCACTTGTGTGCTCGCTCGGTATCGCTTCGCGTCGCCTCGCATCGCGGTCACATCCGATATAGTCTTAATTAGCTACCAATGCCTACGTACGTCATACTATACCATCTTTAACATGCGTATGTTATGTAGTAATTAGCACAATTTACTTTTAAAATACTTTATTAGATTTAGAACTTAGTATTTACACTTTTACTAGATTTAGAACTTAGTATTACGAACTTAGTACAATGAGATGTGTCGAATTTGGATGTTGGAAGTGAAGTGACTTGCTTATTCTAATGCCACTTATTTATACTAAGAAAGGTGTGGGAATATTTAGACATATGTTGGGGATTTACATGGTCGGGAATGTAAAGTATCCATAAACTATCAGTTGTAGACAACTGAGCCACTTATCCTAATAATTTATTTAAACAAAAGTATTGTAAGAACTTAAACAGTTTTGAAAGTTAAGTACCTATAAAGAATACAAAGGTCCTTAAGATACAATACTACTTGAGAATCACGTAATGGTTTGCAGGTTAAGTCAAGTACCAAAAAGGTCCTTAAGATTAATAAATTGTATAACGTAATGGTTTGCAGGTTAAGTCAAGTACCAAAAAGGTCCATAAGATTATAAATTGTTCACAGAACTACAAACCACTTATCGTAGTGCAACTTATTTAAACAAAAAATGGTCATGTGAACTAAAAGCATTTTTAAGGGTTTTGAAAGTTAAATACTTATAAATAATACAAAGGTCCTTAAGATACAATATTACTCGAGAATAACATATTGAAGGTATAAGAAGTACGTGGGAATCACCTAGAATTAGTATTATGTAACATCTCCCCTCTTAGAATAAAGATTGGGCGTTAGTGCCTAATCTTTGGGAATGAGGTGATGTTAGAGGGTTTTCAGTGTTGATTTCTTCGTCGTCTGTTACGCGGGAAGACGTCTGATGTATATTTCTAAGCGGGATGGCGATATGTGTGCTGCGCTCTCTTCGGGAGTTGTCGAAGCAGTTGTTGAATATTTGAACGTATCCTCTTCCGTCCGATGATCGTCTTGTTTGATTGAAACCGATTGGACATCGTTTGCAGAGTTTGATAAGAAAATAAGAAGGGAGTATGATGCCTATCGTAAAATAGAACCACATGAAGGTAGAGTTGTTTCTATCTAGGAACGATTGTGACTTAGAATTAGCTTGGATCTTCTTCAATTCGTCTGAGTATTTATCGAGGTGAGTCTTGATTTTGTTAAGCGAATCCAAGGGCATGTCGTTGATCTTGATGGGAAGAAGATGTGGTGGTGCTTCAATGTTCTTTGTTATCTCAAAGCAATCATCCGTCCTTATGTCGGGAATTATAATGGGACTCGTCGCGTTTTCTTCCATTGATTGATATGCCGAAAGTGTGCTGTAGCCTGTGTGAAGCGTACACCCTTGTGATAGTGTTACAATGCCTGATCCTTGAAGCTTATGATTTGAAACTTCATTGTCGCAGTGTAGAACGCAGCTGGTTTCGGTGGTCAAGATGTAGAGCCATCTGTTGTGATGCAATGGTTGTAACGTCTGGATTTCCGCAGGAAATGTTGTCGCCGTGCAGGTTTCAGGAATAGTAGTTTTCTTGCTAAGAAGTAGTTGTAGCTCGCAGATGGGACGCTCCGCTGAGTCGTAGACCACAAGATCTTTGCAGACTCTGTTTCTCATAGCGAAGGTGATGCAGTTGTCTAGTGAACTCGTCGAAACATAATATTGCCCACTTGGATTAGTAGCCAGGTATATATGCTCAGGAATGATTGTGGAATAGTATGAGGAGTTAGGATGTTGTATTGGAATAGAATAGGTATGATACAAGGTTAAAGGATCATTCATGACGAGAGGAAATTCTAGAATATAGACTAATCGATTCGAATAAACATAGGCTGTCAAGAAGGAAGAATCTAGTAAAGTATGTAAGTTATTAGTAGTGACCGAAGTGACTAGCCTTCTGTTTGTTCTAATTTTATTCGATTTAAGAAGCTCATTGAACAACTTTTTAGAGCTTATGATTGAAGGATGAACTATATTACATTTAGCAAAAAGAATACTAGCTAGACAATCGTCAATTTCGTTTTCTAGGCTTGTAACAAGCTCTAGGATTTGCAAAGAAATAGTAGAGATATCTTCGTTTACTTTGATGTCGAAGATAAGAGTATCTGTCTTGTTGAGGTAGGAGTTGAGACGATTAATGTTTTCATTAATTACTTGTTCGTCAAAGGTAATTTTAAAGATTGTTTCATTAAAATTTCTTACAGTAGAAGATGTAATTTGCAACTGTTTTTGCATGAGATTGCTTAGATCCAACTCATTTCGTTCAAGTTTATCGATGCATTCGTCGTAGCGTTTTGCATCTTTTGCATCAGGTGTACCTATAAGCCACTTAAGAACAGAACCAAAGTCGTCTAAGAGTTCTCTTTTAACACGAAAGTTCTTTCCTAAGTACATGTTGAGTTCAGCTAGTTTTGATTCGATTTTATTTAGATTTACGTTAAGGTAAGATTTGGTCGATTGAACGTTAGGAAGAAATTGATATTGAGCTGATGTCGCTTGGAAGTTGTTGGAAAGGCGAGTTAGGGATTCGAAAGATATGAATAGTGGTTTTATGTCTTTATAGACGATAAGCTTCCATGATCCATCAGATATTGAAATTTGTCCTTCTTTGTCATAAAAAATACCAGCATGTGAGGTAAGGGAATCGGATATTATCATTTGAGCAACGATTTTCGTGGTTACGCTGGAATAGAAGTAATTGACGAGTTAGGAAAATAGAAGAGTTCTAATATAAATTTAAACCTAATTTTATTATATACCTATACTTAACTTAGTGGACATAAGGCCGTAGGCGATTGGCATGCACTAATTGATTTTTGCCTGCTTTCTTAATTAAATAGTTTTCGTTGAAGCCTACACGTATTATTTCGCACGGACCTTCCCACTTAGAATCTAAATTATTTGGGTTAGGGACCCTTAACATTACCTTATCACCTATTTTATATTCGATAGTATTTCTAATTTTGCTATCGTAGCGCTCTTTTGCTTTTTCTTTCATGTTTTCGATGTTTTTGAGTGCAGTTTCACGAGATGCGTTTAGACGTTCATTAAGGTCTTTTAAATAATCGCATGCAGTGTAATCAGAAATTGGCTTAATGGAATAGAATGGACGCGGTTTGTATCCGAAAAGAAGTTCATGCGGCGTATAACCCGTGGAGCTATTAATCGAGGTGTTATGACACATGATTGCGAATGGAATGATTTGATCCCAATTCTTTAACCGTCGATTATGGTACATGCGAATGTGATCTCGTAGAGTTGCGTGAAATCGTTCGAGGGCACCGTTAGTTTGAGGATGGTAAGTTGTATTGAAAGTGTGATTAGAGCCGAAGAATTTCATCAGTTGTTTTATTACATTATTCGTAAATTCGGTGCCTTGATCTGAATGGAATCTCTTTGGTACTCCGTAGTGTTGGCAAAAGTTAAGCAATTGCCGTGCTACAGTTACCGCTTCTTTGTCTGGGATCGGGTATGCTTGTACATATCTCGTAAGATCGTCTTGGAGAGTTAAAACATATTTGTTATTGCCTTCACTGATGTCCGAGTAAGAGACTAAGTCCACTGAAACGCGTTCGAAAGATTCGGTTGATTGGGAGGTTATGACCATGGGAGCTTGAAAAGATTTTCTTTGTATTTTATTACGTTGGCAGATAACGCAAGATTCGACGTAAGTTTTTATGTCATTGGTCATCCCTTTCCAAAAGAATTCGTTTCTAATTTTCCTGGTAGTTTCGACTACACCACGATGTCCTGATAGAGGTTCATCGTGATAGGTTTTCAGGATATCAGGGATATCTTCTGACTTTGGATACTTAACTTTATTTTCGCAAATTGTGATTTCGCAATCATAGTTTTCAGCCAAGTATGTTGAGATATGAATTTGTTCATTATTGACTAGTTTACAGGTGTGGTCATTTTTAAGATCTGGGACAAAAAGTTGGGAGATAGTATGTTGTTGAAGACAGGAAAGCAGAGCTTTGAAATAGCTTTCAGCATCCCATGGGTCGAAGTGATTTGGCCTAGTACAGCAAAATATAAGATTTTGTTTTTCATTTGAAATTAGGATATCCGTGCCATAAAGGTTTTTGATTTTTGCTACATAGTGCTCTACACCGGAGCACAAGCTTAAAGCTTCGTTGAATATTTCGTTTTGATCTGAGAGTTTGCAAGATGTGGGAATAAAGACATTTTTATGTCTGGGATCTAATAATCGGTCAGGTGAGAACTTGACTTTAGAGGATTCAAAACAATTGCGTTCTCTTATATCTAAGGCTGCATAATGTTCATAATTGAGTTGGAGATACTCCTCTGATGGAGAATTTGGAGTCGAGTTTGTTAAGTCAATGATGTTAGAGTTCATAACCGGAGGGCGGGAAAGAGCGTCTGCATTAGTGTTGGTTTTACCCGATTTATATACTATCTCGTAGTCGTACTCTTCGAGTTTTAATCTCCAACGAACTAGGCGGCTACCTGGGTCTTTGATGTTCATAAGCCAAACTAGAGGTTTATGGTCCGTGAGTATCTTAAACCTTCGACCAAAAAGGTAAGGTCGAAAATGCTTTACTGCCCACACTATGGCTAATAATTCGCGTTCTATAGTAGAATAATTAGACTCGGCTTTATTTAGTGTACGTGAAGCATATGCAATTGGCAAGTCTTTGCTGACTTCTCCTTGTGAAAGAATTGCACCTATCGCGTATTTTGAAGCATCAGTCGTTAAATTGAATTCTCTGTTGAAATCGGGATATTGTAAAATAGGTGTCGTTGTAAGGATGTCCTTACAACTATCGAATGCGCGTTGTTGTTCTTCACTCCAAACGAATGGGACATCTTTTTTAAGAAGGCTTGTCATAGCTTTCGTGAGTTTGCTAAAATTCGGAATGAACCTGCGGTAGTAACCAGCAAGTCCTAGGAATGATTTTATGTCTTTACAGGATTTTGGGACTGGAAATTCCTTAACAGCTTTTACCTTGTCAGGATTCGGTTTTACACCTTCGTTAGAGATTATGTGACCTAGGTAAGCTACTTCTTTTCTCATGAATTCGCATTTATCTGGCTGGATTTTTAAACCATGTTCTCTAAGGCGATTAAAGACTTCAGTGAGTTTTTGTTCATGTTCTTGAAGACTAGATGCGAAAACAACGATGTCGTCAAGGTAGACGAAACAGCGTTCACCTTGCAATCCATGGAGGACACTGTCCATGGCACGTTGGAACGTGGCTGGTCCGTTTTTAAGGCCAAAAGGCATTCTAAGGTACTCGTAATGACCGTAAGGTGTATTGAAAGCTGTTTTAGGGACATCTTTAGGGTCCATCTCTATTTGGTGGAATCCTGAGGCTAGATCTATTGTCGTGAAATAGATTGAGTGACCTAGTTTATCTAAAATATCGGAAATATTGGGTAAGGGATAGCTGTCTCCTACTGTTATGTCGTTGAGTTTACGATAGTCGATAACTACACGCCACTTTTGTTTCTCTGAGGCATCCAATTTCTTTGGTACTACCCAGATAGGACTACTCCAAGGGGAGGTGCTAGGTCGAATTATGTTTTGATCTAGCATTTTCTGAACTTGAGTTTTGACTTCTTGTTGATGAACGAAAGGGAACCTGTAGGTTTTCGTATGAATCGGTATCTCTGAAGTTGTAGGGATCGAATGTTTAGTGTGGTTTGTGAATGTCAAAGTTTCGCCTTCATAATAAAATATATCTGAAAATTCGTAGATGATTTTGTCGAGAGAGTCTTTCTCTTCGGCGTTCAAATGGTCTTGCCGTATAAGTCTGTTACTAGTGCCGTTACTGTTAATCGTTTTTGATAGATTTACTGGGAATTTGAGATTGTTTAATGACTTATCGTCGTTTGATAATAATGGAGTCGCTTGAACTATGGGAATAGAAATAATTTTGTCTTCGTTACTAGAATTTACGCAAGTGATTAAGAATTTGTGGTTTTTGACTGCGACTAACGCGTTAGGAATGGAGATATCGCTTTGAATTTGTTGTTTGTTGATTACAGCGTATCCGTCTTGAATATCATTAGTAAAACATGTGATAACGGTTTCTGAGCTTTGACCCACGAACTGTTCGTTTTTATTATTGGCTAATCCTTTTTCGCCGACATAGAAGAGTTTGTAAGAGCGATCATGGATTCTCATGGATTTTGATTGGACATAGATGTTAACGTTGAATTTTGACATGAAATCGTTACCTATGATACCGTCGACTTGAATGTTGAGGTTAGCTACATGGAATTTGAATTTAGGAAAATTGTCTAGTGATATTTGAGCCGTTCCAAAACTTTGAATTGAGGATTGGTTACCCGAGATACCTACGATTGATACGATGTTCGATACATCTAGAGGTGCCATTCCTATTTTCGCTTTATTTATGACCGAAATAGAGGCTCCTGTATCAACGAGTAGCGTGACTGGGTTTCCTTCGATATGGAATTGGCAATGTAGAAGATTTTCTGGAGGTACGTTAAGTGAGGAAATAGTAATAGGTACAGCGGGTTTGGTATATTTTGATTGAGGGTTTGATTTCGATTTTGATTTAGGTTTTGATTTAGAGTTTGATTTAGATTTGGTAGAAATGGAATTTGAATTAGTATTGATTTGGGAGTTAGTATTTGATTGAGTCGATTTTGATTCAGAGTTTGATTTGGATTTTGCATCAGATTTGGTAGAAATAGAATTTGAATTAGTATTGATTTGGAAGTTAGTATTTGATTGAGTCGATTTTGATTCAGAGTTTGATTTGGATTTTGCATCAGATTTGGTAGAAATAGAATTTGGACTAGTATTGATTTGGGAGTTAGTATTTGATTGAGTCAGATTTAGGATTTCAGTTTGAGTGCTGGCATCACAAAATTGTCTCCGATAGACTGGTCTATTTTGTGGTGCCATTATGCGATTCTTGTTGAGCTGAAGCACGGGTGCCTGTCCCCGATGGACTGAATGAGGCAACCCATGATTCCTAAGATTACTATCTAGGGTTGGTTTAGGTTTTACCATCCTAGTTGGAGTGCCTCCGCCTCGATATCCATGTTCTGGTTCGAATTGGGGCTTGACATCAGTGTCCGGGCATTGGAGTAGCAAATCGAAGCGGTTTCCGGAGTAGTGCCCATCTCTCCGGCCGCTTGAGAGTTTAAATTATTTACTCTAGCAGGGGCCGCAGGCCGTTGTTGAGACGTTTGTTGAACAGAGTTAAGATTTTGTCTTAGGTTGTTGTTATAAGCGCGTTTACGGCACTCCGAGATTAAGTGTCCCGGATATTTGCAATAGTTGCAAACTTTAGTATGGCTCTGTGATTGCTGTGGGATGCTATTCCTGTTTTGTGTCTGTCTAATTTCGTTCGTACGCATGCTATTATCTGTGCGGAAGTTGTTTGTTGGGTTTGGGACGCTTTTCTTATATAGAATTTGTCTAGCGTTGTTCATGTTTCTAATTTTTTCTTCTTGAATAGCCAAGTTTCCTGCGTCGGTGAGGTTAGATATAGTGTGAACCCTAAGCATTATACCTATATCTGAGTTTAACCCGTTAATAAAGACGTTTAGTGCCATTTCTTCGGTGGTGGCCACGCGGCCTTCCAATGTATTGTCTTTCGTTTCAGTGGATAATTTTTCAACGAGTTTGCTCCTACACATATCGACCCTATGAAAATAATCGGTGATGGATTCACTGGGTTTTTGAAAAAGAGATTGTAACTCTAGTTGTAAGTGTCCCAGCGTCTTTGTATGCGAGTACTTTTGAATTAAAAAACATTTTAAATCGGGCCATGTCTGAAACCGCTTCGTGTGGACGTCTGACGACCCTGGTCCCGTGATTTTGTTTAATGCGTATGTTAAAAGTATCTTAATTTGAGATTTTGATGCTAATTCAAAAGCTGAGTCACACGATCTAATGAATCGATAAACTTCTTGAGTAGGTTTGAGGGTGTCGAATTCAGGAATAAGTTGCAAAAGCATTCTGAAGTCTATATCCATTGTAGCGGATTCCGCTTCAGTTGTTTTAGAGTCGATGGACATAATGAATCGATGATCGAATAATTAAAGGAATCGAGATGAATGTTGTAGGATTAGGAAATAGAACAAAGGAGCATATAAGAATGAGCCACTTACCACAGTAACACAATAAATGTTTTGCGGATGCACATCGTTGGTTCGGCGGAGAAGATTAAAACCCTGTAGGCACCGTTTCACTGTTAGTCTTTTGTTTAGTTAAACCGTAGAAACGTTATCTCCGACTTTTATTCGCGATTTTTGCAATCCTACCGGCTGCGCCAAAATGTTATGTAGTAATTAGCACAATTTACTTTTAAAATACTTTATTAGATTTAGAACTTAGTATTTACACTTTTACTAGATTTAGAACTTAGTATTACGAACTTAGTACAATGAGATGTGTCGAATTTGGATGTTGGAAGTGAAGTGACTTGCTTATTCTAATGCCACTTATTTATACTAAGAAAGGTGTGGGAATATTTAGACATATGTTGGGGATTTACATGGTCGGGAATGTAAAGTATCCATAAACTATCAGTTGTAGACAACTGAGCCACTTATCCTAATAATTTATTTAAACAAAAGTATTGTAAGAACTTAAACAGTTTTGAAAGTTAAGTACCTATAAAGAATACAAAGGTCCTTAAGATACAATACTACTTGAGAATCACGTAATGGTTTGCAGGTTAAGTCAAGTACCAAAAAGGTCCTTAAGATTAATAAATTGTATAACGTAATGGTTTGCAGGTTAAGTCAAGTACCAAAAAGGTCCATAAGATTATAAATTGTTCACAGAACTACAAACCACTTATCGTAGTGCAACTTATTTAAACAAAAAATGGTCATGTGAACTAAAAGCATTTTTAAGGGTTTTGAAAGTTAAATACTTATAAATAATACAAAGGTCCTTAAGATACAATATTACTCGAGAATAACATATTGAAGGTATAAGAAGTACGTGGGAATCACCTAGAATTAGTATTATGTAACACGTAGAAGTGTCACTATTTTTCAGGGTTATGATATTTTACAGACCGTCAAAAGTAAACCCATTTGAAAACAATTTCTTCAGTGGGTTCAATCTTGGTAGTGTTTTCGAAAAGGACTTAACATTTACGACGATTAATGGTTGTATGTTAAGAACAACAGTTTTTTTCAATTATATAGACAAACTGACCATCATCATCTTCCTGCCTTTATTCCGTACAATATATATATATATATATATTTTTAATTTTACACATCGCTATCTAACCCCAAACTAAGCAAAGCTTACACTATGGGACCTAGATAACTGATAGAATACTTATATACTTTTTTGTACATACATACATATTATGATACATACTAACACCCAGACACAGAACAAACATCTATGTTCATCACATAAACATTTGGCTTGAGATAGAACCTACAACCTACAGCGCTGAAGGCAGAGTTACTACCAAGTGAGCTCTGAGGCCGAGAAAAGAATAGTCGTCATCAAAGTTAAATAATCAGTTTACTATCAAATACCAGCAGCACCAGACGGGGTGCATACGAGCCGCCAACTTCAATAACACATCATATACTTCTCTAAACCTCCCTAGCTCTGCCCTCATATCAATGCTGTCTGTGGAGTGTATCAGAGTTGTTTGTATCTATAAATCAGACGCAGACAGGCACATTCTGCCCTCCACGGGTGGGACACTCGACTCAATCTCAGAGCACTTGTATAACGCTTGGACGTTTAACTGCATATCATTTTTACAAGCTTTTATTTAACTTGCAATTAATGTATGTCTATGTATGCAACTATGTTTTTGAAGATGGAATCTTGCAACTCAATTTTGAAACAGTTATCCCCAACCGATTGAGCTGAAATTTTGCATACTTATGTAACTTCGGTGACAATGCAATAATATGGTAACAGGAGCTGTTCAACAGACACTCACAGCGAAACTCTTTAGTAAATACTTCGATTGAGTATAAACTTTGCATACTTGTCAAGTTCCGATGACAATGTTTTATAGCGCGCTGGTGCTCGATGATTTGAATCATTTTACAAAAGCTTGTCATTGAAAAAAAATTATTTTATACAGAAAATTTATTTGATATTTATTTATGATGTCATAGTTATTGATAAAAATATAAGGTGTCCCAAAAAAATATGTCAAGCGGAAGTTCAGAGGTAGACGGTAACCGAATCATCCCAGAGTTTTTTTGCAAAAGTTGGTGCAACTTTTTGCGATGTTTAAGAGAAATAAATTATTATTTTGCCACGCAATAAAACTACAAAAATTAATCAAACCTAGAAATAACGTAACTTAGTGTAGACTCAAATTAGACCGAAAGTTTTACGATTTACTCCACCGTTTCATTTGTGGGTGAAAACATAAACAAAACTCATTCCACTCGCCAAATAAATAGATTCAACGAGATGATTCGAACAAAACAACGTGGAATAAAAAGGCCTCGACTTATCTTAAGAAACAAAGAAAATGTTTAACTGTTCATAAATCAAAATAAGAGTAAACGTCACTTTTGGACGATCGTAAAGTGTACATCTTCACATTTCAATCTTCTAAATAAAACGCCGCCACAGTGGAAGGAATGTAGAGCTACAGTACTGTAGTATTATGTTATCTGTGGTAGAGCCGAGTCTTTGTCGTAAAAGCCAGATGTGAAATTCATGTGGTTATAACTTTACTGTGGCTTTACCCTTGTGTCTATACTGCTCAACGTTGTATTTCGTGGTTGATAATCTCAGTGGTGTAGTGGTGAGCGCCTGGCTGAGGCAGAAGAGGTGTGAGTTCAATACCCGGTGAGGGAATAAAAAGTTTACATGGTCACCCACGATACGGAATTCTAGCAAGTCAGAGCGGGCGAGGAGCGGTGTTGGCCTAGTGGAAGGTATACCTCGACTTTCATTCCGAAGTTGGTAGGTTCAAACCCCGTCTGTGCAAAAATGAATTTTGCGTCGATAATTTTATTTATCTGCGCATTAGAACTCGTTGAAAACGGTAAAGGAAAACATCATATGGAAACTAATTATTATACCTACTTATAAGCGGCTATCCCGTATGGATTTAACTACTGCAAAATTGTATGTCAAATGTACAGATTGGACGTCCCCTTAATTACCATCTTTATAAATTTTTAAGGAGCTGAGTGCCAGATGATCTGAGAGAATGCCTATAGTAGTTGGGGATTATAGTCATGAGCCTATTATTTATTTGTATTATGGAGTTATTCATCTGTTTATTTTGATCTGTGGTAAAACCATGAGCATTAAAAAGGGCGCAATTTGAATGAAAGCTGCGGTCCAATTTGGTGATTGCCGGGAACAGCGTGTTGAATACAAAATGCTGAAAATAAGTTACTTCTCTCTTGTAACTTAAAATGACTAGATTATGATAACTTAGGCTTAGCTTCGATAATCCCCATATTCTTAGTTGTAACTTCGAAATATCTCCATCTCGACTCAACCTCGAAACCGTGTTTTGTTAGTTTTAGTTGGTAAAAGTACTTCTTGTTTGCCTCTGGTCGTGGATTACTCAGTCAACAAAACTGTCAACTCAAGATGTACCTTGACATTCCACGACAGCTTGAACGACGCATGCGTGTGACATTTTGTTTGATGAAAATACTCTCGGTCTGATGACGTAATTGAGGAATTTCCAAAATGTCGATTTAAGATACCAAACATGAGGTACTTTTCGAGGAGCCTCGAGTTTGAGTCAAGGTAGAGTCGAGGTTTACAAATAAGAATATGGGGATTAGGCCCGTTTCGCCAGCTAAATTGTTTATGAACCTCGTTGGTGAATATATTGTTTCATTTTCTTAAGTAATACTCGTGCAGACGTACCTACTAAAGTATTTAGAAGCTTTGCGAAGTTTATTCGCAAATGTTGTAGGTTTTATTTTAAGCAAACTATCAGCAAAAAAAAATACATAATGGAAATTTAATGAATAAATTTATGGCCATAATAAGGGTTTCACTAATAGATACAGCATGAGGTAACTGGACAGACTAAAAAGGAAACTTTTCATAGAAAAAAATGGTTGTTGTCTTTTTTGTTACCGTGCTAAAGAATTAGAAATATGTAAATATACCTAATGTACTATTTCGACAGTATTATTGATATGACAACAGTAAACGCATAAGAATTAAAAATAATATATTTATTAAAAACCTACTGCAACTACTGCATAATGTGGGTATGTGCCAAATATAATGTTTTGATGTGCCTCTGATTACCCCCTCTAGATCAGAGAGGAGGTCTACCGTGTACCAGGGGATTACAGTCGTGATCCTATTTATTTTTGATTATTTATAAATACCATATTTATGCACATGGACAGCTCAAATCTCATCGTATCCACTGAAACACACAAAGCGCAGTAAAAAGATTAAAAAACAAAAATGTCAACAGTTTTAAAAAGAAAACGAAGCCCGTTGTCCGCCGGCAGTAAAAGTGCAGGTTCGTTTATGGTACCAGCGATGGAAGTTTTCAATTCTCCGGCTTTCAATCGTTACTGCGCATAAACAAACAGTTTGCGCTTTTTACAGTTTACAGCGACCCTCGTAAACGCGACCAACAAGCCACACCGATTCAGCGCTTTGTCAGTCTAGGGATGGGACGACTGATCGATTTCTTTATCAATTGATTGGTTCAAAACAAAATTATAAATAAATAGGTTTACTACTAAATAGCTATGTAAATCAGATCAGATCTCCAGACCAGCCTTGAATATGAAGGGGTGTCAGAGGAACGTCCATTACATTTGACACATGCTCACTGTAGTTATAATTCCAAATTGCAAGCCCATCGCATAAGAGAATACTAATAAAGTAATAAATTGTCATGTTATTGTATCAAGTGTCTTAGTTTTCAATTGTCATCATTATAATTATTGTTATTGAAGTTGAATTTGTAAGAATAACGACTTGTTGATTAATTTAATCTACTTAAAATTTTTGCCAGGTCTTTGCCAAGAATCGGCAATACGATAATTACGAGTATCGATCTATCTACTCATGTTACCTACTTGAATTTTTTTCATAAATATATGAGAAATTAAATTTTTACATCAGCTTTGACTTTTTTGCGGCTAAAAAAGGAAAAATATTTTTTTTGCGGATATGTTTTGTTATCTTTATATTTAACTAACGTCATGTCGATACTACCTCGTCCCCCCACTAAAATTCCTATCCTTACGTAGCTGGATAAGGCACACTACACTGCGATATTTGCATTTTATTCGCTCGGGGCCGTCCTCTACCTACTGGACTGTCTTATATATTTCAGGTAATAACCTCTTTGACGGACCATTTTACCCAACCCTATGCATTTCTCCCAAGCAATTTTGAGTCTTATTTCCATGGTGATAAAGATGCGACCGGTGTGTAAAGTTAAGGTTGTCAAACACAAGGGGTACAGAGATAAAAGTAAACGGATTATTGCTTGTATCGTCTAGATCTGTCCGGTCGTATGGGACGCTCGGATGACTTGAATGTTCGTGGATTTATGTACCCGTTTCATTATTTGCCTTGTTAAAGTTAAATTGGATGTATAGAAATGCTTGTCAAGACATGATAAACAGCTTTTCATTTCGTCTTTGGTGTTATATTGAACATAAACAGTTTTCTTATGCCTAATGCAAAAAACGCTATGCCATGTTTTTATCTATTATGGTTAGAAGAAAGCAAATTACACACAACACTCTTTGTTAGCTTTGTTTACAGCTTGCAACCTGTCATGTATTGTCAAATTTAATGTTTGGATTTTTCTCTCACGATCCTTTTAAAAATCTTTAATGATCTGAGTGTCTGGAGATCTGAAAGGATGTCTAAACTACATGAAGATAATAATCGGGAGTAAGTTCATTCGTATGAAAAATGAAATTGAATAATTTTATTCTGGCTACTTTTACAGTTTAAAAGTTCAAATTCGAATTATGCACTTCTTAACTTAAAACACATAAAACTCTAGCGACAGATAATTTGAACAGTAAACTGGCCCCTCTCATCAAGTCGGTATACGAGATCCTCAAGAAGGTGCTCTTCGGTAATGAGAGCTGGAATGTTCTCGCGGTGTTTTTATCGTCGCACTATGCAAATTGAGTAGCCGTCTACCTTTTGCGACTGCTCGTTAGGGCTGTCTCAAATCTAGGATATTTTAAAAACCTTTGCAATGTATTGAATATAAATAAATGTAGGTATGTACTTCCATTAGTTGAAACATTTGCAATGCATACTAAAATAGTTACGAATATACATGTATCGCGTTAAATTTGCAGAGATAGAGAATTATCATCTAAATACGACCATATTACGACCCGTTCGAGGTAATGATATCTAGCAAAGATGTAAAATTAAACTTTTGTTATATAAATGCGCGTATAAAGTGTTTCATAAGAGAGATAATTTACTTGTTAAGGCTATGTATTATTCACTTTTATTCTTTACTTTTCTGAGTGATTCAATCATTGTAAAATAACACCACCATATTTCCCAAACTCTTGAACCACCTTTTACGTGATTCTCAATTACCATCACAATTTCGCTCTTTGACACCCCTAAAAATTGGCCAGAGTACGAGGCACGTCGGCAGCCGAAGAAAGCAATTATCGTCGCCCGATATCTGGGAAATTAGACTTGGCTCGTTTTGCCACACTGCCATCGAGTTCTACCTTGCCCTATTACTACTTGTGTATACACCCTTTTGTGTATTTACAAGTAACTCTACACTAGTATTACTGACTGGTTTTGCAGCTCAGTTGGTAGTATCTCTGCCTTCTGCGCTGTAGGTTGTGGGTTCGATTCCCACCCAGGATAAACATTTGTCTGATGAACATATTTGTTCTTTCTGGGTGTTAATATGTATAATAAGTGTTACCATACTACAAGCTTTGCTTAGTTTAGGTCTAAATGGCGCTGTATGTAATTTCCGCCATTTTGTACACATTAAGCATCTCATTTTGAGCGTCAGCTTAGCGTTTAGCAGATTATCTCAAAAAGCGTTTAGCGACTTATCAATTAATTGTCCTATTAATAACGCATGACTACAGACAATAAAATAAAACAATCAAAACAAATTTACTAATAGCAAAGCAAAACTAAATTTAATCATAGATAGTTTGACGTCAGCTAGTGGTGACAGACTGGTCGATGCTCGATGACAAATGAAATAACGGCGGGATAATTAGAGATTAGGCGCGGAACTGACATGACGGGCCCGCGTCACTTGTCCAGATATAGTAGGTACACTGGAAATGATCACTAGTTTATGAAAACGTAAGTTTATATGTCCCACATAATGGCGGGCGTGGGTCATGGCGGAAGCAAAATAAACATTTTGCGACTATTTTAACTTTTTTTTACTTCTAATATATAAAAATTATAATCTTTTCGTCCTCGTAGTAAATGATCGTGTAACGCCATCTTTCTTTTCACTTACTCGCCTCTAGCTTTCATATTTCACATTTGGATACTATCATTCAATCATCTGCAAAACGCCTCGCTGTCACAACTAAATATACAATACACACTCCTGCATACATACCCTACATTATATGTCAAGATTATAATAATGTATATGTAGGTCTAGGTATGGGTAAACTAGCAGTGATTGCAAAGTCATCCAAAAGTTTTGTTCCAACGGGATTCAAACCTGCTACTTCGCCTTGGATACGGTACAATTTACGTCATTGTACGTTTTCTGACGCTGGTGACAGAAATCATAAGCAGATGATAGAAGTATTTTATCGGTTTAATTTATCGGCACCGATAGCTTACGGGGTTTAATCGGCAAAGTTAGAGTCGTAGAAATTAAGCTAATATAAACTTATCGGACTAGATTTATCGCTGCATTATCCTAGATCGAACATTATCCAGTAATGGATAATGAATAAAATTTGTGTAAGTGCATTTGTGATAATTCAAAATGAATTGCACTGTTGACCTATCCATTGGTTGACCCGTTCTAAACTCGCTTTGCACTCGGCGTGACCGGCATAGGCGTGACAAAGATCGGCCGACAACAATCCACGTCAATTTGCGCGCTGACAAGGTGCGGTCGCGAGAGTCATTGCGTGGCGTGGAGTCGCCAAGTGTGAATGGAGCTTAAATTTAAATTACTTCAGAATTTTTGATAGATGTACTTTTTTTACTTCAAACAGACATTGCTGTCTTTGTTCTTTGATTCTTGTTTTAAAATCTCTCCACATAACTTTTATTACGAAGATACGCCTGTGTATTCAAATCAATTTCAAAATTAAATATTTACTACCTACAGTTAAATATTTAAGACTAGATATTTAAGGTTTTGCAGTCTTACAATGTAAAGAGATTCTTTGAAATGAACCATCACCAAAAAGTCATTTCCATCACAATGTTTAATTTTTTGGGTAATTTAATGAATGTGTAGTATGGAAAGAGGTAATTCTTAGGGTTCCGTATTTGAGTATTTACGTACCATATAGCTAGGCAGAAAGCAATTCATGTGTTCTTATCTCACGTTCAGTCCTAAAACCAAAAATCTAAAAATCATGGAGTACAAACACAAGCTACTCTATGGATATGTTGTCCGCGATCAGTCAGGTTAGTGTGTTCACCAGTTTTGCACGGAGCAGAGCGGTAGGTACTTCACATCAGCTCCATCAGTGGTGTCAGTCACTACATTTACCGTGCAATTCTCGTAAGGGTTTTCTAGATAATTATTCGACCTCTGCATGATTGACGAGTAACTGAGATGTGGTTTTGCAAGATCAGCAAATATTTGTTCCAGGTTTCGGTGTCGTGGTACCATGGTACTCATTGTTTATAATAATAATAATATAACAAATATTGATGGATAGTACTGTACGTAATCATATTAATCATAAATATAAGTTTCTTTGTGTGAAGCACAGAATATAACACACAAACAACAATTTGTGGGTTCAGGATATTAAGTGACGGTTGGGTGTTTAATTCTGACTTTTATGATTGACAAGTTTTACTTAAATTTTTGGAACTAGATGATGATGACATTGTGGATAAACAAAGGCTTTTGATAGCAGTACTTACATAACTAGTAGTAACTATAATGTGGTTTAATATCTATCGATTATAGCGGTAAGTAAGGTGGTTTTAATACATAGTTTAAAAACACTTAGGTTTGTCACTTATATGTTTTTGAAATGATAAATTGTTTGGAGAGGGATAAAAACCCGCAGTTACTAGCCACTAACTACACCATCAGTACTCTTTTATTTTGCTTAAAATGCTTCATAAGAACACGTTTAACTTCATCCTCACATATTTATTGAGCGTCATTACGTTAATGTGCAAACAGTACAGCGAACGTGCTCGTAGCACTCCTTCGCAGATAATGGCCTTTATTGAGGAGATAACTGATAATTGTGGTGTTGCCACCTACTGCTGATGTTTGTAATATTGCCATGTTATCGATTTTGTATCCCAGGCAGGAATCTAAGAATGGCTATGAAATTAATACAAATGAATAAAAATGATGTGGGCATGTGCTAAATATAATGTTTGGACGTACCTCTGACTACCCCCACTAGACATCTTCAAAGGATCTAAGCGCTTGGAGATCTGACAGGATATATACCGCACTTGGGGATTAGAGATATATTTATTTATTTTTAATAAAAAAATCAAGAACCCTATGTTATTATCAGCGAGACATGTAAGTGACTATAAAATTATTAAAGATTATTCTTCAAATTTCAACTAATTCGATAGAGTCAGACAACACAAACAGAGACCAAATTTTATTTTTTTATTATTTGGCACTAAAATACATATATTTCTTAATTTTCACCATTCTACCCGCATTTTTAAATACTGAAAGTGCTTTTTTATGTGGCTTTTTTGAAATATGAAGAATTTGATGAAGAACAACGTCTGTCGATTTCAGTATTTTTATATAAATGTATCTTTAACATTTATATTTAAAATAATCAAAAACCGGCAAAGTTGCGGAGTGTTTTACGAGTGGGGTTATGTTCTACAATGATGCAGTTAATGAGGATCCCACCAGAATTATGGTCCTCATAATTTTAATGCACATTTTATAATCAAAACCTTCAACAGAGTTTTGAACGTTCAAACTCCCTGAGGTGTATTTTTATTAATAAAATAGTAAAGATAATGTGTAAAGTTTTAATTGAAATTTGATCTGACGCCAATTTGTAATGTGATTAAAAGTCATAATAGTGTTGTGAAATTATTGCGTGTTTTGATTTGGTTTGTTGCACTTTGGTCGAATTTAACGCTCGAAAATAATTCACAAATTTCTTTAACTATAAATTATGATGAATAATCGGAGCTAGTGGATTTTCGATAGCGATTCTAACAATAACTTAACTTATGATGTAGTCTCAAAAACTCAATAACAATACAAAACTATAATAAAAGAAACGATAAAAAAAAATTATTACCATGTTTTATGTCCACATCAGGAAGTTAGTTTAAAATGAATTACCAAATTCCTCCCGAACAGACATACAAGAAAGCGAGTTATTAAATAAAAACATGGTAATAAAAAAATAGGTCATAGAATAAAAACTAGCTTAGAGCTATTTTAGATGGTCTATACGTACCTAATAGTGAATTTAGTTCAAGGGCAGCAAAAATGAATAGATAAATAAAATATTTAAAATTAATTCCTCGGAAAATAACTCAATTACTAACGTTATATAAATAAATAATAACGCTTCTTATCAAAGGTGGCATTTGATAGAACAATGTGTTTGTTTGTTTGTAAAACAGGAACCATTAGGTGTTTGTTTACGCACGGTAATAGCTAAAGTATAATCGCTGTTTGTTTGTTTGTTTGTTTAAATGTTACCGTTTTTGGTACGACGACAGATAGTTTTCTAAATAATATAAACTCGTCAGTAACTGACTACGAACTGATTTGTTATTATTGTAAAAAACAGCAAGACAATTAATTTGATGAATTAATAAAGCGTAGACGTGACTCTGACTAGCTCTTCTGGATATTTTCATAGATCTAAGAGCTGCGAAATCTGGATTACAGTCGCGATCCTATTTAATTTCAGTCAGTCAAAAAAATTTACAAGATTTAAAAGTTTTTTTTGTTATTGTAAATAGAATTGTTTACTGTCCCTAACCAGTAATCCGTTACGATTCAAACATTTAGATTAATCCTATACTAACGTATGGGTAAGGGTGAGTAAACGAACGCGTGCGCACAATCCCACACATGTCGGCCTTTTTAACATAAATTGAATATTCTTTTGTTCGGGTTAATGCTGTTACCTGATGATCCGGCTGTTCATCACTTCGGAGGCTAGAGACACTAGAGTTGGGATAAAAAGACGCCAAATCTGAAGTTTATCAAAAAGTCGTGTATTGATTATTATTATACTAAAAATTCTCCTTTACTAAGAAATTTCTCGACATTTATACTAATTAAAAACGTGAAAATATTATCACAGTTAAAACTGCTTATCTTGTTAGTTTTTATAGATAAAAAATGTGAAGCTAGCGTTAATAATCGTTTTAACAACTAGCCCTGCACTATAGTTATTGACCTGTTTTCTTAAAGGTGTACCTGTTTAATAAGCTAAATCACATATATTTTGCTATAAAATATAGTAAAACATTTTGTGTTTATTAAATTTGCGATCAAAAAATAAAGTTAAAATTATTACATGAATAAGTAGGGTTCGTTTCGAGAGGTTAAATTTTGTATTTTTATTATGTTTCCCAAAAATTCTTCCCAATTTTATTATGTTTCCCAAAAAGTCGAATCACTTCTCCATTTTGTAAGGCATTGTGATTGCACGCCGGGAGTGCGGTGTAAAGTTACCTGTGCTCCCCCTGTATAGGGTATAGGGGCACAGGGGATACCATCTGTCGACGAGACAATACCCAGATTTATTGTTACAAAATGCGCTAACCGGCTTTTGTGGGAGTTTTTTGCCCTATCAAGTTTCCATTAGCTAATTTACTATCGATTCGTCCGGTGAAAACGGTGAAAACTCGCCGAATCCAAAATTGATGGATCGTTTTTATTCATTTTCAAACTGTAGACGAATGCGCGAAGTTTTCAAATTCAATTTTTATGGACGGTGTGGATCCGGGAGTGTAATTTAATTTCAGGAGTCTGCTTCGATGTTTTATATATTATTTGACTTGTATAGACTGCTTATTCACTATTTAGAATATTGATTTGTTTACTTTGAGACTTGAATTTGCGAACTGTAAAAATATGACTGATTCCTTTGGACTAAATTAATAATTCAAAGTTCGTATCCTTACAGTTGTACATCTCAAACATTACATTTATATTAATCGAAAACCGTCCACCTAAATTGCTTCTGTCATCAATCCAAGGGCTTATTTCCAAGGGGCACTTGTACCTACCCTCAAACATCTGCATTATCTTACCTCCGACCCTCGCGAAATCAGTTACTGCACGGGCATTCACTAAAGTGCATTTGCCATTACGTTCGTCCAACCTTACAATTACCAACATTCTGCAAACAAATTTCAACTCTGTGAGTGATGAGTAACGTTTAGATTTGATTGACGCTTGTAAGTCCTTTTAGAACCATCCGTCACTAAACGATGATAACCTCCAATCTTAAACTTGAATCCAAAGCGAAATGTATGGCTGTAAAGATAAGGTCGATTTTAGTGTGGGGTTCAAGCTGAAGCCGGACCGTTTAAGCTAAGAGGGTAGTTCACATGTTGGCGATGCGATTTATCAAATTTTATACGTTGTTGGGGCAGCGACATGTGCGCACGGACAATTGCTTACCGTGCGCGTGTGTGGGTGAAGTGGTTACTTCAAATTAGGCTACGAACTAAAATGAGTTCAATCGCGCTGTTTTTAGGTTCATTATTATAAACAAAAGAGGTTTGCATTATAAATCTCAAAAAAAATCGGCGCAATAGGTACGTACGAGCGTTTTTTTTATCGATCTGAATTAAAGTATATACAAATTAGCTATTATAAGTTAGCAGTAAGTTTCAACATCACTTGCAATTATGTCGTACACACAAGTATAAAGCAAAGTCGCTTTCCGCTTCCCGCGTCTGTATGTCTGCATGTATGTTTGCTTATATCTTTAAAACTACATAACGGATTTTGATGCGGTTTTTTTTAATAAACAGAGTGATTCAAGAGGAAGGTTTATATGTATAATACATGCATAATATAGTAGAGAAACACTGATAATTTTAGAGGTTTCTAATGTGATGTCGTAAATAAACACATTTTTTTGCGCTTACATTGCAAATGCTAGCTGAACCCCACGAGATATATCAAAATAATGTACTACAGTATTATACACCTTAAAAACGTCTACAAAAAAGTCAACGATGATATTAGAAATGTCTTACGCACAGCGAAGTGGGCACGGGTCAGCTAGTGTCGTATATTTATAGGTAGAGTAAGTATTCCTGGTGCCTGGTGGGCTGAATTTAGGTAGAGTCCTTGGGTAGACCAGTAGAAATAAAATGTCAAAAGTCCCCATGTATGCTAAAAAAGTTATTCAAGGTCAAAAGATTAAGTTTTCAGTTTGTTGGATTTTTCTCGAAAACGGTTTGTTTTATCAAAAATATAACCCAGATAAAAATTGTAGATCATTATTTTATCTGTAATAATTTCGTTTAGAAAACTAAAAAGAAAACCGACGAAAATGTTCCGACCAATCAAAAAATGTGACCAACAACAACAATCATCCCTTGTTTTCCTACCCTTAGGGTTTTTTATTTATTTATTTTAGCCTATATCATGGCTTAGGCCTTCCTCCTTTTTTTCCACCCTTTAGGTTAGTTTTTTTTTATCAAATTTATATGGTACCAACTTCGAGGTATGCTCTTAAAAAAAAAGAAAGATCGAAATCGGACTACTCTATAAAAAGTAATGCGTAATAAAAAAAAATACACGTGTCGACTTAAAAACCTCCTCCGTTTTTTGTCGGTTACAAATTGACAAAATCGTTGACGAGTAGACGCCTTGTGCACGAACCAAAAACGACAAATATCAAAACTGTCACTTATACCACCATTACACATTTTGACATTTGATATCGACGTTGTCGATACGATAGTGATTCGTGTTAACCCCCTGTTGCCCGAGTGAATATACGTAAATACTATTATCTCATCTGTGTGGGTAGTCTGAAATTAAATATGGAATGAGCAAGGCGAGTGGAGCAAGGTGGCTAATGGATTAGCAGATGAGTCCGCGTCACCTTATGGCGTTCGCAATCAGAACTGCACATTCGTCTCCTTAAATTGGATTGCGAGGTATGTGCCAATTTAAATCTTGATTGCTTGTGTGGAACTGTGGTAAGGGCTGTGGTAAATTGAGGGAATATTTTAGAACTGGAGAATTTTATCAACGTTTTACGGTGGTTTAAAATATTTTAGTCATTTTTAGGAAAGCGAAACGAATACATGTATCATTTTTGTTAATTCAAAATAAAGAGAAAATAAATAGGATCGCGATTGTAATCCCCAAGCATGGTAGACATCCTGTCTACATAATTTCCAGGTGCATTGATCCTTGAAGATGACTGAAGGAGGTGGTCAGAGGCACGTCCAAACAATACATTTGGCTCATGCCCACACTTTGTGGTAAGCATTCCATACGTATTAGGATGCAAGTCTATGTCCATCGCCGTCATAATGCGTGTATTTGATATTTTGAGTAGAAGAATCCATGCACATCCGGAATCAGAACTCACGACTGTACTGACTGACAAACTGTAGACTGAAATAAGTATTTTTGTGATAAAAAAATCCAACTCACTTTCAAGCACTGTAAACACAAGTGGCTTTATTGTATTAGAAATTGTTCTTGGTTGTTCGTTTGATTTTTAGGGAAAAATGTACGTTCATTTATTTGGCAGGTCGGGACGGTGCGGGCTCAACGCCGAACGGCAATCCACGCACCTCGTATTAATTACGGCTACCGATCGGCTAAGTAATGACCCTTGTACATTTGACAGCCGACGTCGACAGGTGCCCGGGGATCTGCGGCCGCTGGATGTGCTGGACCAGGTTATGATGTGGTCAAGTTGTGATAGTTAAATTTAATTTCATTTATTTATTCCAAATAATTAAAAAAATACTCAGTAAACCGTAATACAAATCTTAATGTCATCGTAATAAACCTTGTCATTGTCAATCAATGGAAAACATTTCATAGTACTCCTACGTTCGATTAAGAGCTGAATGTACGTTTTGGGAACAATATTTTAAGCTTTGTTGACCTTGTCATATTTTTTAATTCTGCTCTAAAGGCTGTTGAATAAAATCCAGAGGAAACCTATAAGTATTATTTTAAGCGTCATGAAATATGTCATAAAAATGCTTTAAAATGTGGTCATGTGCTAAATGTAAGTATGAAATGGAAATTATATAAAAATGGATGTACCACATCCAGCGATCCCTCGATCATTGTGGAGGTGTAGGTGTATGTAGAGCCGATGTGGAGCGGCCATTAGCGAGATATGAAAGAACAGGTCAGCGCCGGCCCTAATCGACGCCGCAATCCATCACCCACGTGAATAGGTGGGCTGCAGCGTCAGCAGAACAGTGTACCGTGCGAATGTTGGAAAGGTAAAGATTTGGGGAAAATGTCCATGTCCATGAAAGTCACAGGAGTGAGTAAGCGTATTTACAAATAAATGTACTTTTGAACAAGATACTCGTAGTTTCTGGGCGTAAATTAGCTCTATATACAAGGTTACTGATTATTCGACCTATTCCTGCTAGGAGGTTCTAGAGGAGGTTATTTCAGTCGAGTAAGACCATAATGTTCTAGTGCGAAAGTTAACCATTTCTAATAAAAAAAAACATTATATAACCGTCTAGTATTTCCTATTGGGGACTATGATCGATGAGACTCTTGTTTTATTGACGACTATTCATTTATTAAGTAAATATGTTTTATATAAGTATTATTAAACATAATATGCTGTTTATGGCTGATCTGATACTGTCATCACTACTGAACCATATTACGCAATCAATTATTTTGATTGGATATAGCTTGTATTTGAAATCACTGTACGCCACTATCTCGTGTCAATTCTACACAGTTAATTTAAGTACCGCTTCCACCCCTTTCTCCTTCTAACAAACTTGAAGATACGAATAAGTCTCTAAGCGTGTGTCTACACTGCGAGCCTAGCGCGGTGGCGGCGACGGGCGCGATGTGACAAATATATGAAACGCGCCATCACTACAGTATGGCCGCAAAATCGCGTTTCATATGTTTGATACTTCGCGCTCGTCGCCGCCACCGCGCTAAGCTCGGCATTGTGGACGAACACTAAAAGACGCACTACAACATTTGAAAAATATATACCCCAAGACCAACAAAAAAGTCCCCACAACTAATTCAAATGCATATTCCACCAGTACCCGCTTAGGGCACGAACAGACGTGCAATTTCACCGCACATCGCGCGCTAATAATGCCGTGATGTCGCTCGCGATCGATCACATCTGTCAGGTGATCCTGATATTGCTGAGTTTTGAAGAAAATATAATGTATAGGGTGACCAAATAATCCTGTTTCGCAGACACCTTGGTCACATTTTTTAAAAGATTTTGGTGGCCAAGGTCATGTGTTTTGGAGTTTGTATTTGACCATCTAATTACCTAATATTTTAAATCCCTTAGTTATTGAGTGGTTTCATGTAGTCACAAAATTAATATGTTTGATATAAATAAATAACACTTAACGGTCGCACGGTCACAGCACTGACTGACCCCGCACTAGGATTCGATGTCATAGGTACCTATCAGAAACTGGTAGTATCGTTGTGTAAACCTAAAACAGATATTTGTCCTTCCGCGGGAGTCGACCACACCTCTTACATCTTAGTCGGCCACTCGCCACGCTACTGAGGTCGTCACGCGATTGAAAACTAAATCAGGAATTCTTAGTTTGGAATTCACAACCTGACCGTTGAAGGAGTCTATTAGAGCGTAAAGTATCTAACCTTAATTGCTTACCTCAGACTATTGACAAAACCAAGACACTGATTTAGTACCACTTCGACAACAGATTGTAATTACTGTACCTGTCGCTCAGTAAATCTCTCGGACTGTACCTGGGGCGCAGTTGTGCCATCAAACAGTAATTAATCTCACCCTCCACCCCTTACACCCCCTGACACCCCCTGACACCCTGGCGACTCGGCGGCGCCGGGTCAGGTGACCGCTGATCGTCTGTAGTTTAATTATGGTGCTGAGTGGCGTTTTCAATTGATTGGATTTCTTTATTCAGTGACTTAGCTATAAAGCTACGGTAATGGTTTCTATCTGAAAATATTGGAGATGCCTTCGTGCCATTAATGGTTTGAATAACAGGCAAAAAATCTTGATTCAAAAATTATTCGTGTTTTTCTAGTAGGAAGTGCTTTGGCTTTCGATCCAAATGTCGTCGGTACGAATTATTATACCTATTTAAAAAAATATGTACTAATTATATCGAATGAATAAATCGTAAGGAAATCAGTTTCAATTTTCATAAGTGGCAATGGCTTTTCAACTGGCACTTATGGAATGCAATGTAGTGTATTGTTGGTGGATTTACAGACTTACGTCATAATTTAAAACTTTCGTCCAACAACGGTATAGAAAGTGTGGATCTCAAATGATTTCAGATGCTACAGCTTGTTAGACTTTTAAACCAATAAAAACCTTAGTGGTATGAAAAAGCGCATTGGATCGGCACAGAGGCGTCCTACAGAGTTCCGGAATGGCTCAATATTGAGGAACCAATATACGCGCAGAAACTGCCGGCCGCAGCGCGAACGCAATCAAACCGCAGTAAAATCGCAAGCGATCATAACTGCAAGGAAAGAAGGAGGCACAACGAGGAAAAGAAGTTATCTCGACATTACCTAAAAAAAAATGTTGTTGTTAACGTTTCGAAATAATTCAGATGCTTAGTTCAGACGTGGCAATTAGCAATTATTTTTATTAAAACTAGTGAAAACCCTTTGCGACTTCGTTCACGTAAAGTTATTTTCAAACAGACTCCAAAACCAGCCATTTAGGGGGTTGAATTTTTGAAATTCCTTTCTTAGTGTATCCCTACACACTAAAAGGACTACATAACAGCCTCCAACTGTCAAGTTTCTAGGACCAGTGGTTACCGCGTATCTCAACTTCAACTTGTATTGCTGACGTTTCAAGACAATTCCAATGCTCTTCATCATGAACATCAACCCGTGACCGCGTTCAATGTCAGCAATACATGTTTCTACGATAGTTTTAATTCTAAAATACAAGGACATTTAGTTTCACTTACTATACCACAAGCCTGTTTCGAACGTAGAGCAGTTTTCATATCTCTTCGCGGGCGATACCGTGATTTATAGTTCTTGGACATATTGCGATATCGCGCAAGGAGGTAGGACGCTGACGACTTTATTATCCTGTGAGAGAAATATGCAGTTCCTTACAAATTGAATTATATAAATATTTTCTTCTAGCCGACCCGCGACGGACTTTGTCCTGTCCAAATTTCAATAATCGCATAGAAAAAGCAACTTCAGCCAATAATGCGTATCATTCAGTAATCAGAACTGCGTTGCTATGACGACTCAATCTTTTTAGTCTGTGATGTCAGATTTATTGCACACCAGCGCCACCTATATCAAAACCATCCTTTTTGCGTTTTTTTATCATACAGAGATTGCTTATCGGTATTTAAGTACTAAGTACCCTTATTTTTTATTCAGATTTTTAATCTACATACTACAGCAAACTTCATCTTAATCCGTTTTGTCGTTTAAAAAAAAATCAAAATATCGTTTATTCATTGAAATCACTTGGATCATTTAGAATCGTCAAATTTAGTTAAGTTTAACTTAATTAGTTTAATTTGTTCATTGTTTGTGTTTTTTTTAAGTCTTTGTACTTATTTTTAATACAAAATGAATCTTAATTATTATTGATAGAGCGAGTTGGAGCAGTCCCAGGCTTTTTTGTCGTCTAAATAATCAGATATTTTATAGTAAGTCTTTTTGCAAAGTTTACGTTTAATTAAGTTTTTAAATTTGCTAATAGATAGCTTTTGCATGTCATTTGGGATTTTGTTATAGAAGCGTACACATTGTTGCCCTTGAAATGATTTCTTAGTTTTAGTGAGCCTAGTCGTGGGAACAGCGAGTTTATTTTTATTTCTAGTATTTGCATCATGATTATCGCTATTTTTCTTAAACAAACTAATATTTTTACGAACATACATTAGATTTTCATAAATGGATTGGCTAGGTACAGTCATTATATTTATTTCTTTAAACTTATTTTGCAGTGATTCTCTGGGGCCTATGTTGTAAATTGCTCGAACAGCTCTTTTCTGCAACACAAATATGGTGTTTACGTCTGCAGCACTCCCCCACAACAATATGCCATAAGAATAATAATATGCTATGAAAGTAGCTGAAGTAGACTAGTCTAGCTGTATCTACGTCTGTAAAAAGACGTATCTTTTTGACTGCGTATGCTGCAGAGCTAAGTCTCTTCGACAATTTATGTATGTGTGGGCCCCATTGAAGTTTATTATCTAAAGTAATGCCTAAAAACATAGTGGTGTCCACGAGATCTACATGTTCGTTTTTGATTTTTATATCAACATTTACTTGTGTAACATTCGGTAGTATAAACCGAATGCACTTAGTTTTGTTTTCATTTAATAATAGGTTATTGACATTAAACCAATTGAAAACTTTAGAGATTGTATTATTTACATCGTCAAAGTTATTCTGTCGTCGCTTCAGTTTAAATAAAAGTGAAGTGTCATCAGCAATCAGTACAATCTCGTGATCATCCCTGATAAGAGAGGGTAGATCATTTATATAAATTAAGAACATGAATGGTGCTATGGTTTAGGACTGATTGACTATCAAACATACAAACATCCTCAAAAACTTTCGTATTTATAATATTATTAGGATTAGGCAAGGATAGGATTATTTTTATGGGAAAAAAAGCAATAAAATACCTATCTCTAATTATTTCTTTGACATAGGTATTGTTTAGAATTCAACAGTTTCTAATTTACTTGCTCCTTTACGCGCTTCATTTATTAACTTTAACCAGAACGGCACACATGTACCAATTACACTAATTAAGGATAAGTAAATAATACCTAATGTTTCATTATTATTCAGAGAAGCAAAAACACAATATTCTGAGTACTGCAAAAAAAAAGATTCACAGAAATTACTGCATGTGCCAAATGATTACATTTACATTAGTTTAGACGTGCCTCGAACTGCCCCCTTTAGACATGCTTGGAGATCTGAGAGTATGTCTACCTTACTTGGGGATTACAGTCAAGATCCTATTTAATTTCATGTACTTACCTATATAAAAAAGTTTATTTCATGTACTTACCTATATGAAAAAGTTCGGCATATTCTGACTACACAATCACAAGGGTTTCCATTATGGTATGGCAGTACAAGCAGTTTTTTTTTTTGTTTGAGCTTTTACCTGGTTCGATTGGCACCACATTGGAGCTCTACATAGCATTAAGGAAAGGATAATTGAACAAATTATAGGCCCTAAGCCGTGTTTGTTGCCTGATTCTTCTAGATAATGGTCGCGAAGAACAGGTATAGCTTCACTTAGCTCCTAAAAAGTGATGACCTTGTGATTTTATTGAAATAAATGTAACTTTATTGTCATCGTCACTTTTACTTACAAAGACAGCACCTACCAGTTTATTTTTATTATTGAAACCATCAGGATCTCAACAGGCGTGAATAAATGAATTCACGTTTCGTGAATAATGTACGCAGGAATGTAGTGTCGTTTAATAACGGTGTCGTGGCTTTATTGCGACGTGTGCGCGCGCCCTAACCGCGTACCGCGCCTGTACGTCGCCGGCCTTACGACGCAGTGGATAAGGAATAGTTTGGATACTCACCTTGTTCGGTTTAATAAGAATGTCAAAATTGAGAAAAAAAAACAAAGATTAATCACAGATTACAGGAAGTTAAGACATTTTCTTGTACCACAGTTACTGAATAAAATTAGAACTACAGTAGTAAGAATATAGCTGTTCCTAAAGATTGGTGTGGCGTCAAAGTCAGAATGTATGATCTTTTTTAAATAAGTTTAAGTCTACCACTGAATCTTGAGTGCTTGTGCTTTACTCGTACTTAGCCGATTTAATTTTAGTTATATTTATCTTACGTCGCCATTTTACTACAAAAACTAATAGTATTCAATAACCTAATAGAGAACATAACGATTCTGATGTAAACTGCTAACATGGTTGCTACGTTATTGTACCAGCTTTGTAGTGTACAAGCTAGTTAAATTCAGCTGGGTTCAGGGTGATATGAGTAATTGCACTACGATGCTCTCATTTAAGAGGTTGAGGGCCCACTTTGTATTAAATACGGTGAATATTTTGAATTCTATTGTTGCCAAATAACCTGATTTATTCTGTACAATATAAAATATTGTTTTAGCGCTACAGTTAGCCGGTGGCAAATGACCAGTACATATATGAAATAGGCAGAACATACTTATGTTCTGCCTATTTATAAAATACTTACTTAGGCGCCATTTGACTCCTGATATCTAAATAAATAAATAAATCAATAAATAAATATTGGCGGAAATTATAAAACAGCGCCATCTAGCCCCAAATTAAGCAATGCTTGTGCTATGGGAACTAGATTACTGATAGAATACTTATAAACTTTTTTTGTAAATACATTCTTGTAATATATAATCACACCCAGATACAGAACAAACATCTATGTTCATCACACAAATATTTGTCCTGAGTGGGGATCGAACCCACAACCTACAGCACAGAAGCTAGATCTACTACTAACTGAGCTGTGAGGCCAGCCATATATAACTATAGTATGACACCTAACAAACACATTATGTACACACTGACACTAGGATTTCCTTGTGTCGCAGAATATCTGGTATAATACCCGCATCATTAGCTTTAACAGGGGTCCCCACACACACCGTGTATGAATCACCAAACAGGTTTTATTTCAAAATGAATCATAATTATAATTATTTTCCGAGTTATTACTACTACTACTAATTATTTCAATAGACGAGACGAACCTAACAATTACTCTGATATCTTGTAGATGAGAAATTCGCGTAGTCACTTATAGTGAGTTGCAGAGGTAGAAGTGAAACTGATAATTATCAAGCATCCCTCCAAGCATACATCACGCGGACTGACTGATAACTGTTCTTAGTTCATTGGATATTTCAGTTATAGGAGATAGCGGATAGTGGGTTCACACCAAATATATTAGGGTTACAAAAAGCTGAATTTTAGTGGTATAAGTTTTCATCAAATAAAAAAAAACCAATATAAATAAAAACCTCTTATTGTATTGAAAGCAAAAAGGTGCACAACCAGCATGCATTCCCAAAGAGAATTGACGTCTTGCAGGCGGCCGGTTGAAACACATCTCAAGCCAAATCAATTTGCAACATCAGCTGTTCTCATTTGTTGTCCCGACTCCACGAGGACGTGGTATAAGGTGAAGAAGAAGAAAAAAAAAGAAAGTAAGTTTAAATAGTATGCAGCAAGTTGTTAACAGCTACCGACTATTTCAATCACAATGATCAATTTGAATTGAGTATACTGCGAAGCGATAGCGGGGAAGGACTTGCAACCTGTCACATGTGGAATGCTAACTACTGCAAAATGTGGGCATATATCGTATGTAATATTTTGACGTGCCTCTGACTAACCCCTTCCCATCTTCTAGGATCTTAGCGCCTGAAGATCTAAGGGGCTGTCTATCGTGTTACAATCGTGATTCTATTTATTATTTTATTTTATATTGGCTGACTTTTTTCATAATTTCCCTCCCTCATGACTTGGCCCAAACTGAAGGGCCGGCAGAAAAGGTCTTCTTTACCTTCGTAAAACTAGTAAATAGTTGGATTAAGTCGTCGTATAAATCAAGAGTAAGTGCGTGATACCAGCGGACCAGATACGGATCTGAGGGTATGGGGCCATTTCATCTAAACTTATACATATTCGGTTGAAAACTTTCTTAAGATTAGTATGTGTTAAAATATAGGTGTGTATGTATAAATTTGTATGTGTATGTATTATATATATTGAATTACTGTTAGTAGTAGTCACTTCTTCGGCGTAGGCCTCTTCTAAACCTTTCCATGTATCACGTAATTTATATTAGGTTGAAGTCATGATTATTTTCAGCTGTATAAATATGACTTTGTCCCGTAATTAATATCTTATCAGTGGTTCTTTCCTAGTCACTCGTTGAGGACCTTAAAATAAAAATTGTAATGAAACACGGACTTAAAGACAATGCAATGCTAATATGTTTTGTCACAAAGCAATGAAGATGATGTAAGTTTTCAAAGGGAATTTATTTTATTTAAAACAGTAGGTAACGCGGTCTGAAACTCATTTGAGGATCGAATCGATGCGTTATTTGTCACCACGAAGTTAGTCTCCTGGAGTCTTCTCATGTCATGATTTTTGAAAGCACTCCTACTATGTCGTATTTAATTATATTTTACAACCTTAATCAGCTGACCGTATAAATCCAACCTGAAGAAGTCAAAAGAAAGTCAAGCTTCCAATTAAAACACAGCAATTTTTCCGACGCAATTAAGGCAGATCGCTTCCTCTTAGAAGGTGCTTCTTGTTATTTTTTGGCGGGACTCAAAGAATTCGCCGCATGAGGGGATGACTTCGGTAGCGTTGGGACTTGCGTCCGACTTTTTTGACTCTTGGCCGATTTAAGCCAGGAAGTTTGCCCAATTCATTGAATCCAAAATAGAAAAAGGCAAGATCGTCAATAATTTCTTCAAGCAACACCTGCTAACCATGTTACCTGTTATAGTAAGCCATTTTAGTTTTTAAAGACTCGGCTTTAGACGATAAACGATAAGCTATATATTTTTTTAATTATCCTGTGTTTCTACTGAAATAAGTTAGTTTTGGCTAAGCTTTTTTTGCTGACTCTTAGGAAAACTTAACATTTTCCGGCTTTTCCATTTTCCACCTGACTACCCCGTACCGGGAAGATGCTCGTTAATTAGAAGGAGTATTTTATTAAGCCAATTTGTTGCAAATACCTGTGCTATTAGATCTGGGGGGCAATTTGTTCGACGTTTTTTGGCAGATTGTAGGGGAGCCTTGATTTTTTTTTAAAGTGATTGTTGGGGATTGTTGAAAGATATCATTTGGAAGATGAATTGCGGGGAAAGATTAAGATTTTTGTCTTCAGGGAATTTAAAAGAAACAGGATACAATATAACAGGGGTATCTTCATGGTGCTATTTTATTTCAATTTGATAAACAATAAAGCGAAAGACTAAAGTTTATGCTTTTATTTTACTTTCTAGACTTTATATCCTGAAGAAACTTAACATAAACCTCGCTCTACGATTCACTGTATTGTGGGTATCAATAGCTAAAAGTAACATTGTGTTACCCCACTCAAACCCGGAATAAATATCTGTAGATACCAACATTTTGGTTAGCCGCGACCCTAAAACCTGGTGCGCACTCTCAGTCAAAGTCGTTTGACTTCACCTAACTCCTAAGATGTAAAGCCTAGAAGAATCAGTACTTTTAAAGAAGCAATTCACCAGCACCATATAAATAGGGAATGTGAGGTGAGTCAGTGTTGTGTTGTCGGTTCCCACGTCCGCGTCGGCAATTGCTGGAATTGACCGGCGCGCGCTCCTCTTGACCTCGTCGAACTGTTAATTGTGCACCACCTAATACAAGTGAAGATGTGGAGACGACATGTTTGCTCATTTTATACTGCGTAATAAATTAATATTAGCTCAGTTATTAGTACTTACCTAGTTCTGCATTGTAGGTTGTGGTTCGATTTCCACCTAGTTTCACATTAGTGTGAACATAAATGTTGGTTTTTATATTGTAAGTAGTGTGAATAGGATGTTTTTAAAAAAAAAATGAGTTATCTATCAGTTATATTGCTACAAGCTTTGCTTATTTTAGGGTTAGATGGTGCTGCGTAAAGTATCCAATATTTATTTATTTATTAAAAAGAGAAAAGAGTGGATAATAGTATTTTCGTTTACAAGTCTACACCAGAGTTTAAGGATAGCATCTATAAAGTCGCTAGTAAGGTGCGAATCTGCCCTAAATTATCTCCAGGAACAGATTTCAGATCATTTCCATTTGTGAACTGAAAATTTATATCAGGTTTCGTCTCTACGCATCCATGTAGCGCTCCTGCGTTTCATAATTTCAATTAAACGAGTAGCGTGGCGTGCCAGATATTGTGTGTAATGTCGCTAATGCCTCATACAAGTCATACAACAGGAGTGCGTGACTCACAAGAGTACCTACAGCGGCGGCGACATGGTGATGTCTCATTGTTTAAGCTGGTTTTAACTTTTGATTAGAAACATTGCTTATCCCCATATTCTTAGTTATAACCTCGAAATATCTCCACTCGACCTTGGAACCGTTTTTTTGGTAGATTTAGTTGATAAAATTACCTCGAGTTTGCCTCTAGTCGAGGATTCCTCAGTCAACAGAACAGTCGACTCAAGGTACCTCGAGACGTACCTTGACATTCCTCGACAGCTTTGTTTGATGAAAATCTCCTCGGACTGATGACTTAATTGAGAAACGTTCAAAATATCGATTTAAGATACCAAACATGAGGTACT
Organism: Hydriomena furcata; assembly: GCA_912999785.1. Taxonomy (NCBI): domain Eukaryota; kingdom Metazoa; phylum Arthropoda; class Insecta; order Lepidoptera; family Geometridae; genus Hydriomena; species Hydriomena furcata. The sequence continues at coordinate 379,619 of OU538830.1, forward strand.
TTTCGAGGAAAATTCGAAGGTTCTCGAAACAGTTTGAGTCAAGGTAATTTAAGGTTACAACTAAAACTATGGGGATTAAAGACACGGACCTTCAAGATTTTTGGTAAATTTTTCACTTAGTTATTGCGCTCGCGGTATGTGATCTACTTTTATTGATATGCCATGAGATGACTAGCTTTTGCTAACGGTTTCGCTCGCCAGTTACCTGGATAAAAAGCTTATATGCTATTTTGGGGCACAGATTTTGTAAACTATTCAGATCTTTTTTTGTCGTTTGAGCTTGTTACACAAACATACAAACATCCCATCATACTCACAAACTTACAGATTTACATTATAGGTAGAATAGGATAGGATGACGTTATCGTAGGCATGAAAAATAACTTATCAGCCATTATCACTAACCACAGAATATCTAATTTCAATGTACGAGTATCTACCAGGAAATAACATTAAGTTATGTATGATTAAGTTGTGTATGATTAACCTACCTAAGGTTAGTATTGTATTGTAAATTTTATCATTCCATATAGTAACTAGAGATAAATTATTACCTATTACCTAGAGATAAATTCATTAATTCATCATTCAATGTTTTATATTTTTAACTATTACTAAGACTACTTGCAAGCTTGAGCCATTGCTTAATTAGAGCATAGTAATCAAAACCGGTCAAGAGCGAAAAATAAAATTATTTTTTTGTAAAAGACATTATAAGTACACATTTATTACATTATAATACACAAGATACTCAAAAATATTCTTAAACCCAATGTTGTTGGCATCCCAACACAACAATGGTAAACCCATAGAGTAAAACCAAGTTGTCTATGATTAGGGTTCTCACTTCTAGTCATCTTTGGAATAAATGACAAATATGATTTATTTTTAGAGTGTATTTATAAGCAACCACATTGAAGCAGCCAAAGCCTTTAGACATATAATTAGACTAGCGACCCGCCCCGGCTTCGCACGGGTAGCATGTTATTATACATATAAACCTTCCTCCTGAATCACTCTATCTATTAAAAAAAACCGCATCAAAATCCGTTGTGTAGTTTTAAAGTTATAAGCAAACATACATACATACATACAGACGCGGGAAGCGGAAAGCGACTTTGCTTTATACTATGTAGTGATAACAAAATAAATAAATATTTGTGAACATTTAAGACATCGCTATCTAGCAACTGAGCTGTGAGGCAAAACATACAAAAGTAATATAATCTCGGCAACCCCAAGATCACATAAACTGGCATTGGTTATCGGCCATCTTGTTAGCGCAAGGTGCGCGCGCGCCGGTCGTTGCCACTTCAATTGCGAGTGCGTCTCAAGTGGGTGTCGCTCTATCCATCATGCTTTATTGCCATCAATTTATTCACGGACAACTCTGATACTTTGTTTTTTTTGCCAAGTTATTTATTGATATGGTCTTCTATTCATTGTTGGTTCGTGTTTTATGAATGAGTCTCTTTGTTGCTTGCAAGCTTGAGCTATTGCTTAATTAGAGCATAGTCAAAAAAACCGGTCAAGTGCGAGTCGGACTGGCGCACGAAGGGTTTCGTATCATTATCTATAAGAAACGGCAAAAAAATCACGTTTGTTGTTTGGGAGCTCCTCTTAAATATTTATTTTATTCTGTTTTTAGTATTTGTTGTTATAGCGCCAACAAAAATAAATAATCTGTTCAACTGTCTAGCTATCACGGTTCATGAGATACAGCCTTGTGACAGACAGACAGACGGACAGCGAAGTCTTAGTAATAGTTAAAAATATAAAACATTGAATGATGAAATGAAAAATGAAATGAAATATTGAGATGAAAAAATCGGTCTTAAGATATTATAAATTCTTTAGGAACCAAATAAAAATTAAATTAAAAATTAAAAATTACGAGTATTTTCAGAGCACAGCCATTACATTAACCCACTAAACGCGTACAATATAAGTACCTACATAGGTACTCATACCGAGGCAGATGTTCGAATGGTCCAATACCTATAAATTAGGCACACGGCGTGATGATCGCGGTGAGATGTGAATCACAGGCGCATATGTGACCTCGATGGACATAGATTGACGACAGTAGATGGTACTAATGGTGATGTGTATGTGTAGGTAATGAGTAATATACCTACCGATTTCTTGTTTGAGCCTTCACCTTGTTTTATCGGCACAACATAGCTTAAGGAAAGGATCATCGAAAAAAATGATAGGATAACTGTGTTTGTTGCCTAATTCTTCTAGACAATGGTCGCGAGGAACAGGCGTAGCTTCTTCTAACTCCTAAGACGTTTCAAAGTGATCCTTGTGATTTTATTAAAATAAATACCTTTTGACTTTGATTTTGACTTCGAACAGTTACGGTTGTCATATTTCATAACAACTAGGAAATGGTTGCCGATAGCGTAGTTGGTTAGCGCATTTCGTATATCGGATATTTGGGTTTTTATCTCAATCGGATGGTACCTTTGGGATCTTTTATATATCTCAGATAGGTAAACAATCATAATTATAGCCTGAATTTCTTTTTTCGTTTCGAAAAAGAGCAATCGTCGACATACAGGGCCTTAAAACATTACTTCACATAGCGTGGAGTATGAATAAGATGAACACCGGCTTACCTGTCAAATTCTGTTTTTTGCTTTCAGATGAAATCAACCGAATTGTATTTATCACAGTTCCTTCAGTCATGAACGAAGTGGTCCCATCTACAAGTAACTTAGATATCATTGCTCAATAGAATAGATAGACAAGTTTAATTAACTAGTTGTATCTCTTCTGATTTAATTACAATCTATGTTCACACCGTGAGAACGACGCGCATGTGTGGAGCCCACACTTTGATGGCTGGTATACTCACACACACTTTTTAATCACCTTATGTTATGTACCACTTATGTGGATTAATGAATGCATGTGTCACTTTTGATTGATAAAACAGCTGTCTCAAGTTCTAGTTAGCTGTGAGTCCGCGTTTCGCCTAATCCCTAGGCTCGGTGCCGTGCGGCTCAATGCTGAGACGGGGACCTATTTGCCTCCACATGGCACAATCTTCTTTCCATTGTACCTTTTTTTTTTTACAAAAAAAAAGAAGTGTGAAGTAGGTAGATGGTTCAAAAAATATTGGTAGAGCTCTGACTTCTATATTATTGTTCTCTTTTTATATGTGCATTAGTATAGTGTAGCAAATTAATAAAATTATTTGTTTAGTTATTTAAAAATGATAACCTACGGAAGAAGTAGTCAGGGGCACTTACACCACTAGATATTTTCAAGGATCTGAGCGCCAAGATCTAAGAAGATGTCTACCAAGTCTACTAAGGTAGAGTCAGTTGTACTAGTAGTACTACTAGTACAACTGACTCTACCTTACTCTTTTCTAACTTACAATCGTGATCCTATTTAACTTACTATTGAGATGCTTTGTCATCAGTCTCATTGAAAAGTTTGAAAATAGGATAGATGACAAAAATAGCATCAATATAATTGCGTCTCACAGTTTTAGCAACAAAAAATGGTTTCAAACAATTTATGGCGTCAAAAGTTCATTGGGAGTTTCCTAAATAGAGCAGAGCAATAACCCGTTTGAGAATATTTTGAACTAGCGACCCGCCCGGGCTTCGCACGGGTGCAATGCTGATAGGTACTAAATATACTACAGAATGTCTTTATATAAAACGTTTTTTTTTCACAGCTTACATTAGATTATTTCTGTTTTTCTCGAACGTTCGCGACCGGCCGAACTGCGCGCTTGACGCCTAGCTGCTAGGCCGGTCGCGAACGTTGGAGAATGTTCGAGTTACACGTGTTATTGTGAGTCAACCATAAAAGATAGACATATGCTGTCGTGGGATATTTTTTATATAGTTTTAAGGAGAACATTTCCCTCATACATCATTTCTGTGTAGCTTTAACCATTAAGGTTGCTCACGCGACGGAAGCTTAAAAAATGGAGTAACTTCTCCCGTTTTCCCAACATTTCCTTTTACTGCTCTGCTCCTATTGATTGTAGAGTGATGAAAAGTATACTATAACCAGCTCAGGAGTATGAAAAATAATTGTACCAAGTCTCGTTAAAATCCGTCGAGTAGTTTTTGTTTCTATAACGGTTATACAGACAGATAGACAGACAGACAGACAGACAGACAGACAGACAGACAAAAAATTTACTGATTGCATTTTTGGCATCAGTATCGAACCCTAATCACCCCCTGATAGGTTTTTTGGAAATATATTTCATGTATAGAATTGACCTCTCTACAGATTTATTATAAGTATAGATGTAGAGTATTCATCTCAAAAGAGTTGAGTCATAAGTCTTAAGTAAAGACCTCGTAAAACTAAGGTGATGTAATATTGTAACTGGAGTAAACACAATCTAATTATAATTTTCAACAACATGACATCACCTCAACCACAGAAAAGATGGTAGTTTAGCTATATTCATTTATTACTCCTTTATAGGTTAAGAAGCTTTTATCTATTACTACGGCAGCGTTGAGGTAAATCTATTTTTAACGAATTTATCGTAACATTGACATTTTTGAAAATCATAATAAAATATTGGGGAAAAAAGTAGCTTATGTCCGACCCAAAAATCAAGCATATGACATTTCATCACAATCGGCCTAGCGGTTTGGCCATCATAACGTTACAGACAGACAGACAGATAGAGTTATTTTCGCATTTATAGTATTCGTAGACAAGCTTTTTACTCGCGACTTCGTCTACGTAGATTCAGAAAATCGATTTTTGACTACTTTATCGTAAAATATTTAAATTCCTGAAAATCAAAATATATATTTTTTTAATAGTTAAGTCCTTGTATGTACATGATACTTACTATTTCTATAGAAAATTTCATGACAATCGGTCCAGCGGTTTGGCCGTCACAGACAGTCAAACAAGAGTTGTTTCGCAATTATATTATAAGTAGGTATAGATTGTTAGTCAGAGGCGCCTTCTAAACCATTTTAGTCCCATGTGCTTTGACCTAGGTTCATGATTGCGGTTTGGTTTTAATTTTCCTTGTGTGAATCAGCAATTGTTATAGAAACGGAATTGAAAAGGTAGAGATAGTATAATTTACAAACAAAGCATATCTACCTACTAAGCTTTATGAATCATCCTGAAACTAGAATAACTAAAATAAAATCACATTTCTGTAATCCCCAAGTACGGTAGCCATCCTCTTAAATCTTAGGTCCTCTTAGGTCTTTGAAGATGTTTAATAAGGGTAGAAAGGCACGTCCAAACATTTGGCACATGCCCACACTTTGCAGTAGTTACGTGACAGGTTGCAAGGCCATCGCCACGCGAATATTTACCTATAGTTTATGAAATACCTTTAGTATAATAATTTTGTCGTCAATCGACGTTACCTATTCTCATTCCAGGATGATTCATGTAATTAGGTATATATGTTTTATCTGCGATTGTAATAATTTAGAAGCCTAGTTCCCCATATTTTTAAAAGCTTGGACTGTTCGTATGTTTGTTTGCTTGTTTGTTGGTGGCTGATTGAGCATACCTTTATTTCTGGTGACAATACAATAATATGGTGTCGAGCTGGAGTCAAGAGCTTTTCAACGGTCACTCACAACGGATCTCCTTAGTAAATAGTTTAATTGAGTAAAAACTTTTCATACCTGTCAAGTTCCAATGACAATGTAATATTATGTGACAGATGATAGCGTGAGATGCTCTTATGTCTATCTTGAAGGAGGATTTTACAAAAGCTGGTTTATAGCAATTTTTAAAGAGAAAACTTATTTACCACAACAAATGATTCAAAACAGTTACACCCATAAGCGTTGATTGGCCCTTGATTATGATATATGCTCCATAAATCGTCCAATACAAGGTAACGTGCATTCATCCGTCGCAAGTCGCCCACTGTTGTCCACTGGTGGGTGCTTGGAACTAATATAAATGGACAGGTCAGACGAATAGGCTCATTGAATAAACACGACACTCTTACTATGAGGTTAAGGAGCGTACTTGTAGAGAACACTCAAAGTTTCAAACAGAAAAGCAAAGTAAATCTACTGCAAAACTACTCTTTGTATGAGTATAGATTTTGACACGGGTCTTTATCACGTAATTACCTTTAATTTACTTTCCCGACGTTTCGGCTATGTTACAATAACCATGGTCGCGGGCAGACTGGAGTACTCGGAGCTACCCAAGAGAAGCGGAGGCAGTTGAAGAAACTACCCTCACTTGGTCTTCAGAAATAGAAATGTCCATGTTCACATTACGACACACCACACTGACTGTATCCACGCACTGAGATGGTCTATCACGACACCCACACCCACACATAGTGACCACAGGATTCCATGAAGAAGAGAGTCTAAAGCCGTCTTTGCGATTAAAATTCTAATATACTCTTTGTATGTGCAAATTGCAATGAATGTACCTAAGTGCCTCTGACTACGCTCTTTATACCTACATCTATAAGAATCTGTGGGACTAACACGAATCACTATCGTATCATCATTGTATCGTCAAAACGTCAAAACTGACAGTTGTCAGCTTCTTGAAATACGAGAGAATGGCTACAAAACTTGGGAATTACAATCATGATGCTATTATTTATTTAAAAAAAAACCTTGTTTTTATTTTTGGCTGATAATCAAATACTGTACCGAAGTTTCGATAGATTTTAAGATAGATTTCTTATAATGAATATCAACTTAAAATGACGGAAACTATTGAAAACCAGCGCACTCTATTGTAATTACCGACATTGAAAGGAGTGTACCGTCGGACGGATACGACCAATCTTAGTCGAGTAGTTCCCTAATCAATTACCTACAGTTTCAAGATGGAGCTGAGTTGGTTCAATGGGTTAATCGCTACGATGCTCTTTTGAGGACTTTGATTTGATGAGGTGGACAGTTTCTACAGTGACATCATCTAAGTTTAAGCATTATTATTCTTGTTCATGTAATATTCATATTTATAGGCGTCTATGCTCTTTGGCCGTCGCTTTTTCAACCGAATAAAAATGAACAAAAACACTCGACATTTTTTTAAAAGGTGAAATGATAATGTGTACGACATTATTATTACCTGGACTGTACGAAATTTAAAAAAAAATATTATTATCTTTACCTACCTAACTGAACTATTGAAAAATATGACACTAGTCAATAACAATCACCAGTAGACGTATTGTATGGCCTTTAGCGACAGTCGTCGATAAGCAGGTATCATATTAAATACAATAATTATAACTCCACACTATGATTCATTTTCAAGGGTATTACGAACTACGAGTACCTACGTTTACCTACCGACCTACCCATCACCTACAACATCTAGACCCGAAAAAGTATTTCACTTCTTGCGTTTCAGCCAGGCCATCGCTCATCAGGTCGTTGATCTAAAGTTAGATAACTTTTCATTGAAGTACAAAGACAAAAGACTTTTATTTATTTCAGTCACCCTAAGAATAAAGGCAAATCCTATACTCTTATAAAAGAAAACGAAATTAATTACGTGTTTATTCGAATAGAATAATCATTAAAATATCTGCAATAGTTCTCTCTGTTCTGGCCGCAAGGTAGTGCCCACTCGAGCGAGCCAACTATTCAGGATTAATTAAATTCAACTCACGAGCGCCTAAGTTTTCAGCTAACTTAACCTGAGACTTTGGCTTAAGCCCTAGTTCCTTACACTACGGCGTCATTTACCTGACAGCGATACTAGCTAGCCTTTACGTCAAACTTGTCACGAATAAATCGAAATCTCATCAAATCATCGGCGCACGTGAATTACGTACGTAATTGATATCTGGTATGTGTAAACGCCATATTACGGACAACGCATTGTGAAAATTAGAGTCGAAAATTATTTGCGCTGATTATACGAAATTGGATTTAGCTTCATGGTTTTGCGAAAGCTCCGAAGGCTAAAGATTCCTTCGTTTCACATTCAACATTATAACCAAACGTTCTAATTAAGTTCTATAATGTAACCTAGATTTAAGATGTATAGGCAGTAAGTAATAATAATCATATTATTATATTTGGTTTTCTTCACCAAACACACTTTATATAATTTATAAAGTAATTATCATCGATTCATTCGGATAAAACAACTCTAACTCTAAGACTAGCATGGGCATGCTATTAATTTCAGACGTGAAAGAAAAGTACAAAATAAACGATAAAAAAATTAAAGCAACAATGACGAAATCTAGCTAGTAGGCATTTTACATCGTAAGGCAAGGCACAATATTATTTTTGCATGTTTTAATTCGGATCAGACTCTTAAATCATACACTTTCGACAGTACCGGAAGAAGTGTGTTATAAAATAATATTTCGTTCATAAAAATTATAAGAAAGCAATTTTAATTTACAGAGTCCATCTATTTCGGTACAAGACTTTTACTGAAAATAATGAATGTTTTCTCAAATCCTGAACAAACTGCTATATTCCGGAGCGAGCACTTTCATTGCTAATCTTAAAGGTACACGTAGGTACTTGTATAACTCCAGCACAAACATTAAAGTCTCTCCAAACATCCACAATAGCTAAAACTAAATCAATACATTCAAGTATCGAAGTACGTACTGGTACGAGTATTTATAAGGCGGGATTACTCGTACGCAAATAGGTCCGAGTTGGTTCAGCTAAGTTTTAGTTCACAAGTGGTTTGGAGCGGACTATTGCTGTGTTTGCCCTTTGACCGGCGTACGCACTGGGTTGGAAAACCGCGAGGTTTCTCTATTGATGTGGTTGTTATCAGAAGGCGCAGAAAATGTAAGATTTAGCTAGTGTTATGGGCACCATGCATGGCCTCATAGCTCAGTTGGCCTTTGCCTTTTGTTCTGTACGGTGTGGTTTTGATTTCCACATAGGACAAAGACATGGGTTATGATGTTTGTTCTGTGTCTGTGTATTAAAATTGTTTTAAAAAGTATCTAGCAGTAGTCTGGTTTACCTACCATAGGTATCATAAAGCCTACCTATCAAATTGGAGAATAGCAATAAAAACAAATAATAAGATATTTAGAAGATTGAGCAAAGTGGGCTTGCAACCTGTCACGTATAGATTACTTAAAACTGCAAATAGGCATGTAATAGGCATGTACCTACCAAATGTAATTATTTTGATGTGTTTCTGACTAAACCTTTGAAATATGTATCTTCAAGGATCTGATTACCTGAGAGGATGACAAACTTTCGAAATACAGTCGTGAGACTATTATTTGAATTTACTTTAAATACGTTTAAAAATGTCACGTTTTGAAACCGCAGTGCGTCACCCTGAAAAGTTCCTCAACGAAGTTGCTAAATAACACTTCTATTTCCAATGCTGCTCGTACGAGGCCGTCCGTTCGCAAACTAGATACACGACGGATCCAACACTTCAACTTGTACCAACTCCGACTAAGTTTACTGAAGTTTAAAAGATCTGGACCATTGCTGAGTACCGTTTGACAAACGTACCAGATAGAAGCTAGGTATATAAGTGTTGAATCCTGATACACATCTGTCTATTTGTACAATTACCTTAAAAAATGAATAGCGCTGTGTTGGCTGAGTGGAAGGTACCTGTCACTTATAAAATGCTAACTACCGCAAAATGTGGGCTTGTGCCAATTAACACATGCCTCTGAATACCCCTTCTAGGCATCTTAAAAGATCTGAGTGCCTGGAGATCTGGAAGGTACAAACTTGGGGATTACAGACGTTATCCTATTTCATTTTTATTATTCAAAAGATAAGTTATCAATTCAGTGTCTATTACATTTTTGTTTTCAAGCTGAACCACTGACTTAAAACAAAACAGTTCCATCAATTGCCTCTGTCTGTAATTGATTAATAATCAAAATGTAAATGAGCCAATGTTCATCAGTGACTACAATATTGATAGTTGTGATGGGTTGTCTCTTGGGCACTCTGCAGCCGAAATTACAAAGACTGTCAAAGAGCCCACTTACACTTGACAAAAACACATCGCGTTATAAACTCACGTTAATTTCGCGTAAGCGGCTAACTCCGAGTTATGGGCTATTAAGAAATTGTTCTCGGACCTTCACGGTGGGGTGGGGGTGGTTATTTGCGTAAAGTTAGCGCACACCCTTGAGGGTTTCGGACTGTGCTATACAGGGTGAGTTATTTTCATCATGATAATGTAAATATTTATTAAGTCAATTGGCATTTATTTCAAAAGACACGTTAAAAATATGATATGCGTGTATTTTTTGAGTTAAGATGACAGTAATAGCAGAAACTGAAGCATTAAGTACTGTCACCATAGGATCCGCCTTACCACCTTATGGGCGGATTTAGTGTAAAGTGATCAATCGTTGACTATTACCTGTTTACGTAAATGCTTTAACATGAAAAAGATCATTTGTATCCAACAACTAAACATGTGACATTTATTAAAAGGCCGGATGGTCTTTCTTTTTCATAATGTGTTTGGTCGCATTTGAACAATAAACAGGGTAAACGAAGTCGTAAAATGATAAGTTGACAAAAAAGGATAAAATTAAACTCAGTAAGAGGCAGGACTAGATTTAGAAGTGTTTAAGAATAATGGTAAAGCTTGGCTATTGCCGATAGTAGCTACATAATTATGTAAAATGTGATGTTAACTATTTATGAGAATATAAAAAAAAATAGGATCAAAGCTAAAGATGTATTATTATCCAGGACACAGGATTATTAAGTTAGTTATATTAAGAACAAAATATGTCAAATACGACGAAATAAAATGAATGTATGTACAAAAACATCCCCTGTATATCTTGTAATTTACAAAGCCAAGGGTGTTTGAATCGTACGAGGTGTTTAGAGCCCCAAGTCTTAGGTAAACTGGGTGGACAGTCCGCAGATGGCGCCCTGGGGGTTAGGCAGGGATGCAGGGGGTAATCTTTGAACAAACGGTTTAAATTAATCCGAGACTCTACCTGATACTACTTTACGTCTTGTTAACCTTAGTATTCTTGAACTCCCCAATATTCGGTTTGAATAATATAAGATTTCAATCTTCTTTCGTGGATAATACTTTCTCTAAACTTAATTTATTTAGTCGGTTAAATTTCAAAAACCCGACAAGTCGATTCCCATCCACTACAAAATTTTGTGTGATAAACATAGACGTTTGTTTTTGGCGGGGTGGTATAACGTATTAAGTAAAAAAATATATATATTTCAATATTTTTTCTATTCAAACTTTGCTTAGTTTGGGCCTACATGGCACTGTGTGTAATATCTACCAATAATATACATATATCAATATTATTAACAATTTGTTTTGAAATGTCATGTAACATTTTGTTGACTGGCTGATCTGGTAAACTATTGATTAATTTGTAAATTGAACGAAACGCATTTCTTAAATCCTCTTTGTTAGACCTTCCGTCAGGTCTGCAGGCTGTTTGTAAAGCCCCGGAAGTGGTCTCCGGGGCCTGCGCACGCACTTCCGCTTGCCCACTGCCCCAAGACATGCCTTACGTATTATTTATATCCGGTCCTGCAACAAAATAGTTTTTTTTAAATGAGAGTAGGTACATCTAAAATAGTCAGCTTTACATACAGGAAAATGCAAATAATTTGGTGGGAGCTCATCCTTCTTTTGATCAAAAGACTTTAGGTACAAAATCTAGTATCTATCTACCTACTTAGTCAATAAAGAAATAACACAATCTAAAATATCTAAATACGAATCATTCTTTTGAATCTTCAGTTATATTATATCCTTCAATTCACGTATACATTATGCTATCAAAAACATAACTTCGAGCCGCTTTTTTTTTGCTCGACTTGGCGGGGGCACTGCCGGGCGGCCCCCAGATTATTTTAGCAGACAAAGATTATCATGGTTCATTGAAGTTGATATTGGTTCAAAGGTCACACTGATTATAATACTCGTATGTTGTGGCCCACCTCCTTATGCTGGTCCCTTATTAAAACATAGACACTCCTCAGCCAACTGTCTTAGGCTTCCTGCTAGCCGCCGGCAATGAAACATGCAATAACAGCCCTTAATGCATGGAGATAAGTGCGGGGTCAGCGTGTAATTACAAAGGGCAGGTCAAAGGGACGGAAGCGTCCGGCACGCATCCGGCGGAGAGACGTCTTCGGTCGGAAGCGGGTTTGAGGACACCACTTTGTGTATGTCAGTTGTAGTTGTTTGGGAGTTACCCTGTACAGGCAGTGTTTTGATCATTTTATAGGGAAATTGCATTACTTAAATGGTATGACGTCTCGACCATCTGCGACCGCAATTGAGAGAGATGTGTGGTTATATAAAAATATGGTACACATATCCCATCTTTATCAGCAGAATTAGGTTCGAAGACACGGTGTCACAGAAGCCAGGGATGGTACCACTTTGTGTTTGGATTCATAGGCAGAAAAAACTGATGCAGCTAAATATTATTACTTTGTACACTATACTCATCACGGTATCGTGCTTTATCGCCTATTTGATAAAATCATTTGTTGTAATAACATTAGCTATAAAATCATATCAGAGTTGGCATACTCAATCTTTTATCAATTACCTAGAATCAGATGCTTATTACGAGTAGGCTTCCTCAAAATCCTCCCCTCTGTATTTTTAAAATTCTAATGTACTTGTACAGACAGACAGTGAGCAGATCTCCAAGTCCTCAGGTGGTGGCGAGTGGTGTCGCCAAAGAGATCAAAGGCGGCCCTTCACTTAGCGGGTAATTGGCTTGACCGCCCACCGGGTAAGATGACGCTTTTACTTACTTCCACGTGTCACTGGTCTTTTCTAGGCCAATTTACTGTCTGCTGTCAGTTTATTAGGTTAGTCTATAGAGGCTTTGAAAGAGCATTGCGGGTAATAGTGTGTAGATGTGTGCGGATCTGAGATTTATACAATAGTAACAGTAACAAACAAACAAATCTTTCTAAGAAACGTAGAAGCTCATAGGGACTATCTTTTAAAAAAAAAACATGTTTGATTCTTGATGAAAGAGGTAAAAGCGCTTTTTTAGCGCCAGTTGCAAAAGTTAAAACGACTCAAAAAGTGTAAGTACCTAAAAACAAACTCGATATCTCGTAAAGTCTAATAAAGTAACAAAGTCTGTAGACAAGACTCAAAATTTACGTAACTTAAAACGAAAACCATAATATAGTAAGCTGTATCAGTGGAATCGTTTGTGCATCAGCTCAGTGACCAAGTTGCAGGTTGGTATACTGGCCTTGATAATATCCCAGCGTTTCTTTCCTACGCTTGCTCTTGCAAATACATTTATCTACAGACCCTGGGTAGCTTCGTCGGTTGCAGACAGCACGATATAATTTTAATTGAGAGTCACTCGTGCAGTAGCGCGGCTGCGCTTGTCATGCAACTTGGAGTCGCTGATTTGAAATAATTAAAAGGATAAAACGAGAAATGCCAAAGTGAAGGTGGATTTTTGAGTTTCGAGTGCTTTAGTGCATCTAGTGAACGTAAAACCTTACTGAGTTAATAAAAATTATGTAAAAGAGCTTTTGGCCTTAGTAGCTTAGTTATCTGCTGGCTTATTTCGTAAAGATCAGACGAATTTAGAGAATATCAATATCATAGTAACTATTATAGAATCTATTCTCATAGGCTATGTAAATAATAGATTTTTACGAAGTAATCCAGCTGGTTATGTAATAGGTAGGTAATGTCTTTTTGCACTGTGCACAATATTTATTTCTTGCTCAGGGCATTAAGGCAGGGCATTTTTATATTATGTGTTGCATAGAAACAATGTATCATTTACATATACGAGTATACGCAATCAACAAACTCCATTTTTCCTGTTTTGTTGCGACGATAGATTGGTTGATATCGAACTTTTCCTGATAAATGCGTGTTGATAAGGCGCGTGTTACAAAGCGATGAAGTTCACCTTGCTTGCCTATTTGTTGGCAATAAGGAAGTTTGATTGGACAATTGGTACATGTCTGTTATTCTTCAACGCCGTTCAGGAAATTGACGAATTATTCTTATGTTTTGTTTTAATCATATTGAGCCGACTAATAGCTTCTGAATGCGAGAGTATCTTTTATCTACTCGTGGTGTAATAATATAAATATATTTTGTTATATACAAATCAGTTTAATCTTTAATTAAGTAGGTATAGTGCGTCGACAGTAAAAACAACCTTCATACCATTTTGATTTTATTATCAAATGCAAAAATGAGAAGTCAAACCCATTCCTAAATTCGAAACGCCTCGTTTATCTTCGGTCAGAACCCTTTAGCAAATTCCTTTATGGATAAAACAATCAGAGCGCTTCCAAAAATAAAATCCCTCCCAAAAATACCCGAGCAAGTAGAAACATAAACACCATTACCACATTTCTATTAACCTGGGGGTCATTTCACTTTGTAAGCGTTACCTTTTGTCCATCGTATGAATAATGTATATCCGAGTTTCAGACGTTTGAGCTTCAGCTGCTTTCAATAGGGACGTTTTCTTTGTATCGTTTGCAAGTTTCCAAGACAGAGGGAGTCATTGTTTTGAATAAGACGTATCTCATCTGAATGGATAAGGTTTTTCTACGTGAGTTGATACTTTTCAAAATTATTTTTCCACCGTTTTAGATTCTAAAATAAAGTCCTATTTTATGATGGCTTATATTGTAATGACCATGTTTATCAGGACTCCAAGGTAAGTACAGTCAATGAACATAAAAAGGCAATGAATTTTCAGAATTAGTATAGGACTTACTTACTTATTGACAACTAGCTGACCCGTGCCCGCTTTGCTGGGGGACAGATAGTTTCACATCTGGTATTACAATCTTCAAAATAAACTATAGCCTATAATATGTTGCCGAAGACTAATAACTACAAAACAAAAAAAGTATCATCAAAATCCGTCCAGTAGTTTTTGCGTGAAAGCCTGACAACAGACAGACAGACAGACAGACAGACAAAAATTTCAAAATGTTTTTTTTTTGTTTAAGTTACTTGTATAAAGGCCCCCTAGGAGTATTTTTTTTAGTTTTTATTCAATGTACAGAATTGAACTCTTCTACAGTTTTATTATATGTATAGATAGATGTAATTGTAAATTACTCAATTATTTTTTATAACTAAAAATTTAGCTACAGTACGTAGTAAATGCATAAAAAAGATCATCTTTAATGCATTTACTATTATTGGATACTAATTAGTGAGCTTATTCTCATGATTATTTTTAGATCTTTGTTTGAATAATATTTAGTTTTTGAATACAGGGAGATTAAAAAAAACTTGTTATTCAAGGTGGAAACCTTATGAAAATAAACCCAGCATGCTGACACAAAAATGAGGTTACCATTTTTTTGCCACCATATGGCGTTGTTTACACTTTCAACGTTCACCGGAGCCAGCTCGCCGCTTTTACGTACTGAGCGTTTTTTCCTGTGCCTACTCGCGTTCAAAATGTGCCAAGTCATCTAATTTTTATTATTATATATATACTCTACTACAAACACAGCCTATTACGTCTTCTTTATACTATACAACAACTGAATACAGTCAATTCTCAATGTGCATGCACCTTTCAAAGTCAATAAAAAAATCAATTGTAAGAAAACTGCTCATATACTAATGTTTTTTATAGTCTCGACTGTTCCATGGCACTCTACAATTATAGTAATTCTTTAAACACCCTACTTTTCCCCTGAATCTATTGTGAGCATCTCTGGATTCGATATTTGCAGATCATGAAAATATTTGACCCATAGTTGGGATTAGCTCGTATCAGCAATGACCGAAAGAGGTTGTCTTCATGAGACAACTTGCTTGACTAAGGTCTGCATTAGGTCTATACATTCGTAAACAGCGTCAAAAATACGTCCAGTATGTACAGACGAGTACACAGTCGTTCGTGAGTTCATCGAACAAACAAACAATGTCAAGTGAAGGTGTGTGACGAAAGGTCAAAGTAAATATTTGTAGAAAAACTTTGGAAAAGTTACATTTGGTGGTATTGCGTAGGTAACCATTAAAAACAGGTTTTTTTAATACTCTGTAATAAATAACAATGGAGACGTGTCTTAGATACACTGAACCAGTTTGTATTTTCAACCGACGAAAAAAAAAGGTTCTTAATTAAACGCGTATACCTTTAATAATCATATATTTTATGTTTGACCGCGCATATTTTTTTGACTGGTAATCTGATTTCAATGTTATTTGGGGGCACGGCAGTGCGGGCTCAAGCATTTATATTATTGTGTAGACTGTAGAGAATATTACAAAATTGGTCCATTTAAATTAGATTTATGTAAGACTAATAGTCTAATCTCTAATACACGAATAGTAGTTGATTTACGTAGAACTGAACTGAAACATACAAACAGAGGCAACTATACACACACTAATCTCGCCTTGTCATTAAAATGTATAAGTAAGAACTAACCTCACATACCTCGTCCTTGTCGGCACCACCTACAAGGTGCTGTTTATCCTCGGCGCAGTAAACTCGCGTAAACACCCGGTTCCGCCCGCTGTGTCCACCTGCTCACAAAGGGTTGTTTGTATTGCATTGTTTATGGTTTTGTTTATTATAGACTGGAGAGTGGAGCATGAATGCTTAAGAACTATAGTTGCAGTTTGGTTCGTTTCTGTTAGAGATTATAACTAGAAATACGGCTAATTTTTTTTTGTATTGCTCTGGTTTCGAGACAATTCAGATTTTATTTTGATAACAACTTGATATGCAAATGGCTATAACGTATTTTATATTAATTATTATTATATCCTATTTTAACATTTTACTGAAATTATTTTTACACATGTTAATGAATCATAATAAATCAATTACCTATGTACCTAATAATATTATAAAGATCTCTGACGTGTAGTAAATAAACAACAAAAAAAAAAACATACGATAGTTTCAATTCTATAATAGAGATTAGCCTTCATGAGTTTTAGATAAATAGGTAGGTACTATCTATGAATAAGCAAGTATTGTATATTACCTATTATTGTGAATGATGTTTATAACATTAGCTTGAGATGTAACAGTCCTGCATGAAAGAACGCATCTATAGCATGTTATAAATTCAATTTACTGGGAAAACCTACAATTGAATTATACAAATCAATAAACACGTAGTCAAAATTAATAACAAAAATATATTAACAGTTATGTATCGCGATCGGAACAAAAGTCAATAGATATAAAGTTGAGTGAATGAATTGAGTCAATGAAAACTTATTTGAATTTCATTATTTTATCGTTCTAGAAATAGACAATTATTATAAAAGCCTTTATAAAAATCCTATCCAAACTCAGTAATGACAGATAAGGCAAGGTGCACTAAATCCGCAGCTATAAATCTCGCAAGTGCTCTCAACTTGTAAATGGAGCATTTGCGATGCCGGTCATATCGCGCCGTCTGGAGTGGGCCTAAGCTGCGGACTCTAAACTGATATTTATGGCGTGAACGCACCTCGCTCTATTTTTCTCAGGCCAATGTACACCAATCGATGACAAGTTACGCTAACCGTCGGTTAAAGAGTCACACACTCAATCAGAAGTCAGTTGGTATAATAAATAATTATAGGGGGTCGACAATGGCCTGAACTGCTTCGAGAAAAGGATGGTACAGCCGTGCCGCTTTATTGCTTGACTTGGCAGGGGCACTGCCGTGCCCCCGGATAAATATTGGTGGGCATTTTCACATAGCGCCATCTAGCCTTAAACTGGAACGGGAACCAGATAACCGATAGAACACTTATTTTTTTTTGTAATACATAGGTACTTATTATACTCACCCAGACACAGAACAAACATCTATGTTCTTCACACAAATGTTTATCCTGGGTGGGAATCGAACCCAAAACCACATAAAGAAATGAAATTGACTTTAGAATAAATCTGTACAATGCCTACCTCTAAAACGACAGCTAAATAATCAAAAAAATCGTATCTTACATGAATAGATAAATTACTAACTTTAGTTCTAGTAATTTATCTAATTTAGGTAGTAAGGCAGCACATCGGTATTTAATAACCTATGTTAGCTATTATTATATTTCATCTAACCGAAGTAAAAAACAACAACAGATTTAGCTAAAAATTACAGAATAATCTGTCAAAAAGTGCTATAGAAGCGCATAGCCCTTTAACGACCGGTTAAAGTGTTGTTGTACACTAGACTTAACAACTTTACTTCAAATCCTGCTTACTTTGATGCTTATGCTTAGACTTAGAGGTATGGAAATAACTTGGTATAAACAAATGGATGCGTTGAATTCTTAAACCACACTGGTTCTTTTATCGACATTATAAAAATATGAAGGAAAAAAAGGGAAATCCAATAATTCATAATCTAAATAAGTACATAAAACTCTTGCATTACTGACTGACTGATTTATCAACGCACAGTTTAAACCACTGGTCCTAGAAATTTGTAATTTTGAGGGTGTATTTATTTTGGTGTGTAAAGGTGCACTAAGAATGGAATTCAGAAAAATCCACCGTTTAGTAAAAAATAAACCTAAGTGCCTGGTGATCTGAGAAAATGTACAGACAGTAACTAAGACCTATAACTAAGCATATTTTTGAGATTCATTTATGTTCGCAAGTGGAATTTCAATTACTTCAAGAACCCTTACTATGGAGTAATTTATCATCAAAATTTAAATAAAATCGAAATCATTATTCACATAAAAAGCGAGCGACTGAACCTCAACCCTAAATACCCCAACTTTTTCGATTTCCATAAAGTCTCACTCGACGATTGCGTACAAAAGGTGGTTAAGTAACACCGCACCCATTAGGACCCTAAAGCTATATTTTTTCATCGTTTTTTTATGAAGACACTGCAAGCCAAGCCACTAGTACTTTAGACTCTTTAGTGATACACGTAGATGAGAAACTCCTTTTAGAATTTAAAATTTTTCGATAACTAGCCTGAAAAGTATAGACTTAATTTTTGACTCGTCAAGTAGGCACAAGTTGGTGTCAAACATATAATGTCAGAATTACATGCTATTAGTTGTTTTCTTGGCTATAAAATGTTTTACCGACCAAATTCTATCAGTAGTATTTACTCAATTGTAAATAATTATAAAATATTGATTGATCGATAATAATAATAGTTAAGGCGCTACCAGTTAATAAAACCGCGACAGAAACGACTAAGATAGTTAACAACGGCAAGCTCTAGATGGCGTATGCGTATCGTAAATATTATCGACAGTTTTTAGGAGATCGTGTTGCTGTTACCTACGTAGGCAAGTAATAGGGGTAGCTTTACCCACCCCTCAATAACCATTTTCTCTTTGTCCGCCTTTGCTTTTCGAATAAATTAATGATATAAATTATGTATAATTACTTATCAAAAACCTATTCTAATAGAAATCTAGATCTACATATTACCTATCTTTAACAATAAATCACAAGTTGATCTTAATAGTAGGTATCAAAATATTTCGATCATAAATTCTAAAACGTATCATTTTGAAATAACATCTTTATCGTGAAAAGTTTCTGCTATTATGTTTTATTAATAGAAATAGTATTTCTTTTCATCAGCAATCGTCGAGCAATCGTCGACATAACAGTTTCATAATGTCACTATGAAAGTTTCTTTAAGCAAGTAATCTCGGGATAGATTTTTCTGTTCGTCATGCTTAGCCACTAACCAATTATTTTTTTTCTGTTCTTTTACGTTTACTAATCTTTGTTTTTAGTTTCGCATCTACACGCTTATATTATTCCTTTTTTTATTTCACTAGTATGCAAATCTTACACCACTATTAAACGTTATTTGTTGCCTAAATTAAAACATTAAAAAGAAAATACGCAGCAGACGATTGTCATGCTAATATTTGGTTCTCTGTTCACTGTTCACAGCCAAAAAATGTTTACGCTTTCTTGGGTGTCTGTGTAATAAATAATTGTTTTCTTTGTTGATATTAAAATTTTAAAAGGATAGTAACCTCAATACTAATTTAGCTACCTAGTATTGTATTTATCACAATAAAAAAAACACACAAATATCCGCAAGTGATACTTGATCATTGATAAGTTACAAGTGTGGTTATTATTACTATGGTTTATTTTTATGTGGCTATACCTATATCTCACAGGTAAACTACTATAAACTAAACAACTTTGCTTAATTTGGGGCTAGATGGCGGTGTGCGAAATGTTCTCCATTATTTATTTATTTATTCACAGTTCACAGTAAAATATTGGAATGCAAAAGGCACGTTTCAATTACCAACCGAAACCGTCGTATACCATTATGCGCACTTTTTACCCGCTAAGTGTGGGGCAGAATGATGGGCGGGCGGAGAAATGACGATATTATTTACGTTAATTCGCACGGCAAGTGACGTCTTACGTGCTACCTTGCGCTGTTAGGGTTGGCAGCGATAAAAAAATAATGCCCTTTTCAAATGGGCCCAAATTGTTTTGGAAATAATATACGGTACTAAACTGCCTATTTGTTCGAAATTACGGGCTCTAAAACCTTTAATTTCAGAAGTCGTAATCATATAATTGGTGGCGCGAACTCGCAAAAAAATTCGTTTGTTTTTAAAGTTAGTGAATCAGTACAATCACAGAATCAATACAATAACCACATCTCCGCGTGTCCGTTAGACTTTATAAGAAATAACCTGCTCCCTTTTCTAGTCACTTTCGCACCGCGAATAGTACTGATTTAATATTGCTTTAGAGATTGTGGTACGGCCCTAGGAACCAACAAGTAATTTTGTAGAGAACTAGCATTGCTTTTTATAGGAATATAGTAATTACCGTGTTCCAAGTTGCCACAACCCTAGGAACGCGCAACAAAACGCAACTTTTCCACGAGTCACGGTGGTAATTGTACCACTTTACATAATGTCTATTTTAGTACTGGGGGCATTTTTCAGTCGCTCCTAATGAGCCGCGAACACCAATGATGGCGTAATGCAACGTGATTTCACTGATTTATCTGATTCTCAAATGAATCAATTTTATTCCAAGGGTGGGCTTGCTCACCTAGACTAATAGGCGAAACGTAATTAGACTAATTGCCTGGTTAAAACTTAATAATTATCAAAATACACTAGAAACAGCTGAGCTATCTAAAGACCGTCCAAGTCAGTCATACATTTTGGTTTTTTTTAGTGTAGAAAACAGAGTTCATTCCTTAGATTGTCAATTTTTTTTTGATATTACTGTGCAGTAGTTAAAAATAAAATGGAATCACGACTGTAACTCACGAGTACGGAAGACATTCTCTCTAATCTTCAGGCGCTCAGATCTTTGAAGATGTTTAAATTGTTTAGTCAGAGACACGTCCAAACATTACATTTGGCACATGTCCACATTTTGCAATAGTTAGCATTCCATACATGAAAGGTTGCAAGCCCGTCGCCGCTTGGTTATAAATGAATAAATATCGAAAACATAATTTTAAGACAGATTATTTACAAAATACACAATAAACAGCTGAGCTATCCATAGACAGTCTAACATTTTGTAGAAAACAAAGTTAATTCAATAATTAACTATTGTGTAGTGGTAGGTATGTAAATTTACTTATATTGTAGCGTGCAGTAATAAAAACAACTTACAAAGTTTATGCAAAGATAAAAATGTCACGAGTATATGCAAAAAGTAGCAGTTATAGGTGTAAATTGGGATTTGAGAAGACAAAGTGGATTGCGCGTGACCCGCGAGTTCTTTCTAATGAGTTTGAAGCCGGCTTGGGGATAAATCAAGCGGTTTTGTTCCTCAAAATATTCTGTCACCATTTCAAATTACAAGAAAACGCGGATAAATCGATCTCAGAAGACGAAACTGAATCAAATATTATACTGTGAGGTTTATCTATCTTCGGCAACCTTTTCCTGGTTCTGCTAGAGTAAAATTCGTGAATATTAAGTTTTTTTTGTATAATATCGTTATAAAAACTTAAATAAAACTAACATAATTGCTATTTCGAAAGTGTGAAATTAGAGCTGATGGCGAAGTAATAAACGTATCTCTTTATCAAGAAGACAGTCGTGGATTCGAATTGTATTCGAGTGCTGGGTTAAACTCGTTAAAAATCAATAAATACAACTTATTCCTCAAAGATATTGTATGCAATAAAATGGATAAGGTAGTTTTAACAGCACGTTTCTACTTACATTGCTGACCACTTAAGTGTTAAGCGCGGTTGCGGTCTTGAGATGAAGAGCATCTGTTTTAGTGAAACGCGATAATTAGCCATATTACTATAAAAAAATTATTAGCATCCATAATAATTTTAATTCTATGGATAAAATACGTCAATTTTAACAGCTACTACCGCTCCTATTAGTTAATTCACGGCCGCTTCTGCTTATGACATGTCCAGTGCCCAGTTTATCCGTTCACACCCGCGGATGGTTGTAAATCAAAGCACGTTGCTCCTTATAAACATATTTCGTGTGTCGTGTCCTTTAAAATTGCTTGTACCATACACCGCAATTTTTATAAAGGTTTATAAAGGTTGCTCGTTTTGTGATGAAAATGTCTGAAAGTCGTAAATTAGGGGTAAGTGTGTGATGGGTTTTCTATGGGGGAATTGGTATTTGTAGCGGGGAGTCTGACTGGGTGGTGCATGCATACTATATAATTATAATTCACAGGAACACCTGATACTTGAATTCTTCAGGGTTTATTATTATATTATATTTAACAGGGCAGAAAAAATATCCACATAAGCCATCTAGTATTTTGGTAAAACTCTTCTTGGTTTGTGGAAGTTGGTGTTATCTCGATAATTCCATAAAATACTTTTTAAAATAACATTTTCTTAGAATCTTCTAGGTAGCGGACTTTACATACAGCGCCATCTAGCCCCAAACTAGCAAAGCTTGTACTATGGAAACCAAATAACTGATAAAATACTTTTATACTTTTTTTTGTAAATACATACTTATTAAACATACCTATTAACACTCAGACACAGAACAAACATCTATGTTTATCACACAAATATTTGCCCTGGGTGGGAATCGAACCCAGCTCTTACAGCGCGCAAAAAGCAGAGTTACTACCAACTGAGGTGTGAGGCCAGTCAATTAGTTAGGTAGGTACTCTCTCGAATTATGCAGCCTGCCGTCGCCATTAGTCACTAGCTTAGCACGTGGCCAAGCTTTCTTTACACCTTGTACTCTTTGCAAAGAGCTAAGTAAATGAGGTGGCAAATTTTCATTGTGATTTAAACTAAGTTCGAGTGATTCATTATCATTAGCTAATTCTAAATTTGACAAATTCTATATATTTTTTTTTCGTCCAAATGTCAAAACTGACACTTAGTATAATAAAAGTGTCAGTTTTGGCATTTGGACGATACGTTGTCGATACGATAGTGGTTCGTGCTCAGGCCACAGTTTGTTTAATTATTTAGTTTTTTATTTAATTGCATTTTTATAGTAACAAAACATTAAAATTGGAGCCAAGCCAATAAGTAGGTATCTAATGTAAATTCAGACTTGAACTCAAACTTGCAAATCTGGGCCCTTCAAACTCATCAGCCATTCCTAGAAACACGTTCACAGTTCGACTACGTCCCTCAGTTTGTTGCTACAACAACCCGACAAGTTGCAAAGTCAAAACTTTTCGTCCGATTGTCCTTCTTGGATTAAATTAACATTAGGTAAAACCATGGACCACACAGCCTAGACTCCTCATACAAGGCGAACACTATCAGACAACACATGTGGGCTACAGATCCTGTGTAAACTACCGAGCTAGGTTCACGACGTGCCTCGCAGCGGACTGTGACATTGAAACGGCCAATCAGAATGCATTTTTTACCGCTTCCCCTGACCCGCGCACTTTAACGATTTGACTGAATTGTTTGTTTGAAGAAATGAAGCCAATAGGCGTCTATTGGGCAATGTGGTCGATGGGTAAACTATTCGGAGGGTTCCATTGTGCCTCCATCTGCCGTCTTGACCCTGCGGTCTACGGAATCCTAATTAAATTTACAACATGTAAATGTACGTCTTGGACTTGATGTTTGTTTAAAAACGGTTGTTTAGTTTGGTACCTTGTACAGTTTGCGTTGCGTCGTGAATGCTAACTCGTTTTACTCTATTCTAGAATTTATTATAAAAAACACTGACTTTTTTATCTAACCTACTCGCCACCGGCACTTATATCAGTCAAACTAATCAAAACATTCACTTCATTACTGTGTTATTGTGTTTCACATACATATTTATTTAAAAATTAAAAACTAGCGACCCGCCCGGGCTTCGCACGGGTGCAATGCTGATAGGTACTAAATATACTACAGAATGTCTTTATATAAAACGTTTTTTTTTCACAGCTTACATTAGATGATTTCTGTTTTTCTCGAACGTTCGCGACCGGCCGAACTAAGCGCTTGACGCCTAGCTGCTAGGCCGGTCGCGAACGTTTGAGAATGTTCGAGTTACACGTGTTATTGTGAGTCAACCATAAAAGATAGACATACGCTGTCGTGGGATATTTTTTATATAATTTTAAGGAGAACATTTCCCTCATACATCATTTCTGTGTAGCTTTAACCATTAAGGTTGCACACGCGACGGAAGCTTAAAAAATGGAGTAACTTCTCCCGTTTTCCCAACATTTCCTTTTACTGCTCTGCTCCTATTGATTGTAGAGTGATGAAAAGTATACTATAACCAGCTCAGGAGTATGAAAAATAATTGTACCAAGTTTCGTTAAAATCCGTCGAGTAGTTTTTGTTTCTATAACGGTTATACAGACAGACAGACAGACAGACAGACAGACAGACAGACAAAAAATTTACTGATTGCATTTTTGGCATCAGTATCGAACCCTAATCACCCCCTGATAGTTATTTTGGAAATATATTTCATGTACAGAATTGACCTCTCTACAGATTTATTATAAGTATAGATAGATAGAAGATAAATGACAATTCATTCCCAAAATTACAAATCATTACCTAAAAAAAATAAAAAAATAAAAAAAAACTATAGACTATCAAATCTATAGACTTTAGATAGACAACGATCTTTAGATAGTTCAACTATTTCTTGTATATTTTGGAAATATTCTGAAATATTTATGTATCAGAAAAAAATACGTAAACTAATCAAAGTAATATAGACCAGGTGTTATTTATTATGTACATAGGCAAATAGAGTGAAAAATAAAAAATTGGAATTAACTGTATTATTTAGTTGTGTAAAGGTACTTTGTGTACAAATCTTGTTGTTTAGGCAAAACAAACCTCCGTCCACATATCTCCTTAATTTAATAATTTCCGAGCGTTTAGTTCGAGGCCGCCATATTAGTCTTGGTCCGAAATCCGTCCTAAGATTAATCCGGAATTTTGTTAACTGTCCCTTGCCTTACCCTACATACCACAGTCGAAGCAGAACTGCTGGAAAACATCGCAAAAACGCAAAGTTCTCATTAAATGTTCCTTTGCCAGAACTAAAAACATATAATAGAAATAGGATCAAACTGTAATACCCAAGTACGGTAGACTACCTCTTAGATTTCTAGACGGCCAGATTCTTGATGATGTCTAAAGGCGTTAGTCTGAGGCACGTCCAAAAATTATGTTTGGCACAATATTTTGCAGAACTAAAAGTTATATAATTTATAAATAAATGGTAAAAATAATAAATAAAATATTGCCACTTAATAAACTTTGTAATTTATTTGTCTCAATTCAATCATACGAATTATATTGTTATTATTTTTTGACGAACTTCTATGTACAAGCTTAGGTTTCAAGCGAATCGATAGAATCTGGAATGACCTAGCTTTCTCGCATGAGCTACTGTCTATTACTACAATACAGGGTGGTCACTACACGTGCATAGGGTGACCACACGGCGTGCAAACACTTAGACATGGGTGCTTACTCTTAGGACACTGCTATTAATTGCGAAGCTCTCTACTTTCACTTGCATCTTTGAAACGGAATATTCTAATAGATTTTAACATTCGCGTTTTGATGAGTGATTTTGATAAAATTATCTCTAAAATCTCTTTTAAGTGTGGGTAATAAATAAATTATTGATGTCAGCCACTTACGTATGAGTGTACTTGAAACTTCAGTGAAAATAATAACTCAACTAAATAAATACACAGACGATCAAATGTTGACCTACACTTTTTTGAAATCTTTTATTAGGATACAGTGAAATTAAAGGCATTACTTTTAAATCCACTTGTAATTGTATAACATGCAATCTAGTCTTAAGGACTCAGATAAGATATCGCAGATGAGATCTAAATGATGCTTGTGATTTCAATGAATAAACACTTTTTTTGTCTTTGACTTTGAGATAAGCAACGACTTGCAACGACTTTTCAATAAAAGGTTATATACGGTCGGCTGATTTAGGCAAACGTGAAGCTAGCCGTGTGACCATAAAAATGATTTTGTGTCATTGCATAAGGTTGAAATTTGTCTGGCTCGCAACCAAACGGCTAGATTCACTGACCATACTGTATACCACCAACACTGTGAAAACACGCACCCACAGTGGACGTAATTAATTTTCATAAACATCACTTTATGTGTTATGCGACACTGCATAGTGTAACTAAGAGGCACACGCGTGTGCCTCTAGCCAAAGTTGAGCCCTAGAGGCACACGGTAGTGTGCGACATAGTGTCGCTCAACACATAAAGTGATGTTTATGAAAAAAGATTTCGTCCACTGTGGGTGCGTGTTCTCATAGTGTCGTTCCTGAATACGGGGGTCAGGGTCAGTTTTTATCTACCCGGAGCTGCGCGGAGTTGTGCCAAGCTGTGCGGAGCGGGCCAATGACTGCGCTCGACATTATCAAACTCGAATATTTGAGTGCTGTTATTGGTCCGATTTGCACAGCTACGCGTAGGTCGAAACTCGCCCTTATGTAACGAATTTTTGGCCAGTTCAAGAAGTAACAAATGCTAAAAACAAAAGTTCGCAAGTGGTTGTAGTTTTCACTTATCCGCGAAGCTAGTTTTTCCGAAACAACAACCATACAATGTATTGTGAGGCACTTAGCATAAGTGGTGAGTTCACCTGCACACGGAATTAGTGAAATTCCTACTGGACATGACAATTCACTAAAACGTTAGTAAATATACGTGATGAATGTCAAATTAGTAAATCTGATACCAAACTGAGATCTCGCGGTGTCCGCATTTTTTAGACTTGCCTCTGACCACCACCTAAGAGATCGTCAAAGAATGACTGTATATTTGAAAAGATGTTTACCTTGCTTGCCTAATCGTATTTAAGTTTATAACGTTAAATTATGTTATAAGTTTTTTTTTTCAAGTTAAATTAATTGATGAATTTTATATTAAAACATGAAATTAAGTGATAAAGTACAATAAGTTATCTCTATGATATATCTAAAAATAGTACCTAGTGGATATAAATGGAGTTTAACATTTAATATCTATTAAAATGCTGAAGCTGGTCGAACTCTAATTTCTTTGTGCCACACGATGGTTGACGTCAACTTGTCTCTGTCAGTGCAATAGCACATTATTTAGATACTCACTAGCTGCTGCTTCCGTATAGGTGCCACATATGACTTGCATATCGAAATTCATGTTGATGTCAAAACTCATTACTGGAGTCTCGTATTCATGTTACATCTGGACATGTTCTTGTAACCACTCAACAGACGTCGCCGTATAATTTTATTTTATGGTGGACAGGATATTTCACATAGCCACAAACTAAGCAAACATTGTACTATTGAAATCAAATAACTGATAGAATACTTATATACTTTTTTTTTTAATACATACTTATAAAACCTTAAAACACAGACACAGACAAACCTCTATGTTAATCGACAAATGTATGCCCTGGGTGGGAATTAAACCCACAACCTACAGCGCAGAAGGCAGAGTTACTACCAACTGAGCTGTGAGTGAACAACCTCTGCCACTTCCAACTCTTCTATCATTCCCGTCCAAGAGAACAACAGTCGTTACATAAATAATAATCGGGGGGGACAACAAAACACGGTGTTTACCTCGCGGGCACTCGTAAAAATATATCGAGGCTTATTCATAGCTAACCTTAATGTCATACATATTCAGATTGATGGTAAACAAACAAATACTGTTCTTGTATATTGTGGACTTGCTTTTATCCCCGTTACTTCTTATATCTTAACAATAATGATATTATATTCTTGAATAAGTCAACAATCTTTAACATAATTTTATAGACACATAAACTATGAAATTAATTAGAATCCCTAGTAATTTGAAAGCATCAAAAGTTGGTAGCTAACCTATCGTCATTCATCACTCAATCTTAATAATAATATAAATCGGAAAGTTTGCAAGGATGTGTGGCTCAATCACGCCGAAACGACCAAATGGATTTGAATACAACTTGAGATATACAATACATAGCATTCCATATGCCATATTATGCCCTGGAATAGCATATTATGCTTCTCATTATTCAGGTAGCAGGCGAGTAAAGCCGCGGGCGGAGGCCAGTATCCAATAATGCTGCAACGTTTTTGTAAATAAACTTTTAATAAAGCTCCCTTGCACACAAAATCCCACAGGAAACAGTAAACCTTTCTTGCAAATCTCTTCTAAAAACACAGCATCTCGAGTATTTTCTAAGAAAGCTCCGCAGCCAATAATCTGCATGAGCCGAGGGCATTCCTGGACGAAACTATGCTGAATATTTTTAATCAATACAAATTAGGTAGAGGCTACCCGCCTCGGGCGCCGTTCCCTTGTATATGACTTGCACAGTGGCCCGAGATATACATTTATTATGGATATAATCTTATATATAATCTTAAGTTGCGAATTGCATATCCATAAATTAATAGATAGATAGATAGATAACACTTTATTGATTACCACACGAATACAAATATTTATGAACAGAAATAAAGTAAATAACACTATGCCTTAAGGTAATACAATGGGCGGCCTTATCGCTAAAAGCGATCTCTACCAGGCAACCTTAGAATGGACTGGAATGAACATATAAAGAGAAGGGGCATGTTGGTGCGGCTTTAAATATATACAAGTAGATACAAAATTAAATATAAAAATACTAAATAAAACATATACATACATATATAACAAAAATAAAAATAAATAAAACAATAATAAAAATAAAATAACAAAACTGAAGAATACAAATTCCATAAAAATTACGTAAATATTTAAAATATGACATAATAACACACATTACATAATATACCTATACAAAAATACTAAAGATGAGTAAATATAGGTAGTTCCAAAACATACTATAAAATATATACTAAATACGTATTTACACAAAACACAAACGTTTCAAGAAGAGCAATTAGACAGATAATGGTTGAAGACCAGGTTTTTAAAGATTGACAGGGACTTTGCTTTTCTGATACTAACAGGTAATGCGTTCCATAGGCGAACAGCTTGGACTGTAAATGATTTTTCATAGAAGGTAGAGGAGTGTATAGGAGCTTTAAGTTGAAACGTGTCAGTGGATCGTAGGGATCGTGGATTAGAAAGGTACAGGAACTGAAATCGTTCCTTAATCATTCTCAAAACTTTATTGTACACTAATACTATTTTAATAACAAAAGTGAGCCCAAAATTAGTTTAAAATCGAATAAAGTAAAAAAAAAAAACTTTTTATATTCCTAAACGGTACACAAGAAGAGACATTTTCAAATTACAACTGACATGAAAGCAAAACTATTAGGTACTACAAGTATTATTTTATTCCAAAACCATGAGAAAGCCTCAAGACAATTTTTACTATGTTATTTAGTTTTACGTTTATTTGTTAGTTACGAGTAGGTAGTGACTATCAAAACTTTTGACAAGATACATTACGACCACAATTTCGCCTGTACAGCCCCACTGTGCGATATGCATACGATACTCCCACATCTCAAGATAAACTTAGTTAACTGAAGATATTGATTCATCGCTTGCTCGTCCCCCAGGTAGTATGCTAAACTTGGATCTTTGATATTTGTGTAGATAATAACGTTTGAGTATCTTTGAACTTGTAATCAAATTATCTCTGGTATTTGAAGGCGTTACTCATTGTTTCTTGAACTAGAACTGATTTTGTTAGTTTAATTATATTAGGCCTTAAATTTTCTCAATAATGTCTATCAATAAGATCTTCTGACGATGATTTTTATGATAAAGTTCATAAATTGACACTTCTGTTGAAACGGGCCCATATTAATATAAATAATAATTAATAACATTATCACGACTGTAACCCCCAAGTACAGTAGACATCGTCTCAGATCTTCAGGCTTTCATAACCTTGCACATGTCTAAAGTCGGGGTAGTCACATCCAAATATAATATTTAGCACTTATCCAGATTTTGCAGTAGTTACGAGCCCCTACTGGAATACAAATAATAAAATTATTCATTGTTGTAGTGAGTTTATAGTGAGGTAGTGGCCAATTTTGGTGATGGCCACCGTCATGTCTTGTCATTTTTGTCACTCGACCTTACGTGGGACTTTGTGGAGTCTGATGACGAATAATGCTTGTGAACGATGATGAATTATCATAGTTAGAAACTTGAAAATTGAAATTTTGAATTATATATTTTAAAATTGTATCTTCTAAAACTAACAAGGTAGCTTAGCTATATAGCTACCCGACAGTGGCGACGCGACGTAACAAATCTCTGCGGCGAGTGTGCGGCCAACAGTTAAATGGCGATCCTGTGTTAGAAGTGGCCGAACAAAAAAGGAAATAACTTACGGCGGTTTTACTTGGACTTGGAGTGTGGTCACACTTGTGCATTGGATGGAACTTAGACTCAGACGGACAACTATTGCGTACTAGTTTACTGTAAAATATAGGTACCAACCAACTTATCAGACATTATCACTACATAATATAAAGCAAAGTCGCTTTCCGCTTCCCGCGTCTGTATGTATGTATGTATGTTTGCTTATTAAAACTACACAACGGATTTTGATGCGGTTTTTTTTAATAGATAGAGTGATTCAGGAAGAAGGTTTATATGTATAATAACATGCTACCCGTGCGAAGCCGGGGCGGGTCGCTAGTAGATAATATGGTAGTGTTTGATGGTGGCTAAAATAACGAATAAAATCGCCAAAGTCAAATTTTATAAATTTTTGTTTAAGTTCTTATTTTTCTTGGGAATTTTGATCGTATTTTTCTCAATATTTTGCAAAACGTACAGCTTTGATTTTATTTAGACAAATAAAAGACAGAAACATAATTGGTTAAAGTTTTCTAGTTTCTTTTTAAGTTTGATAGTTTTTAAGATAATGCTGTTTTACCCCATAGAAAAAACAAAAAAAAAATAAGTATCACCTTAAACAACTACAGGTGTCTACGGCGTAGTATTCTACGTCGTAGCTCCACAGGTAGCATCTACGGCGTAGAAGGTTACCTGTCTGGCGGATATCTGTCTGTATCTACAAGTTTTGTCGACTTAAAAGCTTGTTAAGATGTTCGAAAATGCATTCTAGATGTGAATGCGTCCTTAGTATAACTTACTGTCCGACTAGGGTTTTTTGAGTTTTTGTACTTTCAATACAAGTCTGAAGTGGTGTACGGTATTTTATTACTTTGTATTTTTGCTTCATTTTAGAAACATTTACACGCTCTCCCGATTCTAGAATTACGAATTCTATCCTTAGGGCGTTATTCATTTTTTACTCTAGGTACTAAAACTAAATTTCAACGTAAATTGGTATATACATACAATGCAATCTACTTATGAATTGATAATCTGAATTAAAACATGTAGCTTCTTATTCCGAAAAACAGCCACTAAGAGATTGAAATAAGTCGTCAAAGTTTGTATGAAAAACTACACGAACAAAGTTGTGGGTATATCCCTGGTAAGGTATATATGCGGCGTCCGTTCTCTTAGAATCTAGTGTTGCCAAATGTGAAAATGAGTTCAGCTTTAGATACATTAATGCTGATAATATTGTGAAAACTTTTAGATCTCTGAATATCAAAAATACTGAAGATCTATGGGGTATATCTACAAAGGTATTAGGTACTATTATCATTGATATTGCTCCATGTTTAGCCCACGTTTTTAATAGGTGTGTTGACGAGGGAATTTTTCCTGATCTCATGAAGCATAGTAAACTCATTCCCTTGTACAAGTCGGAAAACGAGAAAGATCCCTCTAATTATAGACCAATATCAGTATTGCCTGCTCTAAGTAAAATTTTTGAAAAAGTTATTCTTACTCAGTTATTATCTCACTTCAATCTTAATGGGCTACTTCATTGTCATCAATTTGGATTTACAAAGGGTCGATCAACAACCGATGCCGGTACTTTGCTCTTAAAGCACATATATGAGGCCTTTGAGAAATCGCAAGATGCGATCGGTGTGTTTTGCGATTTGTCGAAAGCGTTTGACTGCGTGAGTCACGCAACTCTAATCGCAAAGTTACAACACTATGGCATCCATAACCAGGCAATTCACCTCTTACAATCTTACTTGTCCAATAGAGTCCAGAAAGTTGATATCGGTGGCGAACGATCTTCTGGGTCATTTATTGAAATGGGAGTTCCACAGGGCTCGATTTTAGGTCCATTTTTATTCTTAGTTTACATTAATGACCTCCCATTCTATGTAAAAGACATTTGTGACATAGTCCTATTTGCTGATGATACGTCGCTTATTTTTAAAGTCGATAGATCTAAAGTTAACTTCGATGACATAAATGCGTCACTGTCGCTAGTCTTTAATTGGTTCACTGTAAACAATCTATTGCTTAATTCTAAGAAAACAAAATGCATTAAATTCTCTTTGCCTAGTGTACGGCATACTCCGACTAACATTGAAATAAATGAAGAGGCTCTTACGCTTGTTAATTCGACTACTTTTTTAGGTCTCAATATTGATGCAAACTTACAATGGGGACCTCATATTGTAACACTTGCTGGTAAACTTAGTTCCGCTGCCTATGCAGTCCGCACGATTAGGCGGCTGGCCGATGAAGCCACAGCTAGGCTAGTTTATTTTAGTTACTTCCATAGTGTAATGTCGTATGGAATTCTTCTCTGGGGTAAGGCAGCAGACATTCAAGTTATTTTTGTTTTACAAAAACGGGCAGTACGTGCCATTTATAAAATGAAGTCCCGGGACTCTTTGAGACAAAAATTTAAAGAAATTAACATTCTCACAGTAATCTCACAATATATATATGAAAACTTACTGTATACTCATAAGAATATGGCTTTCTTTAAGAAAAAAAGTGATGTACATAGTATTAACACAAGAAATAAGAACAAATTGTACATACCCAAATTTAGATTAGAAAAAGTGAAGGGGTCGTTTATGGGGAATTGTATACTATTTTATAATAAACTGCCAGAAAACGCAACAAAACTTCCCGTTAGAAGATTTAAATCCTACATAAAGAATAATCTTATAAACAAAGCGTATTATACTGTAGATGATTATATAAATGATAAATCCTCGTGGCCTGATGTCGCTCTGCCAATCGAC
This sequence comes from Hydriomena furcata, assembly GCA_912999785.1. Taxonomy (NCBI): domain Eukaryota; kingdom Metazoa; phylum Arthropoda; class Insecta; order Lepidoptera; family Geometridae; genus Hydriomena; species Hydriomena furcata. The sequence goes on from OU538830.1 coordinate 413,066, forward strand.
AGCTAAATATTGATTTAGGTACTTAATTTCATTTTGTGTAACATTTGTCTACTTTAATTATTTTTAAGCAAATAGTTATTTTATCTGTAAGTTTTAATTCTAAATCAAGTGTAGCGTGTGTTGCTTTTTGAATTTGTGCTGAAGCTCTTTAGTTATTGTTTTTTATTGCTGTACCTACGTACTTGAGTAGTAGGTACTTTTAACTTTTAATTATTATTCTTGTTTGAGCCTTCACCTTGTTCGATTGGCACCACACTGGAGCTCTACATAGCATTAAGGAAAGGATCATAAAAAAAAAGGTAGACCCCAAGCCGTGTTTGTTGCCTGATTCTTCTAGGCTTGGTCGCGTGGAATCGGCGTAGCTTCACCTAGTTCCTAAGACGTTTCAAAGTGATCCTTGTGATTTTATTGAAATAAATGATTTTTGAATTTGAATTTGAATTATAGGTGTTATAAAATGATTGAGATCGATATAATACCATATTTTTCATAAAAATTGTTAAATAATTAAATTTATAAAACCTGGTGTCAAATTGATTTAAAAAAACTGTCTGGTTACTAGAGACAAAACGTACGTTGTGCGGTTAATCATAGTATAATTAAACCATTAGTTTTAATTATGCTACCTATTTCAATATTGAGAGTAGGCATCACCCCTTATGAAGTACCTTTGAGGTGAGAGAGCAACGGCTCATCCACAGTTTAACACGTTGCCCGCGGCGACGACCCAACTTAGACAATAACCGAGGCATTAGACCCTCCTTATAGGTGTGGGGGGAGGGGGGAAGTAAACAATGCAACTTGCAAATTGAAAATTAATGTCGAACCTTTGAGATGCTTCAACATTATGTTTGAGTTGACGAGTTTAAGTGGCCATTTTGAATAGTAGAAGTATAAAGATGTTGTTGTTTCAAGAATCAAAATGAGTTAATAAATGCGTCTATAGACGTTTATTAATATTTTGATGTTTTTAGAATATAGGTTATATTTAAAATCTTGTCAAAGAATTTATTTCAATAAAATCACATGAATCACTTTGAAACGTCTTAAGAGCTAGGTGTAGCTACGTCTATTGCTCGCAAAGACTAGACTAGGAGAATCAGGTATTTAAATAATAGCCGTAGCCCAAATAATTATTTATTTTTTTAAATAAATAAAATTTTTATGCAATCTTGCCCAAACAGAACACGGTAGAAGTATTAATATTGCTATATTGTATTCAAGTTTATACTGTTGTAAGTTTATTTATAAGGGTTTCAGTGGAGAGTTACGTAAATTCTAAGTTTAAACTTTAGGAGGACATTATCATCAAAGCTGTGTGTGTTATAGACGGTAGAGTTTCGTGTACTTCCGGTATACTCGTAACACGTCGACAGGACGTCTTACCCACACTTCCGGCCTCTTCCACTTCCGGCCCGGCTTGTGATTACTAGCTTAATGGGTCATTATTAGATTACTGACATAGTTATCTACCTAGCTATGTTTATAAGTTTTTATAACTAGTCATGAGTAAGTAAGTAAAGTGATTATAAATACCCATCTCTATTTATCTTAAAAGTTCTAAAGACGGTGAAGGAAAACATCGTGAGTAAACCAGTTAGTATTTTAGTAAGCGGCGACGGACTTGCAACCTGTCCCGTGTGGAATGCTAACTACTTCAAAATGTGGGCCTGTTCCAAATGTAATGTTTGGACGAGACCCCGACTAACCCCGTAGTTATCTTCAAGGATGCACCTGGAGATCTGAGAGGATGTCTACCGTACTTGGGGATTACAGTCGTGATCCTATTTATGTATTTATATGTTAGAGATATTATTTTGCCGAAAATAACATATAAATTCTATATTTAAATTACTATCGACTGATAACTAAATCCTGATCTAATAAAAATGAACGTAGTTTTTTATGTATGAAACTTTTTAGTTCAAGTAATTCGAGATATCTCTGATTTTCCTTTGCAACCTTTTCAAATAAATCATCTTTCGGGGTTCAAAACAGTAAAGTACTTATAAACCACCCCCGTCAGTGTTTCAATTGTTGCCATAAAAAATAACAAATAAACAAAGTCAAAAGCATAATAAAGGAGCCCCCGTTAGTACAATAATGACTTGTAGTTTTCACCCTCTCTTGTGCTGCGAATTTATTGCGGTGGAGACAGCTATGTTGCTCACAGAAGGTATTCAAATTGACTTACCTACATCATAATTTTGCAAAATTGGGGCACACTGGCTTATTTCGTGAAAATCTATGATTGAAAATCATTGGTATGTATATAACTACAAAACTTTACAGATGACCCATACCAACAACCTCTATACAAAACAGTGACCATTCGGACACTCAAATCAATGCCAACTTGAGACGCCTGAAGCGTCCGTCCTCTCACTTGGAAACTTTACTTAACAAGCATGTAACCATATGCAAGTTTAATTAATTCCAACTAAAAGAAACCCAAGTTTTTTTTAACCACCTATAATTTTTCCAAACTTTCTAGTCTGCCCGCGACCATGTTTATTGTAACATAGTCGAAACGTCGGGAAAATAAATACAAGGAAATTTTCTACGTGATAAAGATCCGTGTAAAAATCTATAGTCATTTCTTTCTACTGTGGTATTTCTTTTATGTAAAAATAAATCCTTACAAGGTGTAGTGAAATCATTCTTACAAACTTGGGGTCTTAGTATAAGTATGAACGTTTTGTTCGTGAGTATTAGTGACTCTAATGGTGACGAGGTGCTGGTTTCCTTATAATACCAAGTATAGGTAGTTTTTTTTCGAATGCTAGACCCTAGATAATGGACAAAAGGCACAATATTTTTTAAATATTGTTGGACATTATCACACATCTCCATTCAGCCCCAAACCAAGTAAGCTACTAATTACTATGAGCACTAGATAACTGATGGAATACTTACGTAATTTTTTATTATTATTATATGTTTTTTTTAACACATGATACATTATAACACCTAGACACGGAACAAATCTTTGTTCATCACACAAACATTTGCCCTAGGTGGGAATCGAACCCATAACCTACAGCGCAGTAGGCAGAGTTACTACCAACTGGGCTGTGTGGTTAGTCACAACAGTTTATTGGTATTTATATAAATACCGAGCGATGATGTGATGATTAAATGTTCATACCAACTTTACCTACTCGTAAAATGCATCAACGTTATCAAGTAGGTGGTTAATAATAACCTGTGTTTAATGTGCATTATCGGACGGACATCCGCGCGATAGCGCTGTGAATCACTATTGTTTACTGCTCCCAGCTTATTAGCCACAGTTTTGTGTGTGGAAACCCAAAAATAAGTTCCTGTTCACAAATACAAGTAGGTATGTAACTAGGGTCATAGACCTGGTTGTGGTGCCTACCTCGGCTTTGAGCATTTTCAATTATGGCAGTCAATAACTAGACATAGCAAGCAAACTGGTTTAAAGTCTATAGTTAATACAATTCTTCCGTCCGTCTTGATTAGTGACATTTGTGGTGCGTTGTACCTCTAGATTGTTTGGTCTACAACCAATGATTTTCCGTTTTGTCTATTTAAATATGAATAATTATTAATTAACTTAAGAGATAGATGCGAGCAAATATCTTATTTTATTTTGTTTAAAAATCGTCGACTTAACCGTTTATTTGAACGTTAAAATGTTTTTAAAGTGCCCACAACCAGCGCTCTTGTCCTACCACCATGAAACCATAACAATTAATGGTATCCATTCCCTGCGTTTGCTTCTTGTTTGCGGCATCAATCAAGCAAATCCTTTGCTTGCTCAAGAGATTAGCAACCATAGACGCCAATTTTTCAAAAGATAGGCACAATGGCTAATATTTCCCAAAATAAAAGAAAAAATAATAAAACGCTCCGCAATTAGTGATGTTTTGTTTAGAGACGTCTGAGACAAGGACGATTTTTCACTTTAATCTCGCCTGTCGCGACTATTGTTTATAACTTTCGTGATGACGTCACGGCTCTTATCGAGTTTTTACGGTTCACGAGCAGTGAAAGTGTTATTTTGTTTGGAGAAAAATATTAATAGGCTTTAGACGATAAAAAAAGTACCTAGTCAAGTTAGGAGCATTTTTTATTGTGATAGAGCGTTTCATATTTTTTAATCAAGCTTTGTTGCTATATCTTGGTCTTACTACACACTTAAAATACTGTAAAATAGTACCTACTGTTCACAAATTTTAGAAACAAACATTATATTTCCTATAATATTCATCATACTAATCTACATAAGCTATAATAGGTTACCTGCTTTATTATTATAATAATAATAAAAATAAAATCTTTATTTCAGGCAACATCAATAATGTGAAATACAAAAAAAGAGGCCCATATTAATAGAAAACCTTACAGACTAACATATATATTATAAAACACATACTACACACTACATTTTATTTCATGCATGTAGGATAAAAAGGTTCAAAAAATTGTCGTCAATCCGCAGGTAGAAAAGACTATTCTAATAAGATAAAACCAAATACATCATGTATGATTTGCATCATGAAAGTAAATGGAATGTAGTGAAGCGTAAAAATATGCACTGGATTAAAAAATATGTTCTCCACTTGGGTTGAAATAAATTGTTTAGAAAATAAAAATAGTCTGCCATAAAGCTTTGAAGATAAACGCTTTAACATATTGTAGAAGCTGCATATAAATCGCCTCATTTATGAAATGAAATACCTTGGATTATACTAAGTGCTTTCTTATAAAAACTAAACGCATGACCTTGGCCACCCACACGTTTCTGAACCTTTATTTAAAATTATACTTAAACGTGATTCAATTTTATTGAACAATAAAATATTTACCTACGTGGTAAATAAACTTACGAATCTAGTTTCGAGTATAGTTTTAGAATAAGTTATTCATTCCTAAGTCACTGTGGCCTGGGGGTCTACCTGGGGGTCTACTCGCTAACCAAAAACGAAAAATATAGTCAAAACGATGTAACTTAAAAACGAATATTGTCACGAAATTTCGTTTTTGATTAGCGAGTAGAGGCCTCCTGAACAAATAACGAATTACTTGCATGAAAAAATTATCGTATTTGATGTTCAAGTTTTGGTATAAATTGCTTACTTTACTTACTTACTTTACATAAACGTTACGAGAAAACATTACATTTCTTACCATAGTTGTTATTATTTGTAAGTGTATTTACATAGTCTTTCATTTATTTACATATGAAGTATGATAAGGGCAAAGAGACTAATCTGTCGTTGAATACAAATGAAAGTTTTAAGAGTAAAATAAAGTGATAAAGTATAAAACCTTGAACTTTCAACGAAATGAATCTATCTTTTCTACACTCAATTTGAAACTTTCCACTCACTCAGCAGCATATGCACAGAAGTGATAAATCTCACATTCTGGCAGAACACTCAAGCGTAGGTACCCGCTTGAAAAGTACCGGGACGCGAATCCCGCTCAAAAAGATACCCGGAACACGTGGATCTAGGGATGATATGCCGTGAAAATTTAGTCTAGGGATGACAATTTTTTTAACCTCATCATCCTTAAACGTTTATTTTTTATTTGAGTTTGAGCAGAATTTACACATGGATTAATTAGAGAATACGTTTGTATAGTAGTCGTATTGTGAAGTAGTTCGGAGGGGATTTCCGACAAAATAGCCATCAGTCAGTTTTGATTGCTGACATCAAAATGTCATTATTTATGTCTCTATTACTGACACATTTGATTGTATGATCCTCAAAGCTGCTTATAAAACCAGGTTTATTCATGTAAGCAAAATCGCTTCTACGTTTTGCCACACTTCTACTTGGTTTTTCTGATTTGTCTACCACCCCTAGTCCCAGGTACGCATGTTTTATTCCGCTGGTAATTTTATGGCTTTATGCGTCGTGTAGTCTGTTGACGCAATTTGAATGCGAGAATGTAGCTGGTTGCTAACTTTTTATTGTTTCAAACGTTCAATAAAGATGTAATTCATAAAGTTTGAGAATGTTTTATGAATGAATTGGGATTTAGGTACTGGTTAAAAGTCGTGCTAGGTTGGATCTTATGAAGGAAATGGTACTATTTCCTTATGCTACAATTTCTCAATAGCGTGGTAGATTTGCCTATAGAAGAGCCATGTCAAAGGCTGTTAATATAATATAATATTAAATTTTCACACGAAAACTGACCAAAGAATAAGCCCCAGTTAGCAACAACATAACCTGCAGCGGGCTCAAATCACTGCACTACATACACCCATTTATAATCACCGCATTGTATTTCACTAAAGCTGTGAAGTATTTCGTATTTGGAATTGTTTAAATTACCCCATAAATACATGTAAACGATTTGCAACAAAGAGATGTCGCTGCGAACGTCGCCGGACTAAGCGATAAATCTGCACGCGCAAACAAACAAGAAATAACTTTCACGGCTGAAAATATCAAATGTAAAATGTAAGTATCAAATGTAAAATGTAAATTTAACTACCTAATACGGTCTTAAGCACAGAAGTGCGCTTTAAAATCGTGTTTATTCGGAATTTGAGTGGTGTTTTTATGTTGCGTCGTGCGATGGCAAATAAAAACGTCTGCTCGTACAGCCTGTCTAGTTATGAATTGCCTATGAGCTATCCAACGAGACAGAGATGAGGTAGACCGTATTTACGCAGACATACCAGATTTTACGAACCTATTTTTTTATTGTGGCTAGGATTAATAGAGCTTCAGCAGTAAAGATATCAATCCACGTTCGTTTATTTCTGTGGTAGTGATTACGTAGAACCATGTCTTATTACCTACATTATTATTTCCATAAAAACAACAAACATATTAAAAAAAAACGATTAGTGACGCTAAAATCGATTCGAATCTTAAATGTTCTTGATTAAAGATTGTGAGTTTGTATGTTTGTGGCTCAAGCCTAAACGACAAAACGGATTAAGATGAAACTCGCTGTAGATGTAGATATAATGCCAGAATAAATCATAGAGGTATTTATAATCCGAAAAACCTCCCTAAAATGTTATGAAACGCAAAAGGGATAATGAGCGCTGGTGGCAAAAATCTGACAACAGTCGTCATAACAACGTGCGGACGTTCGAACAGGACAACGTCTGTCGCAAGTATGCTAGTTTTAAATGTTCTTAGTCGTTCCAGATTCAGTGCCTTATCTGTACTCCTCGCTTACTCTATATGAATTGTCTCTTAGGTGGCAGAGTATGGCAGGCAGTTTGTATGATATACGTGCGTCGTCGGTTTTATAGCTGCAACCTACTTATTTATAATTGTTGTATTACCAGATAAGTTGAGCTCTACACTATTTATGAGCAAAGAAGTATTTATTTAGCTTAGCCCAGGTTTAGCTGCATCCAGCACCAAGTACCTACAAGCTCAAATTACATGAACTTTATAATTAAATCACAAAGGTAAGGTACGCAAGGTTGCAATTGGCTATGACAATATGGCATGAATAATTAGATATAAACATCATGAATCCAGTCTTCCTTCAAAAATCTCAAATTATCGTCAGAAATACTAGAGAAAATGTATTATTATTGCTAAAAAATGGTTCCATATTAAAACTTATCTCCACAACTATCAACTATGGGTATTCGGTGATCGTAATCCGGGAGGTCAGAGATCTAGATACACTGGACATTTGCCTAGCTCAGCAATTCAAGTATAAAATTGCTAAAGAAATGTTCAATATCTTTTGCTCCGCTATGATACCTATGCTAGGTCACAGGTCAAGCTAGCCTGGTTCAGTCCAAGAGTAGAGAAGTAGCCGGCGAGGTCGCCACGGGCCATTGAGACCCCTCGCAGTGGCTCTAACTGCATCCTTTATTGCACGGATGAAGAATAGACTTTTGTTATTGCTTAGCTTAATGTACCTCTTAAATTGAGTTTTTATCTGATTGTAAGTAATGTTTTAAGGGTTAGTTGTAAGACATAGCGGTGAAGCTTATTACATTTAAATAAAGTTATTTTTTATGTATGTATTTTTGTATTTGCATATTTATATTTGTTTAGATAGGTATTTAGTACAAAAAATACAGCTTAATATGCAAATTGTTTTGAGGCTGTAATTATTATAATCCACTGCTTGACTTCACGCGCTGAGAATAATAGTCTAGTATAATTTAGTTTGTGCGTCCATATATTAAGTATATATGTGCTAGACTAAAATGAAGAAAAAAATAATAATAAAAGAAAAGATGTAGAATCTTTAAAAAAAAAACATCAAGCCTATCCCGCTTATACTACCTGGAATTTTTTTGCCATTTTAATGCGCTTTAAATAATATTTGTCAAACAGACAAATACAAAAACACATGATCAGAATTCGATCCTATGGCTCACGGACCAACCAGGCATGGACACGGCTCCTGGAAGAAGTTCATTTTAACTTTATTATTATAATTGCCATCGTTGTGTGCCCACAATACATTGAGTTCGTGCCGGTGTCCCTCAATGCGGATTTAGCGACCGCTGCAGGCTTCAGAGAAAAAACAAACTGTTTAGAAGCAGAACACGGTTGAAACCAAGGGTTGAATGGCATTTTACACTTCTTAACATAGAAGGTTTTTAGTAGGCTTCCACGCACGGGTGTACTTATTATACTAATAAAGATACCTATAGGCATATTTTAATACAATTATTTTTTGTATTTCGCGGGAAGTGAGAATCGTATCAATGCATTTCTGAACGAAATATTAAGGATTGTCAATGGATCTGTCAGTGGTTAAATCAAGAGGCACCTGTCAATTTGGAAAAAAATGGTGAAATCTTGGGAAGACACTGGCATGCGCTGGGCCGGAGTCACTAATTTTGTGTTGTTCTTTAGGAAGAACTTTTAACAATAATATAATATAATATTTATTATAATCTAAATTATTTATATTCAAGCAAGCTAAGTAGAACGTTTGCGACCTCATATGTACCATTCATTACAAACATACGCATTGAACACATACCATAATTCAAGTGAGAGACAATGATTGACCGTGCCATATCATTTTGTCAATCATCGGTCAGTCACCGTGTGATCAGCGATTACATGTATGTTTGTATGTAAACGTCCTTTCAAAACAAAATATTACTGATCAGTCAGATTGAGTGTGTAATTTTGATGCCATTTAAATAGTTTTTCGTGTTGATGACGATGACACGTCATGATTGATGTAATTGATTGATAGGTATACGTAAAGTGTCTAATGGACCTCTTAGCGTGTGGTTATTTACAGTACAGAAATAGGTACATTAGAATATTTGATTACGTACTCTTAAAACGTAACGTTCTTGGAAATGGTAGGTACAATACAAAAGCCGGTCAAGTCCGGTCTTATATCGATGTTTAGTTGTCAAAGAATGACATAAACAGCGTTTACGTCTGGTTGATTATTTATTCCACCAATATATTTTTTCCATCTATTCTTTTCATGTAAAATGTAATGTTTTGATGTGGCTCTAACTTTCCCATGGTGACACAACTGTCAGACTTTGAACAAATATATTGTCCGTAACTACCCTCATCTCTGTGTATCATCCAGGTACTCCACCAGTGGCACCAAAATAGTTAAAAGCACCGTAATGGCCTGAGCTCATTGGCGGACGGGATGGCAGAGTATTTAAAATGTATATTCTATTCGATAACTATTAAATTAAATTGATAAATTTGAAATCCTCTGCCGTCCCGACTGCCAATGTGCGCAGGCCCTAAATCTGCAGTAGCGTAGTTTCTCAACAACAGCAGCCACTTCACAAGTTTGGAGGTGAAATTTTCCGCTTTTCATTTCTAAAAGCTCAGCCAATAAAATTTAAATCGGCCCCAAAAAGCTTGGCCAAACTCACCTTCAAATACCGCAATTCCATTAAAACAACTTTAACTCCAGGCTTTTCTCGAGGAAACTGATTAATTTTATTGCCCGAGCTAATTCTATCAAAGGCTCTTCTCTTTAATAGCGCACAACAAAATAAGACTCTTAAAAACTAATGTTCAGCCTTAAGACTGCCGCAAATACCTCTTTGTGACTCCGGGCGATACGGGAGCGACATCTTGAAACCTGGACAAGCTTGAACCACTCTAAATCAGCTCACAAAGGCAAATGAACTCTATGCCGTTGATCTAGAGTTCCATTTAAATCGATACGAACCACTTGTTACCTAGAAAAATCTGGAAATCACAATGTCTAGATTAATATAGTTGAACGAAATTATGCCTGCATGGTTCTCGTGCATGCCATAGATTTTTACTTTTACAGGTTTATTTATAGACGATGAAGTGAATTTTCCATTAAAAACTATTACAATTCAATCTGTGACCGGGCTATGTGAAAATTTCCAACAAAGCTATCTTCCACGCAAAATCAAACTTTACCGCCATAACGATAAAAACCATTTTTATTTGACTGATATGCTTTACTTAGGGCGAAACAAAATACCGAGCAGATTAAAAAGTTGGAGTTCGTTCTTGCGATGTCATTGTAAGTAGAAAATGAGTTAAATAAGGCAATACATTTTAATTAGGGAAGGGCCCTTTATTCCTTCGCGATAACTTGCCGTCTCTATTAATTGAATTTCATGTTTAATTAAGTCTAAGGCTTGGAGATAATCCGACCGCCGATCTTGGTGTGCGGAGACTCATTTAAAGTTGTTTGGATTTTGCAGTTTTTTTGGGATTATGGTGAACGATAGGTTGATTGACTGTATATATAAACACAAGTGTTACGCACACGTAAAATATATAGCATAAACAAGCACTCTACATGTTAGTTTTAAATGAGTTTCGTAATACTTTTATTGAGCCAGATATCCTTGAGCCTTCATGTAAATTACCTAAATATGTTTTTAAGATTTTTTGGAGCTTGGAAATAAACAAGACACGTGTTACAAACACAATAATACTCGTACAAGTTGACGATTTAGAATTGAATTAAAAAAAAACGAATCTCAGACATTCGTTTACGGAATAAATTCGAAAACTATTTAAGTATTGAAAACCGTGTGTGAAACTAATCATAATAATCGACTATATTTCTTCTGACAATGAACCTCAAGTTAAAACAATCCATAAGTTTTTAATCTTTTAAACAATCCCCTGAGACTCAACACAAACCACTTATAAGGGATTATCTCACTACATTGAAATGAACACCGGCAGACTGTGGCTTTGATTGCTTACGAGTACCTTTTAATATTATTATTAATACAGCACCGTCTAGCCCCAAACTAAGCACATCTTGTACTATGGGAACCAGATTACTGATACGATGAATACTTTTTTATTTTTGTAAATACATACTTATGATACCATTATAACACCCAGACACCAGAACAAACATCCATGTTCATAACAATGTTTATCTCGGGTGGGAATTGAACCCACAACCTACAGCGCAGAGGGCAGAGTTACTACCAACTGAGCTGTGAGGTCAGTTTTTAAATTTTTTTTTCTTTTGTAATACCGATAATGATAGTCTTTGATTATGACCAAGGAGGATAAGACTTTGGATCTGAAATATTATAAGTAGATATTTGAGTTCTAAAGTTCCAAAATAGTCTCTCTCACTCTCATCTTAAACTTGGTAAGTCCTTTGATATTTACTCTTAAATAGTTACTGTTATTGTACCTTATCTCGGAATGTTTAAGGGAAGGCCCTTCTTAAGGGTCAAATGGCCGTTAACGACCCTCTGTCCCGAGAAACTCATAAATATGAATCATGTCTCGGTGATATCTAATGAAGGTACTAATTGTGGATTAGTTTAGTTATTGCACAATTTATTAGTTTCACGTATCTTACGCGTTTCTAATTAATACTTTGCAAACTTCAAAGTGTCGAGTGTTTTCAATAAAAGTCAGAAAAAATATACTTAATTATTTTTATGTTTTTTTGTAAACGGTGATGCACTAAATACTCACAGTATATCGTAATTATTACGTAACACAAACTAAAATCATATACAAGCCATAGATAAATAGATGAAAAATATTTATTGCACAATACATGAACATGTACTTAGGTGAACTTAATGCTAAAACCTTAACATTTATTTCTAGCTAAGAGAAAAATTTAATTATTATATTTATACACATACCTACTTACTAAAAAATACATAAACTTAAATACATAATTCATAATAGCCATAGTTTCTGAGGCGCCTTGTTTGCCAAATGCATCTCTTTAAAAGAAAAGGTAAATTAATGGTCAAGAATAAGTCGAGCACATTCTTTTTATGGGTCCGTAGATTTTTTTTATTATTTTATGCATAAATTATGTCAGTGACGTCACAACTTCTCGGCAAAACTTCCCTGCGAGTGGCACCATGACTCGTGTCAAACAATGGCTGAACGAAGCCGTGTCAGTGTTACCTAAGGGTTCAGTACACTGTGAAATCAATTAACGCGGTCCGCGAGGGTCGATCTTTTGTTTGGCCTCTTTGTTTTCTGTAGCTTTCTAGCGTAGCTATTTTTAATTTTAGGGGGATTGTGTTTTGCAAGATTCACTAAATTAAATTGTACCTATTGAATTTAATCTGTATTTTTTGTACTTTATACAATTTAAATTAAATTACTACAAATAATCTTAGTAAAAAAATATAGGTATAATTATCGTCACGTTAACATCAGATACAAACAGCACAAATATGATGATGACAAGATGATTTCACAAAGGTTAGCTGGAAGAAAATGCTGAAAATTTGCTTCAAGTTCGCCTATGTACATGTTCTTGTATTGTGCAATAAATAATTTTCTATTATAAATGATTCCATATAATAATTTACGAAGTAAACGTGTTTTTTAAATTAATTAGTTGTCATCAGTTAGGTTTCAGTTCCTGTTTTATTTTCATTCTTTATTCAAAAGAGATTACGGATGATAATCTAATGTTTACTTAACAATTTATTATCCTTTTTTTCTGATCCGGTCCAGAACTGACAGGCCGCCATTTTGTTTTGCCTTATTTGACGTTTACGAGGCGCTATCACTGAGGAAGCTATTAAGTGCAACGTAAAAATTTAATTACTTTCAAGTTGTAAATCAATGGACGAATGATCTGGATGTTGGTTGTCACAATGATGAGTTGCAGGCGGCTCTTAATTTTGGAAAATAAAAAATGGTTTAGTACAAGTTCTATGTTGGATAGTGGCAGAAGTGTCAATAACTAGACAAAATGATTATCCCTTATTTCTTAACTCATCCATATTTTAAACTATAGCAATATTTAGAAAGAATATAACTTACAAACACTGATGCAGTTTAACTATCACTTGCATTAACCACTTTTGAAAATGTCAAGTTACTCAATCAAATCTGACAGTAAATTTGATGAAAATTTTGGCAGGAAAATCTTGGGTTAAACGAGGAATCACTCATATTATTGGTACTATTTGTTAAATGTCGGTCTCATTTGAGAAAATATTGATTACTTAGAATACGAGGGTAAAACTCAAATGCTTTTATAAATTAGTAAAACATTTTTTGTGTTCTTAAAAGCGTAACTAATATGTTAGTAACTTTCTAAACTTCACAAAAGCTTTTAATTCTCAATCACTATCGCAAGCGTCCACTTACAATCCCAATTAAACGAACTGCCAAACAGTCTCATCTCCAAACATTGTCCAAGAAACTGTTCTCCAGGGGACAATATCCCCGGGCCACGACTAAGTATGCGGTGACCACACTTTATCAGTCACCCGATCCGATAGTGACCACGACACGCGATCATACCCGGACTGCGTCGTCTTGGGGGGCCAAGGATTGTACATAGCCGAGCTGACTGTAAAGTCTATCTGTTTGTAAATTCTTGTGCAATATCTGCTCTCAAACTGTGAAGCAAAATATGACTTCAAAAAGGCTAATAGCTAGTCACACTAAATAAAATAAATAATTTTTTTGGTGGACTTTACACACAGCGCTGTCGAGCCCCAAACTAAGCAAAGCTTGTGCTATGAGAACCAGATAACTGATAGCATACTTACATACTTTATTTTGTATATACATACATATTAACACCCAGACATACTCTAAAAGAAACAAAAGGCGTGAAAAGCTAATGAAAAGTTGAAAACTCATTTGATTAAAGTCTTTCATAGTATCGAAAGTTGGCCTATCGCAAGCACTTAAAAAAAAAAAAAAATGAATTTATTTGTTTAATATGATTTCCAGAAGTGGATATTCAAAAGCGAAGCCACGTGAATAAACACTAGTATCGCTATAAATCGCCTTGTATCGGACACTGTCTCTAATTAACTGTTAACTGCAAAGTTTTATTGCCCAGTTAGGGTTATCGCGAGTAAGTTTAAATTATACGCCATATGGAGTGCTGTTAGAATTATAGGTTTAGGATCACATTTCCGTGATACGGAACCTTAATTACTAGTTGTCTTGAAATTGCGTAAAGGTCTATTATATATTATAATGTATCATTATGATGTATGTATTTACAAAAAAAATGGTTTGTTAGTTTTCTAGTACATCTTACAAGCTTTGCTTAGATGGTGCTGTGTAATAATATCCACCAATATTTATTTTATTTTATCTTACTGTGAAAATATGCCCACAAAGTACATCGCAATGCTACTAGTACATAGGTACTCAAAATCAAAATGTTTGATTCCCGGTTTCTAAGTACATAACATTGTGTACCTACCAACCGATATCGGTAGGATATAGAAGTGGAATTTAGTGTTTCGTACATCGATCTACTAAAACATGGATTTCGGGTCCGCGCTCAAAAGTGTCCACTGAACTTGCATGACAAATCAAAAAATGCATGACAATTCCACCTCAGTAATGCATGACTTCGCTGTCACTTACACATCTACTACGCTCAGTTGGTAGTAACTCTGCCTTCTGTGCTGTAGGTTGTGGGTTCGATCCCCACCCAGGACAAATATTTGTGTGATGAACATAGATGTTTGTTCTGTGTCTGGGTGTTAATATGTATAATAAGTATGTATTTACAAAAAAAAAAAAAAAAAAAAGTATATAAGTATTCTATCAGTTTTCTGGTTCCCATAATACAAGCTTTGCTTAGTTTGGGACTAGATGGCGCTGTGTGTAAAGTCCGCCAATATTTATTTATTTATTTATTTATTTACTTGTGTAGGGACACTTTTTGCGCGAATTTTGTTTTAGATCCGAAGTCCACTGTTTATAGGTCGATGGTTTCGTATGTTATTATTTTGACAGCTACAATCTAAAAGCTTTTGAAAGAGAATAAAGATCCATCGTAATTGTATGCGATAAATAGATAATGAAGCTTTAAATTCACATTCACATACCTAATGATTACAGAAAAAATGTGATTGTGTCAATATAAAATAAATCAGAAAATACATCGTATTTTCCTGAGCACTTGTTCATGTCGTCCTAGAAAAAGGTTTCATCATGATTCATTATTCAAATACCAGTAGGTAAGCTCCATTCGACTGAACAAATTCATGCAAATCACCGTATTTGCAAAATGAACTCATTTCAACAAAGACCTTTTAATAATAACAAGAAAGAAAATAAATAAGCTGTGGTGACAACATCAGCCGCGAGGGTACATTTTATTGTTTACTATAGGGTGTCTCATTATTCAATAATTATTTTGAAAGTACAGATTCTGCAAATTAAATAAATTATCTATAACATTATTTCATAATTATTTTTTTCGCGTTTTGTTTTGAGAGAATAGCTTGATTGAAAAAGACTCGATGTTTTTACGACCTATATGTAGGTCAATAATAGTTTGTGTAGTTATATATGAAAAATTCTATAAATTATACAAGTAGGTACTTACTCATTTTTCTGTACCAAAAACCATACCTGGTTACAATAATCAATATCAAATATCTACCTACTCAAGCTAATGTCTATGTTCACATAGTTCATCTCAAGTTGTAGAGGAGGGTTTTAAAGTCAGAAAAAAAGAGCCAGTGATGAATATTTAAAACCAAAAGAAATCCACCTAGGTACCCAAAAAGATTTCCTACTCAACAGCGCAGAGGTATTTTCCCTCCAATTTAATCAAATCATGGAGTCCCGTGTATTTTCTGAATCATTTGTTTTTAATTTTGCTCCATCTTTGCGTCAGCGTCTGGTTCCGGTGAGCTTGCCTACGCTCATTGATATTGAAGTTTTATTTTCTTGGAAAATTCCCTTATTTTCTAGTAGAAAGGTACATTTTGCTTCATAATGTTTTCAGAATGGCATTATCTAAATGGCACTTATTCTTAGTTGCTGGTGCTAGGCAACTTTGACTGGAAATTACACAGATAGAATCAAATTACATTGCGATTTAATGAAAACAATGTCAGTTTGATTTAAGTATCGATGAGATACATAAACTCAACTATAAATAATGATAGTAATTTAATTAATTGTTTCACACCGAATTGAGAACCTTTTATTTTCGTCGGTCAAAAATGAGAAAAACATTATTTATAATAACTGTTTCAGATTGTTGGTCATGTTCATGTCAGTCAGGTCGATGACCATATTGAAGCAGCATTGAAAAAAGTATTATTATTTAAAATAAAACAATCAATTTTTTTTCAAAAAGTATGTTTCCGCCCGGGATCGAACCGATCGAACCTTCTGCGTGTTAGGCAGATGTGATAACCGCTACACCACGGAAACCATGTTACACATACACGAAAGTAAGCAATACGTTCACTGCATCACACTAGGTAGGTAGGTACCTGACCTACTTGCTAAGTGAAAGGTAATCCAAAGACATTGATAAATGATTACGTATCATTTATTTATGACTACAATAACTGGCATTACGAAATATCAAACTTGTATTTCCAATTATTAGTGTTAGAATTTGTGCCTTGGTAGATAATCTAAATATGTATATAAAACTCTTGCATCTCACTCACTGACTGACTGACTCACGAATAAAATATAGACACTGTTTGCGCCCTTCTCTCTATCTCCAGACTTTTCTAAATCCCCTTTTCAGTGCAACCCCATAACAAAACAGCTGACCTTGTTCACTCTTCTCCAAAAGGCACCGGGGGGAAATAATTGTTTATCACCATAACTTCTAGATTTTTTGCTCTCAACTTTTTCTCAGACCACCTTTTTCCAAACGTCACAGCATAACAGCTGACGTTGCCTTGCTTTTTCGTTCACAAGGCTCGCTGCTAGTAAAGAGGCTGCATTAAAAGGAGGAAATACAAAAGTCTGGCTCCAACAGAGACCATGCTGTGTTTCTTGCCTAATTCTTCTGGGCTTAGCTTCTTCTTATTAAGGCGATACCTAGGTACTTGAAATTTTTGACTTTTTATATGGGCTGATCACTTTTTCCGTCCTATCCGAGTAGATACTCGGATAGGACGGAAAAAGTGATAAAACTGCATTATCTTGGAAACCATCAAATTTAAAAAAAAACCGTCTGTAATTTACTTAGCTAGTATGATTATCTAACGAATTATATAAAAAACTAGCGACCCGCCCCGGCTTCTCACGGGTAGCATGTTATTATACATATAAACCTTCCTCCTGAATCACTCTATCTATTACAAAAAACCGCATCAAAATCCGTTGTGTAGTTTTAAAGATATAAGCAAACATACATACATACATACATACAGACGCGGGAAGCAGAAAGCGACTTTGCTTTATACTATGTAGTGATGAACTGTTTAGCTATTTATAGTTTGATTCAAAACGAAACTAGAGTTTTTGAAGAGCCAACTTTGAAAAATAAATCTATCGAGAAATGTTTCTCCAATCGTAAATCTGTCTGTAATTTATCTAGTTATCTTTGTCATAAAAAACAAAACTGTATGTTTTGCGGTTATTGAAAAAAAACGATTCTGCATTCTTCAAAAACATTTATTATTCCTTTTAAAGTGATGATAGTGATTTTATTGGAATAAATACTTTTTAAATTTGTCTTTGACTGATCTATTTACCCACATCCTAAACCACTGGTTTTAGAAACTTTAAATTTGGAGGGTGTATTCTTTTTGGAGTGAAAGGGTGCATAAAGAATGGAATTCTCAAAATTCTACCTCTAAGAGGGTGCAGTGGGGATTTAAATCTGTTTGAAAATAACTTAATGTGAACGAATTTACGAAGGTTTCCATAGGTTTGCGCAGGTATAAAAACTTAGCATTATTCTTTTGATCGATTCTATTCTCGCAAAGCTAAATAACTTGGTCCGGGAACAGTGTAGCTCTCATCCCACCACGCCATTGAAGTCATTTTCTCACTAATATATTTGAATACCTTTGTATAATATAATCTCATAAAGGCATGACGATCGAAAAGCTAGACGATTGATTACATTAATCTCCATACTTTTATATAACACTAACCTTCACATGGTAATTTTTCTAGCAAGACTTTTCCCTTGATATCAAATATTTCTTATTATATAACCATGTTGGCATAGCAGGAGGTACCTCGACTCTCGATACAAAGGTCGTAGGCTCGAATCCCGGCCTTAGATCAAACCGCACAAACTCGTGCTCAAAACATTAAAGAAAATGGCGATAGCGGTGGGTAACTACTGCAAAATTTGGACATGTGCCAAATATAATATTTGGACATGCCTCTAACTACCCCTTTAGATATCCCTAAGAATCTAAACACCAGAAGATTTTGAAAGATGTTTACAATACTTGGGAATTTTAGTCTTGATCTTATTATAATTTTTTAATATTTTAAAAGTTACAATTTATCAAATAACAATCAAAAAACAATTATCCAACATTAGAAACAGTATTTGGCGATCTACCGTTGATCGCGGTCTCGGACGGTGCTCATGATGAAGAGCATCTGAATTGTCTCGAAATTACAGCAATACAAGAAAATAAAATGGTAATTAGCCGAATTTCTATTTAAAAATCAAAACAACTTCTGTTTTAGGTTTCGGCCAATGCAACCCACATGAAACAAACAGTTCGATTGAGGTAAAAAGGGGGTGGAAGGGGTGCAAAGGGGGTGCTAATGATGCTTTATGCTTTGATATATTATCATATTAACGGAGCTCTGGGGTACGACGTTAATGGTATTAGATGGCCACCTTAAGATGAGGTGCTTAATTACAAGAACTTAACTTGGTTACTGGTTTAGAGTAGTTTGTGTTTATTCTGAGCTCCCTTCCGTGATCTTTCCACTGTACAGTATTCAATTCAATTATTTCATTTCAGCTTTTGTAGTTTTACAGACTTTTTAATCATTTTAAGCCACATCCTTTTGCAACATGTTTTTAGGGTTCCGTACCCAAAGGGTAAAAACGGAACCCTATTACTAAGATTTCGCTGTCCGTCTGTCTATCTGTCTGTCTGTCTATCATAGGGCTGTATCTCATGAACCGTGATAGCTAGACAGTTGAAATTTTCACAGATTATGTATTTCTGTTATCGCTATAACAACAAATACTAAAAAGAGAATAAAATAAATATTTAAGGGGGACTCCCATACAACAAACGTGATTTTTTTGCCGTTTTTATAGATAATGGTACGGAACCCTTCGTGCGCGAGTTTAATCACGTTTGTTGTATGGGAGCACCCCGCTCCCATACAACAAACGTGATTTTTTTGCCGTTTTTATAGATAACGTGGTACGTGCGCGAGTCCGACTCGCACTTGGCCGGTCTTTTATTATTTTTTCATGTTGTGCTAACTCCGCATGGAGTGGGATAAGGACAAAAAGAAAAATTCGTCTGTATAGGTACGAATGAAAATGTAATAGAGTAAATCTTACTAATTTTACAAATCCTAAAGTTTGTGACGACGTTTGAATATTGTGGTTCAATCACGACCAAACTGATTTGAAAAAAACTTGGAGAAGGTATACATTTTGTCCCGAAACATCATATACCTAACTACCTTTTGTCCAGGTACCACGCAATTATTAACATGGCAATAAAAGCAATTACGCTAGGCAACTTAACTTGTTTCAATTTGAAAAATCCAAAATTTTTTTTATGATAAAACAAAAAAAGTATTTTCAAAAAGTATGTTTCCGCCCGGGATCGAACCGGGGGCCTTCTGCGTGTTAGGCAGATGTGATAACCGCTACACCACGGAAACTATGATGCTTTGCCAACATTATACTGGCAGTTGCAAACACGAGTGAAAGTACTTATTCGAGATACGATTATGAGTGTGGTACTAGTTTTTTAACCGACGAAAAAATATAGGTTCTCTTTTGACATACCATGACCACCATACCGTAATATTTTATGGTCGATTTCGATGTTTTTTTTCTATTGTGTAGTGTAAAGAATAGTTCCCATTCAAATTATATTAATGTAAGTCTAATAGTTTCAAGCTAACTACTGCAAAATGTAGACATGTGCCAAAATGTAGGTAATGTTTGGACTTGCCTCTGACTATCTCTTTTGTACTGTTTAAGTATCTGAGCTTATAGTAATCTGAGAGGACGTCTACCGTACTTGGGGATTACAGTCACGATGCGTTTTCATTTCTTTTCAATATACGTAAGTTACAAATTCAATAAACTTCTTCAGGCGCTAATCCAAATAGTTCCAAATCTCAAAACATCCATTTAACACAAAATGGGAATAATAACCGGCTAACCCCGGTTCAGGTGAACTACAGCGGGATAATATATCAAAGTTTGCAACTTAACCGACTTCGAGGTGCGAGGGTATGAGTTATGTCGACCGCACACCTCTTGCGGATAGAGCCAAGACATAAGCGACAGCGAATTCGCAGCTATAGAAATGATACTTAATTGAATATAATATCAGAGGATAGTGGTATTCTATTTCGTTTTGATTTTGGGATTAATTCTTAGTTGTTATACAACACCATTTATGAGCAAAACTAGATTCTGCCTGCGACTTCGTCCGCTTAAATTTTGGGATACCGATTTTCGACAACTTTATCGTAAAACATTGAAATTTCTGAAAATTAATAAAAAACAAAACACAGCCGATACATTGGGGGTGCCTGCTTTCGTACTGAGATCTGTGACAATGGCATACTTTTCTTGGGGTTACTCCTATTATTGTAATTTTATTCAATAAAGCTCTTGTCACAGACATTTTCCATATGATTCACTTCATCATACCCTTATGCACTCGTAAGTTTACTTAAGATAAATTACTAGTTCTCTGACTCTACTATTTATTAGCAACACCTTTGTCTTTGCTTTTAACATCTAACTATAGATTTTTACACGGGTCTTTTTCATGTCATTACCTCTAATTAATATTCCCGACGTTTCGGCTATTTTACAATAGCTATTTTTACAACTAGCTCCAAAGCGAGTCTAGTGGGTCTCTTACTCTTCTCGCTACCGCCGCGTCTTTAGGCCAACTCGCAGTACAAAACGCATTTATCGCGGGCCGAGGTGTCACTGTAATTGAGTTACCGCCAAGGAGCGGCAACGGCTCGCGTGAGACTACTCGCAACTCGCAACTTACTGTTTCTTGTTTTGTTATGATTACTAGGTTTTGGGAATACGACATGCTAATATTGGCTGAAGAAAATCTATAGGATAACTTACCATTAATGGAAAATCAATAAAAAAAGCCTCACGACTATCCTATGCATGGTAGACATTACTTCATCAGATCTGATCCTTGAAGATGTCTAAAGGGTAACCAAAGGCACGTCCAACATAACATTTGACTCATGATCACTTTTTGCAATAGCTTAATATAATAAATATCATTCTATACGTGACAGATTGCAAGCCTATCACTAATCTATCATAAGAATGAAGTCCAATAAAAAAAACAATTCTTGTAGAACCGGGATTCGAACCAACGATACCTTATCGTTACACCAATGCGATGTATCAGTTATTGAATGGGGCTTTAGTCTTGAACTGTGTTTCCAAAGTGTTGCTCATACGAAACGAATCATCTAAACTAAAAATTAAAATTAAACATTTAGTTTTAGCCTCACCTGGTGTTTTTGCCCTGGCTTCAACTCCAGGGGTCTCCCCCTGGGTATTGGGGGGTTGCCTATCGCCAGTGCACCTCCTACTTATTCTACCTAATTAAACATCTATGTACACCGTCTTATTCCCTTATGTGTTACTGATAATTTTATATCAGAAAGTTATCCATCGAAGCAAGACCTTGAGGAGGACATACTCTACTTAGAGAAGGTATAGAGTAATAATTCTAATTTAACTATCTATATCTATTAATCTAAGCTTTATTTTCTACTAGGATCCTGTAAAACACCTTGCGTAAACACGAATAAATCCTCCGAAAAGTCCTAAGGCATGTTTTGCAACCCCCCGCCTAGATGATACTCGCTGGACACGATAGTTATCAATACGGATTATCCACGGGCACACGTGATCACGGTAACTGGTTCGAAACAGTAGTTGAACTTGAGTGGATACTATGCTAGACGGTATTTCTTACGCAAGAAATATGCAATGTGGAGTAAGGCGTATGATGGGAATGGAAACAGTTTTATATCCACCATGAAATACAGACAATAAGATACTGTAATATGTACAGTGCTCAGTGTGTTTTCTGCGGGATATACCTAATGAATCATAGTATAGCTTATGATTTCAACGTACTTCATTTTTCGTCAAGTCACTACATAGTATAAAGCAAAGTCGCTTTCCGCTTCCCGCGTATGTATGTTTGCTTATATCTTTAAAACTACACAACGGATTTTGATGCGGTTTTTTTTAATAGATAGAGTGATTCAGGAGGAAGGTTTATATGTAAAATAACATGCTACCCGTGCGAAGCCGGGCGGGTCGCTAGTTAAAAATAATTTTAAAGCCGGTTGACTAAAAGTGTATCAGGGTCATAGTATAACCAGTTAAAAGAAGACAACAAAACATTTTTAATGGTACTTAACTACAAATCGCGTACAAATATATCTCAACATCTGTGTACGACTATATTCATAAATTGAATTCCATAAAATATGTAAAAACACGAAAATTTCTTAAAGATGTGTAAAAAATTGCCAGTTGAAAATAACAAATGAAATATGAAATGAAGTTAACCTACTGTAATCTATACTGTGCTACTGTCACGTGACTACTTATTCTGTGTCTCCACACGCTGCTCACCTCAACAGGGGGCGGAAAAAGGACGGACGTGACGTAGCATACTGATACAACTTGTTTTGTTCATGACTAGCCGTATTGACAGGGTATATTATGGAGAAACAAAATATGGCAGTAAATAGAGTATTTTATTCACAGTTTCTTATTGGCTTAGTTCCGTGGTGGCAGTGAGAATGCATTGTATTGTATATTACTTCGCACAATACTGTATGAAAAGCTACACCTAAAAACTTTTTTCATCAAAATTAAGTTCTTTCAACCTTCATAAATATTATATATCCATAAACTCTGTTTATTATTGTCTTTTTTATTTACTCCTAAAATAATAAGCAATACCCAATACCTCTATCTTTTTTGTTTTCAAGTTAAAGCAAAGACTGTAGTGACTGGCTGAAGTGATCAATGATCTGCATCAATTTATTCAATTTCTTTTTATCGATTTATTTCAAAAATATAGGTACGTAATTGTTCTAGACTATAGTTTTAATTGAATGATTGAACTCAGTTACCAATTTGTACATCTTGGCGCAAAATATTTCGCCGATTTTACTTAAATATGAAGAAGACAACATTTTAAGATGCACTAAATTTTCTGTAACTCTACATAACATTTCAGTAGGTACAGTGAAGTAGTTAACTAGTTACAATACAGCACTGTACATTACATTGCAGTTGACTCCACCTCTTTACAAAGTAGGTATGCAATAAAAACTTCCCAACTCCATCAATAGCCCGGTTAATATCTGGACCCCTACCACAAGGTCCTAAAGTAATATGAAAACAATATTACTCACGGTGCGAAATTGACAACGCTATACGAATTCAGAAACTATTACCAAGTCCTACCATGAATATAATTTACATTTTACATAACAGAAAAAAATCGGATCACCAGGTAAAACATATGGGCGGTTATCTATACATATAATAAATCTGTAGAAGAGTTCAATTCTGTACATTAAATAAAAACTAAAAAAAATACACCTAGGGGCCTTTATACAAGCAACACAAGCCAAAAAAAACATTTTGGAATTTTTGTCCGTCTGTCTGTCTGTCTGTTGTCCGGCTTTCACGCAAAAACTACTAAACGGATTTATATGAAACTTTTTTTGTTATGTAGCTATTAGTTCTCGGCAACATATAGGCTATAATTTATTTTGAAGATTAGAATACCAGATGTGAAACTATCTATACCCCAGCGAAGCGGGCACGGGTCAGCTAGTTAGTACATAAAACAAAGCAACAAAAAAAATATGTCGAATTGAGAACCTCCTCTTTTTTGTCGGTAAAACCTACCTACTCGCAGATCTCAAGGCGCTTAGATCCTTGAAGATATCTAAAGGGGGTAGTCAGAGACACGTTCAAACATTATGTTTGGCAAAATACCCACATTTAGTGTAATGCTTTGTTTTCATGCATATATAATATTTCTTAGTTCTGTTTGTGGTGTGAAAGTATTTTTATATATTACAAGCTAAGCCGGCGAACTTCGTATCGCTTTAGAATTAACTCCCGTTCCCGTTCCCGTTACCGTTAAAAAGTATCCTATGTTCGTCTCCTGGTTCTAAGCTACCACCCCACCAATTCTCAGCCAAATCGGTTCAGCCATTCTTGAGTTATAAGTGTTGTAACAAACCCGACTTTCTTTTATATATATAGTAGATTTATTATTATATCTAGTTAGCGATTAATACTGTTTTAATATTACTCTAGAGCTAGTGGTAAGGGGGTTGACTGGCAGTTAACAGCCACTATGGATATAACCATAGCCATTTACGACACTTGGAGTTGGTGAAGGTGGGCCGTGGGCCATTATTGATTGATTTGTTTTATGACCAGCGGTGATCGACGGAGTTTCCACTATTGATGGCTTTTGCTATTGCGAAGAGTGTGGCGTGCTCATCTTATATTATTGTTTTATGGCCGGTATATCATACTGACCGGTATCGGTAGGATAATGTAGTCGTCTGTAGCAATCTATGAGCGTATTAGTGTGAAAAACATCAAGTTTAATATGAATAATTTTTACTTGTGCTAATTTAACTATTGCATTAAAAGTTAAGTTTAATAATACAAAGAATACTGGTACAAAGGTGAAATAATAATGTTTGGACGTGTACCTGAAGTGTAAAGGGGGTAGCCCTTTAGAAACCTTCAAAGATCTGAAAGGATGTTTACCATATATATCATGACTGTAATTCATCCAGATAATCTTTTATTTCATTTTCACCTTTTACTTGTCCTAGATTACAAGTTTTATGTTTTAATAATTTTTGCACCATCCGTCGTATTTTAAGTACCTATTTGAGTCGGGCTATTTGTAGTAATGTCTGAGTGAAAATACTTTTACTGACTTATTTTATCTACTTTCATGAATAGGTAAAAATAAAAACCTACTAACAAGTATGATGCTTATCATACATAACCTTTCTTTGAATAATCTCACCGTATCCATTATAACAAAAAAAAGTATGCATGAGAAAGTAGGCAAAAAGAATGTTTCCGCCCGGGATCGAACCGGGGGCCTTCTGCGTGTTAGGCAGATGTGATAACCGCTACACCACGGAAACCATGAAGGTGCGCTGAAATCTAGCCGTACGAAGAAATACTGAACGAAAGTTCTTATCAATCTTCGAAATAATCAACATAACTGACAACTGGTCTTAATTTAGAAATGCCCATTGATGGCCATAATTCTTAGTAGCGGCCAAGAAAAAAAATTGTTACTATGAATAATAGTCTAAATTTTAACATCACATAGTCTTAGTTTTTAATATACCTACTCATAACATAATTTAGGTATATTTAAGAAGTTTTATAATCTTAAAATTCATCGAAAAGAATCCTATTAAATCTCCCATGGCCGTTATGAAAACCAATTCCATTACCCTGAATTAATCACTTAATTTGACGACATCTGATTAAGTTCCGTCATTAACGTAATCATATCTGAGGGGAGGTCTTATTGCTGAAATAAAAAGTTTTATTGCTTCTCTACAGATTGACACTTGGGGCATGTGCTCGAAGATGTATTTAATGCAGATCATTAAGTTAAGATATTTTTGCAATCATAGTTTTTGCAGTGCTGACCCTAATTTTGAACTTATATAATTACCTGCCAATAATAATTTAAACTTCGTTTTTACAATCTTCATGAACCTAACTTATATTGCATGTTTATCTCATTAAGATGCACTATGTTTCTTAAGTATGCCCTCCATCCATGTCCTCCATGTCCATGTTACCGATAGCCTACTCCAGTTTCTTCCATTTTTCTCTTTCACTTGCTTTTATTGACGCTGACTTTTAAAAGGTCGTCTCTTACTCCTCATTTACGATTATATATTTAAATGTACACCTGTCCACTTATATTTTAAAGGTGCCATCGGTATAAGTAATAATGTTGGTTCTGATTTAACAAGAAGTGTTTTTTATCAACTACAGAAATGGCAGAAAACATCCAAATCTGTACTTTTTTGTTTTGATGTCAATGTACAATTTTTTTTAAACTATTTTTGGTGATGAAAAATTTTCCCAAGTGTTTTCTAGCTGGCGGTAGGTAGGTACTCTTTGTTCTAGATTAGGATAAGTCGTAATAATGCTCAGATAAATGTAACTGTTTTATTACTACTTATTATGGCTACCGATTACAATACCATTTATTGCGCAAAGATAATAATTCAAACACGACACGTGTTTAAAACAATGTAAAACAACGTGACGAAACCAGTTATTATTCTTACACCTAAGTGAAGAATTAAGATGGGCTCCAACCAGTCGCGAATGGAATACAAACTACTGCAAAATGTGAGGATATGCCAAATGTAATAGTTGGACATACCTACCTATGACTACCTCCTTCAGATATCCTCTCAGATAGAGGATATCTACCGTACTTGGAAATTAAAGTGGTAATCCTCTTTAGTGTTTTTGTCATGTTGATTGATTTTAGGATTTCGCAGTCTACGAGAAACCCTTATAGCTTCGCCATGTCCATCCGTCCGTCCACGTCAGTCTGTCCGCAACTTAGCTCAGAGACTCTTAGAGCTAGAAAGTTTTAATTATTTTTTATATTTTTATTTAGTCACATAAGTTTCCTTAGCAACAAGGTAGGTACCTCTTAAGTAAATAGAAACATTGTTACTGAATCACCTAGTAACATAATGTCCATTGTTAACCCGAGAGCTACACATCGTAGAGGATCCATAAACCAATCAACCGCAACTCTCACACGTCTGATCAATCCGAGCCTCTTCCTGCCCACTACACTGTCGCTAATGACTAATTACGCTTGTACAATCCCCGCTGTACACCGTGGCACTTGTACCGCCGACTAGTCCAACCTTGCATGTGAATTTGGATCTTATTGACTGCTATGCTCGGTTGGGATTGTCTGAGGTAGAAGAAGGATAAGACGTTTTGCGTCGGGATCGGATTGAAGCATGCTCATTAGGTATTTAGTGCCATTGTCTGATACAAGTTACAGAGTTTGAGTCTTAGGTGCCTGGTTTTAAGGTTGGTTTTCGCGTGCGGTTGAAGGGGTGAGTTAGGTCCTAAATAGAGTCTGGGTAGGTACAGGCTTCCTGAGGAAAGATATCGCCACGTAATGAGTTGAGTGGCATTCAAAACATCATTATCTTCGTTCGCCGCAGGAGCTCGCCGGAGAGAGTTTCTGTTTCTAGTAAAATTTTATTATAATAAAATTGAAAATAAAGAAACCCTAGTAGATTCTAGTAGTACTACTCGTAAATGCTTAATTTTGCAAGAAGGTTAGTGATCAAAATAATTTGGATAGATTTTGATAAAACTTAGAATAAATAATAGTTGACCTGGACCTATCTTACTAGTTTTATTCGGGTACTTATAAGATGAACTGCAGGTAGATTCTAGTTTGGAATAATAGTTATTGACGTAAAAGGATTAATTCATACTACATTTCTGAAATTAAAATTAAAATTCAAAAAGTACCGGTGTCGGAATTTAGAACATTTATTATTTAGCGTCCGTAGATTAAACCATTCAGCTAAAACTTTGCATTCATAAAGTTTGCAAAACTAGCAGTAGGTGCTGTCACCATAAAATTATGGTAAAAACCCAACTGCTCTACCTGTGTGGTATAAAAGGCGAGTGTGAATAGGAACGTTGGAAAAGACCTCGGAGACCTCGGACCTTGGAGAAGACCTCGACGTATTTTCCTGGACCAAATTGGTGAAGTTTTTAAAAAAGGTCAGGTCAAGAGTACTCTAAACCGACGAGCATACATGAGGAAGGTGATTAAAGTGAATAAAGCAAAAGAAGTATGTCAGGATCATAGTCTCTGCCTCTGGGAAACAGGCGTGATTTTATGTATGTACCTATGTTGGTAGGTTGGTCTTCCACTTCACACTTCATGACATTATCGGGCTAAAACGACCTATTTATTAATAGCTTTGTATTAATTCGTGTAATCCTGCATCAGCTCGTGTAGATCGGCTCAGTGACAGTAGATTAGTGCGTTTACTGCACACAACACGGTCGCTAATTAGTTAATTACTGCACTGTTAGTAAGCTCTGTCTAAACATACGAATCTGTGTTTACCTAGTTGCTCATGGTTGTGGCTCTCCCTCACTTGGGTGTCTCGCCTGATAATGTTCAGGCATTGTGGTCCTCAATGAGCTTCGTGACCGTGAACCAGTGTGATGAAAGGTTTATTGTCTGTGTTGTGTTTGAGAACCTGTGCTTGAGAATCTGTAGCATGTAGTGTGTTTTATTATTTGGATGTTTCTCGTAATGTGGAAATAGGTGGTCCAAACACCCTCTGATAGCGGCATCCAAGATGATTCGGAACATCTTTTCGGGTTGACTCTTGTAGTCGGAAAAAAATAGCGCTCGTAATAAAAAAAAACCCGAACTCGACTTGCTATAAAGTTATTACTTGTCATATTTTTGATGTGAAACATCTATAGAGGCGGGTTAGACCGTGGTTCCGCGAATTTGTACTTTAACTTTGGACGTAAAAGGAATAAGAGCAATCGTGTTTTAGGAATCCTAAATTTTAGAGTGAACACAACAGAATCGCCACCGTTACCTGTACAAAATAATTAAGATGTTTCACATCTGCCAGGCGTCCCGCGACGGCTTTCATTTTTTTACCCTACGTATCACTTATATTTTTACCCTTATAGTACACAAATTGTGTTTTTCCAGGACATCAATTTTGCTACGTTTTAATCATAAACTTTCACATTTATAATAATAACATCGATGCAATACTAATTCCCAAGCTAAGCTAGTGTTGTGCAAATCTAATCACCGACATCGATACTAGTGTACATCGAGATGTACCTATCGAAGTCTGAGAGTAATGTCGTTATCTCGGACCCGGCAGCTTACTATCGAGTTAGATGGAAAGCTGATTTTGTAAGCAACCCTGTTAAAGTGTTATAGAGAAACATGATGCAGCTAAGATACTTTGATTACCTATTAGTTTAGTACCTATATCTTTACATATCTATAACATTATTTTGGCCCTTTGTTGCTTTAGCACAAATTAGGGTTCTGCACCTTAAAACATTGTCAGGAAATCAGTTAGTATTGTTGTAAGCGGTGACGGACTCGCAAACTGTCACGTGTGGAATGCTAACTACTGCAAAATGCAGGCATGTGCCAAATGTAATATTTGGACGTGCCTCTGACTAACCTCTTTATCACATCTTCAAGGATCTGAGTGCTTATAGATCTGAGATGATTAATACCATACTTGAACTTGACATACGAATCCTCTCCGACAGCATGGCAACACTAAGAGCCCTAGAGAGCCATCACTGTAACTCAAGGCTCATATACGAATGTCACCTCGCCCTAGACAGTGTAGCCTTAAGTAACCGAGTTACGCTACAATGGATAAAGGGACACAGCGGATCACTGGGTAATGACGCCGCAGACGAACTGGCCAGGAGGGGCTCGGAAACGCTAACAGTGGGTCCGACCCCTTTCTTGCCCATACCCTTCTCTCAGCTACGATCCTGGATGCGGAGACATACCCGGAGCAAGCACAATGAACGATGGACACAGGCGACTGACTGCAGACAGTCAAGAGCGGCGATACTAACCAACTCACCGCGGCTGACAACTCGACTGTTGAACCTACAAAGAACAGACCTAAGAACCATCGTGGGGACACTCACAGGTCACTGCCCCCTTAACAAACACTTACACATTATCGGAGCCACAGACAGCCCACTCTGCAGGGGTTGTCTTACCGAAGAAGAATCAGCTGCCCACGTAGTCCTGGAATGCGCGGGCGTAAAAGCACAACGTACTCAGATCCTCGGTAACCCGAGGACTCTTCTCGAGGCCTGCGAAGACCCCAGGAAACTTCTGTGCTTCTGGGAAGAGCTGGGCTGGCTACAGATGTAGCCAATCCAAACCCCCACGCATAACGGACCAAACAGGAGTCCGAATGCGGGAAAGGGAGTCCCCATACATACATACCATACTTGAAGATTTTAGTCGTGATCCTATTTGTTATTTTTAGGTTAGGAACTATTTTTGCTAAAGTTTTACATACCTCTTTTAGTTCTGATAATACAATAATGCAATAAGTACTCAACATTTATATTTTTTTTGATATTTAATTAGCATTATTTTGTCCTATCCTACTCAGATTGTAAAAATCTTACAATAAACACAAAACAAATGTAATATTTGAACCGCAGCATCACAAATTGACAAACAAGTCGACGATTGGCTCCTCAAAGTTGAGAGCAATTCAATGTCCTTAAAGGTTGCAAGATTAAAAGATTACAAAGTAGAATTGACTGGAGCAGAGGGCTCGTAAGGAAAGTGGCGAATTAAGTAATTGTATGCAAGTGTTTGGAGGGGAGTGGTGTGATTACCTTGAGAACTCTCTGCGGGTCCTTTGTGCTTGTTATTTTTTGAAAATAATGGGTTTTTTTTTACAACTCACTCTAACAAGCAGGTTCTCAGTTTCTTTTTTTGTATATTTCAGTCGTCTGTTATACGTCACACTTATTTATATACTAAGATCCAGTATATTTTTATTTTATTGAAAACAAACATTGTACTTACATAGAGAACAAAAATAAACAAAAAAATAAATTATCACCAACTGTCACATACCTACATGGACCCGAACTACCCCAGAAAATAGAAGTAGATAACATGGTAATCACCTGATATATATTATACCTAAAGGTGTGATCAAACATAGCGCGGCATTGGAGCGGGAGCGGGATTGGACGACGGCTAGTCAGTAGTCACACGGTAAACTTGTGTCCTGCAAATGCCGCGTGAAGCTGCCGAGCACCTTGTATTTGGGCAGACCTTAACAGGAACAAAGAAAGAAAGAAAGGTCTAAAACAGTTAAAAGAATTTACACAATGGATTCCAAACATGAAAACTAAAAATAAGAATTGTGAGAAATTGACAACTAAAAGATTATCAATAGCCAAAGCAGCAACAGAATTCTATAAAAGGTTATACACACAGGAAGACAAAACAATAATAGTAGAGACAGAGCAGGATGCTTACGAGGAAGAAACGCCTTGCATTTTAGAGACCGAAATCATAAGATCTGTTAAAACACAAAAAAGCGACAAAGCACCCGGAGATGACAGAATCTCGAATGAACTACTCAAAGAATCCCTAACCGTGACGTCCAAACATTTAACGCATTTATTCAATGAAATTATGATTACTGAGCAAATACCAACCCAATGGACAAAGTCCACTATCATTCTGTTGCATAAAAAAGGAGATAAAAACGAAATAAACAATTATAGACCTATATGTTTAATGTCCAATCTATACAAAGTGTTCTCCAAAATTTTACTTGGCCGAATAACGAAACAGCTGGAAGAAAACCAACCCAGAGAGCAAGCAGGATTTCGCCCAGATTATTCTACTATAGACCATATCCATGTTGTAAAACAAATTATAGAAAAACTTAATGAATATGGACAACATTACTACATAGCATTCGTTGATTACAAAAAGGCTTTCGATTCCCTGAGTCATAACTTTATCTGGAAAACACTAGTAAACCAAGGCGTACACAGCAAATATGTAAGAATAATAAAAGAAATTTACAAAAATACTACAGCAACAGTACAACTAGAACAACAAGGAGAAGAATTTAGCATTCAGCGAGGCGTTAGGCAAGGCGATCCACTTTCCCCAAAACTATTTATAGCTGTGTTAGAAAACATATTTAGAAATATAGACTGGGAAGATTTTGGAATAAACGTAAACGGAGTAAATCTAAATCACTTGAGATTCGCCGATGACATTGTTATATTCGCTAAGAAACCAGATATACTGCAAACTATGTTACAACAACTAGACCAAGAAAGTAGGAAAGCAGGTCTGTCTATGAATCCAACGAAGACTAAAGTAATGACCAATGCATCAAAGGAAAACATAAAAATAGGACTAGAGATTATTGAATACGTAGACGAATATATATATTTGGGACATTTAATATCCAATAAAGATCAACACTCAAAAGAAATCGATAGACGAATAAGCAATACTTGGAAACGATACTGGTCACTTAAAGAACTATTTAAGAACGAAACAATGCCAACGTCAGTGAAAACCAAATTGTACAACACGTGCATTATGCCATGCCTTACTTATGGTTGTCAAACTTGGCCGTCCACGAGCAAAAACAACCAAAAATTAACAGTTTGCCAACGTAGCATGGAGCGAAGCATGCTAAACATAAGATTACAGGACAGATGGACCACTTCCAAAATAAGGAAAAGAACGAAGGTGAGCGACGTTATGCAAACAATAAATAAACTCAAATGGAACTGGACTGGCCACATTATGAGAACGAATAGAGAGAAATGGACTAAAGACATAATAGAATGGTATCCTAGAAACGGGAAAAGACATAAAGGACGGCAAATCAAAAGATGGGAGGACGATTTACCAAAAGGATGGAGAAAGTTAGCTCGGAATAGAGAAGAGTGGAAGACAATGGGGGAGGCCTATGTCAAGAGACAACCTGACCAACAAACTGGCTGCTGATAAACTAACCTATCTAAAAATTAGGTTAGAATTGCTTAGCAGTTATTATTATTATTATTATTTTTATTTTGTTATGTAGATTGTAAGTTAAAATTGGTTAGAGAATAAAGGCTTTTATTATTATTATTATTATTATTTTAACAGGAACAAATATTTAAGGATCAAAACGAACCCGCACCTCTTTCGTCTGAGTCGGGCGCTCCACGGGCTTAGCACATCACAGAATTCGTTGGATTATTCAGTAGGTATGTTTTAGGTACCTTCTCAAGATCTTTGAAGATGTAGAGGGGTAATCAAGGACTAATTAATATTTGGTCTTAAAAACCTGAGTTTTGATAAATAAAAAATATATTGACGTGCTTCTAACTATTTTACCTTGTTAAAAAAGTGCCCTCTTTGGACATTTACAAGATCTAAGAGAGTGTCTATCGTACTTGGGGATTACAGTCGTGACTCTTTTTCATTTCTATTCAAGCAGAATAACATATTTTTCCTCACATCTCTTGTTATCGCAACTTATTAGAACTATCCTACTTCAGAATAAAATATTCCTATGTGCACGCAGCCTAATTTGGCAGAAGTATTTCATCAGCTCAAGCTCTCTGCATGATTAGACATGGTTATGTCTTGGTGTTCAGCCTTTATGTTCTGACGCGATGGTAGTGCGTACGTGAGGAGCTTACTACCAACCTCTTTATCAGCAAGGGCGAAGGAATTATTCCTAGTTGAAGGAGTGTGGGAGAAAGTAATGTCTGTAATCTATGGTAAGTAAGTTTTGTAAACATTGAAAGTTACCGAATTATAAACAAAGGGCATTTTTATAAAAACAAGTCAATGGTTTTATACAGACTCTTTTATTTCTTAAACAAAAAAATACACAAAGTACAGTATAACAGATGACGCTAAAGAGATTTCATATATTTTGAAATAGTTCTAATATTTTTTGCAGCTCGTTGTGATTAGAATATCAAATAATAATGAAGAAAAAATATTGTTTGTACCGTGTAGCTTAGAAAATTAAATATTATAAAATGTATTGTTTGGACGTGACTCTGACTACCTATTTGACATCTTCGAGGATTTGAGTGATTAGGGACTGAAAGGATGCCTCTGCCATATTTGTCGAATAAAGTTTAGTAAAATTGAATATATGAAATAGGATCACGACTGTAATTTCCCAGTACGATAGACATCCTTGATGTCTAAAGGGGTTAGACAGAGGCACGTCCAAACATTAAATTCTAATAAGATTTATTTCAAAATATTTTTATATTTTTATTCCAGTTATTAAAACAAATTTATAAATCATGATAATCACACACTAAATTTGCAAACGAAGTAGATACGAATTAGTACTAAACTGAAATTGTCTGTGCCTTCAAATCTTCAAATGGTTTTTCTCCTCTAATAAAACTAACAAATTGTTGTCTATCAACAATTTCTCAAAGATTAGTATGCATAATCCATACAGTTATACCCATAATATCTCTATGCAAATGTTGACAAACAGCCGCGTGCGTTTACAAACGCACAATATACTTTTATGGGCTAAGGAAAAATCGAAAATTCATAAGCGGATCACTACGAAAACAGAAATTTGAACTCTATGTTATATATTTTAGGGTCTATTATATAGTTTATAACAAAATGGTCGAATATAACCCTATTGCGGAAAATGATGATTTGAAAATGAACCTTAAGCCGTTGAAATAAGAGCGTATGCATAAGATGTGTTAGGTGTTTCGGAGATATTGTTTCACGTGTTTTATGAGGTGGGTTGAGATTTCGCCTTTGAATGCTTCCAGGAGAGGTGAGGTTTGATTGTCTGTAAGTCATGACCCGCTGTTTTGTTTATGATTGTGTCTTTTGTATTTTTTATTTTGGAGACGGAACTACGGAATTTGTTTCAAGTTTTCTTTATCTTTTACATGAATTAAAAATCAAATGGAAGATGTAATAACAAAATATGTCAAGGGACTGTAATGTTGTTATAATAACTAATAGTAGGATATTAAATACTAGCTTTTATGAGTTGCTTCAATCGCGTGGTACCTGTATAAATAGTAGTATATGTATATGCTATTCTATTACATAGGCTATGTATGTTCTGAATAGTTTGGTCGTGATTGAGCCACAAACGAAACAAACATCCTTACAAACTTTCGGATTTATAAATTAGTAGAATTTTTAACCAAATTTCTATTGTCACTGCCTTTCAAAACTGATTGAAACCAATCAGAAGTGTGACAAAAAAATTACATTGTATTTTCAATCACGATTCTTATTCCGACGATTCATCTTTGATAAACAAATAGATTGGTTCATATACCTCGTAGTACTTTTTCCTGTATATTTTTCAAGAGTAGTTTTTGATTGTCTATTGCCCCTCTATCGATAAACCCGTTAGCAAAACAGCGTGTATGGGCATTCCCTTGTGTTTACACAAGCGTTCCATTAGCTGTGTCCAGCGACCGTCTGTCGCGCCCATCCTCAAAACATATTCTTTCAAAAAGTTATGAGGGTGCGGCTCTCAAAGTTTTACTTATATAATACTTTTTTAGGGACCAATATTTTGATAGAAACAAACAATTTGATTATCATGATAATTATGAAGAGAGAAAACCAGTTAAAAAATAATACAATCATGCACGACTGTAATCCCCAAGTACGGTAAACGTCTAATATCGAGACGCTTAGATCTTACCAGTAATCTTATAAGGGACGATGGGTTTGCAACCTGTCACGTATAAAATGCTAACTGAAAAATGTGAGCATGTGCCAAATTTATTGTTTGACTGTTTCTCTGACTACTCCTACTCCCTTTAGACACCTTCTATGATTTTAGTGCCTGGAGATCAGAATCTGAGAGATTGTCTACCGTACTTGGGGATTACAGTCGTGATCCTATTTCAAGTTTGTTATTTAGGTATGACATTCCTAATGACAATAATCTTAACAATAGATTATATAACTAGTTACCAGACGGCCTCTATCGACACAGTCATAAATAAAGATACGTAATCAAAAACGTGAACCAAAACTAGATTACCTTCACTCGCGGCATTCAACCTTGTGTTGTTTATTTTTGTGCAAGCTAATATGGTTTCCGTGGTGTAGCGGTTATCACATCTGCCTAACACGCAGAAGGCCCCCGGTTCGATCCCGGGCGGAAACATATTTTTAAAACTCGCTTTACATTTGATTTTTTTATTTCATACTAGTATACGGCTAGTTGATAATATCCCTACTTTTTTTTGTAAATACATACTTTGTTTTTACAAAATAAAAAGTAATATATATTTTTTAAATAATAAATACTTTGTGGGTATTTTGTTTTTATCCTTGACTTGTTCGAATACTTTGACAGTCACTGGCCAAGAGACTCCATCGCAAATTTCCCTGGCAAGGAATAACGCAAAATAAACAAAGTGTTATTGTAGCTTATTTTCATAAGTTAATAGTAGAGGCCTGCGATAACACTGGCTAGCGGACAGACAGGACTTTTTTATTATTATATATTTATGTAAATATAAGATGGACATGTCGACGTGTATGTCGCGTCTCGGGCGAGGTCAGGGGCCGTACCACAAGCAACACGAACACAATGCAATACTAACTCGTATAGCGTTGTCACTTTCGCACCGTGAGTAATATTGTTTTGATATTACTTTAGAATCGTGTGGTATGGCTCCTGCACAAAGCTAGTTTCACGTAATTTAGTAAATGAACGTATGGAATATATGGAATGTCCAGTTTTACATACGAGTGTAGATTGGCATCTGTCTTGACGATGTTCTTATTTAGGTAAGTATAAAGAATTATTGTTAGATATTTATCTTTTGATAGACATAAAGACGCAGATAAATGAAACTGAAATATGAGAATATAGTGAGAAAAAATAATATCGAATATAATATTTGATAACTAAGTTTAAAAAACTAAAAAGAAAACCGAGGAAAATATTTCGACCAATTGAAAAGTCACGAGACGATATTAGTTTTTTAAAGTTTTATAAAAGAACTATTGTCGCACATGAATAGAATATAATTTAAATGGGACCAACTTAGGACTATTATCTACACAAAAGAAAAAAAACATTGAAATCGGATCACCAGGTCATACATAAAAAAGCAGCCAAATAAAATTATATATATAATTAAAAGTATCGTGGTTGTTAATAATTTTAAATAGAAATACGGCAAATGACCATCTTGTTCACGCTCTTCATCAGGAGCACGATCAGCAGTCGAGCCCACGACCGCGATCAACAGTTATGTAGATCGACCGTATTTATATTTAATTCAATTCTAATTAAGAACCTCCCCTTTCGTCGGTTAAAAACCCTTATCCCAATAGTAGTATTTTATCATTCCAATTTCGTGAGAATTTTTATATGTATCCCATTTGGTAGGATTTCACTTTTGAAGGTGGCCATTTGGCTGATCCTCCTCAAACGGCTAAATCAAGATCCGCTTATTTATTCCTGTATTTATTTACTCGCACGCGACAATTTACATATAAGACCCAATTCAATTCCGAGGCTCACGGCATTCGCAAAGATTAAGGCTTCTAGCCTGGGAGTAGTTAGCTTTGGACTCGAACTTTGTTCGAAACGCGAAAAACAACTTTTTCTTCAATTGTTTCTCGGGTCTTGGTCTTTAATGTGGATGAGAAAGTAAGTCAACTAAACGTTATAGGAACACATAACTTATGTTTAGTTTTATTATACTAAATTGTATTTAATACGATTTCACTCACTATTAATTGTAATTTTGTACAGTAGTCTAATAATCAACGTAGTCTAATCAGTAGGTTCTTGTCTACAAAAAACGTGGCGAAGAAAGAATAATATTTTTTTTGACAAAATAAAGATCGCGTTGCCTTTTTAAAAATAGGAAATCAGAAGAGAATCACCTTTAATCCAGATTTAAAAAATAAGCTGCGATGGGCTTGCAACCTGTCACGTATGGAATGCTAACTACTGCAAAATGTGGGCATGTGCCAAATATTATGTTTGGACGTGCCTCTGACTACCCCCACAAGACATCTTCAAAGGATCCAAGCGTCTGGAGATCTAAGAGGATGTATACAGTACTTGGGGATTACAGTCGTGGTCATATTTTTTTTTTTATAAAAATAGGTAATTTTTTATAAGGTAGATATTTTGAAAATATCTGGAGGGGGTAAGGTTGTCAGAGGTACGTCCAAACATTATATCTGACACATGCCCACATTTGCAGTAGTTAGCATTCCAGATTTAAAGATAGTAATGATATACCTTTGCCATTCCAAAATAGGCACGGTTTAATGGCCAAAAATCTTCAAAGTCACAAGTCTCGTCCTGGACTTGCAATACCCTCCTTCCCCCTATTGCCCCCCAGAAGACCATTCCCACATAATCCGCATAAATCCACTTTATACTCATCCACCTTAAAGGCCCCAATAAAAGTATCTCGCTTTTTACGTGTGCACAGTTTGCCTTCGGATTTTCTCTATTATAAGGTAAAAAAACTTTATAAATTAAGTCCAATTTGGGGACTAGTT
Organism: Hydriomena furcata; assembly: GCA_912999785.1. Classification (NCBI taxonomy): domain Eukaryota; kingdom Metazoa; phylum Arthropoda; class Insecta; order Lepidoptera; family Geometridae; genus Hydriomena; species Hydriomena furcata. The sequence continues at coordinate 451,659 of OU538830.1, forward strand.
ATTAAATAGCTAGCAATTTTTCACAATAACTTAATAACCTACATTTCACACTCATCTAGTACTATGGAAACCAGAAACCAGATTTTTATAAATACCTACATACTTTGAATTTATTAGAATACCTTGTGCTTGGTGGTAATCGAACCCATAACCTACAGCGCAGAAGGCAGACAGCCTTACCTACAAAACATAAGTTTTTTTTTTAAATAGTTAAATCGTTAACATAGCGAATGCCTAAAAATTATTACCAAAAAATAAGATTAAAAAATTCAAAAAAAATCATAATTCCAAAACGACAAAAAGTCGCGGAAACATACATAGTTGCATGGAAATGAAAATCATTATTACTAATCCAACCTACTACTAATCCATTATTATTAGTATTTTTGTACTTATGGGAATTCACTAATATCTGTAGACAGGCCCCACGCTTGCAAGATGTCTTTGTCTAAGGAGTGTAGTCAAAGGCAAGTTCAAACAGTACGGGCTTTTATTGAGGAGAGTTACCTAGATGTAACGATAATGCTGGCATGACAGTCCAAGACAGTTCGTCGAGAAGATATCTATAAAATAACAATTATTCTAACAAGATCTTAGCAATCTCAATAATGAGTTTCGCATCTTCAAGTGCTATAAAGCTTTTACACACGGTCCGGTAATATTCCCGTTTTATAAGCAATCATTGTTTAATATTCAATTAGTTCTAATTGCGGCGAGATGAGACCGATATCCGTATTACCCTGATTCGCGACCACTAGATTAGACTGTCTGTTGACAATACAAAACTGACCATTTAGATTATCAAATGCAAATAATTTTTTATATTTTAGATTTTGATGTTTCCCATCAGCAAGTGAGCCGAATCGAGTGATGTCGAATCAGTGGTCCAGATTAACGGCCGTACATAATTCATTACGGTAATGGAGAGGTTACGGTCGACAGTAACTTTTTACAGTTTGGTGTGTCGCCTGCTTTATTGGAGACTTAGATTGACTATTTATGTGGCTGTCTGTTTTGTCACGAATGTCTTACAAATTAGAATAGAATATCAACCATTATTTTGACACGTATGTTCTAATGATACATTTTGATTCTGAACTTATAGTCAAAGTCAAAAGGTATTTATTGCAATAAAATCACAAGGATCACTTTGAAACGTCTTAGGAGGTAGGTGAAGCTACGCCTGTTCCTCGCGACCAAGCCTAGAAGAATCAACTCATAGTCCCTAACTAGAATCGTCATACACTTTGGATAACATCCGTCTGTAGTAAACAAAATCTACTTCTGGTGAAATTGTTATGGAGATAGGATTTATCTAATTTTGAATGGAGCCTCTATTCAAACAGCCGAACCGGTGTGATATTGATGATTATATGTATATAGTAAAGTTACTTAATATTAAGAAAAGGGCACTTGTGTGGGACTTTTTTTTAAATAATATTTAGCAAATTAATATATAATTATATAAACATTCAGATGTCATATCGTAGCAGCAGAGTTAATTTCGATGAAATTTTGTAAATTTATAGATTATGATCTGAATTGAAATAATGATACTTTTCATTCTTTTTATCTGGGTAATTGGATATGTAGTTATGCTGATGCTTACACAATACCACTTAGCATAAAATAAAACTATATTAAGACCATTATTTTATTTCAAAACAATTTACCGACTTGTAAATAAATGACAACTCATACACACATATTCGTAAATGTAAACACACACACACACCTATGAGAAATATAAGTATGCAAGAAAATTGAAATTTTCAATTTATGGTGACAATCTACAATTCACAATCAACAAAGTAAAAGCAATACAGGAAGAAATATCAAATAATAACTGTCAATAAAAGTACGTATCACCCCGTAAAGTGTTTCTCGTAAATATCGGGAATCGCTCGTCGTTGCCGTCCAGGTCTCTTCAAATCGGCTGGTGATGTGAAATGGACTTTATTGACTAGTATTTAGGTTTGTAAATAGCGTGGCATTTACAATTGTACTCTACCTCGTCTAAAAAAAATGGCCAAGTGCGATTCAGACTCGCGCACAAAGGTTTCCGTATCATTTATAAATAGCGGCAAAAAAATATCACGTTTGTTTTATAGGAGCCCCACTTAAATATTTATTTTATTTTGTATTTTTTTTTGTTGCGGCATCTAAATTACAAAAAGCGGCATCTAAAATACAAAAAAATCTGTGAAAATTTTAACTGTCTAGCTATCACGGTTCATGAGATACATACAGCCTTGTGACAGACAGACAGACAGACAAACAGCGAAGTCATAGTAATAAGGTTCCGTTTTTACCCTTCGGGCACGGAACCCTAAAAATGCTTACTTCAGGTCGCAAGTTCAAAGTTCTAAGCTTTCGTTAGTACAGCACAACAACCACGTGTGAAAGACCAATTATTGGTGAAAGATTTGAATGATGCTAGAAAATGCTTGTTACAGACAGACATACAGACGAGAGAAGTTATGAGAACTCTACTTTTTCATGTGAGAAACGGAACTCTACAGTATTTTTTACCTTTTTGTCAATTTCTGTTGTACATTCTGTGGCGGTAATATACAGTGCGCGCCTGCCCTAATAGCGCATTTAGATGCCTATTAGCTATTTGTGTTCTGCTTTATTGCAATCTGTTTCCGAACGTGAAGAACGTGAAAATTTTATCGTTTTTAAATGAGTCTCGAAGTGGCAAAGTTCAACTGAGTAATTTCAGTTACTTTTAAAAGTTTTGTTACTTAATATTTTGACTAGGTATCTACTTAGATAGAAAATGGAAAATATAAAAAATCAAATGGCCACTGCCTAGCGTCTTTAAACTTAACATAATGTGTCTGTATTTTAACTGGCAACTATATTATTTAGGTGAAGTACATAAGTCAAAGTCAAAGTCAAAAAAATCAGTAAAATCACGAGGAAAACTTTAAATTAGAAGCTAGGTGAAGCTGCAAAGAATCACTAGTTCATTCATAACCAATCACAAGACCACCACATCTCAACGTACCTTATATTGTAATCACTGATCTAACGAAAGATGGCAATGATGAAAACACTCGAATAGAATTGTAATAAGACTTAGGTTAAGTAAATCTAAACTTTAAACTTTAATCCACTTTGAGTCGTACTCAGAAACATCAGCGGCAGGTTTGAGCGAGTTGAATCGCAACAGTTGACTTTAGTTTCCAGTCGACAACTCGTCTGCTGGTGACACCATGTCCAGTTACCATAGACATGCACGCTCTATTAGAAGTGACTTTATATGAAAAAACAAACGGATCACATGCGCACAAGTCCTTAAAGCTAAAGCTATCTAAAAAGGGTAGTCAAAAACAATTCTAACTATATTATGTATTTCCTAAGTACAGTAGACATCCTTTCAGATCTAAAGGCGCTTAGATTCTTGAAGATGTATAAAGGGGTCAATCAGAGGCACGTCTAAACATTACATTTGGCACATGCCCAAATTTTTAAGTTGTTAGCTTTCCACGCCTGACAAGTTGAAAACCCATCGCCGCTTATAAGAATACCAACTCTGTTAACTTATGTAAACTGACGGAAATTACTTAGATTGAAATTTAGCATGCCTTTTCTGAACATTGATAAGTCCTTATCAAAATGATTAGGCATAGGTTGAGTCACTGGTCTGTGAAGCAAGATCTGTTGCTGACGTCACGTAGCTGCGATTCTGTATCTATTCGGCAGATCAATTACCTTACGACAATTTAGGGTTTCACAAGAATACAGGGTGAAGGTTGATGTGAAGACCAATTTGAGCAGTTCTAGTTCTTTTAATTTAAGAGCTGTGTTGTTGTATGCAGCTCTCTGCATCTTTTTCTTCATCGCCGCCTCCTTAACTTCCTTATACGACACGACAGCTACTTTCTCTTTTATTTGGCTCATACTAATTCTAATTCCAATTCTTCCACGAATACTAACTCGTGTACTTCCTCTTCCTCTCTTCCTTTCAATCTTCCCTTCCATGATGTTCTATAAAAAACTGCCGTATAAGGTGGCCGACCATCTTCCCTCTTCTGTTCTCAATCGTTTTTATTAGGACCCTTTTAACTGTGCTCTATTTTATCTTAGTCAAGGTAGAGTCGAGGTAGTTTCTGAGTTACAACTAAGAATATGGGGATATGTTTATATTATTGTACTCTTCACCTAATTTTGTTCCTCCCGAGAATCATTTCATAATATCTATGATTTACGACTCCCCGTGATCATCGATTAGGTACAGTCAAACTCAATGTCATAGTAACACAAAGCGCCGTTGACGTAAATCCGAGGGTGACGCGATTTTTGCGCTCTGTCGATTCCATTTCGTTATTATTGTTGCTAAATGGATAGAGCGTGTGTCATCACATACATACTCGTACATTGTTGTTCAAATATGGCTTCTCAAATTGAATATACTTGTAACTAAATAATCTCTGGAATGTTAACTACTGCAAAATGTGGGCATGTGCCAAATGTAATGTTTACCTCTTTAGACATCTTCAAAGATCTGAGAGCTAGATCCAAGAGGATATTTACTGATTTTGGGCACTACAGTCGTGATCCTATTTAATTTTTCTAAATAATCTCACAATGTGTAGAGTTGATTCTACAGGATATAGGTTTCCAAAATTGTATGTACAGTATCTACTGTTTATTCACTAAGGTTCATTTACTGGTATAAATTAAGTAGCAACCGCAAGATTTTGAGCCCAGTTGATTATTCTTAGGATTCACCCACAAGTATTGCTCATATCCAATTTCCAATATTCTATTGTGTCTTTAAGTTTTTATTGTTTATTTTTAGTCACCCTGCATAAAGGTAGGTAAACAGTTTGTCTCTAGGAGCATCCCTGGTCAGTCGTTTTTCTATACAAACGTTCTATAAAAATCTGTTTCCTAGAAAAAGAAAGAAAATTCTTTATTGCACAATACAAGAACATGTACATGGGCGTAATTAGGAATTAGGAATAATTAGGAATGTGTAATTAGGAAAAGGAATGGTAGTGTTTCCTACCTAGATAATACTACTAGAGCAAATATTTTTCTACCATACAATCTATGAGGTCAACTGTATGCTCCTATGTCCACTGTATGTTTTTCTCCATAAATTAGTTTTTGTAAGAGTTAGACATGCTGGTTACCTCTTGATAGCTTGATCACAACTTTTCAAGTTGTTAAATGCATTGATGCACCAACTGATTCGGCATCAGAAGGCGGGATTTCCACACTACATCACTTTCAAAGTACCTAGAAAAACATTATAAAAAATAAACTCATATATTCTTCTTGCATCCCCCAGTAAGGGGCAAGTGGGACAAGGCAGCACGCGGCCGGAAGGAAGCGCATAAGTCAAGCGACGGGGCACCAGGCCTTCAATTAGTCGGATGGTACCTACGGATTTGCTGTTTTGATAATGGGGATACATGCCATGCACAAATGGCAACTTCTCCTACATATTCATGCACGAAAATCAAATAAAATTTAAGGAGATTCACACATCTGTACAGACCGCCTCTCCATACGGGCGATTGCGATTGTATGTGACAGTGGATAAAATACACAGCAGTACAACATTGGGTTCGCTTTTCCGCCTATCGAACGGTGTGTCAATTGCCTAAGAATTTAGGAAAGAACTATTATCTTGTTTGAATGCAGTCAAGTAAAAGAGCGGATTTTATCACATCTTGGCAATTAGACGATAGGCGAATGTCGGTCAAGAAAACGTAGAAATCTTAACGCCTTCGTGAGAGTATGTTGAGTGTCCCCGAAGGATAGAAATGGTTGGATGGATTTGGGGGAGACCATTGCGTAGCAGTGGGCCTTCCAGTTGATGGTATCACCTTCAACTCTATAGGTTTGTCTCTATTTTGGATCTCTGAACTCTGATGGTATGGCAAAAACAGAGTAGTAAAATTATACAGTGCCTAGGTCTTATGCTACTGCTACTGGACTTACCTCTTCTGAATTCTTCATTTCAATTCTGATACCTCTGTTGCAGTTATCCATCACAATAACGTGCTCGATGAGAGTTTCATTTGCAATAACGATCCATTAATACATTTAACATTTGTCCGTTCGCGTCAGGAAGCGAGGAGGTGATTTATTAGTGCTCACCTATTTGTTTCCACGCGTGATTGCTTGCATGATTTGTGATACGTCCTTATCTGCAAATCAAGGTGTGTTCATAGTCTAAAAGACGAGTTGATCAAAAAGATATATATATTTTATGAAAATATATCAAGTGATGATTGAATTTCTCCACTCAGAGCCATTTGAAGCAAGTGCACTCCATTTCTGATGTCAAAATGTATTTATACTAGCTGTTCGACAGACGCTGTCATGTCAAAATTCAATAATACAACAAAAATAAAACAAAAAAATACATTTTTAAATCGCTCAAAGAGAGACTAACGAACAGCAATTCATTTTTATATATAAGAAAGAAGATGAAGAGAAGAACAAGATAAGAAGATTGTCACTGGTTCACAACTGGAATTCAAAACTATGGCCAAAAAGGTCCTAAAGTCCTAATGTCGAGGTACTTCCCACTAATTAACCTGTAGTTAACAGGTTCATTGTAGAAGTTCAAATTTAAGACCATCCTACTCCATTTTAAATACTGGCCATTGATCAATGAGCCTTTTTAGTCGGCACTTAGCGCCACCCAAATACCTCGCGCGATAGTCGCGGATGAGCGATGCATTTCCTTGAAATCAGTCTGTGCGCTTGCGCATAGATAAATCAAGTGTGCACGAGAATAGACTGGCGTTGTCACGCTCCTTTTAGTTTTGGATAGTTTTTGAAATAGGTACTGTGAGTATTACAATTGTTGCTGATTTATTGCGAATAGTTCAGTGGTGTCTGAAGTCTTGAACATGGCTTGTAGTTCCCCACTTTTATCTGTCTACCCATCTATGATAGTTTTCTAGAGTAGGTACCCAGGAAATCAATTACATAGTTGAAATTCAGCATTGGGAAAGTTTTGGGTAACATATTTGGGTATTTAGATGTAAAGGTAGAGGTAGAGGTAAAGGCTCCTTAAACTTTTCAAAATCAAGATAGAAGATAGATAGAAAATAACTATATTGCACACCAAAAAGAGAACTAAGAGAGGAAATATATTATGCATAAAAACAAAAAAATATGTTGAACAAAACGAGTGGTCATATCGCTAATCAGCGATCTACTGGTATTATCGGAAAAAATCGTAAGAAGCAATGTCCTCTCCAAGATCAAAGTGAGTAATAAAAGTTCAAACTCCTGCCATTACGGTCAGGTTGTTCCACGAATCCACCGCAGACAATATTCCTTTAACTGATAGGTATCTTTAATACTCCAATAAGGACCGTTTCAGACACCATCATCATGTTTCAAAATAACCACCTTACTGAAAAAGAAAAATATATACATTATATTTCACAGTAAAAGACAATACATTATGTAATACAATATGACTGGCCTTGCAGCTCAGTTGGTAGTAACTCTGCCTTCTACGCTGTAGGTTGTGGGTTCAATTCCCAGCCAGGATAAACATTTGTGTGATGAACATAGATGTTTGTTCTGTATCTGGGTGTTAATATATATGTATTTATCTGGTTCTCATAGTACAAGCTTTGCTTAGTTTGGGGCTAGATGGTGTGTAAAGTTCGCCAATATTATTATTATTATTAGTTACAGATCAAAAGTTTAATAAAGGGTTATCTTGACTAGTTGATCGTTAGTTACTCGTATCTTAAAAAAAACTGTCTTTGTCTTAATTTTCATTTTCAGGTGACTAATGCTGCAATTATGGTTAATTTTGATGTATGTACGTTTTGGTGGCTGATGTTGAAAAAACCAATGTGGCAAAACTTGCGCGATCGCTGGGAAGATTCCCTAAGCACAAAACAAAGTATAAAGTGATTGTTTCTTATTAAAGTTTCCTTGTGGTTCAAATTAAACCATATTATTTAAACCAGTCTAAGTAATACCTACAATTATTTATTATTCTGATAGTAAATTCAAAGTGATTACTAAAGGTTATTTAGTCCTTGTAATTAGTTTTGTAACATAAGATAAAACTTAATCACATTTTCAGTTTCGAAATAAAACAACACAACTATTTCAGACTGATCTCACAGCTCAGTTGGTAGTAACTCTGCTCTCTGCTGAAGTGGTTTAAAAGTGTAGCGTCTGAAAATGCCTTTATAAGATACAATTCCCGTCGGTCAGTTAAAGTCAATTCGCTCGTAAATGGATGATTGTATGTTTCGGCAGACGGGATTAGAGATGACGTGGACAATTAATTTGATGGATAGTTGGAGCAACTCGAGTTAGCGCAGATCATCGTAACATATCGTTTGGTGTATTAAACGACCAATGGATTTGTTTTACCTACCTCTTAGCACTGGTTTATTTCTGGACTGTAGAGACATAATAGTGATCAGAAACAGCAATGCCAGCAAGCATCCGGACAAGTGCAAGAGATGCGGGTTCGATCACCACGGCGGGACAAATGTTTACATGTTTCGCAAAGGTGATAGTTGATAGTTCCAGGTGTAGTCGGAATCCTCGACTACCTGCTGATTTTGATATAAAGCTAAAGTAACAGTTGTAAGAGGAGATAATCAGTTTTAAAAAGAACGTGGCAGCCATAAATGGTTGTGAAGAATTACTTCGACACCGTCTATCTTTATCCAGATCGAAAACGTCATCAACACGTATAGAAACCTCGTTATGTAGATACTTACGTATCTACATTGTACAAGTTCTATAATACTTAAGTGTTTGTGTAATGAATTAAGCATAGAGGGGTGCAGTGCAATGTCCATACAAAATCCGTCACACGGTAAGCCTTTATCTGTTGCAACCAACACGCCACCACGTAATCGCCGCCGGAAACGGAAAGTCCACCATATTGTATGAAATCAGCTTGTCTGGCATTCCGCGCTGTTGCACCTGTATCCACTCATTCAAAAACCATACAACGCAAAAACAACTCTACTCCCAGCTCATAGAGTTCACTCTTTATTCTACCAAATTTTAAATTACAGCCCGCAATCGAAGCAGTTAAAGCAATATAAAATCAAAGTCCAACAGATAAGGTTTAAATTCAATTGAAAAACAATTCAGGTGACAATTTGAATTGTGTACCATTTTGCGAAACGGTTTTGGAGATCATCTTTCTGGCCAGTTGCTATCAGCGTTGTAAATCCAACTCTATTTTAATGTGGTTTAAGTTGATTTACGATTGCAAATGTTAGGTTTATTTTCAGTTTTCGATGATATTCTAAAGTGAGCTGTATATTGTTGTTAGATAAGGTTGTAATTCGGTTTTAAGAGGGTTGTTTTATAGGTGTAAATCCGCGTGTAAAATCGTGGACAGGTTTCCGTTCCGGCCTTTTGTTTCCGCGTCCGAATATGAATTAATCGGGATTTTCAGGTAAAATGTAGGCAGATTGTGAAGGGTGCCTATTGTTTGGTAGTTTACGCTATGACGAAGGCTAGCGATGCGGAAAGGATTTATTTAGTGGAGGCTTTTCATTGCCGTTGTTTATTCATAGTTTGAGTTTTGTCATCGTTTAATTTTATCGTATGGAATGCTAACTACCTACTGCAAAATGTAGACATGTGCCTTTGTGTAGGGTTTGGACTTACCTCTAAATACCCTTTTATCTTCAAGGATCTGAACACTTGGAGATCTGAAAAAATGAGATTTACTGTAGTTTACATAGTCATGATCTTATTTTATTTTTGAGTTTTGATAATTAAACTGAAACTCAAAAAACAAGTGTCTTAACTAAGATAGTGTCTTAACTCGGCATTCAACCAGTTTTCTTAAGATATGTTTGATAGTCCTCAAAATAATTATTATAGAGAAATGAGAAAATGCTTTTTCAGCAGCTAAACTGGCCTCACAGCTCAGTTGGTAGTATCTCTGCCTTCTGGGCTGTAGGTTGTGGGTTCGATCCTCACCCAGGATAAATATATGTGTGATGAACAAGGATATTTGTTCAGTGTCTGGGTGTTATAATGTATCTTAAGTATGTATTAACAACAAAAAAATCCCATAGACCAAGCTTTGCTTAGTTTGGAGCTAGATGGCGCTGTGTGAAATGTCCACCAATATTTATTTAAACATTATATTCAAGAACTTTCAAAAATTAAGTTTCTTCATTTTATAATATCACTGGTGATAGAGTTCCGACCCAAATTGCTCACGATTTTGAATTGCTCAAATCTTTTGTTTTACCGTTCATTCCACTTACGATGACGTCACGGTAGATAAAAAACCCGCTCGTCACCTCCAGAGCTCCGTCATTGTTCACCTGACAGTGTGACGTAATTAATTATATCCCCCCCCCCCCTTTCCCCCCTGCCTCCTTCTTCTGCCTGCGCCGTGTTGTGTCAAGGTGATGCTATTGTTTAGAGGACCAGTGGAACTGCCTCTGGTTAAGCTCTGGTTTAATCTAGATCTCTACAAAAGATCTTAGATGTGTCCCTTGCTACCTCTTTAAACCGACTTAAAAAAAGGAGGAGGTTCTCAATTTAACTGTATTTCTTTTTTATGTTTGTTCCTCAAAACTTACGACTAGGTGTATCGATTTAGATAATTCTTTTTTTTGGGAAAATAGGAGATGAAATTTTGTATTGGACTAATTTAATTCAATTTATAACAACATACATGAAGTCTGTTTTGTTTTTAGTTTTTTAAACGTAATTATTAGACATCTACTCGTATATTTACCGTACTTGTAGAATTATAACCTCATTTTTACCCTCAAGAGCCTAACCCTCGTATTCAAGAACGACACTATGAAAACACGCACCCACAGTGGACGAAATCTGTGAAAAATGACTTTATGTGTTTAGCGGCACTATGGCGCACGCTACCGTGTGCCTTTAGAGCTCAACTTTGGCTAGAGGCACCCGACAATGTGCCTCTAGTCACACTATGCAGTGTCGCACAACACATAACGTGATTTTGTCGTATTGTGTCGTTCTGGAATACGAGGGTAATTCTTTGGACAGCTGGATAATATTGCGTAATTGACCTTTAAAATATAAATAATGTTCTTTGCATTTTCTTTGAAGCTTTTTATAGCTGTAACATTTAGCGATAAATTGTAAGTTACATTAACGGTGCAAGTGGCCCTTGAAGGTGAGTCTCCGTTCCTTTCCCTCGTTGATTAACGATGTCTGAAACGTGTTTATTGTCACGGCGCCGTCACCCGGTCACACTCACTGTACCTACTTGCTGACTTGCTGGAGGGAAGTGGGGAAAGTTAGGTCGATTAATAAGGTTTAATATTGCAGATGAGGAACGTGTGCTACGAAGGACATATTGACAACAGGTGTATAGTGAGAAAAAACTATGCATTGTAATCGAGAATATATGTAGTCAAAGTGAGAGTGAATTAGGCAAAAGAGTTATATATGTCAGATCTGTGGTGGGAATCAAGCATTCGGTATTTAATGTATGTACCTATTAAAATACCTATATTGTTACTCGGTAGAGGGTTAACGTCAGGCAGGCGGCCAGTTAAAAATCATACCTAAGCCAAACCCTCTTCGCAACATGTTGTGCTAACCCTACATTAAGTGGGAAAAGGAGAAGAAAATGATGATGACTCGATCAGCGGTATTGAACCCGAGTCAATATTTCATTTGTACAAAATTATCGTACATAGCGTAATTTGAACTAGAGTGTCGAAAGCATTATCAATTTTAGAGATTGATTCCCATATTCTTAGTTGTAGCCTCTACTCTACCTTAACTCAAACTCTTTCGAGGCCTCTTGAACTTTACCGCATATTTGGTATCTTTAATCGATATTTTGGAGGTTTCTCTAGTAAGTCATTATGTAATCAATCCTAGGAGATTTTCATCAAAGAAACCATCACACGCATGGACCATTCTGAAGCAGTCGAGGAATGTCAAGATTCATCTGATGGTACTTTAAGTTGGCAATCCTCGACTAGGCAAACTCGAGGTAATTTTATCAACTAAAACACGGTTTCCATCCAGGTCGAGTCGATGTGGAAATATTTTGAGGTTACTGATAATATGGGGATGAATCTCGCTAGTTCGATAAAAGAGGGTAAAATTTTAAACTCTGCAAATTAGTTTCACCTAGACTATCGCTCAGTGCCATGCGTTGCAGAACAAACCACAGTTTTCGAACTCCGACCGCGTTGCTCGGAATTCCGCGGAACTAGAGGCGACGACACCTCATTACGAGTCCCAATCTCCGGCAGACGCGAAACTGATAGTTTGAGGCTTCATAAACAGGAGCTTTTGATAATATGTTTTGAACTAACGAGATAGCACATTGTCAAACGACAATAGGTATCTACAGATTATTTACGAAGCTTCTTGACGCCTAAAATATGTTCAAAATTTGAAATTATAAAAATATTATGTACTATTTTGATAGTAGACAAACATGAGTCAAAATAATTCCGTTTAAAAAACTAAAAGAAAAAAGACGAAAATGTTTTGACTAATCGACTAATCGACTGTTACATTACTAAAATATTGAAAAAAAATATATAATTTAAATAAGACCAACTCAGGACAATTCTCAGCACTGAAAAAAAATCATCGAAATTGGAGAAATTAGGTAAAAAGATATCATCCACAAAAAAGCAACAAAAAAAATTCACACGTTGAATTGAAAATCTCTTTTGTCGTCCATTAAATAACCACATAAGTAGATACATTTTTGATCGGGTTTAGTTGACTTAGTAAATTTTCATAAAGTTGTTGTCAAAAAGGTAGCCTCCATCTAATTCGCTGGGGTCAAGTCCCATGTTCGCACACGGCCGCGGGTACTCGTAAATAACGTGCGAAGGTTAAGATGGGACAATTAAACCTTTCGCCAACTGAAACTATGCGACTGGATCGACCTTAAGATTAAGGCCATGAGAGTCGCGATTTATTCAGAGGTAAAGTACCTAACATTTTAAAAGATAGAAAATACAAATATAAATTTATTGAAAAGTATAAATTATAAAAAAAATGCTAGTTATTGACTATACACTGTATATGTATGTACACTGTATACAGTGCAGACAGTAAACCCCAGTCACCTACTGGTAGACATCTGTACTGGCAAGATCAGACACTCAATTTGAAGTTTGGGGAGGAGTTCTAAAAATATAGACAGTTCTAGGTAATAAACATTGTGCCCAACACCAGTTTCATCACTGGATCACTTTGAAACGTTAGGTGAAGGTCTATTTCTCGCGACCAAGCCTAAAAGAATCAGGCAACAAACACGGCTTGGGGCCTATTATTTTTTTCAATGATCCTTTCTTCAATGCTACGTAGAGCTCCAGCGTGGTGCCGATCGAACAAGGTGAAGGTTCAAACAAGAATAATAATTAAAGAATAAGTGCTACTATTCAGTATTTATACCGCCACGCTTATTTAGTGGCTTGTAACATTTGAAATTAAACTTTGTCAAGGTATTCGAAACCCGGAGGGGAAGCACGTAATGTTACAAATAGACATATCTGCTCCAAAACTTTAGCTCTACCTTCAACTTCAAAATAAGTTTGTGTATTGTGTTAAATGATAATTATTTATGCTTCCTTAATGGTGTTTACTTACTCAGATCTATTCGTGTGAGAATAGGTACATACATTCATAGGTACTTTTTAACCACACATCGAAAAACGGAGTAAACAACGGACCTCCGATGGATTAAAGGCCGATGACATTACATTTATTACAAGAATAATTACGATTAAAAATCTAAAAATAAAACCGACGAAAATGCCTTGACCAATCGAAAAGTCATGGGACGATATTGTTTTTTTATAAATATAAATAAATAGGACTAACTTGGAACTGTTCTCAACACAATAGAAAAAAAAACATCGAAATCGGTTCACCACCAGGTAAAGAGATGTGCGGCAAAAAATAATTATACATGTATCGAATTGAGAACCCCTTCTTTTTTGTCGGTTATAAAATTGCTTAGGAAAGACTCAAAAACAATAAAGTCCATTTATGATTCAGAAGACAGAGAATACAGATCCTAATTAAATTTGTATCCTCTGTCTTCTGATGAAGTAAACGTACGGATATAAATTTATATCCGTACGTTTAGTTCAAAGTTCAATATATACATTATACACCAATAATAAATAGCCGTGTCCTTCTATACCTACGTGTTTTGTAAGCTTTGCACAATCCTTATTACTCACATAAACATTTCTTATATTGCTTAAAATAATCACAATGGGTTTCTAATTGAATTACTTACCTTTCATAACAGAAAATAATGATTTATTATCCGTGGTGTGATTTCTCCCGTCTCTCCTGGTTTGTGTCGGTTAATTGAATGTGCATTGAGAAAGGGTTGATCCCTTGCAAGACTTTCTGGAGTATTCTGGGCTCGAAGAAACGATTTGATTTCGAAGAAACTAGGAAAAAGGAGCCACAGAAGTTTCTACCGTAGAATAAATACCGAAACTTTATTTCTTAATAGCTCTTCCTTCCCTAAGCAATTAAAATGTATGGTAAAAGAGTTTATGGTAGTTTTTAACTTTTTTTGTTGTATCTTAGGTTAAAATATGGATCATGTGTGTCAATATTATTATTACATAATGAGTAAAACAAAAATGGTAATTATTGACACAAAAATCTTGATAAATGCTATTTTTAAGGCCCGGCTCACACCCACACACGTATTTCAATGATTTTCAGGTACCGATTTAAAAACCAGGAATCACAATTGTGAGGATATAATGATACAAAATTACTGATAATATATTCATCTTTAATAGTAGATAATAAAAACTGGCCAGTTCTATACAACATTTTCAAAAAAATACGTTTTTACCGTCGCAAGAACCGCTGAAAATGTCGAAAAATGGGGTCTGGTTAGGTACCAATATCTTTAGACCCACAGCATATTTTTATTTGAAAATAATACGAAATTGTAGATTTTATATTTCTCTATACCGCGTGGCATTATCTTGTTTTCAAATAATTTACTTTTTCATTTATGAACAATATAAAATGTAATAAAACTTATCCATACATTTTTTCCATACAAAACTCACATTCACCTCAAGTCGGCACGTCAGTCAGCGCTCAGACGCGCTCGGGGAAGCACGTCCACGTCACATTTTTCTTCGAATTTAGGGGAAGTCTGACATAACCGGATACTGGGGTAAAATAGTGGACATGCAAAACTAATGATAACATTTGTATAATATATTGCCTTGACGAATTTGGTGCAAGCCACACAGATGAAGGTTAGGTACAATGCATGAGTTGTAAGGGCTGGGCTCATGTACACTGTACAGACTATGAAAAAGTTGGATGATTTTTTTGTAGAAGATGCGTTACATCGAGTTACGTTTCGAAACAGTATGATAATAGTTTACGGTTTTACCTTTTTGCATACGTCGCGTTGGAGCAAAATCGAAATAAGCAGATGTTTCGTATTTGATTGTTATTTTAATAAAAATATTAAATTTCAGAAAAATGTGAACCTGTTTGTGTCCCTAATTAGTCCTACTAAATAAATATAAATAATGATTTGATACATTTCTGTTTTGAAATGAAAGTTCTAAAAAGGTACCATGACCCTTAGTACGGTTTTAACCCGGCCTCCCCTATATTACCAAGCGTGTTTTTTTATACATGGATGGAAAAAATTGATACTTTATCTGAACAAAATGCGAAAAATTACCTGAATTTTCGATTACGAATATAATTTATATTTATTATCTATCTACATTTAATATTATAAATCTGATTTGTTTGTGCGGATGTTAGGTATGTTTGGATGTTTGTACCTCAATCAGACTTAAACGACTAAACGGATGAAATTGAAATTTGCTGTCGATGTAAATATACCCCTAGCTTATAAATATGCTATTTTTAATTTAAAAACATCCCCAAAACTATAAAAAGACTCCGAGTGCTGGTGTGCAACAAATCTAGCATTAATCAATTTTGACGACTGATGAATGACTGACGAATGATACGATACGCATTGAACCAAAAATGTTGAACCTTCTAAAAAGGTCGGTATTTGTTATTATCAAGGCAAGGTTTATCTGGGGGCACGGTAGTGCCCCCGCCAAGTTAAGCAAAAAAGCGGCACAGTCGTACCATCCTTTTCTCGAAACAGTTCAGGTCATTTTTTGGACAGACAGACAGACATTGAAATCTCACAACTTTTTACGATAGAAGAACTGAGTTGCGTTGCGAGAATTGGCTTTTTATTTTAATTTTTACAAGTTGTTTTTGATGGCATATACTTAAGTTGTACATGATGCAAATAATTAAATATTAAAAAAATAATAAAGTGTCCTGAAAAATTGTTTAATTCGAAATACTGAAAGTGCTCTTTAGTGTTTCGTAGTTTACAAAAAACCCTTATAGTTTTGCCATTTCCGTCCATTCGTCCGCAGCTTAGCTCAGATACTCTTAATACTAGAAAGCTGTAATTTGGCATGAATATACTAGTCACGCCGACAATGTGGTAGTAATAAATATATATTTTCAGATGTTTTTTTTTTTCTCGCATACTCTCTCCATGTCTTTGGATAGGTCTTAAAAAGTATTGCGGGTTTGTGATGTCATTTAGTATAAATACAATGGAAAATATGAATTTGTAAAAAGAGCAGCTGGTCATCTCTTTTTCTGGAAAGAAAATATTATGGAAGATTATTTAGTAAAATTTTACAATAACTGTTTAATTCCAGAACTTGTTGACCCTCGCTACGCGCTGTCTATGGATCTTCGAGATCATAGCTCGCACACAATATTCAAAAGCATACCTACATATTTTATCAGTATTTCACTTTCAAAACTTTCTGTGAGTGGTACTCGAAACGTTGACGGTGCCGTCATCGATTTTAGATGACAATAAGTTTTTGTATTAAAAATATATTTTTTAAATCAAGCTTTTGTAAATTCTTGTGCTCTAGTTCTCGTCAAGATAAAAATAACGAGCCCAAACGCGACGTGGTTATGTTGTGTAGTTGAGGAGTTCCGATGGCTACATCCGACCTCCATCATCAGACCAGGTATATAGATATGCAAAGTTTTGCCTCAATTCGACTATTTAGTGAAGAGTTCCGTTGAACAGCTCCTGACTCCATCATCAGATCAGCTCGCTGTCACCATATTATGTATGCAAAATTTCAGCTCAATCGATTGGGGATAACTGCTTAAAATTAAGTTGCAAGATTACACCTTATCAAACATAGATACATAAATATGTACATAAACTGCAAGTTAAATAAGAGCTTATAAAAAAACGATACTTACTGTTTTGTCATAATGTATTTTATTAGTAGGTATAGGTACCTAACAAATATTTTTTGCACAGTCAAATATTAGTAACTGTGTAGTAGCACTTTACGATTTGTAACCTGTCTTATAATATATATTAATTTTTTCTATATTTATTTTCTTTTTGTCAAGTGCAACCT
Source organism: Hydriomena furcata (assembly GCA_912999785.1). NCBI lineage: Eukaryota > Metazoa > Arthropoda > Insecta > Lepidoptera > Geometridae > Hydriomena > Hydriomena furcata. Next base: position 469,106 of record OU538830.1, read on the forward strand.
ATAAAATTATTAAGTACATACCTACCTATACAAATATGACATACCTATTGCACCAAATATTTTCAAGTATCAAGACTAGTTATTTAGTCTTGGTAAATGAAGTGTGAAGTAGCTTCAATGTGTGCGTTTGCACTATTCGTAGTGTGCGGCCACAGAATACGGAAAAGTACAAAAAATGCGAGCTGTCATATTTGAAACAGCCGCCTTAAATGTGCTTTTAGGACATTACGTTTTCCTAAAACCTAAAACAGTACAAAATAAACTGAGCTTTTTAGATCCAATCAATCAAACATCAGAATATAAGGGTTAAATTTGAATTATTATCATATGGATAATGTTCTATATCGCCTAGTTTTGATATAGCAGACTAATAATTTTCTAGAGAATACGTCACCCGTCATAGTGTGGCAAGCCTCCCACGGGAACACCTCAATCATGCGGGAGCAGACAAAGGAAGACGTTTAATATTATATCTTGCCTATCGATGTCCTATGATTCACTTACTGAACCAGGTTTGGGACGTAAATTAATAAAACTAGGTGCTTTGATATCCTTAAGATAACAGTCTATAGAGCAATATTACATTAGTTTTCCAAAGTTCAATTAAATAGGATCACGACTGTAATCCCCAAGTATGGTAGAAATCTAATCGGATCTCTAGGTGCTCAGATCCTTGAAGATGACCAAAAAAGGGGGTAGTCATTTCGTATGCCCATAAAGGCAAAACCAGCTGAGCCATGCTGCAATCCATCAACAAAACTAAAAAAAAAACTACAAAACTCTACCTGTACCTACCTACCACCCTACGATGTACTGCCATGCATCCGCTAACTTGAGGCATACATACAGCCATGGAGGCCTCATGAGCCTGCCATATCTCCGGCAACCATACCATTCAAACTGTTACACAACAATTCTACTTTGCGGTAGAAATACTTATGGTGTTAGTACTACAAGCCTATTCACAAGGAACTCTACTATTTTCTACTATTGTGGCTGTACCACAAGCTCGGCACGGTGTGAAAGTGACAACGCAATACGAACTCATATAGCGTCGTCACTTTCGCACCGCGAGTAATATTGTTTTGGTATTTAATTTAGAACCCTGAAGTCGCGAGAGTTTCCATTAGTTGCTTATAGAGCTTTCAAGCTACTAGAATTCCCAATTTGAATCATCACAATGAAGCTCTCGCCACACCAACCGACAATAACGCATACCTGAATTAATAAGGGCATGTTCAAATATGAAAGCGCGCAGACGGTGCGTTAGTTACGACCGGGTCGTGTGCGGCGTGCCTTATGCGATACAGGTTGGCTTGTGGCTTTGGTTCAACTCTGCTTTATGAGGCTTGATATTACCTGTTTATTTCATAATCAACTGTATAAGATCATCAAGAGAATGTATATTATTTCGGTGTTATTTTGTGACTTTACTAGCAACTTTGATCTGATATATTTTTGATAGCTCCAGCTATAGTTATAGCTATAGTAGTAAATCTATGTTCTAGCTTTTGCAAAAAGCTTCTCTCGTGTGTTACCTGAATTAAAATTGGCCATTTTGTTAGCTTATGGCATAGTCTAATGTATATTCCAAGTTTCATCCAAATCCTGTTGTTTGGGCGTGATTGAGCCACAAACATACAAACATAAATCTCTCATATTTATAATATTAGTAGGATGGAAGCCTCATCACACTTATTTAAATATGTTGGTATTAATTAACCTAATTTTTTTTTTATTGTTTTGAAAATTAGGAATCTTGACCGGGCATGTCAGCTTTACCAAGTCCAGCCCGCCGCCGATAACGACAAAGTGTACAACCAGCAAGCATTCCCAAGGAGGATTGACGTCAGACAGGCAGCCGGTTATAAAACACTTCAAGACAAATCCATTGGCATCTAGATGTTGTGCCGACCCCACGAGAACTAAGTTTTATATAAGTGTACCTACAAACTTTTTGAGTTAGGTACTGTTTTATTATAGTATAGATACTAGTAGGTAATAGAAGATAGGAAAGACAAATCACGTGGAACATGTTGTTCCCTCATATGTTGAGCTTCGACGCATAATGCGCGCAATAACAGTAACATTATGCGCGTGCCTACTGCGGCAGTCGACGTGATCTACCTTTATGGAGGTTATGAATAGAACATGGATAATTCGGGGCTTTCGCTGACTTGCTCGTAACAATGATTATTTTAGGCTATAGAGCCTCTGACAATATCTACAGATAGGTATGTTTATGCATGCAAAGGATTTAAAACTATAGATTTTTACACGGGTCTTTATCACCTACATTTTATTTTTCTGACGCGACGTTTCGACTATGTTACAATAGCCATGGTCGCGGGCAGACTCAAGCTCAAAGACCCATATAAAAATGTATAGTTATGTCTACTAACACATCTTTAAGCGTTAGTTTCACCTGACTCCTAAGACGTTTCAAGGTGATCCATGTGATTTTATTGAAATAAATACCTTTAACTTTGATTGTGTCAAATTTAGACCTTATGGCTAGCAATCTGACATGTAGAAAATGCTTACTATTTACTGCAAAAAGTGGGCATAATGAATTGACTACTTTTCGTTGTAATTTTATAACTCAAGAACGGGCTCACCTATCCAAACCAAATGTTTAGGCTTTGTTCGAACTATTTAGTAGATGGTTTATGTGAAGTTTGCACAAAATCGGTAGACTTTTTATCCAGGTACTACCCATTCGGGCCGGGGCGAGCAAGCGATTCAAGCATCGGAGTGCAAATTTTTACTTAGAAAGTTTTACATGATTAGAAATTACTTCGTGTGAACAGAGAACATTTTTAAATGCTTTTTTTTACACTTCCTTACTGATTAGGTTAAGTTCCTATATATATTTTATATTATAGGTTTATACAATGCCAATATTCAAACAAACTAAGATCTTATCAGAAATGAGTAGGTACGTAGTGTAAGCACACACTAGATATTAGTTTCACCTGAGGGGCGAGTGTGTTTGCGGCAAACAAGTCGATTGTTGAACTCTCTGCTTGAGATATTAATGTAAATATCGTCGAAACTAATTTGCGGGTATGTTTACCTACTCAGGAACATACTTTGAACATTGAACAATAAACAGTTCTCAAGGTAGTAAGAAGTTACTTTTATTTATAGGCATGTATTAACGTCGGGAAAGTAAATTAAAGGTAATTACGTGATAAAGACCCGTTTAAAAAATTATAGTTATATTTACAGGCATGGCTTAGTATTTGGTACATCGATATCACAAACATATTTTAAGCCTTCAGCATCTTCATTATCTTAAAGGTGGATAGCTTAAATCATGAATACCTACTCAGGAGCTCTTTTAGTCAACTGGTATATGAAACATACATACTATATTACCTACTGTATAATTCACTAGCAGTCCGCCCCGGCGTCGCACGGGTGTAATAAAGATTTAATGGCAATATTTTTACACCTTGGGTTACATTATCGAAGTTTTAATAGGGATCCCTAATAGTTAAACATATGGTATCACGGACTTTTTTGTAGATATTGATGTCTTCTATAAAACTGTAGTACATCACTTTGCTCTATTGTCAATATTTTTTACAGTGTACGCGATATAAGGATTTTTTTCGCTATTTTTTCCACACGTTGGGTTACATTATCGAAGTTTTCATACGGATCCCTAACATTTTTGAAATTATACTATAGCCTATGTTCATCAGGGATAATGTAGGATTCTAATGGTGAAAGAATTTTTCAAATCGGTCCAGTAGTTTCGGAGCCTATTCGATGCAAACATACAAACAAACAAACAAACAATCAAATCTTTCCTCTTTATAATATTAGTATAGATAAGTTCTAAAAACCTAGAACCTAGTTTTTTAATGTATTCATTTTCCATTTGGTGTATGTTTATGCTGTAAATAAAATATCTTTAGATATATTTTATTTCAATAATTTAGGTTGAATGTAAAAACAGTGAAAATTTGAAAATCAGTCACCTGAATGTTGAAATCGAACCGGAAGTTGTGGTACCTACTATAATACTTAGTACCTATAGGAGTTCAGGAGAGCAAGAATCACTATCGTATCGACAACGTATCGCCAAATGCCAAAACTGACACTTATACTATACAAGAAGTGTCAATTTTGACATTGTGATACGTGCTCCCCTGAAGTCATAATCTAAGTACCATGGTACCATACCCGGATACGGAACAAATATCCGCACGATCTAACCCTCACATCATACTTTCCATAAATCCCTAAATCTATAAAACAAAATCAAAAGTAAGGATTGAACCCACAAACTCACTGATCGTAATAAACTGGCAACAGAAACTCATTATAAAGGTCCGCTCACACCGACGGCAATATGCGGATTTACCTATGAGAGCTAACAACGGCATTGTAAGGCAAGTTATTAAAACATCGCCGATCGACATCGCGTTAATTACTTATACCCGAATCGGACATAGTTGAGGCGAAACAGTAGGTTTAGTTAAGAAAATTTAGTCAAATTACTTTAAATTCTAAAAACAGGCGACAAAAATGTTATGATACCTATGAAAAGGGGTTTTTTTTGCCAAGATATTTTTTTGATCTATTGGATACGAAATCTTCAACTAGAGGGATACGCTTATCAACCAGTTCATCGACCACAAACCCTACTAGCTTGATTACGTCAAAGATCCCATAAAAATGTTGTGTTTTTTTTACCTTGAACATAAGAAAATTATAGTAAATTAATCTGATCATTTATGCAATCATGAAAGAAGGAAGAAGAACACATGAAGGAGTGAGTGGCTCTAATATTTATTTTTATTTTGTTAACTTATTATCATTTGGTCGGTCTTTCTGATCTAGAGCAAACGTAAGTAAAAATGCACATTCAAATTTAAATAAAGTAAAAATGTTTGTGTTGTAAATTGACGGGTTCAAGCAATTATGCTTGCTTACTCACTGATTCCTCTACACGTGGTTATAAAGTTACGAAGTTTCCCTTCTGGTGTACCTCAACTGTGGCCATGCATGTTTGCGCTGGGTCAGGAAGACCCGTAGATTAATAAATTTAACCCGTGTTTGAGTTAAACAGTTTGAAGGTAGCTACTAAATGAAACCAGCGGGTCAGTTTGTATTGTGGATTACGGGTTGTAACGATTATCAAGAGATTTGAAGGATAATTATACGAGGGGAAGATAGGTTATGATTTTAGGACTCGTACGTTGCGAAGTTTACATATAAAGCTATTTATTATACCGACACACTTATTGCTTGTTATCTAAGTACGAGTTGGTATGTTGGTTATTTTTATTTGTTTTATGATATACCTACTCGTATGGTTTTTAGGGTTCCGTACCCAAAGGGTAAAAACGGGACACTATTACTAAGACTTAGCTGTACGTTTGTCTGTCACAAGGCTGTATCTCATGAACTGTGATTGCTGGACAGTTGAAATTTTCACAGATGATGTATTTCTGTTGCCGCTATAATACTAAAAACAGAATAAAATAAATACTTAGGTGAGGTTCCCATACAACAAACGTAATTTCTTTGCGGTTTTTATAGATAATGGTACGGAACCCTTCGTCTGTTTAGATATGTTTTTTTTAATCGTTTTATAAAAACACTGGTAAACACATAATTCAAAAGAACATTTCTATAAAAAATTGACAATTCCAACCTCAATTTGGTTAAGAAGTAGTGTAGTTACGAAGTACTACTAATGCCAATGTTAGTAATGTCAAAATGTCGTTTCAATTCGATTGTGTTTATAAAGAGTATAAACACAATACAAATATCTCCAGTCCACCTTGGTTCCACTTATTGTTACAGTCTGACAGCTCATTGGCGTCAATTGTAAACCATGCGGGTACTGTGCAACACCCTCGACTCAACTGCATTGTGATCGGTTGATAGAGGGCATAGCGGTAGTCTGAGTTTTCGCATTCCACTGCAAATTGGTTATTACTATGACGCATTAAATTCTTGTAAACTGCATAACATTTTCGTAGTGCATTAACCAGCAAGCATTCTCAAAGAGGATTGGTTGTAAAACAAAGCCAAATAAATTTTGTAACATGTTTATCTACCTACTAAATTGGTGACGTTTTAAAAAAAGCCAAGTCAAGAGTAAGTACTCTAGACCGACAAGCATGCATGAGGAAAGTGAAAAGAAAAGAAGTATGTCAGGATCGTAGAAAATTAAAAGCCGTGGTCTCTGCCTACCCCTCTGGGAAACAGGCGTGATGTTATGTATGTTATCTACCTACATGTTGTGCACCTCGTTCAATCTGAAGGTCGTGGGTTCGAATCCCGGCGTGCATCAATGGATTTTTCTGTTTAAAAGTTGATATACGCATCAAAAACACGTGCTTACAACGGTGTAGGAAAACATCGTGAGGAAACCAGTTAGTGTTCTTATAAGGTTGCAAGCCCATCGCTTGCAACCTGTCACGTATGGAATGCTAACTACTGCAAAATGTGGGTACGTGCCAAATATAATGTTTGGACGCGCCTCTGACTACCCCTACTAGACATCTTCAAAGGATCTAAGCGCCTGGAGATCTGAGAGGATGTCTACCGTACTTGGGGGATTACAGCCGTGATCCTATAGAATAAGAATACGAAGGTCAAGACGAAGAAGAATCAAAACTTTCGTATGAAAACTTATCTACAAATACCAGCATCATTCGCCCTCCACGTGTCAGTTCACAGATGTATCTCAATTGGCAGTAAAGGTGATAGCCGCTCGCCAGGTGGCCTGTGACTCAACAACAATTTACTTAATAGACTCCACATGAGATCAGGGAATGGTGTAGATACGACGTTAATAACAGTGATACAAAACATCATGAGGAATATTGAGGAAAGTGGTGGTGATCGGCTTGCAAACACACAAATGTTGTTTTGTTCATGTCATGATTAGGGATCCGAGAGTATCTATGTCTACTGTAGGAACTTGGGGATTACAGTGTGAGTGATTACGTGTTTTTTTAATAATTTTAAGGTATCCAATGAAACTTATTTCTTGAAAATGTGAGCTTTACACACCACACGCTATATCAAATTCTCCCCTTCGTCTTCCCTTAAAATTAAATTAAAAAACGTGTTGGAATCCTCTCTCTTCAAATAATTAACTGTAAATAAAAGTGTAGTGTTATATATTTCAAAATCAAAGGCTCCATAACTACGAGCCATAAGGTTGTTAGAGAATTTTTTGACTAAATAATGTCAGCTTCATGTCCATACAGCTCTTATTCTAATGACCCACATCACGACCAATTGGTCCGTAGATTGCAGGTACGGGCGCGTGACTCAATTGCTGCACCTAATTCGAAACTACTTAAACTATTACTCCCGTTTGTTGTAAGCTTGTGAGTAACAGAATACCACTGAGTTATTATATATGTTTTTTAATACCAGCGCTCTAGGTTGCTATTTCGATTCCATCTGAGACAAACATTTGTGTTATGTATTTACAAAAAAAAACGTATAATCTTGTAAGTATTCTATCAGTTGTCTGGTTTCCATAATACAAGTTTTGTTTAGTTTGGCGTTAGATGGCGTTGTGTGTCCACCAATTATTATTATTATTATACGGATAAAATAAGTCACTGATTTCAAAGATTTCATACTCGTATGTACCTGAAACGAAATAGGAAATGAAAATGTATGATAAGACATCAGAGACAATGCAGTAGAAAATCAACGTTTTATTATTGACATGAAGATAGTATAATTAAGTTAAGAAAACTAAAAAGAAAACCGACGAAAATGTTCCAACCAATCAAAAAAATAAGACCAACTTCGGAGACCTATTCATTAAAAAAATCATTATCTAAATTGGTCTACTCTGTTAAAAGTTATGCGTGGTCTAACATAAAATATATATATGTGTCTAATAGAGAACCTTCTCCGATTTTTCGTCGATAAAATGGTAGTCTCCTTAGCGGTAACCACTGCCTAAAAGACAAAACTTAATCAAAGTGCGCAAAAATAATTAAATTTCAAGTTCTACCTACGAGTGTACCTAGAGACTACCCTCATGCGGTCCAAACCACCCTAACTATGACTACCCTTTCATCCTTTGTCCGTAAAACGTAGAAAATTAAATAAAGCACTATAAGGTGTCGCCCGCAGCCCGCATTATTCCTAACTTTAAAGTAGCTGGATGAAAGGTAAAAATGTCGTTGTTTGATGGAGAAGCAAGCTCCAGCTTTTGTCTTAAATGAGAAGCGGGAAAAAATAATACCCAATAGTCACTTATAAACAATGCTGGCCCCAAATAAGGATTTCGTTAATATCAGAAACTACGAGTAGTTACCACGTTACACCAAGACACGGATTTTTTTTTACAGATCATACCAATATAGTGTTTGAATTTCAATTGCTCTAGGTTTGAATGCTGAAAGTTTTGCTTGCTTCAATGGCATGAATAAGTACAAAGTATTTAAAAACTATAGATACACATGGAACATAAAACTTTGTTGCAACACCTTTCTAAGCCAGCTTCCCCTTTCTAAGGTCAATGCAAGCCTGTCACATGTAAATAACCCTTTACAAACCATTAATCACACAAAAACTATCACCCCTTAGTTTTACCGCGAGCTCTCATCATTCACGACGTCATAGGCAGGCTTACCATATTCCCAACACTCATTTATCGCTAAAAAGGTACAAAGGTACCCTCGAGGTGACTTAGAAAGCGTACACACTTCGACTACGCTCTTCCTTTATCTTGTTCGATCGGAATCACACTGGAGCTCTACATAGCATTAAGGAAACAATAATTGAAAAAAAATTATAGGCCCCAAGTGTTTGTTGCCTGTTTCTTCTAGGCTTGGTCGCGAGGAACAGGCGTACAGACCTACTCCTAAGACGTTTTATAGAGATCCTTGTGATTTTATTGAAATAAATGTTTTTTGAATTTTATTTGTTCCTGACTATAAATTACTAGCAGTCCACTCCGGCCCACACGGGTGTACTAATGATTTTATGGCAATTTTTTCTAGTAATAAATATAGCATTATGTTACTCAGAGATAATATAACAAATATAATGGTGAAAGAATTTTTGAAATCAGTTCAGTAGTTTTTGAATTTATCAATTTCAAATAAACAAACAAAAAATCGAATCTTTCCCCATTAAAATAAAAATGTAGTTATCAAAATTGTCTGAAATGTAGGATTTCTACAAATGGAACCAACCTAAATAATATTATTTAGGTTTTGGATTGAATTCACCCCACTATCAAGGAGGGGTAGATTATATTTGTCGGATATGTCTATTCTTTTAGCTTATTATGCTTATTCTATTCTGTAGCCGATTCGTGTTGACCGCATCATAGAAGTGACTAAGTCCAGACTAAAGCCAAGGTAGATATATATAACCCAATAAATCACATACCAATGAAAATAAATAAAAAAGCAGCACAATCAAACCGGTACTAGTGTGTACGCGAACCAGGAGGGGACCTTTTTGTCCGTCCGTCTCAATTGCTGTACGTAGGTAATTTTAATAGTCCAAATTAATAATTTCCTTCACCCGCATGGTCCGATTGTCTGATAGCCGGTCAGCCCTTTGTGCTTAATTGGAAGGTATTTTCACTTTAGGGGCATTTTTGGTCTTTTATGCGATGAATTGTTTTGTCTTTTGAATGTGGTGAAGATTGCTTTTAATGGACCACAACTTCTCTTTAGGGCGTAAGTTGGTATAGATGTTTATGTTTTTTGAAAGATGAGGTGTTTTTAATAGACAAATATCTTCCCTTATCATTCTGTCATCATAAAAACGTTGACACGAAACAAACGCACGCAAAAACAAGACATTCGATGATTCGTCATTTCTTGACTGGCCAATCAGCTCAGTTGGTAGTAGCTCTACCTTCCGCACTGTAGGTTATGGGTTCGATCCCCACCTAGGACAAACATTTGTGTGATGGACATGGATGTTTGTTCTTTGTCTGGGTGTTTATGTTTAGGTATGTATTTACAGCAAAAAAAAAAATAAAGGTAGTTGTTAGGAATATCTAGTGCCCATAGGATAAGCTCTGCTTAGTTTTGGACTAGATGGAGCTGTGTAAAAAGTCTACCAATATTTATAATTTTATTATTCGCTCCGGACTGTATCTTACTTTTGAGGAAGGTAATGGGTGTACAAATTTTGCTATTGCACGAAAATTGACGCATGAAAAATCAGTGGCAGTTACAATGCAATTTCCGTGGGATTAAAACAGGGTACATACTCGTAGGGTGATCGCCGCGAGCGCAGCGAACAATGACATGTGCCACGTGGCAAGCGGGGTTGGGGGGTAACGGGGGAGGGGGGAGGGTAATGCAATATTTGTTCGGCGACACACGGGTGACACACGACTGCCTATTGTGCACCTAGGGGCAGGGGTTGCGAACATTTTTATGATGTTAATAATAATTGTGGTGATTTTCCGTCCATTGAATGCTAACTACTGCAAAATGCGACCATGTGCTAAATGTAAAGTTAGGACGTGCCTCTGACTAAACCCTTTAGACATCTTTAAGAATCTGAGCGCCTGGAGATCTGAGAAGATGTCTACCGTACTTGGGGATTATAACGTCGTGATCGTATATACCTACTATATATTAAAATCCCCAAGTACGTGCGGTAGACAAGACATACTCTAGATATTCAGGCGCTTAGAAGTCTAAAGTCACTGTTTTACCGTCACAGCGATCAAATAATTTCATTTTTGTATGAATAGTATAAATACTATATTAAAGCTACGATCAAATAGGTAGTTTTTATAAGAATGGTTTTAACATTTTGAGCACATATACATTCAAATAATTTTGTGTAACGTCAGTTACATAATAAATAAATAAATATTTTTTCTCACATACGTTTCTTTGCTGTTATAATGAACTATTGTTATATTTTCGCCTACAATTATTGAAGTTTCTACCTTTAGACCCAATATTTGTGTCAAATCTCAATTGTTGACGACCCCTAGCCACAGTAATCCGTTTGCATGGGGTTGCAGCGATAAAAAGATAATGCGGGCAGAAGTCGCGTGCGCATCAAAAAACCCGCTCTAACGACGCACCTATAGACGTCGGCTTATCGCGCCTGCGCACAGAATCCCTATTCCTCTACTGTACCTACTGCAACAACAAATGAGCTTAATTATAATACCTTGGAAGGGTGAGAGCGGACATAGAACAAGCAAAATGCAGTAGAGAAATGTTACGTTTCAAAAGTAGAGTCATTATTAGTATACAGTTTTTAAGGAAACACAAAGATAGTTGACGTCATTTAGGTGGCCGGTTGTAAAACACAAATCAAATCCGTTTGCAACATGATTTTCAACATTTGTTGTGCCGACCTCACATAAAGTGGGAAAAGGACAAAAAAACCCAACCGTTAGATTCTTCTTGATTATTATTCGTAACAGCCTAAAGGCCGGTTTCCACCACGAAGGACTCTGTTGAACTAGCAAGAGTAAATTGCATACTTGTCGACTATTTTGTTGGTGGAAATACAAGTATGCAGTTTACTCTTGCGAGTTAAACGAAGTCCTTAATGGGTCCGTTCCGCTCGCGGTGGAAAGAAAGGCCGCTCGCGGCCTTAAGAATAATCAGTCAAATATGAACTACTGTAGTTTTATTGCTCTGTGACAGTAAAAATAATAGTCAGGGAGCGCGGTGTGACAAAATAAACATGAAGCCAGGAGGTCCCGACGTGTTTTTATTGTACGCACGCTGAGAGTCAATGTCGCGAGAGTAATGATGGGAACGGATTTTTTTTATTCCAGGGGATGGTAATGATGATTTCTTGTCTGAGTTTTGTTTGGGGTTTGTGAGGTAGAAGTTATTTCGAGGAGTTTCGAGCACTTTGATTTTGAATCGCTGATTCGCGTCATTGATTTGTTTTTTGCCGAAATTATAATGGAAAATCAGATTTTTTGTATTATTTTGAATGTTTCTTACGCAATCAATTTGTTTTAGGATGAAGCTTTGTAAAATTAAGGTCTGACATGTTATAAAATTGTGGGTTCGATTCCCACCCGAAAAAAAAATCATAAAAAGTATTTAGGTATTCTATCAGTAATCTGGTTCATAGTACAAGCTCAGGGGCTAGATGATGATTTGTGAAATGTCCACCAATATTTATTTATAATTTGGAAAATAATTATTTTGATCTTAAAAAGCATTATTAATTAGCTTTATTTATTTGGCTACACCAACAAAAACTTATGTTTTATGTAATAGAATAGGTTCGTTTATGAATAGAAACTTTGAACAAAAGTGAATGACCGAATTAAAATAGCACCGAAAATCACGTCCAAACACTAAAAGCGACAATGTAGCATGTGTGGCAATAATTACTAGCCGTGTTCAGAACAACGGGCTCAGTCTACCCTCAATACTAGTTTCATAACCGTAGCCAGCTCGTATTGTTCCAAAGTTGTAAATCATTCGAATGTGTCATGCGAGTAAAAATCATTTTGGATTTATTGTAGGTGTTGCTACCCCTGGAAGGGCTAGGTGGGGTAAACGCATCGACCAAATAGCTCAATAGACGCCTAATGGCTTCATTTCTTCAAACCATCTTCAAACAAACAATTCTGTAAAACCGTTGAGGTGTGCGGGTCTGGGGGAGCGATAAAAAATGCATTTTGATTGGTTCAGATTTAGTTCAATGTCGCTCGGTGTCATATATTAGTAACATAAGCCTAATGTGTTGTGAGAAAGTGTTCGCATTGCATGGAGGACTCTATAGGCTGTGTAGTCGATGGGTAAACGTAACTATAATAGGGTAAATGTAACGGTTGAAACCGGTTTGTATTGTTGCTGTCGCAAGCGTGTCAACTTTTTTTTAGTATTGTCCAAACTCCCAGTAAAAATATTAAATTTTGTTACATTTATTTTACAGTTTGACTGTATAATTCATGCAGGTCCAAAATTCAATGGTTAAGGTTTTTATAGTTGTTTATTTATAACAATTAGGTACATATACATTTTTTTAATGTATGTTCAATTATTACCTAATAGGTACCTAATAACTAACAACTGTTTCGGATTCAATGGTGCAAAATTACTCCAAGGTTTCATATAAATTGCATCTTTGTCTGATAATTAGTTTTTCATAAAATCAAAAACATTTGAATAATACTTAGAAACATTTGTTTTATTAGTACGATTTAGTTTTATTGAAGATCTGATAAAGTTTTTCAGAAAAGAAATTATAAAGAAAATTTAAGTTCGGATATTTTTTAGTTTTTGAACCTATTATTTTAAATTTTCTTGAACTTACTCTAAAATTATTTCGCCTTTTTTAACAATGAAAGTTTCAGAAGTTACAACTTGTTCGTTGAGCAAACCTAAATAATTTTTCATCTATCGTCATTGTTGGCTGTTTAGGGTGACAATCTAATAAACTGTCCGCACCCTGCCGAGTCCGTCCGATTATAGCACAAACCTTGTTACCCTACACTGATTAATATTAAGGCGATCCTTACACTCCATTTTATAAAATTGAAACTGTAATTGAATTACCTTCTCGTTATTGTGCGCTTACAAAAGATAAGAATGGCACGTGTCGTATTTTTTGAATAATCCGTTACTGCAAATTACAAGAAAATAATAGTTGAATTATCATAATAGGTAATTAGGTTAAAAATGTCAGCATGTGCCAATTATGATGTTTGGACGTACCTCTGACTAACCCCTTTAGATATCTTTGATATCTGGGCGCCTGAAGATCTGAGAAAATGTCTACCGTTTGCAGGGGATACAATCATGTAGTTATATATTTTTACAATCTATAGTATTTTAAGGTCCGTAAAGATGTCAAAGGGCTTAGTCAAAGAGAAGACCAAACATTACATTTGGCACATGCCCACTTTTGGCAGTAGTCGGCATTCCATACGTGACAACATCACATCACCGCACCTCTATATTATATAAATCAAATTAATCAATATGCCCTTTGTCCTAAACTTTCTACTATATTTGCTATAGGATGTCTCTAAGTTCAGTGTGCCTTCTCGCATAGGCCTTCTCTAACATTTTCCACTGACTTCTGTCTTTGGTGACCCTTCTTCAGCAAGGGCCTGCTGTTAGCTTCAACTCGTCTTCCCATCTTTTGTGTTGTCTTCCTCTCTTTCTTCTTCCAGCTCTGATGGTATACCATTCTTTCTAAATCCTGCTCCATTTTTTTTCTCAGCTTCTTAAGAAGAAGTTCTATTAAAATATAAATAGACACTTTTAAATAAATTCCCAAGTCAAAATAAAATAAAATCAATACTTTCACAGGTCGTAAAGAAGTTTCTATTGTAAAACACGACACACGTCGGGAAACTATCGTATAACTATTAAAGAGCCATCGAAGACGGTTGCATTAGCATGAATGTGGTTTTTACGAGTGCTTGCTTACAATGTTAGAACTCTTACCGCCCCACGGCACAACTCCTGTGCTCAACTGGTTGTGTCGTGGGTACTTTTCGTTCCCTTCTACACAACTAAGGTACGAACGACTAAACCCGGCCTACTAATGCCTTGCTATTTGAGTCGTAGGGAACTCTGAAACCAATCTAATTCCCCATAGCACATCTACCTCTATTCTATAACTTAAGCACTGATAGTAAACCTCTTTGTTCAGTGTTGTGTTCGTTATACAACGAAGTGATTCTTCCCGATCCACGACACAATTCCTGTGCTCAACTGGTTGTGTCGTGGGTACTTTTAGGTTGAGTCGTCCGTACCTTAGTTATGTAAAAGAGAAATAAAAGTACCCACGACACAACTAGTTGAGCGCAGGAGTTGTGTGATTCGGGGAGGGTTAAAACGATATTTGCGAATGTCACAGAGTGGAGAAAGTTATTGGGTGAACTAACGAGATATTGATTTGACAACTTCAGTGGTGTGGTGGCGAGAGACCGATTGAGACGCAAGGGTTCGATTCCAGATATAACATAGTGCACGTAGGGAACTAATGTTAATGCCCTAGTCTAAAAAAAAATGGGTGACCCATCCATTTTTTTACTACACTGGAAATTGATTAACTTAGATGATCTATTATGAAAGACTAGGCAAACTACGCCAACACTACACGATTTTATTTTACAATTAATAAGCACTGTCAAGACCTAAAGACTGTATTTTCTCTAAAGACTTTAACTAGTATTTTCTTTAAAGACTAAAATGACGGCTAATCTTATGTCTAAACCAAAGAAAAAAATAAAATCTTTCAAGCTTGTACGAAACTATACGTTGTCTGATTTAATGGAAGCACACCCAACCCATATCATTCAAGACAACATCAGATTATGGCAAAAGAGCCGAAGCCGGATAATGAACGCAAAATAAATATATAAGTCAGGTAAGGTATGCACATAGTTAGGAATTTAAATCTAAACTGAATCTAAACAATTACTACTTATAGTAATTAGAATATGCCAGTGTTGTAACAAACATGCCTACCCCTCTGGGAAAGATGCGTGATTTTATGTACTATGTAAAATTTTTATGAAAGTCCAATGCAGTACCTAATCATTTTTTTGAGCCTTCATCGAACTCTAGTAGCATATTTCAGTCGTGTTTGTTGCCTGATTCTTCTAGGCTTGGTTGCGAGGAACAGGCATAGCTTCACCTTGCTCCTAAGACGTTTCAAAGAGATCCTTGTTATTTTATTGAAATAATATTATAACTTTTTAACTGGCTTTGACTTTGCAAGAAAAGATTGATTATTGCCTGGAAGTAGAGACGAATATAGGTCACGTTGATAATCCAGAGCAATTAAATCACGAGTTGACATACTGGGTTAAGCTGTGGTCGAGCGAGTTATACGCAATTCTATTTACCTACTGCGCCTAAACTACTCATTTGAATATTCGTAGGAATGGGAAAATATTTTAGACAAAATCTTCGATATTGAAAACAATCACTGATGTATATTCAGGGGGGCTTACACGAATTACTATTGTATCGACATCGTATCGTCAAAAAGTCAAAATTGACACATATAAGTGTTAGTTTTGACATTTGAACGACACGGTGTTGATACGATAGTGATTCGTGCTTAGGGCACACCGTTGTTTATTTATGCATTATGCATGCATGGTTTAATAGATTGACATCAAATGATTTTCTTAGTTTTATTGGCCTAGTTTTAAATTTATTTTACATTGAATGTAATATAGAAGTTAATTTTTTTTGGAGTTTACTCCTTAAGAATCGGTTTTTGATATAAGGCGCCCGGTATGAAAAAAATGTGAGTAGGTAGTAAAATCTACTGAACGCATGACCTCGTTACGTTTTTGGTGCGCAACTTTCTAATTTGGTGTGAGCAGTGCAGCTAGATCGTGGGTAGTGTGTACCCTTACTTTGCCTATACTTTATAATGCTTTCTCTCACTCTTACTGATGGCAAAACCTCTTATAGTGGGGGTACGCTCTACGCACGATCTGGTAAACCCCAGTCGTGCGTCCGAGCTGACACACACAATTTTTTTTTTGAACTATCGATATGTTTAGTTTGAGCGTAGATAATCCCATCACTATACGGTAAAGGAGCGTGGCGCTGGCAGTTTGCATAAAACCATCGTTTGTCACAGCACTAATGCGGTGTCCACAGCAGAGGCTCTAGCGTGACGCTATGACGGAGTGACATCATACGGCCCGTTAGCGGAGGTGGAATGTAATGTTACGGGTAATGTTGTGTACAAATTACATTTTGGTAATGGCTTACTGAAGCTAAAGACGCAATTTATTTTATATACACATTGGAAAACATTATTATCTGATAAATAAATAAAATATGGGTATAGTTTCAAACATAATTTGGACGTGCTTCTGACTACCCCCTTTAGTAATTTTCAAGGATCTAAGCGAGTATGTGTACCGTACATGGGGATTACAGTCGTAAATCTATGTATATAATATTTTTACACAGCGCTTACTAGCCTTAAGCGGCGATGGGCTTGCAACCTGTCACGTGTGAAATGCTAACTGCAAAATGTGGGCATGTGCCAAATGTGAAGTTTGGACGTGCCTCTGACCAATACCACTTTTAGACATTTCAAGGATCTAAGCGCCTTGAGATATGAGAGTATGTCTACCGTACTTAGGGATTATAGACGTGATCCTATTTCAATTCCTATGTCGTTCTTGTTTTTCTCTTTTTAGTTAATTATTTTTAGCAGTCATGTTTTTTGTTTTTCTAATTATTTGTTTAATCCAGCTTCCTAATATTAAAATGGTTTCGCTCTTGAAATTGAGGATCATTCAATTCTCCTACAATACACATAAACACTTCAGTAAAGACACATTAAAGGATATGTCTCCAATCTAACTTAAATTTATTGTAACCATAATATTATCCACCCTTCATTGAAAATTTCCCAACACAACCAAACACTGCTGTTTTTGAGTGGAGATTTCTACGAAAATCTATAAAAAACAAGCAATGTATGCAGCTTTGGCGATACATTGGTGTAATTTAGAAAGATGGCCGATGAGTTAGGCACTTTGTCCCCCGTGAGTGCTTGCCCCATAAACTCTTTGAAATGTCCCATTTATACTTCATAAAATTTATATGCACTTTTATTTCGTCAATAAAGTTCGATTTGACTATTTTGTTGGTGCACCAGGGAAGTTGGTAGGCGAGCGATTGAAAAATATACTCGTACTATGTACGTACACTTGATATTTGAATAGTGACGTCATAAGAAAGTTCTTGATGCTAAAAACAATAAGCAAAGTTGGCCACAAATGTATTTACAAGTTAGGTACATGCCTACTGGTAAGATACACTTAAATATTATCATAATGTTATCTATACTAATTATAAATGCGAAAGTAACTCTATCTGTCTGTTTGTGACGTTATCACGACCAAACCGCTGTCTCTGAGCCGATTGTGATAAATCAATAAAAAGATAGTTTGAAGTCTTGGGACGGACATAGGCTTTGATTCTTAGGAATTTCAATGTATTTAAAAAAATATTATTAAAAAGTCGTCAAATAACGATTTCCTAAATTTACGCGGACGAAGTCGCGGGTAAAAGCTATACCTATATTGTTATCTGTGTTTACAAACGAATAAATACATTATGAAAATTATGGAATATTATATTACCTATTATATTGTTATCTTTTTAATAGACATTCACCAGAAATACCTAAAGCTTAATAATCAAACAAAATTTAATATAAAGTCTATAAGTACCTACTTGTAGGTACCTACAAGATAAAGTAAAACATAAAATATAACACCATTATCAGATAAACCATATAAACAACCAACAGCTTTTATATATTATCTTTAGAGCAGTTTTTATGTCAAAATTGTGCAAAAATATAAAATCTTCTTACACACCACCATTAATAATCTATAATTAAAGAAACCTTCATTCTCAAGTAAATTTTATAATAGAGATAAGACTGACCTCACAGCACAGTTGGTAGTAGCTCTGCCTACTGCGCAGTAGGCTGTGGGTTCGATCCCCAACCAGGACAAATATTTGTGTGATGAACATAGATGTTTATTCTGAGTGTTATATTGTATCTTAAACAGGTATGTATTTACAAAAAAAAGAATATTAATATTCCATCAGTTATCTAGTAGCACAAACTTTGCTTAGTTTGAGGCTAGACGGCGCTGTGTGAAGTGTCCAGAAATATTTGCAAGATGCTTGCCACAAATAAAGTTATATTTCTATATTACTAGGCAAGCAAAGCCAAGGGAGAAAGCTAGTATAAAATAAAACGAACGTTTATCACCTGTTTGCACATTACCATAAAGGTTGATTGATCATAAAGAGAGCGATTCACATAATCTTTTAATGCACATAACATCCATTTAAAGATTTATGGCCACTCTGGCTTTATATTAAGTTTTATATGACAACAAAAAAGACACGTATATTGACCACAATAACATATATATTTTTTATATCATGCTATAATTATATGTTAAAATGGATAAAAATTATAATGATACTGGATTTCGACCGCGACTTCGCTCGCGTGGTACCTGGATAATAGCCTATATGCTATTCTAGGGCATAGGCTATGTATAATCCTAGTTTTATTCAAATCTGTTTAGACGTTTGGCTGTGATTGAGTTCAAACATCCTCACAAACAAATCCGAAAATTTGTAATATTAGCAGAATTATGTACTCGAAAAGGTAGGTCGAAACCAGATAAACACTATTTTTTTTAAACTTATGAGTATTGAAAAAGTATTGCCAACTGTAATGTTGGGACGTGCCTCTGATTAATCCCTTTGAACATATTCAAGGTTTGAGCACCTGAAGATCTGAGAGGTCTCTCTTACTTTTTATTAATATTTTTTATGCATGTTGTACACTTAAATTTATTCGCGTTTAACCAATTGACGGCACATTACTTTTTATACAAACTCCACCACCCTTTGTCATAATTTATCATTCACAAACAAATTTGCGGTGAACAAACTTCTCATAGCGTACATTACTTACATTACGGCCGGCGTACCTCAAGGCGCGACTTTTTGCCCTCTCCTCTTCACCCCAAATCCGAAATATTAAATTAACATAAACACGAAGAGTCACTGCTCACTGTGAGCAGTCGCGAATCAAATCGAGAAGACAGATCTATCTCTTGGAAACCGTTAATTTGGGGAGAAGGGATCTTAACGTTGTTATTCGATGAATGCTCGAATAAATGTGTTACGGACCTTTATCTTGAGCTTTGAGTTTAACCCTTTGAAGGTGTATCGAGCTTCCGAATGTGTGATTGAATTTTCGCCTATTGATGTGAAAATATCATTTAGCGTTTGGATTCGAATACTAGATGAATTACTAATTAGATTGATGAAATTAAATATCTTTGCACCTATATTATTTTATTCTTTAACTTTAAAGAAACTTTGACATTATCAAGTTGCCTTGAGCTTTCGTCCGTAAGTTGGAGTGTAGTTTTCAACTAATTTTATTTTATATCTACATCAACTCCGACCAAGAAGTGAAATAAAACACGGATTCGTCAATGTTTTGACAAGCGATAAATTGAAAAAGTTATTCTCTTCCAAATTCATTTATATTCTAAAACAAATTCGATCAGAATAATGATTAATTCTCGCAGTGAATGCTATCGATCCGATGTACCGATGCGTTCAAAATCACTGCATCCCATGTCACCCTTCCTACACCCTATCGCACCCTCGCAAGGTATGGACAGGGGTAGTGGCCGGCTGATTATTATTATAATTTTAGAGTCTTTCATCTGGCTCGGCTTTTAAGAGAGCCTATTAAAAAAATAATAGAGTAGTACATGCACATTACATTTTTAGAAGTTTTTTGTATCCAAACTTAATATGTATAACGTAACTATAGCAATATTCTAGGAACAGTTTTTGTTGTTTTCATTTTTGTTATTTTAGATAATTCAACTCAAAAAATAATTTATCAAAGGAGCAAATATATACCCAAAGACACTGACATACCTACCTAGTCAGTATACCTGCCAGTACACTAAGATTCTCTGTATCACTGTCATCATAAGCTACAACTACCACGGTACCATAACACCAAAAAATATGTGCTGATCTCGTCGCAGAATTAAACCAGCAGCACCTCTTGTGTCTTAGCCGAGAAATTTTCCGCCATGCCGAAACAACAGTCATGTAATACTGTAAAATTAACACTAAACATTTTCAGATTATGGTTTGAAACTTGAACAAGTTTATGCAAATGAATCTAGATTGATCAATAGAAAAAATATTCTATAGAGTAAAAACCGTTAACCCACATTCTCATCGCAAAAAACAACAATAAACTTTCAATAATACTAGTTTCATACAATTGCTCTCACCTCGGCCCACCGCACCAAAAATCCAATGGGGGAGAACAAAAGGCAAGGTGCACACTATCCGCGTCGCACGCGTCAAATCTCGTCCATTGTCGCTTCTCCCCACCGTCAGTTAAATATTATTATTAGAAGATTTATCGCGTGGAAAATTGCACTTATTGTCGTCCGATGCGATATTTCATGTGATTATGAATTTATTTTTATGTTAATTATGCATGTGTGACTGTTGCGTAGGTAGGGGTGGTTAATGGCGAAATGTAACGGTCGCCTTTTTTTTCGTTGTGCTTGTAATGTTCTCACTGAACTAACCGTGACACTGACAGATGTAACCTGGCCGTTTGATATACTACTTTATCCAACATGTTATCAAAAAAAAGCTAAGGTTTATTAAATCCAACTAAGCAGCATCATTGAAATAAAAATCTGTTTTGATTGACAGATGACTTAAAATAAAACCGAACAATAAACAAAACAGTGTAAAATAAAGAGTTCTTATTTTTGATATAGACTACATAAATCTCATTTAAATTTGAATCCTCTTAACTAAACATAGGTAAGTCCCCTCACCTAAATGCAAACCAAACAGCCAATTTTTTTCTCATTTAAAATCACCCTAAACAAAAACAATCTTTTTTAATCTGTAGAAATGCTGAATCAAAAGCCGTAAGCCGTCCAGTCCCCTGCATTAAATGCCTTGAACAATGGAGTGACGTGTGGATTCGCACGCGCGACGTAGCCCGCTAGTGTGTCCCTCGCTTAATCGATCTACGGATGAAAAGGTATGTTTGGTGAATGTGATGTGATTTGAATTGGATTAGTTTTGTGAGACGTGTCTTGCTTTTATACCACAAAACTATCATTTCTCACACCCTTTCTCACACCTACTCAATCTTACTAAGTTCAGATTTGATAGCATCAAAATTAAAATAATATTTAATCATTTAATTTACCAAAAGAGGGATTTTAAAAAGAAACACTAGACCAAAATTACTTTAAAACACTACTTCAATAAAAATGGATAAAAGTTACACACAGCGTTAAACTTGGACTCCTCTTTTATACTATGTTAATAACACTTTTACATACTAAGAAAGAAAGAAGGACAGAAAGCTTACTCACTTATAACAAAACACATGTATTTTCTAACCAGTAATACTTTATTTATACTAAAATGTTATTTTCTAAATAGTAACAAATCGAATGTACATCAAAACTTGTCAATACCATCTGCTACCTCCACAGCACATTGGTCAGTGAGCCGTGAATCTGAGCCCCATGCCTATCAGAACATGGGATCTTTTCATTAAGGTTATCAGGATGGAGATCTTCAAAACGCGTCGTGGTCTCCATTCTCATGAGTGGTACAATATACTGCGGAATCGAATTCATTCACCACTATACTTCTTTCTACCAAAGCGTTTTTCAAAGCTTACGGGCTCCGTAAATTAAGTGAAATAAGATCACGACGGTTATTGAGAAAAAACGATTCTACATTAATCAAAAAAGCTTATACCAGGTCATAAGTCCACTTACACAAAAAGCACAAGATGTATTTACAATGAACATTAATTGCTTATCCGTTCTCACGGTCCTGCTCCCTCTCTCCGCTTGCAGACCTCTCCCTCACTCTGCCAGGGTAAGCGGCCGAGTATTGGGTAATTAATAATCGCAAAGCCCTGTCAAAAGGTTTTTAATTTGCAGCACACGTGCGTGAAGAATCGCTGCGTGCGCCCGCAGTTGGGGTAATTGCAAATTTATTTACCTTCTGGAGATCTTTGTGGCTAGATGGGTCAACAAGATACTAATAGAGACAACTCATCTTGTCGTGTGTGATCGAGAAGGTGCCTCAACTTTCAGTCCGAAGGTTCAAAAGGTTGTGGGTTCATTCCTGTAGTGAAATCGGTTTTTCTATGGGAAAAAGTTATGTGCTCAAAACACTTAGGTAGTATTTTTGCAAACCCGTCGGGCTTGCAACCTGTAACGTATAGATACGTATACTTAGACACGTAGATATTTCATAATTTGTTAAGTTTAACAAGATTTTTTATAGATTTGTATTTTAAGTTGTTACTCAAACTGTACTTTTATCGCATTTGCTGTCTTTGTTTGAGTCATCGTTTTGTCACCAACAAATTGTAATATAAATAACTATAAAATAATAAAGCTCTAGAAATTTCACCATTACAGAACAGTATTGGTGAAAAGTGCTGAGATTTCCTTTAACCAAATTCAGATCTAAAACTTGCAAAAGACAGCCCACATCCTGTCAGTATTTCACCCGCGAACGTTTACAAAGCGCGACATTCTAACACGTCGCACTTTTATCAATGTTCGGATTCAATAAACCGAACGGGCCAGTTGACGATCGCTTTTTGCCGCCAATAGAGTCGGTTCCGCAGCCCGGAAGTGGCTCAGTTGAGTACAGCTTATATTAAACAACTGGAAAATTTGAGACAATTTAACTAATGCTATTATAAAAGCTGAAGTTTTTATGTTAGTTTGTTACTCAATCAAATAGTAACGACTGAACAGATTTCAATTAAATTTAGCACATACCTAAATAGATTATGACCTTGATTAGAATACCTTATAATACTTCGTTCTTGAAAATGTCCCGTAAAAGATTGAAATGGGATTTGCAAATCTGGATGAAAAACCACGCGAACGAGTCTTTAATAAGTCTTGGTACATGCAGTAGAAATGCAAACCTGATTAAAAATCCGTAATTGTAATTTTTCAATTAATAATTGCAAGTATCTCATTAAAAAGACAGATTTTCAGGGTTCCATAAGAACTCAGCTGTTCTGACTAAGCTGTGAATTTAGTTCGGGTCAGTCGGGCAGGGCCTGGCGGGCCCACAACAGGAGCGCTTACCTTGGTTTTTTATTTGTGTTGTGACTTATGTGTGTTTTGAATCTGGGTTTGCGCCAAACGCTTCCAACGGAAATCTGCTTAACTGGACAGGACATACGTTTGAGCAAAAGTTGTGTGTGACTTGTATGAATAGTTGCTGGACAATAGATTGAGATTTCTTTGTATATAAATATCTAGTCGTATCTTACCATTTCAGAGAACATAGGTATAATCTATACTAATATTACAAAGTAACTCTGTTTATCTGTTTGTCTGTGACGTCATCACGGTCAAACTGCGCTTATCCGATTGTAATGAAATTTCTTATGAAGATAGTTTAAAGTCTTGGGACGGACATAGGCTACTTTTTTTTCTAAAAATAATATAAAGATAAAGTCGATTAAAATCGATTTCATAAAAGCTAGTATATTATTAAACTTATTCGTATTTGATTGCTTGATTGAAACAAATCTATGCGTGTTTCCCAATTTTGTTCAGAACGACATATTTTTACATAATGCTCTTTAAAAACAATTGAAGCTTTTGTTAGAAATATACGTCAAGTAAATATATTATACCTACTGTATTTTGGCAACAATATCCATTTACAAAAACCACTTCACCGATTTCATCAAACAAAATCACCTCCAAACACAAAGAGAGAAACACTTTAAAAGGACAACAATACTATATTTTTCATTAAGGCGCATCCACACAATGACAGTGAATGGCGTCCTACCTTCCGCGGATTACTCGGAGATACGAACCACTCCGCTCAAAAGAATAATATGTCTTTATAAAAGATCCAACGGCTTTCCCTGCCTTACTTCTTACACATTTTTCAGTAAAATGTAGAAGCGTCTTTACTTTTTCCCAACACCGACCGCACAAATCTCTACCCTCTTGTTAGCTTTAATACGGCTTATTTTTGTTTGTGAAGTATTCTTTGAGAATAGATTGCATTGTCTTTTAACGTAAATCATTCCGAATAAGACGTCCCATCTCTAGCGCTTGAATGTAGACTTCATTTTGAATGTGCTAAGGTTCTATTTTATTGGAAATGACAATTTCAATAAGACTTGTTCTAGAGTGGTTTTAGTCTCACATACTCTCACTTTTAAACCTATAAAAATAAAAATAAACTAAAACTTAAAATACCCATAGGAGTTACGTTGAACCTACTTATTAAAGACAAGCTTTTTTATTTATTTATCATAGAATCAACAGCACTTGCACAGCAACACACAACAGAATGTAACGTAATAAAAACTTAATGCCAATAACAGATTCTTAAACGAGGTTTTTTTTTAAATAGTTGCTTTGCTGATTGTAAAGCCTTACATGTTAACTAGCTACAGCCCGCGGCTTCGCCCGCCTGGTTAAAAAGTTAAACAAGTTTCATCCAAATTTGTGCAGTAGTACGGCCACGAACATCCTCATAAACTTTTTAATTTTTGATATTAGTAGCTTAATTTCATTCTATATTTTTTTTTATTATTGGAAAATAATTATAAAGAATTTGTCAATAATATCTATTGACAGCTTATTTTAGAAATATAATATTATTACCACATTATAATATATAAGTAAATAAATATATATTGCAAAAAAACCTAAGAGAAACTATAAAACGACACAAAGTTACAGCTGGAAATAAATCCGCCATTTTATTAGGCCGCCCGCACGCGATACACCTGCTATAAACATAATCTTTCATTTGGCCAAATTGTTTACGGCTGCCCTTGCAATTGTCTTTTTCGCGAAAGCCACCTTTTTAGGCGCTCCATTCCATTCGTTTTTAGTAGGTACTGTCCAATCTGTTTTCAAATGAGATCTTACAAATAAAACATTGTTTTTATAAAATTGTACCAATAGAATTTGATACTAATAAGTGGACGTTCAACATGTATATTTATTTTCGTGTCCTCAGATGATGTCTTCAAAGGGTAGTCGGAGGCACTTCCAAACATTACATTTGACATTATGCTCACATTTTCCAGTAGTTAGTAGTTAGTTATGCGACAGGTTGCAAGCCTGTCGTCATTTTCCTAATACTAACTGGTTACCTCACAATATTTTTCTTTATCGTTTAATTTATTGTACGATGTATGTAAGGAATGCTTTTGTGAAGATAAAAAAGTCTTGAAAAAAATTGAATGTATGCCTTTTGAACATTGGTTTGGTTGGTGCGAATGCTTTGAGTGACCGTCTGTCTTCCCAAATAAATAAAATAAAAAATAAAATTCTCTTACACTTTAGCAAAACAGGTAAAAGAATTTATCCACGTGACAAACGATCAACAATCATTAGACGCCCTGCACATAATCGTAAGTGACGATACAGTGGAACTAAGTGAATTCGTGTGTCCCTGCCGCTACAATTTAGCCGCGAACCAATCATCATTTACAAAGGGTCACGTGATAAACAAACCACACGGTGTAGACGCACCTTTTTTGGCTTCATCCTAGTTAGTTGTGGTTTGTTTCGTGTATTCGCCTAAAATACTTTTAGAATAATACTGAGCTGGAATGTATTTCTGGCACAACAATTTTCTAGTCAATGTCTAGGTCGTGCGTTCGATATCGGCCGTGCATCAAAGGATTTTTGTATTTGAAAGTATTATGCGTATAACACGTGCTCGAAACGGCGAAGGAAAACATCGAGAGGAAACCAGTTAGTAGGTATTCTTATAAGTAGCAATAGGCTGGCCTGTCACGTATGGAAATCTAACTACTGCAAAATGTAGGCACTCTGACTTCACCTTAAAGATTTTTAAAGATGTAAGTACCTGAAAATCTGAAAAGGAGTCTATTATGCCTACATGGGGATTACAGTCGCAATTCTATTTATTTATTTTTCTGACTGCAATCCTTTTCCTGTCAAGTGCTAGTTATTATACGGGTTGAAAATAAAGATTATGTAAATAATAGATGCCTATCTCGTATCGATTCAAATAATACTTATTCCTTAAATACCCAAAGAGCTCCACGTTTCAATATGAGCCCCGTCACCCTACTCCATCTGTTTTTATAGGCATTAACACAAAACCTGATGAATATTTATTATTATTCCTCCCATACACGTTCCCTAATAGCGCGTGTCGTTCATACATGATAATTTATACATGACTAGCATTTGCCTCCGGTTCCATTCATTTTATCTTCGGTCAGATATAATACTGTAAAAAGAAATAAAATATTTAGGACAAATGTTTAATTAGTCACTTTTATAGTCAAAGTTTGAAAATTAGATAAATAGAGTGCGAACTTTTTAAATTAACACCATCTAGTGAAGCCAAAACTAATTTAACTTTTAAAGCCGCGTTCAAACCACGAGCGATAATGTGTATAAAATATCAAATTTTGTTTTTCACATAAATATCTGCAAGCCGAACATGGGTCTTGAAATTACACTTACCTTCTTGAAATAATCTCTATCATTAAATGTAACAAGTTAGAATTAATCTTGAGTTTACCACTGATACTGGCATTTACAAAAAAAGCTTGCTCAGTCAACTGTGTCAATATAATTATCTTGACATGAGCAACAATGTTTACTAGTAGAAGCTATATTACATACAGACGTGCGTTGTTTTATATAAGCATAGGCATTTCATAGATTCATAGCAAGCTCGCGTCATTACCTTCGTATAGATTTGTTTTCGTAGAAGAATATTTTCAGCCTATCGCATGTCGAGTCTTATATTTTCATGTTTTTGTTTATAAGTAATATATGACGCTATATATTATAATTAGTGTTGTTTATGTGTTTTTAGAGCGATGATGACATTACTTCCGTTTGGCAGGGTTCCCATGAGATATGTTGTGCATTGACTGACATCAAACTTCACACACATTCCACTTTCATAGCTCTACCGTGCCATATTTTATTGCACCTACAAATCTATTTTAACCTATTCTTAATCACAATAAGTACTGACTCGTAGACTTTTCTGGTTTATCGTTAACTTGACTACTTTTGTGAGTGATAGAGTCGGTTAGACATTATACTTTAGTTTGGTTATAATAAATATCACGTTTAATAATTGACCTTCATTAATAATAATTCTTTGATAATACATACATCAAAATTAGATAATTTTTTTATGATTACCTATGTAACTTTAGGAGAATTCGTACATCGAGGTATATTCATCAAAATATAAAATGTGATTTTGAAACACTTTTGGTGATACTTTGATTATTTATAAAAATATTCGTTAAACTCTACAATAATAATACTTGTAATCCGCACCTATTTCATGTCTTTTGAAACCAATACTTACTCAATAGGTTTATTTGATTAAAGGGTAATTTCGAAAATTTTATATCAAACAAAATTTTCATCCCTGTAATCACAAAAAGCACCCTTCAATTTAGAATCACTCGCACCTTTTCATCTAATCAAGTCTCGATTCATACAAAACTAATCTCAAATCAAGTCTATTCAAACGTTCTCACACTAAAATAGTTGAATGAAAACAATTATGTATTGCATCCAATTCATTATCGTTGAAGCGTGGAGTGCGGAAACGTAGGTCGCTATGCTCGCCACGCGACCATCCGTTCGCAAGACGCGAGTGAATAGCGAGCCTAATTGTGACTATCGCGTCACGTGGCATATCGTGTGTGATGCGCCTTACTGACACACTTTTCACGTTCTATGTTTTATCTCCAGAACACTGCTAGTAGATTTTGGAATCTAAATGCAAGGTGTTAAGGTGGATCTTTATTTGGGATAATATGAGGGTTGAGTCGTTTTGGGATAGTTGGGTGAGAGGAAACTGTGACAAATGAACGTGAGTTTGAACTTTGAAACGCCATTTCATATTGTTTCTGAGAGCAATTTATTTTACCGTTATTGTTCTGATATTTCATTGAATGATTCTGTTTGGTTAGTTCTTGATGCATTTACGTAGTTATGTTTACAGTTTTGTATCTAACAACGAACAAACTCACTTTTTTAGTAAGGTACCAATTAGGTAAATTATAGGAATCCTATCTTATTAATACTATGTAATTATAATTTCGAAAAATGTTGTGCGAATGTTTGTATTTGAAGAAACAAAAAATATCTAAAGACTAAATCTCTATCTATTACTTACTATCGTGACCTAGATAGAATAGCATTATCATACGTACTGACGTAGCTGCTAGCAAAAATAAGACCTAACACGTTCCTACTCATTGAGTAGGTACCAGTGTTAAAAAAATCTTATAAAACATCATGTTTCATTCCTCTTACCTGTCCATAGCCGAAGGACATGAAAACCAAAGCAATAACCACGGCACAAAAAAGAAAACCGTCATAAACCCTACGTATTCACAGGGTCTTTTGATGGATACCCGCACACGCACACACCGCACAGGAAATTCAACCATACACTCAAAACACACGGTTGATATAAGCTTAGACCTTACTAATATTTCAGGTGAAGCCAACAAGGTGAACTAAACGGTATGGCTGCAATCGTAAGGTTGATTTTCGTATGAAAAGGATTTAAAAATGTTTCGCCGGTAAAGTCCAGCAAAATGAACATCAGAAGATGTATGAGACACAGGATTAAAAATATTTGTACGCCCCATTATACATGGTGTAATGAAAGAGCTAAACGTGCCTTTATTAACCATACAGGGTGCTTTTTATTACATACAGGGTGTCCGTTAATTGGACCTCCGGTTTTCAATAAAATGGTTGATGGAGGTCGACGGATGTTGATCAAAAGATTTATAATTGAAATTAGAAAGGATTATGGAAGGTTTTTCGGTATGCGGGTGATCAGATGGTAATCTTGGGTTAATGCTGGTAACTGGTGAATATCCAGCAAAAGATTAAATAGGAAGGAATAAAAAGCAATATGCTTAAGGCATACCTACCTAGTTTTAGAAATATCCACAGATCGGGAAAGGCTAGATAACATTTTAATAAAATAACTAAAATATTCTATTTCATTATTCAAACTCAAAAGTATTTATTACAGGAAAACCTCAAGGGTCACTTTGGAAGAAACAAAGAAAAAAATAGAATAAAACCACAAGAATCACTTTGGTCCTGAGGACCAATTCCAAAAGAATGAGGTTTCTTTTCGATGAGACGAGAAATAATTTTAAATTAGTTCACCAAAATACCATAATATATTTTTCTCTTATACATGTTGTTTCAAATTGTGCAGATTGTAAAGCATCATAATATAGTGTAATTCTATGCCAAAGTATTCATTCATTGCACACACGTAATGAGCTGCATCAACCCGTGTCTAGCTTGTCAAAGAACAAGGCTTTTATTGAACAGAACGACAGCACTTTTTCCAAGATGTAGCTATTTTAAATATTTTTCAAAATTATTTATTTAAATACTAAAACAAAATCTGTAACAGGGCGTTTACTATTAAATATAAGTAGGTATTTATCTATTAGATATCTCTCTTTGTAAGGACACGAATATTTTTCTTATGGACACTATATTGATGACGATATGCTTCGACTTGTCACATTGAATATTAACTACTGCAAAATATAGGTATGTGCTTAATGTTTGGACTTGCCTCTGGCTACCTCCTTGGGTTAATCCTATTTTTTTTTCTATATTAGTTACCTACTCTTAGAAATTTATTTCGATGGTCTTTTACAAAATCTCACGTAACTTTTTCCATTATTTCCACTATAATGTTTATGTGCTCCAGTAAGTAAGGAAGCAAGGTGTTTGATGTTCAACCCATCTGGGCGTGAAAATTCTTTGAGTACATCAGTACCTTTTAAGGCTTTTAAAAGGCTCTCAGGCTGGCTAATCACGCGCCCACGCGCCCGCGGCGCTCCACAGATTATCGCGCTTTGCTTCTATTACCACCCTGTATTTGCTGTTTATTTTGCTTTGAATGTTGCCAGCATGTTGCTTACATTTCTTTTAATAGTTTTCCTTAGAAAGGTACTATTAACATGTGTTTTATTATATTTTTTACTACTTTATAGTAAGCTCTTATTTGATCTATATTGAATGAAATCATATTGTTTGGAAACTGAACTTATCTGTAGAACCTACAATTGGATGTTAGTATTAGTTTACCATGTGTCATAAAATAATAAACAAATACCTATAGAGCCGTTAAATTAAAAACCTCCCATGTTTTGTTATAAATCCTCAAGAATATAAATACACTAGCGACCCGCCCCGGCTTCGCACGGGTGCAAAGCTGATACCAAAATATATTACAGAATGCCTTGCGCAAAAAAATGTGTTTATTTACGACTTCATATTAGAAATCTTAATATTATCAGTGGTTCTCTAATATATTAAGCATGTAATTATACATATAAACCTTCCTCCTGAATCACTCTATCTATTAAAAAAAACCGCATCAAAATCCGTTGTGTAGTTTTAAAGATATAAGCATACATACAGACATACATACAGACGCGGGAAGCGGGAAGCGACTTTGCTTTATACTATGTAGTGATAGTGAATTGAATTGGACAGTTAGTAATTTTTCACATGTACCTAATGATTAACGTCACAAACTAGCTACGAGTCAGACGCAAGAAAATATAGGTTCCGGATACCTGAAAATAAACGTAATAATTTTTATAAATTATCTCTAATTATGCGTGTAAAGTGAATATTTTATGTCGTGACCCATTTGTGTGTTTTGAGTTTAGTTAATTTGACAAAAACACCTCACTGGCGCCGACACGTTGCTAAATAACATTGCGTTTTAATTAGGTAGGTACATATTTTGAGAGAGAATACTGGCTGTGTTGTGATAGTGACCCCTTCCTATCCAAACATCGTGAATTTTAATCCAAATCGTACACCAAATAATTTATCACACGGGAAATGTACATGCGATAAGGCAAACTGGAAAATCCTAGATTCTTAGAATATGAAAAAACTTAAGATTTGTCGATTTATATCGATCATGTTTGCATCAATGTTTGTATAAACATAAACTGTGTAGCCTTCAATGCTGAAGTTTAGAAAATTGTACGAAGCCGAGAAGGACTGAGTAGTAAATACTCAAGACTGTCGCATGACTGATGCTACAAATAAAATAACTAGCTGGAATACCATTTTCTCCACAAGATGACCATCTCACCCATCAGCACCCTTTCTCCACGTCCAGTCCACGTCACCTCCCCCGCCGCAGGCTGCGGGTATCTCCCGTTATTACATTCCAAGCTCAATATTTCCGTCGTTTTTGTTAAGATCGCTTTAACCTAGACATTTGCTACCGAATCAAAAACTAGCCAGTCAAGAACGTACGATAAAGCTTGTTAAAACTAAAAAATAATCTCTTAAAAATATTTAGAAACTTGAAAAAAAAATCCTGGTACCAATTTAATATTATAGAAAAATATCATTAAATTCGCTCGAAAAGAAAAATATTTATTAGAAAAATTTAATTATTCCACCTTCTTGATAAATTTATAAGGAACCTGTCAAATAAAAGTTTCAAAAAATAAATAATTTTACACTTTGATTTATTCTAATTAGATTTGAAACAGAATTTCGTTCGCAAGGTTAACTAATGGTAATTTACCATCACCTGTTTCCGACACCATTTGACACTGAATGTGTTTTAGTTTGACTGTTTGTATGTCAGTTATATGAATGTATCCGGTACTTTGATCTCGTCTGTAGGTGAAAATTTAGAATGATTTCCTCACAAGATCATGTTAATGGGATTTACATACCTACAGTAAAACGACAAACAACTTTTATTAACACATGCGCTTCAGAGATTTTCATGATTCAAAATGAAAACGGATCGCGGACGGACTAGTTTAAAACTAACTCAAAACTCGAAAATGGTGAAAGTTACGAACATCTAGGTTCATCACACAAATATTTGCCCTGGGTGGGGATCGAACTAACAACCTACAGCGCAGAAGGCAAAGCTACTACCGACTTAACTGTGAGGCTAGTCAAAACATAAATAATGTAAATAAATATACCTAATAAAGAATAAATAAATATACCCGGCTGTGAGACTAGTCACACAGCTCAGTTGATAGTAACTCTGCCTTCTGCGCTGTAGGTTGTGATTGTGAGTTTGATTCCCACCAAGGATTTCCCACAAACATTTGTGTGCTGAACATAGATGTTTGTTCTATGTCTGGGTATTATATTAATGAAATATAAGTATGTGTTTACAAAAAAAGTATGAAAATATTCTATCGGTAACCTGGTACCCATGGTACAAGATTTGCTCCGCTTGGGGCTAGATGGCTGATCGCTGAGTGATATTATTTTTTAAACTATCGTGATAAGTAGACATAACTATAGATTTACGTGATAAACACCCGTGTTAAAATCTATAGTTACGCTGTGTGATAATGTTCATCAATATTTTATTTTATACATATTATTGGGAATATTCGGTTAGCAGTGATCTGGTAAGAACGACTAAACAAAGCCCCATCTATAAACCTGTTAGCGTGCACTGCATGTTTGCAGGTCACCACTCGCCACTCCAACTGTTTGTCGAGTTAAAATGTTTGCTCGCAGCGCCCTCTCGCGCTGACCTATAAAAACTAGGTAAGTTTAAAGTTACCACTGAGAGGTTAACGTGTGTTTCGAGTGGATGGAAGCAATTTTGTTTGTTTGAGAATGTTGGAAGAATGATAATGTTGCATGGTACATTTCCATAAGAACTTGGAAGATTTTATAGTTCACTATATTGGTCATTATCTACTTCATAATCAGCTATTTTTCTTTGCCCAATATGTATTCAAATTGGTAAAGAAAATAGTTGGGTAATATTGCAATAAGTGGGCATGTACGAAATTTTGTGTTTAGATGTGTTTTTATATGAATTTTTTGATATGAATTACAATCGAGAGTCTGTTTTTTCCGTTTACAACACTGATATTTTTTCACTAGTCAAAAGATATTTATGCTTGTTTGTTATATAGATTCTAAAATACATGTGATTCTACTTTTATCAAGAAGTCTAAGACATTTTTCTATTTATGAAAAAAAATTAAGACCCTCTACATCATGACGCCTCTACATTACGTCAAACTATATTAAAAACGGTTTGGAATGTATCATCGGGAAAACTAAACAAACTTTTCCGTAAACAAAGTAGGTAATTACGATGAATCTGTTTAGTCCTGATTGACTATCAAACATATCCTCACAAACTTTCGCATTTATAATGTATTATTAGGATAGAGTTGTTGAGTTGTCAAAGGGTACCTACAAAATCCCATGCGTTCAGTTTACCTACGACGTATCTAAAAGAAGCCTCGTAACTGTTATACAAGGACCAATGTGTTGAAAAGAAAGTCATAGGTAATCCTTTATCTACCCACAACATTTTCAGTAATCAACAGCCACAAGCATTGCAACCCCTCAAAATGTTAATGCTGTACACATTAGCGCGCATTTCTAGTGGAAAAATAGCTCGATTATCGCTTTGTTATAGCTTTATTATACAACACAATTAGCGAGGCACTAGATAGAGCCTGCGAAGAACAAGGACTGATGGGATCTCGGTTTTTGTTTCAGCACTCATTTTGTAATTTGTACAGCTCAGGTTCAATATATTTAATCGACAACAAACCCTTTTTATAGCCGACATATTGGATTTTTCGACATAACATTTAATGTCACTCTCATAATCAGGACAAAGTCATGGTTTCGATCCCTTTTGTGTTGAAATCTAAATCGAATATGGCGGGTATGAGCCACCATATTGAATATCTTACACTTTATAATATCTTTACTCTCAAGTGATCAAAATAAATCCAAAGGCGATATGATTGATTTCTTAAATCTATCATTTACCTAATTTAGGCTAAAAGATGAGCCAAAGCATCAAATATGTCTTGTAAACATAACCCCCTTTTTAGGCAGTCGGGTAAAAAACCAATTTCTCCTGACTATGGCTGGGAAATTTACGAGTACTCCAAAACCATTCTGCTAAACTATTTAAAATTAAATTCCCAACCTATCTCCACAGCATTACGTTGCCACTCAATCTTCTTTCATAATTAAAGTGGCTTTTACCCCCACCCCCCTCCTACCTCCCGCCACCCCCTCCCGGTCCTTTGAGCCCGGTCTCATTACCTAGGACTTAGGTATAGGTACCGGAGTAATTAGTGGAGCGAGTAATGTTTGAAGGTGGTTGAAGACACAAGTTCTTTTATGGTCTATAGACGATCAATGACCAGGTTCAGACCCGATCAGTATGGTAAATTTGGGAACGAACCTATTTAAGAACCAGTGAGATGAAGGATATTATTTTATGCCTCATAGAGATTTTTTTATTCAAATAATGTTGTTCATGACTCGAACATGACGGATTCGATGGTGTAGGTATTTGTATTTTTATATTATCATTAACTTATCTCTCTAGAAAGCTATTGATAACAGCTGTTATGTAGGTACCTCCTAATATTTTTCCTAGGAGGTAAGCAAGAATATAAAAGGGTGCAGACATGGTAGGTATTAGTGGCTTCTACGTAAGTATAAAATGCATTGCCTAAGGTGGCATTGGAAAGATTTCCATGGAATTTATTCACCTACATTTAAACCTGCACTAAGCTACTGAACTAATTGGCTATCTGCCAAAAAGTTTTGAGCCAGGTCTACGTGGCTGATAAATATCTATCTAGGTATTTGCGTTGTGAATTTTTCTTTCACCTTAAGTGATTAAATAAGTTTCCGAAGAATCAAATGTTTATTCGTACCATTATAACATTTTACATTCTAATGTATTATGAAAAAAGAGTATCTAGTAACTATGACATGTGAGTACTTACGTAAACAGAGCCTAGGCGATAACCTCGGCCCGACCGCACCCACCTCTAAATTTAGCACACCTCAAGAAAACATCAATTGCACAAGACATGCGCACTACACCTTAACCACACGCGCCTTTTCAAGGACATCCGAACACCTCACACATCACCACAACACTGACAATACTCCTATCACCTAGAATTCAAATTCGAAACGTGCACCTGTAGTCACCTATCAGGTGTACCTGTGCTGTTAGCCAATCGGCGCGCAGCTCACCTGCGCAGCTCGATAAAACGGGCGTGGTTTGCCTCGACTGGCGCACTTTGCGCACCTGTTCTACCTGCTTCATCTACAGGTGCGATTGGTCGGATAACTCTCTAAAGCAGCCAATCGGCGAGCCTCTACCTGTGCTACCTGCCAGGTGATTGGTACAGGTGAAGTAGGTCAGGTATATAGGTCACACTATCTACTCGTACTTGCGATCTATGTGGAGCGGAGAGTGTGGAATGGGAGTGGGTCGTTTGCGTTTTAAAGTTGTATGAGATTTGCTCTGGGAATTAATGTGACGTTGCACATTTAAATACAGTCTTTATGGCTCTTTGAAATGAGGCTGCTTTGGCGCGGTGGAACCTTTTATGTGGAGCTTAGCGGAGGTGGTCTGTGGTGGAGCTCATTTCAGAGTAGGTAAGTATTAATGTTTGGATTGATACGATTTGGTTTCAGAAACAGTATCTATTTAGGATTACTTATGAAATGAAAAATTAAATAGGATCACGATTGTAATCCCCAACAATCTCACGATATTTTCCTTCACTATTTTGAGCACGTGTTAATGTGCAAGCAACACACATATTTTACCCTCTGGCTACATACCTAATTTTACACAAGAATGGTAGGTGTGTAGCGCCTATATCTAATTCTTATTCTACAAAAATGTACAACAAGCCGTGACCTTGAAGCAAAGTAAGTCAGTCACACCGCGGGTCCTAAAAATCAATAAAACGGCTACTATTTTCATACCTACGTAGCCACCTCCAACGCAAACTTTACCTCTTACCCACCTAAGGCCGTACATAACGGGAGGGGGCTGAAAGCCTGATTACAGGGGGTGGCAGACTCCCAGGTCGCAAGTTTGAAGACAAATTGTGTAGCAAGGGGGGAGGAGGGAGGGGGTGAAAAAATGGCGGCGGAATGACGTCTCACTCAGGTCGGAGTTAAAAATAAATAATGGAAAAAGTGAATTGGAGTTGCTTACTAGATTTACTCGTAGACGTGAGACTAATGAGGGAAAGGGGGCAATGGCCTGAAGGTGCTATATATCCCTGGGTTCCAATTTATTTTCATAAAGTAAGTGTCTAGATTTTTTAAATAGGAATTCCTAAATTTTATTTAGAAAAACGCTTTGTTTTGTTTGTCTCTTCAAGACTGAAAAACAGGTTGATGATGATTGTCTACTTTAATTCCGGACTTGAGGATTACCATAAGCTTAGATCATTCGACTGCTAACCCCAAACATATTAGGAAACCCCTCAAAACTCCTGGAGATATCTAAAAGGCACCTCCAAACATTACTTTTCCTCATTAAGTGACTAGTGAGCATTTCGATTTTCATAAGTTGCAAGCATATCGCTGCTTAATATTGATTACAAGTAGGTATCTACCTACACTTTTACCTACCTACACTCATAATATTTTTCTTCACCAATTTTGCAAGTATATTGGCTTGGTCACGAAACCTAGCCTCACATATTTGATCCCACGAAGTCTTTTTTCGCGATGTTCCAGATTTCAAAGAAACAAACAACCTCAGCGTTGTATAGCCTTTTCCGAGCAATATTTTGTTCTAAACCGATGACGAAGCTCTACATAATAATTTCCACTAAAGCCCCACTAAGCACATTCGCAAGATAAACAGCAAGATACAACAACGGCAGCGAACGGAACCAAACTTATAACGAGGATAAAAACTTAGTTCTACGCGGGGTGGGTATGTTAGGTGTACCTATCCGCTTTGCTTAAGTACGTACCTAGACAGCCTGAGTTTACATTAGTAGTGGTTTGGAAGTAATATTACGGGACGTCAGCGCTTCTTAGGAGAACAAGTCTTCATACAGATTATGATGATAATTTAATCAATAAATATTTGTGAACATTTTACACAGCCACTAACCTCGGAATAGGTAATGCTGTGAGAAGTAGATAACGGATAGAATACTTTTTTTTTCTAAATAAATGAGAGACGCCTAGACACAGTACACAAATCTATATTCATGCATGCATGAAACATCGAATACACAAACCAAGAGCTCAGAAAATCAGTTGTGTCTACGCAGTTAAAATGTCAAAATCAGCCAAATTTTCTGAAGTATTCAATTCAAAGCCTATTAAAACTGCACATCTAAAATAAAAACTTACCTCGTGCGAGTATGAAGACATAAAATGTACATTTCACTAACAAAAACCACTATTCCGCTCTCGGCTTATTATACCATGTCCGAGGGTGCACACAGAATAAAAGGTAGTTCTACTAGCTATGTCTAATTTTCCGGTTTTGCCCGCGCAGATTGTCGGGAGCCCGAGGGATGTAGGTATGGAAATCCTTTATACTGTTTGAAAGTCGTGAATGAAAATGTTCAGAGTATATTTTAATGTTACTTAAATAAACATTGAGTTTTGAAAGGAAAGCTTTGGGTTTAAATCTACCTTACTACATACTCGTTTGGCTTCCTCGTAGGTTTGTTGAAGTTGATTACTTATTTTTTTACTTTGTTATTATTTTGCTTGTTTTCTGAAGCTTTACATAGCATTTACGTAATATTAGCTGTTCTTGTTGCTTGATTCATCTAGTCGCAAGAAATAGGCGTAGCTTCACCTAACTTTTAAGAAGTTTTTTTATCGAAATACCGAAATACCTTTTGACTTTGACTTTATTATCAATAAATTATTTAATTTTATAAAATAAAATACCTATTTATGTGCATTTTTGGTGTATGTGTTAAAAATTGATATCAAGCGTTAAAAATTACCAACCAACAGCAAACTGTCCCATCAGAAAAATGAATAAAACAGACGCTCCGGATATTCACCATAACTTTGGGATTTCATATT
Source organism: Hydriomena furcata (assembly GCA_912999785.1). NCBI lineage: Eukaryota > Metazoa > Arthropoda > Insecta > Lepidoptera > Geometridae > Hydriomena > Hydriomena furcata. The sequence continues at coordinate 507,624 of OU538830.1, forward strand.
CAGTTCGCTCCAAAAAAACGTGTCCAGTTTTTCTGTGGGCAAGTTGAAATGAATTCGCACCCGCGCGCCCGAAAACTGGAAAAAACTCAGTTGTGGTAATTTGCAATGCGAGGTGACCAGCCGTGCACCACAGAACAGGTTATAGTTGGTATACCAGTTCCACTTACGATTATGTTACTGGCCATCTAAGAACCATCGAATTAAAAGAAAAGTAGTTCTTTATATACAAGAATCTGAGCGCTTGAAGATCTTTTTAGAATGTAATAGTGGGCGTTGTAAAATATTAATCTAAAAATAAAATGCAATAGGATAACAACTGTAATTACCAAGTATGGTAGACATCCACTCAGATCTCCTGTCACTCGGAGTCTTGAATATAATCTAAAGGGGATAATTAGATTACGGTTAGCACATGTCTATATTTTACAGTATACCTACTGACCTGCTGTTTTGAGTAGGTACAACTACTCTCTATAAAAAAATATGTGTATGTCGGTATGGTCATGGTATGGCAAGTTACTGTGATATAGCCCCACACTACTGGCAATGCGAGGTGACCAGCCGTGGCTTCAATTTATGCTCGCAAACCGCAGCCAAAGTTTCAGCTGGGCCGAACTTGTTTAGGAAGTTTTCAACTTTTATTTTTCATATTGAACCGTTGAATCTTTTGCAGTATTGTTCGGTGCAGGTATTTGTTTACAAAAACAAACAAAAATGTTATCAATATCTCGTCTTTTCTTTTAAAGGACACGACTTAGGTAGGATGAATTAAATACGAGAGTTTTACATAGCAGATTTTACAATAATGCGCAAATTCGGGAAAAATGTTGGTTGCATTTTATTTTATAGTACTGTTCGCCTCGGCTTCACACGGGGGTGTACCTACTAACGAAAATTATAGACAATTTTTTGATATTTTAGGTTAGACTATGACACACTCGTGGTAATTTCATTTTTTTTGAAAATAAATTATTGCCTATGTATCGCCTTGCTGATAATGTAGCTTTTGATAGATGAAATAATTTTAAATTTATCCGGTACATACAACATTTTTACCTCTTTATCATATTAGCGTAGATTATATACAAAGTACTCACTATCAGACTTTGCGCCATAAAATGTGATGTAAACTATACTTTTAGCACACACTGTATAATTGAGCACTCTACCTCTCTCGGGAGTCCGTCACGGCCAATTAAAGAGTAACAGGACACATCATTAGCAGCCTTTGGTGACGTCACGGCACGTTAGCTTGAGCCGCTCTACTTTAGCTAAATTTAGCCAGTCTTCGAAATAGGTCAAGATGGCTCACCCGAGGCTAAAAGGTAGACTAATGCGAGCTTTGAAAGGTTTCATGGGTTGAGTGTGTTTCTTCATAAAATAACAGTATTTCTTCTTAGGTTGGTGTGTGTACACCATAATTCGCAATGTCTCTGGGTTTTTCAACATGTTGTTATACTCGTAAGTCTAATACAATATTTTATCTCGTACTTATATTTATTTTCATCCTTGGAGGTGGTATTTTTTCCCCAAATTAAATAGGACCAAACGGAAAGTATTATCTTCTATAAAAATAATTTAAGTACCAAATCGGTTAATAAATGACGTAGTAGAATAAAGTAACAACAATCAAAAAACTAAAAAATACAAATTACTTGAAAACCTCCTCCTTTTTGAAATCGGTTGAGACGGCTTTTTGACTGAAGCCATGCTTGCTATAAAATAAGTGGTCAGCTTATTTCTATGGCGCTTAGATCCTAGAAGATGTGTAAGAGGGTAGTTAGAGGTAGGTCTAAATGTTATACTTGTCACCAGCCCACACCTTACAGGAGTCAGCATTCCAGACTCGATGTTGCCTGATTTTTCTAGGCTTGGTCACGAGGACCAGGCGTAGCTTCACCTAGCTCCTAGGACGTTTAAAAGTGATCTTTGTGATTTTATTGAAATAAAATCTTCTGACTTTGACTTTGACAGGTCGCAAAAACATCGCTGCTAAGCTTGTCAGTGGTAAACAAACTGAGCACAAAAAAGTGCTACTTTTGGCTATATTTTCTAAAACAACGAAGATCACAAGCACTTGCTGTAACTAACACTTAGCTGATTATATTATGCAGATGAGTTGGTGCCTCTGCCTCGCGCCTCAGCTCGATAACCATAACACTCGCCTATTCGTAGGCAAAATAGTTAACGTGGGTAGGGTTCCTTGGCTTTATAGTAAAAAACCTTGTAAATTGTTATAAATCTCTTATATTACCTACTTTTCCGCTACGGATTTTTTTATTACTGGAAATAATGGTATAAAATTAAACTCGTTATATCAACAACAATAAGATTTAATTTATGAAATGAAAATAGGATCACGACTGTAATCCCCAAGTATACGGTAGACATAGTTTTAGTTCTGAAGGCGCTTAGATCCTTGAAGATGTCTAAAGGGGGTGCCTCTTACTACCCTTTCAGGCCTCCGACTACTTTATAAATCTATAGGGATGTATTTTTTCGTTTGTGAGTTTTTTTTGTTACTGGAAATATGACAACATTTTATTATCTAACTCATTTTATTTACAACAAAATGGTTTTTAAGGATCTAAAAGGATGTCTACCAAGGTTGAGAAATACAGGCATTTATTTTGTAAGATTTTTCCAACCAAGCTTGATTTAAGATTTGTACGGAACCAATTTCTTTATCCACAAAATGACATACATTACCCATATTTTTTCCACGCACTACAAACATCTAAATCAAGTAGGTGTGATCGTGTGTATGTTAATAGGGATATATCCGTATATAATCCACTTTATTGAATTAGCAGGAATACGCTAGATCAAATGGAATGCGATGTACGACGTCGTAAGATTATGTTGTCACAGATAAATGGAATTGCGGTTGTTTTTGGAATAATGTCGTGAAACAAATGGAATTTTATCGGTATCAAACCCTTTTTTCTATTTACATTAAAAGTTGTGTTAGAGTTTCTATAGCTGTTTTAGATTAAAGGCCAGTTCTCATGAATCTACGCGAATATCTATGCTGTGGGTAATCTGCCGTCGAGTATATGGATAAGAAGTGATATTGAAGTGCACAAAGGGCTATGTGCCCTAAGACACAGTACATAGTTTTTTAATGGGAAGTTCTGTTTTAATATTGTGTTGTGGATAGATTGTTATCGCACAATAGTTACCTATAACTATCTAAACTGTCCTTAATGCCAAATTGTTTCGACTTAGGTATTTATTTGCTCAGGTTTTTGTGTTTTTTTTTATCTTTATCAAAACTGGGGGAGGTTTCACAATTTCCAACAACAAACTGATAGGAATGTCGAGAAGTTCTGATGTCACCATGAAAATAATATACCTACTACAGAAAATACGGTCTTTTACTAACAGTGGAATACAATATTCAAGAAAATAATGTTTACTAACGTCATTATAAAATCCATGTAACACTTGAGGTAAGAGCACCATTAGACGCGCACCAAACCTCAGCCAAGTTTTAACCGATAAGAAGTTGTAGATTATGATGATCACAGCGCCAGGCGTAGGTGACTCGCCAACAAATTCCAACTTTACTTTCAAAGCCATAAACGGATAGTTCGAAGACACCAAGTTTTCCAATCTCGCCGGCCGACACTGTCATATTATTTTCTAACTATTTTATTGCAACTTGCAACCTTACAAGTCGAGTTATAACTTACAACGTGGTAAATAACAATGTTACCTAGCAAGTTTCTAACTCGTAAAATAGTTTTTCGAATATTGAGCAGGATTTTGAGGTTTTTGTGGCTGTACTTTTATGGCGAGGATTAGAATGATAAAGTGTGTGATGGTGTGGGAAGATATGTTTTTAATCAGTTTACAATTTTTATAGAGATCAGTTGAGCTACCTATATGTTTGAAACGATCTTTAGATGGCTCAAACTGGTTCTAGTGTTTTTTGTAAATATTCTGTACTATATTAGTATTAGATATTTGAGATTAAACATTAATTACTTTAAAAAAAAATATGATTTTTAAATTATTCTGACACACATAAGTACCAAAAATAGAATGGTATCTTATTAATATCTACCGCTCTTTTTCACATGCATCTGGACCTATATTTGCAACACGTGCACGGTTGTAAGCCCATCACCGTTTATCTGGAGTTGTTGTATAATTGTAGTACCAAAATGCAATAGGTATAGGTATAGAGTAGGTAGATACTAACAATATCGTGTTGGACAAGACAGACATTTTGCGAGGTATGGTTTGCACGTGTGGGCGCACAAAAAACGCGCCTTAAACGAGGTAGAAATAGGGACGTTCAATACGTTCATCTTACATGATTGGATTTCGATGTTTGAGCTTTTTTGGCAAATGGCTTTAGGGGAATTTAGAAGTAGGAAGGTATAACCTTGAAGTTGTAATTTGAAGCTTGATGAAATAGATTTTGATTGTAATTTCGGTCTTGGAATTATTTATGACCTACAAAATAAAATAGTAACTCAAAGAATAGAAAATAGGTTTTTTTTAAATTGTTGTGAATATGTAAACGCGTTGTGGTCTCAGAATAAACCTATTTATGCTATGAGTAAGTATAAGTATGGTTAATTTGATTAAAATTTTCCTACCAACATTATCCTTAGTACTCACAATCTACTTAAAATATACATAATCTGTAATAAAATGACTCCTAACACATCATGATAAAATTGAATTACTGCATATTAACACGACCGATGACATTTGACATTGACAATCAGTCAACGAACGAAATTGAAGCGATTGGCAATTGTTCTGTCAATCGCTTGATAATGAAACATTTTGTTCGAGCGATTAATTACGTCAATAAAACTTGCAAAAGATCGACTCAGGAGCACTTTAGCTCCTAGTTCAATTGCCTCATCTAGCTCCTAAGACGTTTAAAAGTGACCCATAAGATTTTATTGATTTTTATTTGTTATTTTTTAACTTTGACTTTGACATTAAAATAAGATTCTGACCCTCGTATTCAAGAACGACACTATGAGAACACGCACCCACAGTGGACGAAATCTTTTTTCATAAAAATCACTTTATGTGTTGTGCGACACTGCATAGTGTGACTAGAGGCACGTTGTCGTGTGCCTCTAGCCAAAGTTGAGCTCTAAAGGCACACGGTAGCATGCGCCATAGTGCCGTTCAACACATAAAGTGATTTTTATGAAAAAAGATTTCGTCCACTGTGGGTGCGTGTTCTCATAGTGTCGTTCATGAATACGAGGGTTAGACCATCATCATAATTTGGCCCCAAACTAAGCAAAGTTTGTACTAATGGATGCCAAATTACTGATATAATACTTACCTACTTACATACTTTTTTTTTGTAAATACATTCTTAATTTTTTATACAATTATAACACCCAGACACAGAACAATACATGGTATGTACCTATGTTCATAACACAAATGTTTGTCCCGGGTGGAAATCGAACCCACAATCTACAGCACAGAAGGCAGAATTACTACCAACTGAGCTGTGATGCCAGTTTTTACATTTTCTGTGTTTTATTATAAAGCAACAAACTCAAAGGTTTAATCGCACACCTCACTATCGTATATTAATTTGATATGTTAGTAATAGCATTGCACAGGTTTATCGACCTCTCGGTAATTATCGACAAAGTCACCTCATTAGGGATGTGATTATAATTATCGCTGGAAACTACTTTCTTTTCTACTACCTAAATTATTCGTTTGCGTTTAAATCAGCTTGTAAGTGGGTTAGTCGTCTCCAGTCTTCGAATATGATGAAAGAGGTCATCATGGAAATTTCAAATAATGGTATATTTTAATATGTTATTTAAATTCATCAGATAACTGATTTGAATAGGTACGTACCTACATCTATAACATATTGTTGTTTTTTTTTTTGTAAACAGAACTAATTTTAAATTGAATTGTTAATATAAAAAAATAGGATCACGATCACGACTGTAATCCCTAAGTACGGTAGAAATACTCTTAGATCTCCAGACACTTAGATCCTTGAAGGTATCGGGGGTTTGTCAGAGCACGTTCAAAGATTATATTTGGCACATGCCCATATTTTGAAGTAGTTAGCATTCCATGCGTGACAGTTTGCAACCCCATCGCCGTTTATAGGAATACTAACTGGTTTCCTCATGTTAAAATACATTATAATGTATTGTCGTACTGAAGCAGTTATCATCGTATTATTATCGATGTTCATGCATATATTTTAATCGACACCAACCCCCCTCCCTAGGGACGGGTTTAATTACAACGCGCGGGCGACAGGTTGTCGGGTGACGTCATCGCTGCATGTGGAGGTGTTGTGACCTTTGTGTTGGTGTTTATGTACAGTAAAGTGTTAAGCTACATAATTATACCTTTAGATAAATATATACAGTATCAGGTTACCGTTTCAAGTGTTAATGCTACACTGTTGTATTCAGGGCGCTGTATTTCAAACATTTTCTTTGACATTACAACTACGCCATTAAAAAGCCGTGTTGGCCGAGTGGGAGGTACCTCGACTTTCATTTCAAAGGTCGCGGGTTCGAATCCGGGCGTGCATCAATGGATTTTTCTGTTCGAAAAATTTATATGCGCATCAAAACACGTGCTTAAAACGGTGAAGGAATACATCGTGAGGAAACCAGTTAGTATTTTTATAAGCTGCGATGGGCTTGCAACCTATGGAACCTATGGTCACGTATGGAATGCTTACTACTGCAAAATGTGGGCATGTGCCAAATATAATGTCTGGACGTGCCTCTGACTACCTCCTCCAGATAGTTTCGAGGATCTAAGCGCCTGGAGATCTAAGAGGATGTCTAGTCTACAGTGCTTGGGGTTTAAAGTCGTGATTCTATTTTTTTGTCTATTAAGTTTGTTAATGATATCTTAGAACTTATATCTATTTACACAGTTTATCAATAAATCATTCTTATTTTTATAGAAATGCTTGTGCGAGTTTTCTCCTGATATTCGGATTAAATCTGTCCTAGGGCCTGTTTCATCATCTTCAAGTAAAGTGTTGATTAGTTACTTTCCAGTTAGCTCTAAAATAATGTATGAAAGTGTCAAACTATCAAATGTCAAATGGAACATTCGTTTTTGGTAATCGCCGAGTTACTTAGAACTTTACTTGAAGATGGTAAAACAGGCCCCTATTCAAATAACTAACAACCTTCTAACATTTTCAATGCTCAAAAATGATCTCTTACAAAACATGTTCTCGTTTTGTTGAAAAATATTGAAGCAAAATAAAGTGTTTCCTTATATCGTCTCCTTTATTTATGTTTAAGTTCATCCATTTAACATAAGCGCACCCTAGTGGCCGTAAACCGACCTTAAAAATGCATTTAAATTAAAGTAGCAATTAAACACAACAAAGTCTGCACTGTTCCTCAGCTGTTAATACCTCGTTAAAATAGAAACGTATCAGATGGGGCTCTTGAAATAAATTGTACGATAAAAAATAAGGTAAGTCTGTGTCACATAAATTCAGGATCAAAAAATGTAAGATTAAAATATTTTTTTAAAGTTATTTCGTTTTATGGTTCCGAACTGAAATATAGAACGAACTCTTACGGTGCGACTTGTCCGTTCATCGGGTTTGATAAGTAGCTACGGAACTCTTAGTGCTGAAATCGACAAGCACTTGTAAAAGAAAAACAACAAAACTAGTTTATAATAGAAAACTGGTTCAGAAGCCCTATTCAAATACAATGAAAGGTACTTTTTTCTAATGATTGCTGAAGCCCTGAAAATGAATGTTTCTGCCTCACAGCTAACTGAGCTAGTACTCTGCCGTAGTTTGTGGGTACGATCCCTACCAAGGGCAAATATTTTGTGTGATAAAAATAGATGTTTGGTCTGTGTTTGGGTGTGCATGTGTCTTAAGTAAATAAATAAAAAACCTTTATTGTTTTCTTTACTAACTAATACATTGTCATCTATTCTAAATGAAAATATAGGTAAGTAATATAAAATATTTTTTTTATCTCATGTACTAAGGATCTAAGCGTCTGGAGATCTGAGAGGATGTCTACCGTACTTGGGGATTACAGTCGTGATCCTATTTATTTTATTTTTATTTTATAAATAGATTTATCATAGTACAAGCTTTGCTTATTTTTGTTTTTATTGGTAAATACATAGGTACAAACGTTTCATTTTGATCCATATCCTTAATAAAGGTAAACAAATTATTATAATTAATTTATTAGTTTAAAGTTAAATTAGGTATTTCCTGTTTTGATCATGGTAAAGGTATATCTTGAATTAGCTTAACACCCGCGGCTTCGTTTGCGTCTTACCTTTAAAAAGTCCTTAGGCCTAATTTTTGTTTGTTCTGTGTCTGGTATATATTTATAAAAAAGTATAATTATAAGTATTCTATGAGTAATCTGGTTCCCATAGCACAAGCTTTGCTTAGTTTGGGACAAAATAGCCATGTGAGAAATGTTCAACGATATATATTTATTATAAGTTAATTTATATCGGTAAGTTTTGTCTACGTTGTTTTTTTATCTCGTAAAATAATACTTGTAAAAAATATGTCACTCACCTTTATATAAAAATATATCCATTCACTGGAGATAAGTTTTATCGTGAAGTTATCGTCACAGCTCCTTGATCAGACGCCGCTAGATTCGGCTGAAAGCGGGCGCAGATCTAATTATAATAATAAATAATAAATATTGGCGGACTTTACACACAGCGCCATCTAGCCCCAAACTAAGCAAAGCTTTTACTATGGGAACCAGATAACTGATAGAACTTATATACTTTTTTTCTGTAAATTATTACTTAATATATAATTAATTAATCATAATTAATAACAGTATTTTTTTATTTGTCATAGAATCAACAGCACTTTGTGAATGTAACATAAAAAACGTAACTAAACTTGATGACAATAACAGATTCCTACTTTTTGAACGAGGTTTTTTTTTACATAGTACCTATATAATCGCAAGTTAAATTGCTCTATTAAATTACGATGATGCGAAACTTGCGACAAAAAGTCTCGCGACTGTCTTGAAATTAGTCAGACACAGCGCTGTCTAAAAAAATAAAATACTTATGCTTAAAAAAGATTGTCTCGGTGTACTCGCTGACTAAACCGGCAAAAAAAAACTGGCCTCATTCAATTCATTCAGAATTTATTTCATCAACTTATGTATAAATAAGTCATAATAATAATTAGTCATTGATGCTTTTGTTTATAAATATCAACCAAATAGTCACCATGTGGTTAGAAACTATACCTACCTACATAACTACAATAGGTAAAAGTTACCTGGTGATCAGATTTTGACGTTTTTTTTTTCATTGTGTAGGTAGAATGTTCCCAAGTTCCATGTAAATTATACTCATGTAGAATATCGAAAACGAATATCGTCATTTGATTTTTCGATTGGTCAAAACATTGTCGTGTTTTCTTTTTAGTTTTTTAAACGTAATTATATCGTACAGAATCAGCCGAATCATTCTGTGTTAAATCAAGGGAGCTTATCCTACTATGTGTGTGTGTGTTTGTTACTCTTTCTCGCAAAAACTACTGAAGGGATTAAAATTAAACTTCACAGTAGGTAATATAGCTAAACATCATTATCATCTTATACATTTTTATCCAAGTACCACGCGGGCGATGCCGCTGGCGGAAGCTAGTAACTAATAATCACCTAGTGGTTGGGAAAAATACCTACACACTAGTTACTAACAATAGGTAAAATGATTCGGACCCAAATGATTCGGCTGATTCTGAATAACTCTTTTATTCAGAATCAGCCGAATCATTTGGGGTGGTATGAAGGTGCTAGCTGTATTAATGTGGCCTGCTGATAGCGTACCTTTATTATTTGTTTTATAAATGATACGTTATTATGTTTCCTCATTATAATAAAATATAATTATGAATAATATAAGTTAATTTGTAGCAGCTATAGAACATTCTCACTATTTATTGCTCAGCTTAGTTGATAGTAACTTTGCCTTCTGAGCTGTAGGTTGAGGGTTCGATTCCCACCCGGGATAAACATGGATATTTGTTTTGTGTCTGAGGGTTATAATATATCATAATTAGGTATGTATTTAAGAAAAAAAGTAAATATCTACCTACCTACGTTTTCTATCTGTAATCTGGTTCCCATAGTACAAGTTTTACTTTGTTTGGGGCTAGATGGCTATGTGTGAAATGTCCACCATTATTATTTTAATTTATCCGTCCTCTAAAATTAGAAATGGTAAGATAAATAAATAAATATTGATTCAACCACCTTTGGTCTGATTTTTGTAGCTGGCAAAAAGTGGACATGTGCTAAATGTAGTAATGCTGTGACTACACTTTTAGTTATCTTCGAGAATCTGATCGCCTGAAGCTATTAGGTGAATTTAGTTGTAAACCATTTATTTTCATCTAAATACCTAACCTTTATTTACAAAAATAAATGACATCTAATACTATATTACAAAATACACAAGAACCAGTTGAGCTATCTAAAGACCGTTGCAAACAATCTATAGATAGCTCTACTGCTGATCTAGAACCTTACAACCTAAAGGTACTTTTATAGGTTCTTGTACTATGTCGGGTATAGGTACAAACTGACTCAATAAATTTCAGATTTTCCTGTCCATATGAATCAAAAATACACTTTGACCCATCAAACCCACAGATAAGCTATCTATTCCCTTCAACTGATAGGTGACTACGCACGAGAACCACTATGAATTTATCTGTGGCAAGACATAGTAGGTAAGTGCCTTGCTACATTCACAAGGTTAGTTCACGTCATCATTATCGTAATTTTAGTCGTACTACGCTAGCCTATCTCTCAACCTTTTTGTCACAGGCTCTATTAAATATTCCCCAATCCTTTCGCATCTTATAAATTCTATCCTAGTTAAGGCTTTTTTACAAACTGTTAGGGTGTGAACTGTATTTATCTGTTGTGATTTCAATAGGAATTAAATCGTTATAGAAAACTAGGAAATAAACGGCTGTCTCTAGCAGGTAGGTAAAATTAAGTCAAGTCAATGAAAGATGTATGTGAAAAGGCACATAGTCGTAAGATAAGTGTTTCAAGGAAGGCAGGTTAAAGGTTATCGTTTTTACCGTCGGATAGATGGAGTGGAGGTGGGCTGTGGTGTTTAGTTTTAAATGTTCATCGTTTTTATTGCTTTAACGTTTTAAAACTTTTGTAAATTGAATTTCATTGCAACAGTGTGATATGCCGACCTCACAAAAAGTGAGATAAGGGCAAAGAGATGATGAGAGATAAGAGCAAGGAGATGATGATGATGACTTACTCCATTGCAATATCGTGATATGCCGACCCCACAAAAAGTGGGATAAGGGTAAAAGGTGATGATGATGAGTTAAGTGTTGTCTTCTGTAATTACCAAGAACAACTCAGATTTTTACAAGCTTTTATTTAACTTGCACTCTTTGTATGTTTGTAAGTTGTTCGCAAAAATTTGCAAACCATTATTCGACCATTTGTTGGTATCCGATTAAGCTGAATTTTTGCATAAATCTTTAGATCTGGTTCACAAACTAGGTAGGTATAGTGACAGCAAATTGATCTGATTATGGAGTCAGGAGCTGTTCAACGGACACTCACAGCGAAACTTCTTAGTAAATAGTTTGATTGAGTAAAAATTTTTCATATCTGTCAAGTTTCAATGACCATGTAATTTTATTTGACAGGTGATAGCGAGCTGCTCTGATTTCTAACTCGAAGGAGGATTTTATTTTTCAACAGAAAACATTTTTACGTTTCTTCTTATACAATTGGACGCTACGTTTTAGTAATATAATTCTAATCATACAAAATGTATGGATACGATATACCTACTTATGGCGCGTCACGACACGCCCCGACATAAATATATAATTGCGGCTTTAGTTATAAAAAAAAAGTTTGTATGAACATGTTATTGGGTTACCTCCAAGACTACAGATGAAGTCACAAAAACTTCACGGTCAGCCGCCATTATTTTATTCGTAACAAAAACCAAATGGTCTCCACATGGCCACACCTTTCTCAGGTAAACCAACCTAAGAAAACCAACACATTCAATTTACAACTTTGTTTTCGACATCATGGAGTAGATACTACCTTGGAAGTGTTAAGACAAAAACTTATTTAGACAACATTGTATTTTAAGCTCAATCACCGTGATTCAAAGTTGTTTTTAGGTTGTGTTAAGATGTAAAAAAAGTGATCTTTGTATTCACATGTGCTAGTTCGTGGAATATGTAAGTGATTATGCTGTGGGATTCCCAGGAATACCTATTACAAAAATGTAGGTTGACTAAAACTACAAAGAATAAATAAATTAAATAGTTCATAGGTACCTACCACAACACAAGTTACAGAACAGTTAAAAGTTTGTAATTTTACAAATTTACATTACAATTAAAATATTATTTTTTAACTAATCTTGGTAAAGGATGTTAATATTAAACTACTGTTCTAGCTAACCTAAATAATTTAGAATTAAAATAAACAAAAATAAATACGTTACAAATACCTACCAACAACGTACATACCTAATCAACGCATGAAAAAGAAATCTTAATTCTAAAAAATGTGTATTTACAAGTTTATTATAAAAATATTACATTTTTGTTACGACTTTTCCAAGTCTCTGCCGAAATGATTATACAGAGAGCTTTGGCAGGACTGCTCACGCCATCTAGCGGGAAGTAGTGTTACTAAACGCGATAAAGTGAGAAAAATGTAAATGTTATGGTTGGTATTGAAAAATAAATCGAGTTATAGATATTTAACTAAAAAATGTAAACGACAAAATGAAATGTATTATTTGGACGTGTCTATGACTACCTGTCAGGTATTTTTAAGAAACTGAGCGGAAGATCTTGGAAAATTCTACCATGCATAATACAGTCGTGAACTTATTATTATTTTATATTTTTTTAAGAAATTTGAAATATATGTTGTTGCTCTTCTTTACAAGCCTCCAAAGCTCTCTAAGTTTTTCTAAATAGGTTTAGCCAAAACAATTTATTGAAACACAAAAACCTGAATATCATCACAAACTTTTGCATCTACAACATCAGTAAATAAATCATAATAATTATTATAATTATAATATTGAAATGGGATCACGACTGTTATCCCCAAATACGGTAAACATCCCATCAGATCTCCAGGCGCTCAGATCCTTGAAGATGTTTAAAGGGGTTAGTCAGATGTACGTCCAAACTTTACATTTGGCACATGCTCACATTTGGCATTAGTTAGCATTCTAAACGTGACAGGTTGCAAGCAAGTAGTATGGTATGTTATAAAAATTGCTAAACTTTTATCATTCACTGTACTTAACTCTCAATTTTTCTATGCTAATTTCAACCTTATAGAAAGAGTGTACAAAGTGAGAATCGTTGTATGAGATTTCAAAATTATTTTTAATGTCGTTTTAAAAGGTCGAGTGTACGAAATGCGAATAACCCTGCAAGCCTACTACAGCATCATTGAGAATACAATTTTATTATGTTGACTTTGCCATTATAAAGGTATAGGTAAGATATTTTCCATTCAGTGTCCAATCTACATGTAGATTGATGTATCACCCATCAATCTGAATGGTATGTAGTTCGTAACATTAAACTATTTATTAGGTACATTGCTAAATTCATGCACCGGACGGACGGGCGAGCAATTCGCGGAACGGCCGTTATACTTAGTCGTATCGACGTGTCCTATATTGTACAATGACGCTCTGTGGATCTCTGATGCGCGGTGAATCAAATATCAAGGTCGGGAGACATCCAAGGAGCTAGTGAGGTAGCATATATGGACCTATGTACCATTCGTTGATAACTTTATTACCTAGTCAATTATAATTAACGTCTTTTTTGAATAGAAGTTTGTTTTTAAAGATATATAATTGATAACTATTTAGATAGTCAATTTTAATGCCGTTTAATATTATTTGAAAAGAAAATTGTTTTATAAAATGTAATTATGAATCGTACAAGTTTGACACCCGATTTAGAGTTCAGTGGCTTAAGCACGAACCACTATCGTATCGACAACGTAAACAAAAAGTTTACTATACAAAAAGTGTGCTAACCCACCAGAACTGCAGCTTTTAGAATCTTACGACACACCTACAGAGCAGCAGCAGTCATATTGAGTAAACTCACTAGTAATCGTGTTTGGTTATTGTCAAATTCACATTGTGTAACTGTCAGAAGACAATTGAATTTTTCAACAGTGAGCTAACGCAATAGGATAAATAATATCAAAATTTTAGTTTTTTGTCCGAATCGAAAGATTCCATATTTTAATTTTTTTACGGATCTAACAAAAAACTATAATAAGTGGTATCTTTATGAAATTTTGTTATGATATCGGCCAAATAAAAAGATCTAATCTATATAGATTTTAAAAATATTGTGCACAAAAAATACATTTGCTAAGATATAAAGATACAAACTGGGCACAGATCTGGATGTAAGGTATATGTCTGTGCCTTTTTTGCAACACCCATTAATCCTCCACCTAAAACCCGATACCTTAGGGCCCAGGATGCGCGCGTCCGCTCCCCGGATGTGTATGAACAAGCCTTTATATCGAGTGATTAGCCGACACATGATTATAAAGAACACCTTAGTATAATAAGACACAAGATACATGAATGGAACATGACTGTACATATAAATAATACTAAAGAATCTATACAAAAGAGGAACTTAAAAATTCTGTACTTACACCCTTTTATGTGCAAAAATGTATAAAGAGGAACTCTACTAAATATACTAATACTACACAAAAAAATATCTGTCTGCTTGTTTGACCAGAACTTATTCAAAAACGAATGAAATGATTTTCATTAAAACTAAATCATCTAGTAGCTTAAGGTATATTGTATTTTTTTTTCGTTATCTAGAAATTAAATTAAGAAAGAAATTGTTTGTAGTAACTATGTAATATTTAATCTTTATCACGGCTCGCCTATAATATTGGGTTGATAATGAAGTCGCACCGGTACAGCTAGTCTATACTTATACTATACTATTATAAATGCGGAAGTAACTCTGTCTGTCTGTCTATTTGTCTGTCTATGACGTCATAGACAGACAGATAGACGCAGATCATGAAGGGTCGATTGTGATGGATTTTCATACAGAAATAATTCAAAGTCTTGGGACGGCCATAGGCTACTTTTTCCCCAAAAAAATCTTTTGATTTTCAGGAATTTCAATGTTTAACGATAAAGTCGTCAAAAATCGAATCTACGCGGAGTAAAAGTTAGTCTATAATAAATGAATTCATTATAAGTTTCATTTTGCAATGAAATATATAATCCCTTAGATTTCGATACCTTAGATTTCGAAATGCGTCTTCTCACCGGATGTGTATGAACGGATCTTTATGCAGAGTGATTAGCCGACACGATATAAGACACACCTTAGAGCACAAGAAGCTGTTTGTGAATGTTCCCGTTAATCCTACGAATATATTTAGTTTTTGATCATATTCTCGGGGTTCTTGACCGGTGCTCAAAAAGTTTACATATGCATACATAAAATCACGCATTTGCCAGAGTGGTAGGCAGAGACCTCGGCTCTTCACTTGCTACGATCCTGACATACTTATTTTACTTCATTCACTCTCATCACATTCCTCATGCATGCTCCGTCGATTTAAAGTACTCTTGACCAGGCTTTTTTTTCAAAACTTCACCAATTTGGTCCAGGAAAATACGCCGAGGTCTTTCTCTTCCAACGTTTCCATTCACACAACTATAATAATAATATACCTATTATTATCATACACACTAAGCACATGTTTTAGCGTTGTTCAATTGATAGCGGGTTATTGCCCGTAAAAGATAAGTTAAAAAGTAGTTAAAAAAGAGAGGTAAGAGTTAACAAAATTTAATATTCATTTTAACTTTGCGTCTGGTCGAACTACAAGTCTTCTATCACTGAGGCTAAAATCTCTTTTTTTTTGCAAAGTTATCTAAAAATCTTGCATACAAAATTTCTATCCATTTTAATACAACAAAAAGTACTTGTAGGTAGCTAACGTTTAAAAACTAAAATCTTGAATGCTGTGTATTAATTAAATTAAAGAAATAATTAATGAAAGTACAGAAGCTTTACTTCCTGCACCATCTGCCATCTTTTATAAAACAAAAACGAATCACAAGATGAATTAGCTCTGCGCATACGCATTCTCATTGCCTATTTTTACACGCAACTTTCGATGATAAACTGCGCAAGAGTCGCGTTATTAATCGCTATAGACGTGTGAACTAATGCATGTCCATTTATTCAGGGCCAAAACTAGGAGTTTATTAGAGAAACACTCTAGATACCATCTACGGGATTGTACCTACTCGTTTACTTTCCCGCATACCTCTCGTATGCGAGAAAGTGGAAAAAATCAATAAATAAATATTGGATAAATATTACACAACGCCATCTAGCCCCAAACTAAGCAAAGCTTGTACTGTGGGAACCAGATAACTGATAGAATACTTATATACTTTTTTTTTGTAAATACATACCTTTTTTGCAGAAAGCCAGAAGGCCATCGACTACATAGCCTAAAGTCGATGCATCAGAAGGCAGAGTTACTACCAAGAGAGCTGTGAGGCCAGTCAAATGATACTACTTGGATACGTAGGTACCTACATAATTGGAATTTCAAATAGAGAAGATACAGCAAGATTTTTCTGTTATTACTAGATGTCCCGACAGACGGTGTCCTGTCAAATTTCAATAATCCCACATAAAAACACTTTTAGTTTTTCTCGAACTTAACGCTGGATTTCCCAATAAGCGGTACAAAATATATTTCGCCATTCATACCTACCAATGGTATAGATTTTTTTTATCAAAACTATCAAGCCGATGAGAATTTCATATAATTTAAAATTATGACTGTTATTGACAGTTTCTCTGTCATGAATTGTACGGGAAAATCGTATGTGGTTAAGATACTATTCTCGGACGACAAGGGAAATTCCAGTACAGGGTCAAGACTATTATTATGAGACGGTTGTTTATTTATTTTACTTATTGTACGTTTTCAGAATTACCAACAAGAAGTTTTTTAAAATAATTATAAATATTGTTGGACATTACACTCAGCGCCATCTAACCCCAAACTAAGCGCTTGTACTATAATGAACCAGTTAACTGATAGAATACTTACATATAATACTTTTTTTTTAAATTCATACTTTTTATACATATTAACACCCAACACAGAACAAACATCTATGTTCATCACACAAATGTTAGACCCGGGTGGGAATCAAACACACAACCACAGCACAGTTTGTGTAAAAAAATTAACTAACTATAGATTAAAATTAAGTCTCGATCGACTTCAGAATAGTCCCTATAAATCTCTAGGAATCTGCACTCATACGCTCGCCTCGTTAAGGCGACGTTTACTAACGATGTTTTGATGTATTATTAAAATATTATCAGACCACCAGACCGACAGACTGCCACCTTGGAGGAGGAAGTAGTTAGTAGGCGTGGTGAATTGGGAGGGCAACACTTTTACAATCGCCTCTAAATCGCAGGTAAACTGATGTTTGAAATTTTGAACTCAAAACGGTGAGGAGAACACCGTGAGGAAACCTGTTAGCATTCTTATAAGCGGTGATGGGCTTGCAACCTGTCACGTATGGAATGCTAACTACTGGAAAATGTGGGCATGTGTCAAATGTAATGTTTGGACGTGCCTCTAGACATCTTAAAGGATCTAAGCGCCTGAAGATTTAAGAGGATGTCTACCGTACTTGGGAATTAGTCGTGAATTTTTAAATATAAAGTTTATACACATTTTTGTTTACCTGTCTGCACGCGACATCTATACTTGGTTATAACTACCTATTATAAATGCAAAATTAACTCTGTCTGTCTGTCGGTGACGTTATTGTGGCTAAACAGCTGGGCTGATTGTGATGAAATTTAATATGCCTAAAGATAGTCTAAAGTCTTGGACATAGGTTTCTTTTTTCCCCAAAACTGTCTTTTAATTGAGGGCCATAATTTTTCACAATCATTCTGTCATCTCCCACCTGAGCCCCAGATAATAATCTAATACATACAGAATACATAAAATCACGGCTTTCCACTTGCTACAATCCTGGCATACTTATTTTGCTTCATTCACTTTCATCACCTTCCTCATGCATGTTCGTCGGTTTAAAGTACTCTTGACCTGGCCTTTTGTCAAAACATCACCAATTTGGTCCAGGATAATGCGCCGATGTCTTCCTCTTCCAACGTTCCCATTCACACCCGCCTTGTACACCTGTTTTGTCAATATCATCTAATTGACCTGGAAACTGGGGCTATTTACTTCGGCAACCGCGAAAACATAAAATGACAGCCAAAACTAAAAGAACATCCAAAGTGATCCCCAAAACCACCTCCACTCAATCAGCCGATCCAAAATCCCGATCGCAATCCAGCGATCCGTGAAGGAATGCGACCGAGGCTACAGGTTATACAGCAGTTGGTATTGTGGAGACCAGGAATAGACCGTCCCCAAAGGTAAATTCGTCTACGGTTATTTATTATACCTGTTACATAGTTTGGTAAAGGCATTTGCAGGGGCGGCTCAGGTGCATCTAAGGGGTAATCAGGGGCAAGCTTCCTCGCTGTCTCCTAACTATTTCTTGTATAGTGACCGTGCTACTAGGAAGATCCCTTGGTTTTAAAACATATTATACAAATAATACTTCGACTGTCGTTTCAAACGTGGTGCTCTCAGATCTTGGCTATCTTAATCCTGAAAGTTAAAAAAAGACAGTGTCTAAAGCACATTCAAAAAACTTGATTTGGCACATGCATAAAATAATAAATTCTATGTATATAAATTCTAATTGATGAAACCATTGATACACGGCTGGAATTTGAACCCTTCGCATTGAAAGTTAAAGTACAACGAAGTAGTGAGAGATTGAGAAAAGACGGGTTTTAACCTGAATTTGGGCACTAAATTATGTTTATTATGTTGACCTGGTTTATTGTCCCCTGTCTGAGTAAACCCCTGCTTTTCTATACAAGTATTTATTAACCATTCTCATGGTTCAGTGCCAATTCTTTCTGTTTCCACCTTGAGCACACAAGCGCATACATTTATTTAATGCATACTATAAATCTCGACGAAAAAATTCGACTGTGTCAGACGATGTGACGACAAACGGACGGTGTTTGGATACAACTTTTTAATGTAATGGGATTTAAAATATTCTATAATTACATTTAACTTCAATTATTATTTAAAATAAACAGACATTATTATGCCATTTATTGTACGTTTAGCTTCCGAAGGCTAGGTATATGTTCTAGATCGAGATATCTAGATACCTAGGTACTGTGGTTTCAGTGCACTTGTTGTTATACAACTATATTTAAAGCACAGAGATTCTTACCAAAATATACGCACTTCAAAAATCGTTGATACAATTTTCTTAAGAGATGATGTACGCAGGAGTACAATCTAATTTTAAAAGATTATTTGTTTTTTACTATAATCTTTTAGTCACAGTTTTCAGTAGTGTTCAGTCACAGAAGTCCATTCGTTCTTACCTAAATACTTTTTGTTGTTTCATTCGCAAGGTATTTCAAAGTGTTTATTTTGATTTGTCGTAATTCTCAGGTCGTTACAGTTATTGTTACTGCCGAGTTATTTTACGGTTATGTTTACTTTCATTCCTTTGCTGTTAATGTTTGACACTGTTTTGTTTGGAGGTGACTTTATCGTTATTTTAGTTTGCACTTTTGGACTGCTGGTTCTGCTGTTATAGGTATTTGAAACATCCTTTTGTTTATAACATTTTACTGTTAAATATTTACAACATAGTCTCAAGACAATCAATAATGAGCTTTTTAAACGGTTTTAATCTATTTATCTTATCGGCATCAACTTTGTATTATTTTCTTGTTACTACGCAATTTACAATTTTCAATTAGATTTTTTTAGTTTCCATATTGTAATATTCATATTTATTAATTTTAATAAACCACACATGATAACAACCACTAATTTATGACATCTTTACATAATTTCTCACTGACATCTTGCTCTCCTAACAAGAACATCGCACCCATCGACCACACAGCCTATAGACTCCTCATGCAAGGCGAACTCTTTCTCACAACACATTAGGCGTATCTAATACCTTTAAACAAGCAATTCTTCTATATATAATATAATGTATATAATTGGAATCTCGGAAACGGCTCCAACGATTTTCATGAAATTTAGAATTATTTTCATGGTTTCGGGGACGAAAATCGATCTTGCTAGGTTTCATTTTTAGAGAACGTTGTTTTATTCGTGTTTTCTGGCTATGAAATACCGAGCAAAGGTCGGTCATCCAGGTACTATTACTAATTTATGACACTGAGCGCGATTCACGACGCTCCTCGCAGCGGGCTGTGACGTTATACAGACCAATTTTAACGCCAATCATAATCATTTTTTTTTCGCTCCCCCTGACCCGCACACTTCAATGGTTTGACAGAATTGTTTGTTTGAAGAAATGAAGGCATTAGGCGTCTATTGAGCTATGTGGTCGATGGCGGCACCTAAAGCAATGATTTATAACCCAACGTTCTTTCTCACTTCGGTTCCCGCGATCAGGCTAATATATCTGAGTACTTGTGATAAATATCTTGGCTAATAAACACTATGATATCGTAAATCTTGCCTGGTATAATAGGTGCAGGGTCACAGTTTAGAAGATCGAGTAGAGAAACCAACAAACTTTTATTATTTCAAATATAAATGCAGCTGATTACCACGTTTTATCTTACATTGCTGACTTTTCGAGATAATCAAGATGCTCTTCATCATGAGTACCCTCTGCGACCGCGCTTAGCGGTAGATCGGTGAATGCAACAAACTAAGTGATCAAACTTTTTTTTATTTTGGTTAGTTTTAAAAATATTTCCTACTATAGGTAATCAAAAACTATAAAAGAGAAATATACTGTATGATACACTTACTGGTTTCAGCTCTGCGTTGTTTGTCAAGTTATAATTGTAGGGTAAACATTTGATGGTTACCTTTCCTTTTATAGTTCTTAGTCTCATAGTCTTAAGGCCCGGCTCACACCCACACACGTATTTCAATGATTTTCAGGTACCGATTTAAAAACCAGGAATCACAATTGTGAGGATATAATGATACAAAATTACTGATAATATATTCATCTTTAATAGTAGATAATAAAAACTGGCCAGTTCTATACAACATTTTCAAAAAAATACGTTTTTACCGTCGCAAGAACCGCTGAAAATGTCGAAAAATGGGGTCTGGTTAGGTACCAATATCTTTAGACCCACAGCATATTTTTATTTGAAAATAATACGAAATTGTAGATTTTATATTTCTCTATACCGCGTGGCATTATCTTGTTTTCAAATAATTTACTTTTTCATTTATGAACAATATAAAATGCAATAAAACTTATCCATACATTTTTTCCATACAAAACTCACATTCACCTCAAGTCGGCACGTCAGTCAGCGCTCAGACGCGCTCGGGGAAGCACGTCCACGTCACATTTTTCTTCGAATTTAGGGGAAGTCTGACATAACCGGATACTGGGGTAAAATAGTGGACATGCAAAACTAATGATAACATTTGTATAATATATTGCCTTGACGAATTTGGTGCAAGCCACACAGATGAAGGTTAGGTACAATGCATGAGTTGTAAGGGCTGGGCTCATGTACACTGTACAGACTATGAAAGAGTTGGATGATTTTTTTGTAGAAGATGCGTTACATCGAGTTACGTTTCGAAACAGTATGATAATAGTTTACGGTTTTACCTTTTTGCATACGTCGCGTTGGAGCAAAATCGAAATAAGCAGATGTTTCGTATTTGATTGTTATTTTAATAAAAATATTAAATTTCAGAAAAATGTGAACCTGTTTGTGTCCCTAATTAGTCCTACTAAATAAATATAAATAATGATTTGATACATTTCTGTTTTGAAATGAAAGTTCTAAAAAGGTACCATGACCCTTAGTACGGTTTTAACCCGGCCTCCCCTATATTACCAAGCGTGTTTTTTTTATACATGGATGGAAAAAATTGATACTTTATCTGAACAAAATGCAAAAAATTACCTGAATTTTCGATTACGAATATAATTTATATTTATTATCTATCTACATTTAATATTATAAATCTGATTTGTTTGTGCGGATGTTAGGTATGTTTGGATGTTTGTACCTCAATCAGACTTAAACGACTAAACGGATGAAATTGAAATTTGCTGTCGATGTAAATATACCCCTAGCTTATAAATATGCTATTTTTAATTTAAAAACATCCCCAAAACTATAAAAAGACTCCGAGTGCTGGTGTGCAACAAATCTAGCATTAATCAATTTTGACGACTGATGAATGACTGACGAATGATACGATACGCATTGAACCAAAAATGTTGAACCTTCTAAAAAGGTCGGTATTTGTTATTATCAAGGCAAGGTTTATCTGGGGGCACGGTAGTGCCCCCGCCAAGTTAAGCAAAAAAGCGGCACAGTCGTACCATCCTTTTCTCGAAACAGTTCAGGTCATTTTTTGGACAGACAGACAGACATTGAAATCTCACAACTTTTTACGATAGAAGAACTGAGTTGCGTTGCGAGAATTGTATTTTTATTTTAATTTTTACAAGTTGTTTTTGATGGCATATACTTAAGTTGTACATGATGCAAATAATTAAATATTAAAAAAATAATAAAGTGTCCTGAAAAATGGTTTAATTCGAAATACTGAAAGTGCTCTTTAGTGTTTCGTAGTTTACAAAAAACCCTTATAGTTTTGCCATTTCCGTCCATTCGTCCGCAGCTTAGCTCAGATACTCTTAATACTAGAAAGCTGTAATTTGGCATGAATATACTAGTCACGCCGACAATGTGGTAGAAATAAATATGTTTTTTTTTTCTCGCATACTCTCCATGTCTTTGGATAGGTCTTAAAAAGTATTGCGGGTTTGTGATGTCATTTAGTATAAATACAATGGAAAATATGAATTTGTAAAAAGAGCAGCTGGTCATCTCTTTTTCTGGAAAGAAAATATTATGGAAGATTATTTAGTAAAATTTTACAATAACTGTTTAATTCCAGAACTTGTTGACCCTCGCTACGCGCTGTCTATGGATCTTCGAGATCATAGCTCGCACACAATATTCAAAAGCATACCTACATATTTTATCAGTATTTCACTTTCAAAACTTTCTGTGAGTGGTACTCGAAACGTTGACGGTGCCGTCATCGATTTTAGATGACAATAAGTTTTTTTATTAAAAATATATTTTTTAAATCAAGCTTTTGTAAATTCTTGTGCTCTAGTTCTCGTCAAGATAAAAATAACGAGCCCAAACGCGACGTGGTTATGTTGTGTAGTTGAGGAGTTCCGATGGCTACATCCGACCTCCATCATCAGACCAGGTATATAGATATGCAAAGTTTTGCCTCAATTCGACTATTTAGTGAAGAGTTCCGTTGAACAGCTCCTGACTCCATCATCAGATCAGCTCGCTGTCACCATATTATGTATGCAAAATTTCAGCTCAATCGATTGGGGATAACTGCTTAAAATTAAGTTGCAAGATTACACCTTATCAAACATAGATACATAAATATGTACATAAACTGCAAGTTAAATAAGAGCTTATAAAAAAACGATACTTACCGTTTTGTCATAATGTATTTTATTAGTAGGTATAGGTACCTAACAAATATTTTTTGCACAGTCAAGTATTAGTAACTGTGTAGTAGCACTTTACGATTTGTAACCTGTCTTATAATATATATTAATTTTTTCTATATTTATTTTCTTTTTGTCAAGTGCAACCTATAAAATTATTAAGTACATACCTACCTATACAAATATGACATACCTATTGCACCAAATATTTTCAAGTATCAAGACTAGTTATTTAGTCTTGGTAAATGAAGTGTGAAGTAGCTTCAATGTGTGCGTTTGCACTATTCGTAGTGTGCGGCCACAGAATACGGAAAAGTACAAAAAATGCGAGCTGTCATATTTGAAACAGCCACCTTAAATTAAGAAATTATGTGGTCACAAGTATACAATCACAAGTACCTAAGAATATTATTTGATTTGAATGGTATATTTACCTATCTTAGTTATGCCTTGAAATTACTTTGGATAAATACATAATACAATTTAATTGATTTATTTTGTCCGGAAAACAATTTACGAACACAAATTTTGATATGTATAAGTAAAGTTTTTGTAATATTTTTTCACTGTGCCAAAATGTTTATACTTACTAGTATAGACATCGCTTAAGGCAGATTTATTTTGGTAAATTATAGCTCTACACACATAGTTTTGTTCTTAATATTCTCACCATACAATAAATAGCATCTTAAACAACCTACTGGCGTTTAAAGATGCTCAAGACCTAGAAACTTGGAGGGTATCTTTCTTTTAAGATGTACGGGTGCACTGAGAAAGTAGTTTGAAACTCAACCCCTAAGAGAATGCAATGTCTTCCACTTGTATGTAACAAATTGTGATTCAATGTTACAGATAAAGATCGATCCATTACAAAATACAATGTTTACGTGATCATTAATTTATCGTTTTTGAAGGCGATTGAAGCCAATTTAGTTATAATAATAAATGATAAATAAATAGGATGTACTTAGTATAAATAATAATGTTTCTCAACATGTTGTGCCGATCCCACATTAAGTAGGAAAAGAAAATGATGATGAATAAATAAATAGGATCATGACTATCATCCTGTGTCCCCAAGTACGATCCTCTCAGATCTTCAGGCGCTTAGGATCCTTGATGTTGTCTAGAGGTGTTGGTCAGATGCACGTCCAAACATTATATTTAGCACATGCTCATTTAGTTAATGCCTAATAATTGAAAGCAATTGAATTTATTATTCAAATTCAAAAATCATTTATTTCAGTAAAATCACAAGGATCACTTTGAAACGTCTTAGGAACTAGGTGAAGCTACGCCGATTCCACGCGACCAAGCCTAGAAGAATCAGGCAACAAACACGGCTTGGGGATTGGGATTTGGGGATTATTCTAATGTAACTGCCAACTACTCGTTGGTGAAATAAAGCAGAAAATTCTAGTTATTTATACCCCCAAGTCCATCTAAAGCACTATATGATGGTAACAATATTTTTCTCGTAGCAGTAATTTGCATTGAATTTTTTTTTGTTACAAACAGCACACTTTCTAAGAAGAGGCAAACATTTTACGTTTTTACCCTAAACAAAATTGTAACCAAGATACAGCGAAATAAAAAAAAACTACTCTATTCAATTTTATTCTTTTCTATTCATCACTCATTATGTGAAGAACTACGTTGCAGTTTATCGATGACTTAAAATCTTAATATTATTATTTACTTAGCTATATTATGGGCTCAAAGATTGTGAAGTGGTAATGATTGAGGCTCGTCCACACGGCGCTGGAAGTGATGATTGGCTAATGCACGCCGCTGACTGCCCGTATGTGAACGCACCCTATGTTTATCCACGTTATAGATTAGTTGGAAAATGAACTGTTTAATAAATACTTTTTTGGAACATCCGATTAATCGTTACAGTTCACAAAATGAGACTGGAAACATAAACCAACTGTATGAAATAGTATAAAAAATGCATACCGGCTTTATTATATATTTTTGGTATTTATTTATAGTATTTTTTTATTAACCTGAAGCCTACATAACAAGTACATAGATAATGACATAAAAGATAATAGAATAATGATTTTCTCTGTCCTCAGCATCACATTCTAAATCACACATGAGACATTATAATTTATGTATTTACCTACTATTTGACCCGATAAACGTAGTGCTGTTCAGTTTTCA
The DNA here is from genome assembly GCA_912999785.1 of Hydriomena furcata. Classification (NCBI taxonomy): domain Eukaryota; kingdom Metazoa; phylum Arthropoda; class Insecta; order Lepidoptera; family Geometridae; genus Hydriomena; species Hydriomena furcata. The sequence continues at coordinate 533,526 of OU538830.1, forward strand.
ATAATATCAAAAAACTATACTTTTAGTTAAACACGAATTTAACATTTTTCATTTTTTTTCTTACCTTTTCCTGACAATTACGAATGCAACGAATAAAACATCAGCCAAATCGGTAAAGCCGTTCTCAAATGATGATCTTCCTCATACATGCGACAATTTTTTTTTGTATGAATTCACGATAAAGCGCCTCTGACGGCCACTTTGAGAATCATAATTCTTCAAACAAAAATCATGTCTCACTTGAACCGTGACTGGTGACAATCTATGCTGTCATCTCCGTTCGAGGCTCAGATCAATAACTCTGTGATTTTCTCAAGCTGTCTCTGCATCTCAAACTAATCTACTCACTTCAAGGAAAATCAACTGAAAAAGTGTGTTTACACGTCAGACACGAATGTGTGCGTGAAGCACGACCACACAGCCTAGACTTCTCATGTAAGGCAAACTATGTCAGACAACACATATGGGCTACACATCCTGTGGTAACCAGCAAGCACGGTTCACGACGCGCCTCGCGGCGGGCTGTAACATTGCACCGGCCAATCAGAATGCATTTTTTACCGCTCCCCCTGATATGCACACCTCAACGTTTTGACAGAATTGTTTGTTTGAAGAAATGAAACCATTAGGCGTCTATTGGGCTATGTGGTCGATAGCGTGAAGCAGTTTTTGAGTGATCCTATGCGCGAGTGATGGGTGATGAATGTACTACAATGGCTGGCGAGGCGCCAAGATGGCGAACTTTTAATAACTGAAATAACAATGGTATAGTGAAAGAATGCTGTATTGCAGAATATACTTACCTGTAAAATGAATGAGAATTTCTTATATTACAGGTTTCAAAAGTCGCGTTGGTCGAGTGGGAAGTTTGTCGATTTTTCATTTGAGGGTCGTGGGGTCGAATCCCGGTCAAGCATTAATGAGTTTTACTATTATATACGCATTATCACGTGCTCAAAATGGCAAAGAAAAACGCCAAGATGAAATTAGTTAGCTAGTTAGCTACTGAAAAACGGTGGGCTTGTCCAAATATAATATTTATACGTGCCTCTAGCTAACCCCTTTAGACATTTTCTAAGATCAGAACGCCTGGAGATCTGAGAGGATGTCTATAGTACTTGGGAGTTACAGTGGTCTTATTATATATTTACTTGTTGAGCACGGCTGTTTTAATGTAAAAAATATCGATCTATTTCCCAAGACACGAACCAGAGACAATGATAAACTCTCGCTTCAATTGACAAGACGGCCACACCTGTCGTCTGCGGCTCACGATGGAAAAAGGTGCTCTATTTCTGGATGCTCTATGGAAATGTGGAGATTTTGAGGTGAACACGGTTAACCAAATGTAGTTTTGTGTTTTTGTTTACGCCTATAACTTCATTCGTCGAAATGAAGTTAGTAAAACTTCTAGTTTAGTAACAATTAAATTTTATTTAATATCATTCCATAATTAAGTCCGCTGAATAATGATATTCCAAACACCAAAAACGATTAAATATATTAAACTCGATTTAAAAACATACTCATATAAAAAATATCTCTACGTGCCTAGGCAAAAGTCAAATTATTTTGATTACTTGAAATACAGGTACCTATCGAAGATATTAATTTATTATTATTAGCACCAAAGTATTGTACCGGGCATGCAATAATTAAAATACAACAAATTTGGTTAGGTATATAATGTAAAGATATATACGTGGTAATGGTACGAGAAAATGGTAAGTAGGAAGGTACCTACTGTAAAACGATAAAGATAACATGTTTAAAATAATAATAATGTAAAAGAATATGAATGTACCTGTATCTACTAAAATATATACGTAAACTAAGATACAATCGTAATTACTTTAAGTGGTCAGCGATTGAATTGTGCTTCCTTTGAAACATCAACATTCAACTCGTACAATCTACATCTTCATCAAAATACATAGTTACATTATACCGTACCTACTTGTCTACTTACTCATATCTACCGATATTGTATAAAAAGTTTTACTAAAAATGATCTGTACCTACCGGCGCCAAGATTTCCTGAACCTCATCTCTAATGATTAAACCAGCAACTACAATAACAGTGATCCGTCCGTCCGTACATCCGCGACGATAAATCACTCGTCTCGCCTGATGACAACACTCTAATTAGTTTAACGGGCGAAGTCGGCTGTGAAAACATAGCTTGACGCGTGTAAAGACAGTTTTCTATTAATGCAGTAGGTACAAATAAATGTAGAACAGTTGGTATGTATTTTAACCTACGAAAAGAAAGAAGCGTGTTCTCAATTAATACGATTTTTTTTTCGGGAAGATACTAATGCAGTGCTATACAAAAATATACGAAGTCGGTCGCTATCGTAAAATTACTTCATTAATATAAAAAGAACAAATAGTTATTTTTCTAGAATTAATCTGTAATGAGACTACTCTAAAACAAAAACAGTACATTTAGATTTATGATTCTGATAACATTGGGTTGAAAAAACTTGAAAAATAATTGATATGAAAAATATTATTTCAAATTATATTTCAAGATCTCTTATCTTTTTTGCCTAATTCTATTAAAGAATTCAATGAAGCTGATAACATCACAGAATAAAAAGTAAATTTATTCATCTCATAGTAGAGTTTTCTACAAGATTCCTTTCTTCAATAAAAGTTTGACAGAAAGTTTCCATATGTACAAGACACGTACAATTTCTAAAATAAATTTTCCCTTATATCATAGAGAACATGCTCTCCAATCCAATTCCATACAAATACGCAATCACATCTAAAGGAAGGTGGGCGACCCAATAAAAGCAATGAAACCGACGGGTGGACATGGCGGCATGTGGGCAGCTACTTGCCTTTTTTTTAAATAAAATTTGCATACATTTAGGATCTGTTTTGTCCGAGTGAGACGTCTGTGCTACTTTGTAACCGTTTCATGCTGTTTGTTTCATGGAGTTGGCTTTAAACGATAGTGTTTTTATTATTTTTTGTTCTTTTACTGAGCAAATGATAAATATTTCTCCCATTTCCAAGGAACTACTATAATCTCTAACCCTCGTATTCAAGAACGACACTATGAGAACACGCACCCACAGTGGACGAAATCTTTTTTCATAAACATCACTTTATGTGTTGAGCGGCACTAAGGCGCACGCTACCGTGTGCCTTTAGAGCTCAACTTTGGCTAGAGGCACACGACAATGTGCCTCTAGTCACAGTATGCAGTGTCGCACAACACATAAAGTGATTTTTATGAAAAATGATTTTGTCCACTGTTGGTGCGTGTTCTCATAGTGTCGTTCTTGAATACGACGGTAAGTACTTAATGGTAAGTTAAAGTCTAAAGGTATCAATTTCAACAAAGGCAACAAACACGGCTTGGTAACTAACTAGTAATTAACCTATATTTTTGTATGTATACCTATAATTATTGATTCCTAAATAAGTGATATTTTTGTTATCTTTGATAATTATTTCCCCAGTCAAACTTTCTATACACCAAGCTTTTACGTTTATAAGCAGAACTTGTTATTTTTTCTAAAACTTATGTCCCTGTCTTTTCGAATTCAAACATCTCTTTATAGGTGTGGGTGAACCCTATTTAAAAATAAAATTTGCATACGTTTAGGCATCCAGAGCGGACATTTTTAAACAATATTGCGGAGAGTATGGGACTCTTTATACCCGAAGGTCTAATGAAATTGTTTGGTCCGCAAGTGTAAGCTTTTATTGGTACTACACGGAACTTTTATTTTGCTTGGAACGGTTGTGACTCGAATTTGAAGTAGGGTTTAGTAGATAGGTGCAAGTGCTTAGGGAATGAGTCGTGGTGCATTAAAACGTAGAAATCATTTCAAAACTAGATAGGTTGCAGTTCACTGGTCTTATTGGGATTAAGCTTTAATTGTTTTTACCATATATTATTTAAAAACAAATAAATTAAAAAATAAAAATCTGGTGGACATCACATGCCACCTAGCCCCAAACTGAACAAAGCTTGTACTATGAGAACCAGATTACATTTATTTAAATACTTTTTTTGTTGAAAATACATACTTATTATGATACAATAATAACACTCGGACACAGAACAATCATTCGTGTTCAGTTCATCACATATCATACTGTTAAAAAAACTCTTAAATTTCTCTATTAAGTTCTCAGCAGCTTTCTTTTCTTCAACCATCAATCCAATACAATTCGCCACATAATTTTGTGTCTGATTACCAGTTGAGTTAGACAATATGTCAGCTGATAACACAGCACGAACAAGCAACAACCAGTAACAAGACGTAGGAACATCGAATTATAAATATCAATCTTAACCCACAAGTGTATTTCCGACACCCTTTTAACCTGTCATGTTTATCTCCCTATCTGTAAAGCTACTTACAGGCTATTTTCAGCCAATCCCCTTTAATAACCAAATTAAAAGGACCATTAGAAGCGCTGTGAAAGTGCCACCGTTCTGTTCACACGTCCGTCACTCTGCAGCATCGTTACATTACTCTTAAAACAAAACTACCTCATGCAGCTTTTTTAGATTGCAATTTGAACCTTAATGCGTGGGATTAAGGTAAGAGGAAACGACGTCATCACTTTCCATGTCTCCCACGGTGGGTATTTACGAATGTGTTGATGGTTAGTTGTGTTTCATCGAGCTCCTTATAAGTGCCTATAATACCTTTCTATTCAATTGTAAAGAAATGTTGTCGAAGACTTTGGAATAAGTTCGCTTAAAATGGAAAAGTTCAAGTAAAAAACGCGCGGTACTATTTATATCACTTCAGTCAAAAGTTTGTCGAACTAAAAAAAAAAATTCAGACAACATACAAGTTTATTGAAATAAAAACCTATGAACAAAACAACAAATACAAATCTATTATACCAATAAGGCATATTTATAATAAATACCTAATTAATATTAGATCTGTCCATTGAATGGATTCATGCTGACCCGCCAAGATCCCAAGTAGACTGTTGTTTAAATCCTCAAAAGATTGATACAATTAGTAAGTAAATACTTACATACGAGTACGAGTTATGCCTGGCGCACAGTGGAGAACCGAACGGTAGTGGATTTAAAATTAATCCATCGTAATAAGGTATATTTCAATGCTCGGAAATCGCCCTCGGAGCATCGCACCGCAGTTTTACCAAACATTTAAATATATTATATACCTTATTTCGATGGATTACTATTAAATCCAGTTGATAAATTTTAAATCCTCTACCACGCCGTGCGCCAGTGTGCGAGGAAACTATTAGTGGCCACTATTATGTATAGGTACATACGTTCTAGCATCGACTCGTGTATTCATCCAATGGCAATCAGGTTCACATCGACCATTCAACTCGAAGCTCCGTACCCACGTTTTTATCGCTTTTTTTCTTTAAATTACACATTTTTTATTTTAATTTCGCAGGCGGTCCACATGTGGCGCCTTTACCCTTCCCCACGTCACCTTTGCGGGGTCCTGCCAAACATAATTCTATCGCCCATTTCATTCTTATGGTGTAACAAATAAGGTTGCTTTTGGCTTACGTATTGGTTGTAAATTTATGTGGGATGTTTATAAGCGTTAAATTAACATGAGTTAAGCGGAGACACGTTTATGGTATAACGTCCTAAAACACCTGGGATTATGTGCAACTAATGTATTTATTCGATTTCTGGGAACGGCCATGTTTGTTCAGATTGGGACAGATGAGTAAATATTGCCTTAAAATATTTTAACAAATTTTTAAATTAATGTAGCGACGATTGGCTTGCAAATATGTCACGTATGAAATGCTAACTACTGCCAAATGTGAGTTTTGTGCCAATTTAATTTTTGGACGTATTTCTGACTACCTCCTTTAAACATTATCATAGATCTAAACGCTGAGATCTGAGAGTATGTCTGTCTACCGTACTTGGGGATTACAGTCGTGATCCTATTCATATTAAATAAAAATGTTTTGTTCTTTCTTTTAGACTCTCTTTTAATTGGTTTATTATTTTTATACTCAAGGAACTCCTAACGAAATAAGTTGATTATTTAATAATGACTGACTGTGACAAAGACGATGATACTGACTTTCACTGAATGAAATAAAATGAGGACTGAAATTCCATGAACATTATAATCATGTCAATTTTTGACATAAACAAATATTGGTGGACATTATCACACAGCGACATTTAGCCTAAAACTAAGCAAAGCTTGTGCTATGGGAATTAGATTTGTAATAGAATACTTATATATACTTTTTTTTGTAAATACATACATATGATACATAATAACACCAAGATACTGAACACACAAATATTTGTCATTGGTGAAGATCGAACCCACAACTAGTGAAGAAGGCTACTACCAACTAAGCCGTGAGGTCAGATTATTACACTGTAAAAAAAAAACTACGTAGGTACCTACTCAAAAATGTTTAATCAAATTCTATATCACCTCTTTGCGAAGATCCATCTAAAAAACTACAGCAATATCGCCTCTCGTATATCATGTCCACTCCTTCGAATAAAAACATATAATTTGACAAGCGACCGACCTTAAACCCTCAAAGAGCCATCTTGTTACGATTACCTTGTGGTTCGACTAGCTTTTTCACCATTCTCCTCCTTCTCTGGGAATAAAAATCAAAATTATATATTTTTCTTTACCCTATTATTTATTCATTTGATATGACTTTAATCTCATTCTTGTAGGTAATACTTATGCAATTTTTTGTGGCATAAAATAATATATTATATTCTATCTTTTTATATTTTGAAAGATCCATAAAGTAAAGTAAAGTAGCATTATTACATCAATTATTTTAAAACTGAAGAATACATACATAACTTTATGTAAATAATGGTTTTTAAGTACTTTTAGTATTAATAATTTTGTCAGACTTCAAAAAAGATGTTAATTTAACTTAATATTATTCAACTTATTACAATAATAACCACTGATTTATCAGTATGGACTGGTCAGCTTGACAAAACATTATTTATCATTCCATTTCTTCATAGCTGGGTCAATTGAATTTAATTTTGAAAAACATCAACCATAAATCAAAAGCTACAGTTTAACAAAAATAACTATACCTAAGTTTGAAGATCAGAAGACTTCATTCAACCATGCAAGTATATTACAACAGACAGACAAGTAAATCATATTATGAATAAGGTTTGTATCTGATCTGTCCACCCTGGGAGCAGGGTGGGAAGATGGCTGGGGTGGATATTGGAATATTTTTCATACAAACACGTCTCTACGTGGACACTTCTACTTGATACAATATTGGTATGAGAGGCGTTGGTTTACATGGCGAATTTATAATAAATTTAAATCTGTCTCGTATTGTTAATTTAAAAGAAAGAAAGAAATAATACATTTATTTTGTGTCAACATAATCTCTTAAAACTAAACAAAAAACATACATATTGGCAACATTGACAACAAAATTGGTCACCAATCAGCTATATGCTGCAACAGCGAGAGTTTAAAAGGTGTTTTTCTAGATTCTCTGGATGTTTTCAATTGCATTAAGAACAGTCAGTACAGTAGATAATGGTTAAAGAGTCGTCTCATAGTTGACGAGTATGTAAAATTAGATATAAATTTGTTTCGGAAAAACTATTTATTCTGCTAAGTTCCAAAAGTTTTTTTTTGTATTTTGTGTCTTATAAAACTAGCCAACACTATATATCTAACACCCTTAATTTATTTTTCCGGTCAGTCTGCCCGCAACTATGACTATTGTAACATAGCCGAAACATCGAAGAAATAGGTAATACCTACATGTTATTTTTTTAATTTGATAGAATTGATAGTTAGCCAGTAGGTACTGCTAGCTTCTTTCGTAAAAATCTATGATTTTTATAGCCAGCATTTTGAGAATACCAATTTCTTAGTAACTATTATAGAATCTATGCACCTAGACTATCCAAACAAGCCTTAATAATGATAATCATAGATTTTTTCGAAATAAGCCAGCTGACGTAAAATATCGGCATATGTTTGGTCATAGCGAGCTTTTGTAGTTGTTTCGACCGAATAATAGTAAATATTTATCCCATGTGTTCCCACTCCAAGCCGTAGGTGGTCGCATATCGTCCAGCGGTCAAACTTTATATATTTTATGTTTCGGCACACCGCTCGGTTCCGCCGCATTTATTATACCAACTTCGGTCCTGAACGATATACTAAAAAAATACGGCACTTTTTGTTACTGCTTTAAGGTACATACCCTTTCTATACTATGGTATATGCCAACCACTTCTTGAGCAAGTCCACTGATTATCGCAATCAACTTAAACTGCCAATATCCCATCGTTTTTGGACAGTTATTGCACAATGGGAATAATTGAACAATTCAATGTTACGCAACACTCAATTTCGAAAACAAAATAGCTGAATTTAAAACTGTCTTTATCTCATCTTACCTGGATAAACAGTATCCTATTTGTTATTCCTGGACATGAGCTATGTATATTGTATATGTATAATCCAAGTTTTGTTTAAATCCGTTATGTCAATTGGTTCGGTTGGATATCTGTGAATATTTTCAATTAAACAGGGCTACCTATTGCTTAAATAATAGATACTGTTTTAATGCGGTGTATTATACATTTAAGTGGTTTTTAGTTTGATTTTACGATAGCCTAAAATAAGAAAGAAGTGGGTATAATAGGATACTTTGGAACCTGTGTGCATAATCGCAAACATAACTTTTACGTCTCCAGCAAATGGCTGAAGGGTCCTCTGATAATCTTTACGACGTGTGTCCACGTGACGCTTTATTAAGATATCAAGGTGGGTCAAGATTAGGGTTCCTCGTGCAAGTCGTAAAACGGACACCCGCTGGATTTGATGCCTCCTTGTTATAAGACGGGTCGGGATAAGCGTAGGTATAGGTAGAGGTTGTGACAGGTTGCTGCCCAATAAATGGCATGTGGCACACCTGACACTCAGCAATTTTTCTGGCATGATTTGAGTAAACGGTTCGAATATTCAGCAAAAGAAAATGTTATGCATGACCATATAAACTTGAGCCGTGTGTGGGAAGTACCTCAACTTTAAAATCCCGGACATGGATCAATGGATTTTTGTATCTGAACATTTTTATTCGAATTAACACGTGTTCAAAACGCTAAAGGAAATTATCGTTTTTGCTTTGTAGCGTATGGTATGCTAACTATGAAAATGTGGATGTGCCTATGTGCCTGAATGTAATTCTTGGAAGTTCTCTAACTACCCCCGTTAGACTTCTTCAAGGATCTTAAAACGGACAGGTAAAGCTGATGATGTCTGGGTATCTACCATGCTTGGGGTCATGCTCACGCTTGGTAACAGCCGTAGACTTAATACATATTAGAATAGTTAGAATATAGGCCCTGGAATAGTTAGAATATAGGCTACTTTTTATCAGACCAAGCCCTTAGCAAAAGCTTGTGGATATTATAAAGAAAACCAATGTCATACGAAAAAATATTCATGAAGGCAAATTCTTTAGAGAAAATAGACCCACCGAATCCAAAGCAAAAACCTATTATCCTCGAGATTTATCATCACCCTGATGGAGCAGATATACAAAGGTGATGTCCGAACGGAACCGGAAATGCGGGGGCTGATGCGCCCCGTGTCTTAATTTCCGGTCACTCGCGTCGACGATCTCGAGATTCGGATCCGGTTTATCCGTGAGGTGTTTTTGTTACAGTTTCAAATATAATATTTTTTCAACACAATAAGTTATGATTCAAAAGTACCTACTTTAATAACCAAGTAGGTAATGGAAGTTTGTAATTATGGTTCTAAAGAGTACTAATAGATTTAACCTTTATAAAAATACTAGCAGACCCGGCCACGCGTTTTTCAAGTTGGATCAAACTGCACACGGTGTGCAAAGTTTGATTAAAATCGGTTAAGTAGTTTAGGAGTCCATCGCGGACAAACAACGTGGCGCATAATTTATATACATTTATTAAGTTATGGGCGCATTAGAATGGGTCAAAATGGTGAGGTGTATGTTCATCATTATGCTAAATGAAATCTTAGAGCGGCATTTTCGGCATTTTTATGGTTCGCCTGAAGATCTGAGAGAATGTTCACCTACTTTTTTAATTTACCTTAAATACAACTTTATTGTAAAAAAAATGCGTGTTACTAATAAATTCAAGTAGGTTAATGGAAATACTCAATCAATGAAGTGTTACATAAATATCTAACTCATTAAATAAAAATGGGAAGGTAGTTACCATAACTTAGATAGGTAATAGTAGCACATTTTACTGCCCTACAGGATTTAATATATCCCACTGTCATTTGACAACGATGTCTTTTATAGGTGGACACTTAAAACTTTTAATGGCCATGCGTTTTTCAACTTTAATGTCGAAGTTTTTCATAACTAGCAAACAAAATTCGTATAAATCCACTATGTTATTGCGGTCAGCGTATCAGAGTGGACATTAGGAGCCTATGAAAAACTTTACCTATTACCGGCGATGTATGATGATGCGGGAATTCTCGCGTGGACTCGTAAAGTTGCTTTTCATATTTATTGGAATTCACTTTTGTAATGAGAAAAATATGAGTTCACTCAAAATAAACAGGCAAACTTACACTGAATCTTCGGAATTGATAGCTTTATTATAAACCGACATTAATACTTAGGGGCCGGAAATCTATGAAGGAGTTTCGATCATAGGAAGAAGTATAAATACATCTTCTTAAAACAAATAAGAAGGCTTATGAAAGTCATTTTTTAGTATAGCAAAAATCTCTTCAGATATCTAGGTGCACAAGTACTAGAAGTTTTCTAAGAGGAGTAGTCAGAGGCACATTCAAAATTCATACAATTGGCACACTCCCATTTGTATTTGAATCCACGATCGAGAGTCAAGGCATCTTTAAAGAGGCCGACTTAAAATATTTGGGTTTTTATTTAAATAAAACTAGCTCTTACCCGCTACGTATGTGTAGATTCAGAAAATCGATTTTTTGTTGATTATATCGTAATATTTAAAATTCTGAAAATCAGAAGAAATTTTTTGAAAAAAGTTCTTCCCAAATCTTTAAACTATCTCTAAATGAAATTTCATCCCAAGAGGTCCATCGGTTTGGCAGTGATAACGTCACAGACAGACAGAAAGAGTTACTTTGCGCTTTTATAATATTAGTATACATAGATAGTATAGATGGAGTAAGGAAAATTAATGGGAACTCAAATGGGAAAATCCATTAGAATATTCTGCAACTACTCTCTCATACTTCATGTCCAATAAACATCAATCACAAACAATTCAATAGTATTAAGGCAAGTGCCTATTGCTTGCACAAACTATAAAACAAAGGTAACAACAACCATTCACGTACTTGATCAATTCACACAATTGATAACAGTAACTGACCTTACCGATTCACGGCAATCACATTCCAAAACCTATCTTACTCTATGTACACAAGGTTCAAAATCCTGTGAGGTTGTTTGTCTCTATGATTTATTACGTTTGATATTTGAAAAGTATCCTTAACGGAAAGGGGGAAAGTAAAAAATGCTTTGAAGATGGTTGGTCTTGTGCTGTTTTGAATGTGTGGTAGTAATTGTGGTGTACGGATGGCAACCGGACACCGGGATGAAAGCAACAATAAAAGGTGGTAGACCTGTCTTCTTGATTGGTACACTCGTGTGGAAAGTCGTCGGGTTTTTTTTCATTTAAATAATAAAAGAAATGTCATTTTTTTTCATCAATCTTCTGCAAATGCAATTTATAGCTAACTATAATATAATAACTAGAATAAATAATATCATATCAAAAAATTGAGTCGTAATCAGTGGAAGATCTGGAATATACTGTTGTTAATAATTTTCTCTGCCACCGTTTGTTGCTGTGTTCTTAGTATTTACTTGGTTACCTGCGTTCATATAATGATTAATTAAGGAATTTCAATTATAAGTAAAATAAAGATGTGTGGTGTGAGAACTCAGTGCACCTCGGTGGTGCAGTCATTGCGTAAGCTCACTGATACACCTTGCTTTTTGACAATTGAAGCCGATTACGATTACCAGTGAGCTTACGTAATAAGACTGTAGCTATAATCGCTTACTTGTAACTTGTTCAATCACTCGGGTATGTTTCCCAGTCTTTCACACAGCACCCATTGCGAAGTTCAAGGCGGGTCGTTGCGCAGGCGCACCTTTATTGCAGCATTATTGGCCACATCCTGCCAGGTCCTCGACCCCAACATTATCCAGTTGTGGACTATATAAAGGTGGGGTATGTGTATATGGACGATTTGATTCTATGAAGTGCATTGTTGTTGAGTGACCATGATTCAGAAAAAGTCTAATTTAGACTGAAATTGTTTTTTTGTTTTTTTCAATTACCAGTTAAAATTAGTATTACGACTGTAATCCCCAAGTACGATAAACATCCTTTCAGAACTCCAGAAGCTTAGATCCTTGAAGATGTCTAAAGGGGTTAGTCAGAGGCACATCCAAACATTATATTTGGCACTTGGCCAGGGAAGTTCAACGTTAAATTTAGATTTTTCTATGAATATAGTCAAATCAGAAAGAAAAAGTTGTTGATCTTTAGTTAAGCCACCTTTTGCCCTAAAATGCATTAGTATGATAAATATACGTTTAAAAAATAAATTAACTAGCCCCGACAGACGTTGTCCTGTCAAATTTCAATAATCCTACAGAAAGCGCTTTCAGTTTTTCCCGAACTTTACGCTGGATTTTCCATAAAGCCGGCCTATTCTAATACCTACCAATTATACAATAAAAAAATTATAAAAATCGGTCGAGCTGTTTCGAAGGACTGCGACCAATAACACTATAACACGAGATTTTTACATATTAGAAGAGAAATACGACTTTATCGACATTGAAACTCCTGAAAATCAAAAGAAATTTTGGGAAAAAAGTAATCTATGTCCATGTCAAGATTTCAAACTAACTCTATATTAAATTTCATTACAATCGACCCCGTGATTATAACGTCTTGGTCAGGCAGACAGACAGAGTTACTTTCGCATTAATCATATTAGTATAGATATAGATTACAAAGCTATTTCTAGCAGAAAAATTGTTGGTAGGTATACCGTGTGCCCATAACCATTATCCACCTCAGGCAAGTGCGCGGGCGCTCGATTGCGGCAATTGACGGCAATCAGCTCAATTGCCGCCCCCCTCCGCGCACCGCCACTTTCACATCTCACCGGTACAGGCGAGCAGAAAAGTGTTAAGTCAAAATTAAAATGTATTTTTTAATGTGTAACTACAAATAATAAATCTTGATAATCATCTATACTAGTTTAAACTGTCTTTACTATACTAATGTTATAAATGCGAAAGTAATTCTGTCTTGGACGTTATCACGGCCAAAAATGAATCTTCATTGAATTTTCAGAAATTTCAATGTTTGTCAAAAATAAACTTCCTGAATGTACGCGGACGAAGACAAAATTTATTTCTTACTAGCCTTTACCCGCGAAAGGCTAGTAAGAAATAAATTTTGATATTATTCTTTACAAAAGCGCTGATGTGTGTTTGTGGTTTTTAGTTTTAGTTTTAGCCTAGCTACGGCAAAATTAAGGGATTATAATGTGATGTTTTTATGTAAATCAAGCTTTCGTTACAGTAGATCTAACCTTCGTATTAATCTTCGAATTCATTCCTTCATCACCTCGATATATCCCGAATACAATAAATTATGAACATTTGCGTAAACACACAAACCGTTCATTTTACGCGCTAGGTAGGTACACGGTGGGGTACTGCTAAATGAGAGAAGAATGAAAGTAGAAATCCTTTAAAATAAAATCATTAAAATCCTAATGAATTTTTGACTCTATTTATTTTTTATTGTTTGAACGTTTAACGTTTAATTAACTCTTTTAGACATCTTTAAGGATGTAAGTGCCTGGAGATCCGAGAGTATGACTACTAACGATCATGACTATAATCCCCAAGTATCATTTTCATTTCATTTGCATAGGACTATTTTAGTATCAGCGGCCTCCTGTTTTTATGATTCAAAACTTTGATCTACTATGTACCTACAACCAAAAAATCTAAACTAAGCGTAGTAGCTCACTTCCAACTAAATCATTTCCACGTTCTATCTTCTCTTCGCCAACCAAACTGATTCCTGAAAAATATGTTAACAAAACAAATATTCGGTTCAGCTGTTTGTTGTCGTAACGTCGATAGCGGCAATATTAGTTTCTAAAATATGTTATACGTTACGCAGACTAATAAAAAGTTATTGGTAGGTATATTCGCCTGGTTTGTTTATATGACTTTACTCGTGAATTATGTGGCTTTGTTTTTTCAGTCAGCAAAGCTGTCTTAGATTTATTAATTAAGAGACGTTTCGCTTAATCTTTAAAATTCAAATGATTGTTTTACAAAAAATATAAACATTAAATATCTCTGTTTGCAGAAATTAAATTTTAAAATAGCGCTTCTAAATTTTTTGCAAAAATGTCATCCATCCATAAGATTATGGATCGCCTAATCCTCATCCTTACTAAATAATTGTAAGAGTAACTCTGTTTTTCTGTTACCTCTTCACGTCTAAATCGCCGAATTGATTTCGATAAAATTGGTCAAGAAGATAAATTACATCCTGAAGAAGGACATTGGCTACATTTGATAAAAACAGACAACGTTGGCATACAACACCTAGTACTTATACCTACCTAGGTAAAACTCTTCTGAAACACAGAAAATGCAAAAACAGTCTATTATATCCCTGAAAGATTCCTTGAAGCACATTTAAAATTATTGCCTTTACCCTTCAAAGAACCTCTACTTGAAGCTAGCTTATTGTCTATCCATTGTGATTTAAACTAAGATATCATTCACGTATATTGATATTCATCAATCAAAGTCATTCAAACTATAACACACTTTATCTACATCTGCACAGAGGTTACTTTGGATTGCAGCTGCAGATATAAACAGTTTAGGGGTGAATCGTCATATTAAACCGGTGGTATTGTATCGTGAAAGGTATGTTTCGTTCGCGCCGTAGCACCTTTCAAACATGCCCGGCTAAGTGCCAAAGAGTTGTTAACTATGTACAGAAGGTGTTAACTTCAAAAGTGCCTACTTACTTTATTCACTTTTAAAAAAGGCTAGGGCCAATGTTTTAATACTAGCTCGATTTGTTCCCGTATTTTCATTTGAATCGACAACGCGATACCAACTACGTTACTAACCAACCACTACGTAACCCATAATATTTTTAAAACGAATACGTTTATCAAATTATAAATTGTATTACGTGATTCTAAGTTTTGAAAACTAATAAACTAATTTTGATGAAACTGTGATAGTCTTTGACATTTAATAGCTTTGGGTCCAAGGAGTGCTTTTAGTATAATATTCTACGTTTTTTATTTCTATATTTATTAATACATAATTCATACGTATGGAATGCTAACTACTGCAAAATATGGGCTTATGCCAAATATAATGTTTGGTAGTGCTTCTGTCTACCCCCTCCAGGCTCAGATCTCTGAGAGGATGATGTCTACCGTACTTGGGGATTACACGTGATCCTATTTATTTATTTTTATTTTATTATTTAATTCATTGTCAAAGTTTCGTGGTTCACATCGCTGGCTGGAAGGCTTTTTGTACATGGTTTTCCGAGTATCTCATCTATTCACAAGTGCATATTGTTTGGTCTCGTTTTCCCAACAAAGACTGCGGTTGTTTCGACCACCGGCTCGCATTGTCCGTTCCCTCCACTGGCGTCCTATTGTTATTCTGACAATCTGCTGCTATATACTATAGTTACATGACTATGCTGCTAGGTATTATGGCAGGTAGACGGACATTGTGTGATTGTATTTGATTTGATTTGATATTCAGGATTATTTTGGACGTCAGGTAAAGTAGGTGATATCTATTACAATTAAAGTATAATAATTTTTCGAAAGGAATACCAATTTTGCGTGAATTTTAATTTCTTCTTCCATCGAACTTTCTCCAATGAAAATGTGCCAAGCAAAAAGAAAATACAACCTACACAGTTGCACTCAAAGATGAACAAAGATGAATTTTATACGAATAGTTTTAAATAAATGTAAAAATGTGTGTTTGTTAGTATGTTATTTTAAAATAGAGCAACGAATCGACATGATATTTTATGCATAGATATAGTTAATAGGCCGGAGAGATGTAGACTACATGTTATGACGGTAGATAGAAGCTAGCAGTTTTATAATTCGTAATTTTGTGTCTTATTTCCGCTTGTCTTTTGTTAACCGTGCCTAAAGAAGAAGAGAAGAAGAGACTAAAGAATAGAGATAATTCCAATAAATCTCACGTCTACTTACAATGTCCTGCGATCTGTTAATCTACGCATCTATTAAGTGAAGTTACGACGTGGTTCGGATGCGACAGCCGCTTACTACAAACGAATTACTCCATAATTTCTGCCACAATGTATTGCACTAACCCACATTTCAACCACAGCCATTTTAATCGTGGAATAGGGAAGAGTGGATGCGGTACCTGCTGATGAACATGGTGGCTAGCCACAGGTACCTAATAGTACCTGACACTTACTTAATAAAGTCCTCATATCTCCGCTCAACCTTCTGTTAATAATACTATAATGTAGAAATGGCACGCTTACTTCAACAAAATGGTTTACAATGAAGTGTGAAAAAATATGTACCTAGTCAGTTTCGAGTTCAACAAAGTTATTTAATATTTTAATCATTCCAAATTTGATTTATTATTTTTAACACGGGTGTAACATAGCCGAAATGTCGGGAAAATAAATTAAAGGTAATTACCAAATTTGATTGTTCAAAATTTTTGAAAAATCGCAATGATAGAACGTCCAATGTCCAAACGGCCTATTTTGAAAAACTAAAATATTGGATTTTTTTTTCTATTTTGGAAAATAGGACTCATTCAAGTATAAACATTAATCTACAAAATTATGTCATAATATCATGTATAAATTCAATAACACCCAGCTCCGCATATTTGTAACATACACTGCATTCCTAAATACCACATCCGCCGTTTTACATTCTTTAGTTCATTAATCTTTATCTATGCTTTGAAGTCTGTTTATTCGCAGTTCTGATAAGTTTACGAGGCAAGTGCCACCAGGTGGTTCTCAGAAGCCAAGAGTCTCATTCGTCTAAGCCTTGAGGTGACTTTGATGTTTTGGCTATTTAGAAGGAGCAGCAAGATCTGTCTGGTATGGAGTGAGTTTTTTTGTAGCTTGAAGTAGCTAGGTATGTTTGGAATGAAGAAGTCAGATTAGTTTTACAACCCTAGAGATATCTCGTCTTACTATCGGGTTATTGGTTCGAATTCCGGCCAAGCATCAATAATATGAGAATATTTTAACGAACAAAGATGAGGTAAAACTTTATTAACAAACCAGTTAGCGTCGATAGGCGTGCAACCTGTCACGTATGGTGTCTAAAAAAGTATCCGAAAAAATTGTATGAAAAGAGTGGGACTATCACACCTCACGGCGAAATTGAAAATATCTTCACTACTTATCGATTTTTATTGGTACACTATTTTCAGAAAAGGATAGTTGAGACATTACCTAAAATAAATTTACTGCTTTTTGACAATCTATACCTTTGGACTATATTTTATTTTGTACGTTTAAAAGTAAATTTAAATATAGTCGTGTCTTTGTTGACTAAATAGTGTCACTCTATGTAAATGAAAACATAAATACAATTGATTATATCCCATAGCAACAATAAAATCGAGAAATGGTGGAGTGGACGCAAATTTTTCATGCAATCATCATCTGTCACAACATTTTTGAAGAATAGTCGTAAACCTGGGGGGCTTTAGAATCACGTATCGTCATAAAACGGCCGTAATACAGCTGTGCATCTGTGTGTTTATCAAGATTGGTCTATTCAGAGCAATATCTATCTAATTATGACGTCACAATCACACCAAATATTTTTTATAACAACGATTGTTTAACCTATGTAATGAGATTTATATCAGAGGAAATCTGATGAAATCTTTATCATATTGTCACTAAAATTGAATGAATCTACTTTGTATTTGCAATTTTTTTCAATATTAAAGTGAAAAAGCAGTATTTGTAAGTTTGGTACATACAATATTCATGGCACATTTGCGGCGTCTACTGAATTAAGGTCGTCATAAAACGGCTGCCGCTTTGAAAAAACAGCTTTACGAATAGGTATAAAGTTTTTTTACTATCACAATTAAAAACAAATAAAACGGCGGAAACTGTAGACTTTCTACTAACTCATAACAGCTGTTGTAAGATTTTGAAATTATTTACGGCACCTATAACTCGTAATATTTTCATTGTTCGTAGGTATGTGGTTTTTGACGGAAAATTAAAAATAATATTTGATAGATGTTTGAGCAAAACAAGCAAACATGCTGGGATTGAAGGTTAGGGAAAACACATTTGTGTGCATTTTCATATTTTGCTTCCCTCATAATAACTTCACCGTTTTTAGGGTTAGCTTTGTAAACTACAAAACCCTACATTGCGCGTGGCCCGACACGCACTTGACCAGTTTTTAACCCTAAAAAGAGAAGTGTCATAGTTTTGCATGTCTGACTGTGTATCTTTGTATTTGTGTTTACGGCACGTAGCTCCTAAACGAATGGACCGATTTTGAGTTTGACAGCTGACGTGATTGAAATGGTTCTTAGTTATAATAATAATTGTTGAAGGGATTTTGAAGCAACTTCTACTGGTCTGATCGATTCAAAATATAGTATTCTGTTACTTAAGATACGGGGCTTTTTATTTTTTTTAATATATAATGTGAGCATGTTATATGCACGGAATTAGAACTTACAACTATTAGATCGGGACAACATGGTTTTAAAAGAAATACAGAATCATTTCACCACAAAATGTTCTCTTGACGTTGGCCACAAAGCTCTTACCAGATCAACTATACATAGACACTGATCTAACGCAAAATAGCCTTAAAAGAACCAGTGGCGCGATTTGACGAGCTTCAATCGTTTTATAATATATATAATGTTAGTCTGTAAGGTATTTGTTTATATGAGCCTAAGTACTTGTATTGTTTACTTTACATCTGTTGCCAGATATAAAGATTATTATTATATTTCAAGCTTTTACCCGCGACTTCGTTTACGTAGATTCAGGAAATCTATTTTTGACGACTTTATCGTAAAACATTGAAATTCCTGAAAATCAAAATTTTTTGACAAAAAAAAATAGCCCATGTCCGTCTGATGATCTTAAACTATTTCTACTTATATTAAATTTCATCACAATCGGTCCAGCGGTTTAGCAGTGATAATATCACAGACAGACAGAGTTACTTTCGCTTTAATATTAGTATAGATTATTATACAATGTTATCCATATAACACCGACGAAACTACGGTACAGTTAGCAGAGATCTTTCACGCAAGGCAATAAAGGCGAAAACTACAAAATATCAATCAGCCGCCGCCCATTGTACATTATAACTCTTTGATGTCACTAAACGACTGGCACTTACACTGGCACCAGTTACTGACTCGTCACGGTTAGGACGTCACGACTTAAAAGTGAACGTACTTTACGAGGTAATAAATTATAAAAGCGATTTAGGGTGGGGATACACGAGCGGTTTTCCACTAGCTTATAGTAGAACAAATTATATGATACAAATACAAACTATTTATTTCTTGATGTAGGTAGAAGGTACAAAAATATCGGTAGAGCTCCTGTGGTAGCTTTATGAAAAGCTGTGTTACAGAAAGCAGTTCCTTCCCAACATGAAAAAGTAATTGTAAATAGTATTATAACAATTACGGTGATGATAAACAATAATAGTAATTTAAGGTATTGTGATAGCCAAAATTTTGGAATTTATAGAGAAATTATAGAAAAATAACTAATTTTAAAATGTTTCCAGGTACTCAAGAAGATGACTAAAGGGACCCAACTATTCAGAAGACAATTTGGAAAAGGCCACTTGTTTTAGGAGGTACCTAGTTATCATAACTTTGATAAGGTTTAGGTGTATCTTATAACATTTTAATATTATTCTATGGAATGTATCCCAAGTACGGTAGACATACTCTCAGATCTGCAGGTGCTTAGATCCTTCATGATATCTAAAAGAAGTAGTCAGAGTTCTAAATAATGTATTTACTCTTATTTGTTTACAGATGTAGACGTGTGTTTTCTAGACAATAATCAAACATCTAGTTAGTTCTTTATTTATTTATATTTTAGTGTTTGTGTTTATTTCTAAATCAAGTGTAGCGTGTGCTGCTTTTAGAATTTGTGGTGAAGCTCTTGAGTTATTTTTTTTATTGTTGTACGTACTTGAGTATTACTTTTAATTATTATTCTTGTTTGAGCCTTCACCTTGTTCGTTCGAGCTCCAGTGTGGTGCACACTGGAGCTCTACATAGCATTAAGGAAAGGATCATTGAAAAAATTATAGACCCCAAGCCGTGTTTGTTGCCTGATTCTTCTAGGCTTGGTCGCGAGGAACAGGCGTAGGTACACCTAGCTCCTAAGACTTTTCAAAGTGATCCTTGTGTTTTTATTGAAATAAATGATTTTTGAATTTGAATTTGAATCTTAAAGCTTGAAACACAGTAGCAACCTGCTTGTGAAAACCCCGCCTTACAGTGACTAGAATAAAAAAAAACCAGTTCAGGTAATACCGCGGTTGAGATGAGTTTATGGTGCGCGCGGTTATATCGCACTGGTGTGAAATGGTGCGGCCAGTTATGTCTCCATTTCAATGGCCTCCTCTAAGAAAGGTGTCTATGTGAATATGTATGCATGTACTAGGCACGTATTGTATGATTTGGTATTATGACTTCCGCTTGAGAGCTGTGTCGGCTGAGTGAGAGGTACCCTTACTTTCAATCCGACGGTCGTGGGTTCAAATACCGGCCGCGCATCAATTAACTATTCGAAAAAGGCATTGGTCTTTGAATTAGAAAAATGTAATCATGATAATCGTGTTCAATAATATGTTGTCAAAAAGTATAGTGAGAATGGGCTTGATACACGTCCCTCCTTAACATCTTTAAATATGTTATTAAATATGTAAAGCGTCTGAAGATGATTATTTTATTAAAATACTATCTGTCCCGACAGACGTTGTCCTGACAAATTTCAATAATCCCACAGAAAAAAGCAGTTTCAGTTTTTTCCAAACTTAACGCCACAAAAAATTTAATAAAAAACGGTCAAGCCGTTTCAAAGCAGTTTGGTTACAAACACTATAATATACAATTTAATATATTAGAAGAAGAAGAAGATAGAAGATTGTAATAAGTGAAATATATAGGAGGAACTTCTCTACATAGAATACCAGGAATATAAGGATTTGGTAGGCAATAAAGATTTGCCCGAATCACCACACAGTTACAAAATTAAACACGTTTACTACTTTAACGTTCTAACTGATTTAAGCAGTGTTTAAATCAAACTCTTTGTTGACGTTGCGACGCGCGACATTGTTGCGACACGACGTTGGGCGACTAAAATAATCAAGTACTTATACAAATAGCCTAGGCATGGATGGAGCAATGAGCAGAGCTTTTTTCAACCTTCTAACTTAAGAGTTGTGCTCTTGTCGGTGTAATTGATGCAGCTCTGTTTCTCTCCAGCGCTTCCTTCAACGACACGAGAGCTACTTTCTTCTTTATCTGGCTTATATAGTTTATTCGTGGCCATCCTCTTCCTTGCCTTCTATTATGGTCACTAAGAAACTGTTGACGGCCCTTTGGTTAAGTGCATACAAACAATCAAACAATCAAATAATCAAAATGATGTAGGTTGTCAAGACTAATAAACTTACAATTTTTCACCACAGGTCAACCATCCGACTTAGTAATGCTCATATGAAATCCGCTCAGTGGATTTAAAATACGTAAATTAAAGGCAACCGAAAAAAACATGCAGTGTAGGTAAGTTTTTTTGGAAAAAAATTCTGCGTAATTCTGGCCTCACAGCTGTTGGTAGTAACTCTGCCTTCTGCGCTGTAGGTTGTGGGTTCGATCCCCACCCAGGGCAAATATTTGTGTGGTGAACATAGATGTTTGTTCTGTGTCTGGGTGTTAATATGTATAATAAGAATGTATTTACAAAAAAAAAGTACATAAGTATTCTATCAGTTATCTGGTTCCCATAGTACAAGCTTCGCTTAGTTTGGGGCTAGATGGCGCTGTGTGTAAAGTCCACCAATAATTATTTATTTATTATTTATATAATAGAGAGAATGAATGAAGAAAGATTGACAAAACAGGTATATAAGGCGAGTGTGAATAGGGACGTTGGAAGAGGAAGATTTCGGCGTAATTTCCTGGACCAAATTGGTGACGTTTTGATAAAAGGCTAGGTCAAGAGTACTCTAATTCGATGAGCATGTATGAGGAATGTGATGAGAGTAAATGAAGCGAAAGAAGTATGTCAGGATCGTAGCAAGTGGAAAGCCGTGATCTCTGCCTACCCCTCTGGGAAACAGGCGTGATTTTATGTATGTATGTATGTATAATATAGGTATCATCTTATTACATTCATTCTGCATTCTGCGCTGTAGGTTGTGGGTTGGATTTCTACCATAGGACAAACAGTGTGCGATGAAAATACATGTTTGTTCTGTGTCTGAATGTTTTACCTAATATATTATCTAGTATTAAAAAAAAGTATTTATGAACCTGGTCCCCATTATATAACCTTTGCTTAGTTTGAAGTTTGATGACACTGAGTGAAATATGCACTAATATTTATTTAGATATAAAGGTATATTACAATGATCGAATATTTAGCCTACGAGTATCTGTTTGTTTTTTCCTTACACATAGGTAGGTACATGTTGCTCAGCTTACCGCTCTTCTTATCGCTAAGCTTATGTACGGGATGGACCTTAAAAATTTTGTACGTACAAGTGATTTATAGTGTTTCTCAGGTTAATTGACGTGCTGTGAAATATATTTGAAACGCTGAATTTGCGTGTGCCTGTCGCATGGAGCTTAGGAAATAATTAGTTTTGATGTTCATAAGATTTATCAAAGTTCAACTATTACTCGGTACTTTGTGAAATATTAGAAATAGATTTCAGGTGATATGATTTATGCGTTGACCAATTATTATTTTAGCAAGAAGTCATTTGTCTTTCGGTAAATCTGAATTTAGTTTTGAGGTGTTCGGATTTACTGAAAGATAACTTATGTTACAAACTAACGTTAAAATGATTGAAAATGGTTAGAAAATAAAAAAAAAACCGGCCAAGTGCGAGTTGGACTCGCGCACGAAGAGTTCCGTATCATTATCTATCAAAAACGGCCAAAAACACGTTTGTTGTATGGGAGCCCCTCTTCAATATTTATTTTATTATATATATATGTATATATAAATCTCCTGTCACGATGTTTGTCCGCGATGGATTCCTAAACTACATAACCGATTTTAAATTAAATTGGCATACCGTGAGCAGTCTGGTCCAACTTGAGATATAGGATAGCTTAGATCTTTAATTATAGTCGCAATTTTATTTTATTGCAAATTATCACTACATAGTATAAAGCAAAGTCGCTTTTCGCTTCCCGCGTATGTATGTATGTTTGCTTATATCTTTAAAACTACACAACGGATTTTGATGCGGTAATAGATGGAGTGATTCAGGAGGAAGGTTTATATGTATAATAACATGCTACCCGTGCGAAGCCGGGGCGGGTCGCTAGTTTTATTATATTTTTATTATTTGTTGTTTTAGCGGCAACAGAAATACATCATCTGTGAAAATTTCAACTGTCTAGCTATCACGATTCATGAGATACAGCCCTGTGACAGACAGACGGACAGACGGACAGCGAAGTCTTAGTAAGGGTCCCGTTTTTACCATTTGGGTACGGAACAATAAAAACATATATTTGACTACCGAATGATACGCATTCTACCAAAACTCGTTATTTATTTGGACAGGACAAAGTCTGTCGCGGGTCGGCTAGTACTTTTATATACTTAAAACTTCATACAAGTTGTGTTCATATCCTGGGTGTGCAAAGAGTATGTTACACCCTGTGTATCAAATAGGTAACAGCTATCTTTAACCGAGCTATAAACTGAAACGGACGGTGATATTCGCACACCTTGATTAATCTCCTCTATTTATACGTTACGTGGATGTTGGTCACACTTGTCACATGCATTGACGTGGGACGGATGTTTATGTACAATATTGTAGAACGCCCGTGACTATTCTTGCATTGAGTATTTATTACAGTTTTTTCCGTGCATACATACACTCACGCACATGATCTTACTGCTGATTTAACACTAGGTTTTGCTGTCAAAATCAAACAACAAAAAAACGTTTATTAATTGAAATCACTTGGAAAATTTAGAATCATTTGTGTCGTAAGTATTAATAAAAAACCGGCCAAGTGCGAGTCGGACTCTCGCACGAAAGGTTCCGTACCATTATCAATAAAAACCGGCAAAAAACACGTTTGTTATATGGGAGCCCCACTTAAATATTTGTTGTTATAGCAGCAATAGAAATACATAATCTGTGAAAATTTCAACTGTCTAGCTATCACGGTTCTGTGACAGACAGACGGACAGCGAAGTCTTTGTAATAGGGCCCCGTTTTTACCCTTTGGGTACGGTACCCTAAAAACGTACGAAGAATTCAAACATTTGTCTCACGGGGACCTCTTAGGCCTGTATGTAGATATATAGATATGTAGATAAATGTCATCTGTCAGAATTGACGCGACCTAAAAGTACTTAATGTGAGTTATTTTGAATTTGCCAGTCAGTCACACAAAGTTTTTTATATATTTAGATTTGCACGGGAAGTTGGTTGGTTTGGTTTTATTAGTGTGTACCGGGGGTGATTATTTTGATATTTCATACAGCGAACGATTTCCGGTGAATTATTAGTGTTTTCGATGTACTACGATTTACGACTTTCATCACAGATGTAACAATCATTATATATTATTGATGTGAAATAATTACCCTTAAAAATCTAAAAACAAAACCGACTTGCATGTTAAATATCATAAATTGAATTGAATAAGTCCATTACAAAATCTCATAATTAATTTTTTCACCCTTAAAAGTGGTATATTTTCCTCTAATTTATATGGTAAAACGGTAAATAAAAAAAGAATCATCAAAATCGGTTCAACCAGCTGAAAGTACTGAGGTAATTAAAATAAAATTACAGTCGATTTAAAAACCTCTTCCTTTCTTTTTAAATAGAATTACGGCTAATTACCACGTTTTTTCTTGTAGTGCTGACGTTTCGAGACAATTCAGATGCTCTTCATCATGAGCATCGCCCGCTTTTCTTTTAAGTTGGTTAAAAATGCATCAAAAATAACTGTTTCTTTTGCTGAAGCGTAACTTTGGGAAAACTTAAACTTTGGGAAGCTAGCTAACGAGCTGGCTTCCCAAAGTTTAAGGTATGATAAATAATTATATTATATTGGTGGACTTTACTTACTTTACTTTACACACAGTGCCAAACTAAGCAAAGCTTGTACTATGGGAACCAGATCGTAGGCTGTCTAGAGTCTCGGGACTTTGAAACTGTCGAGATTTCCCAAACCATAGTCACCAATTGCTGCTCCATGTTTACATTATGGTGGCTAAAATAGAATCAACGACACAAACAACTTGTAAGCTGATTTGAAAAGTGACCTACTTGCAAGTATGTCTGATTTATTTACAATAGGATACGGTGTCCACATATTGGTCCATACATCCAGCTGTCGGCGCCCGCTGAAAATATTTGCCGCGGCGACGTGAGCGATGTTCCTATTTGTCGGACAATACAGTTCGGATGAGAAAATATAAATAAGAAAACAAGAACAATAAATAATTATTTTACCCTTTACATGACTGTTTTTCTCTTTATATTGGATCATAACCTTTCAGTACATCTTCACACGACTTATTGACATGAGGTAATCTTTGTGAACTTTTTAATTAACGATTAGAGACTGATTAATACAAATACAAATACAAAATGTTTTTATTGCATTCAAATATAGGATTACATAATGTGATGCACTGGTTCCTGCTTTAGTTTTCACTGTGTTGCAGGAATGCAGTAACCTCCCCAAAATATAACATACATTTTGCAACATTTGACAAATGTAGGTAAATATAAAAAAATAAAAAAACAGTATAAGCTTATAAGAACTTAAGCTAAACCTTATATAAACTTTATGTAAGTACTATACTTAACAATATAAAAAAAAAAAAAAAAGATGTTTATAATAACAAGACAGTATAACTTAGGTAAGTATATTAAAATGTTAGTCTGTCTTATATAATGTATGTATGTGTGTTTATGCGTTTGTGTGTGTGTGTGTATGTGTGTGTGCGTTTGTATGTGTGTGTGATTGTTTGTATCTTGATTGGAAACATATATATCACTTTTTTATATGTAGAAGTTAATCGTTCCATAGAGTTTAAAAGGATAGAAGTGGGGACCAAACTAAACACAAAAACTAGCATTTCAGGAATATTTATGATATACTTTTTGATATTGAGATAATGTGTTTCATTTGACCACATAGCTCAGTTGGTAGTCGATGCTTTGAGTTCGATCCCCACGCAGGACAAATATTAGCATGATGAACATAGATTTTTGTTCTGTGTCTGGGTGTTAGTATTCTATTAGTTACCTAGTTCCCATAGTAAAAGTTTTGCTTATTTTGGGGCCAGATGACGCTATGTGATAATTTCTACCAATACAATACATTACTTATTTAAACTCGTCTATTGCTTTACCAGCTATCGTCTTCATACAAAGTTTCTGTATAATATAGTGTAAGTTGTTTATGTATTTATAGATCACGTTTAATCAAGGTGTGCGGGGCGTGACGGGTGGCGGGACGGGGGACATGTAATTAAGGTGCAGGTTGACAGGTGACAAATTGGCTCGTGGTTTCGCAAGGTACTGCGGCGGTCAGTGATGTATCGGTGAAATATTAGATTAGAGTTTCATCGTAAAGTTATTTTTGACAAGCTGTCAGTTTGTAGGTGTTGTGTAGCCGTAAGTTTGTTTTTAGATGATCCTTCAAAATTTTCAGTTCATTTTTGGGCCAAGCATACCTGCTGGTTTATTTCGTAAAAATCTATGAGAATAGATTCTATAATTCTCGTGTCACAGTGTTTGTAAACAAACATCTCCGAAACGGCTTGACCGATTTAATGTTTTTTTTTATATATTTTGTGTATGAGAATAGGTAGTAAAGTATTTTTTATAAGGGAGCGACCCCTTAGCATAAAGTTCGGGAAGAACTAAAAGTGCTTTTTTCTGTAAGATTATTGAAATTTGACAGGACAACCTCTGTCGGGACAGCTTAGTAGTTTTTATGAAATTGGTATTTTCTAAATTCGACTCATATGAGTTAAGTGTAGGTATAGTCAAAGATGATGTTACATTTGTTTATTTATTAATACTAGATTGCACAAATGGGATACAAAAAGTGGATACTCGTATGAAAATAATAACTTTTTATAAGTATTGTTTATTTTCACAGTAGCGCTCGGAGACGTGGGTTATTTAGATCTTGTGGCGCTTGATGCCCACGTATTGTCTAAAGAATTAGTATTATTCATCTTCTCTCTTCTGAAAAGTTCTTGAAACATAAACACAAAAACATTGAAATTTTTTCTATCATTATTACATAAATGTTGTTGTTTTGTCAACATTTTTTTAATAAAAAATCATTACACAAACTTTATATTATTAATACAAGCTACTGATAGTACCTACTAGTTATCTAAAGAATTTCAATATTTTACGATAAAGTCGTCAAAAATAGATTTCCTGAATTTACGCGAACGAAGTCGTGGGTAAAAGCTAGTATTTTATAAATATCAACTTTTTTATATCTTTAATTTCTTAGAACAAAATTACTAACGTTGGTTATTGATCATTACCGTATTTAAAAATCAAACAATATTATTACCTATTATAATATTTAACTTTAATAAATTAAATATGAAAGTCCACTCTGTAACACCCACACAAAAGTAGGTACCTATAATATTGATGTGCCATATCATTTCTCATCTTCTAATGAGCATATTTACATTTTGGAATGGCTTCGGAATTCCCTTGATTGTGCTAAAGTACCCATTTAAATACAATTTTCTCTTTAAAATTGGTCGTTTAGTAAAAAGTAACGGCACTCCGAGATTGTGTCAACTGTCAAACTATTTGTCACTTTGACATAGTGTTTCCTATTGGTCACATTGTAAAGCAAATATCTGTCACGTAGGTATGTGTAACATATTGGAGCTTTGATAAAATAACTCTCAATCAATAAAAAAATAAAAAGGCTCTTTTGTAGAACGTAGTATAATATTTCATTTATAAATAAATATACATAGGTAAATAAGTTTTCTGATTAATAATATTTCTCAATGACAAGCTTTTGTAAAATCACAAACCATCGAGCACCAGCGTGTTATCACCTGTCACATAATATAACATTGTCATCGGAACGTGACTAAATACCTTTTGCACCGACTTTGCTCAGTTTTAACTATAAAAAAAACTACTAGGCCAATAGACACAGATAATGTTTTATTAAGTTTTTTCATCATAACTTACTATATTTGATTATATCTACTTAAAATTATAAAATTGTATCATTTTATGAAAGTAATCAAATTTGTATTGTTTAAATTATAATAATTTTATATCGTCTCAAACCATGAGAACATAGACATCGTCCGAAGCACATGTCATCCTATCACTTTGATGTCCCCATGTAGCTAATCACCAACTACTTCTCTCATTTGGACCTTATTACTAGGGTCTTATTGCTTATTTTCGTCTGATAAATTCTTTTTTTAAAAGGTAAATATTAGTGTCCGTCCGAAACAGGATTTTTAGCCGAAACCGAAACCGAACTTTCGGACTCGCTCTCAGCTTCGGCCGAAACCGAAACCTAAACCGAAACTTACATTTCTATCGCGTACTAAAATCTAGTGTATTTTAATTTTTGTACACATTTATTTGCATATAATATATTCTATTTATACCGACATTTAAATAGAGTTAAATGAAATAAAGAGACAATCATTAGAGTACCGGCACGTAACAAACTATTTATTAACTATCAAGTTTCGGCGCGGCCGACAGTCTCGGTAGTATTTTGGGCGAAACCGAAACTAAGGCCGAAACTAGATTTCTTGGCTGAAACTGGCCGAAACCGAACTTTCGGTCCGTCACTAGTAAATATATGATTTATCTCTCGATAAACCTACATCGCTGAGTGATGGGTGTCGTCTCAAATTATGGGAACTCGTTTGAGGTGCCGCCGACAGAACATGTGGCAATGAATTACTCCTAATTGCTTACGTTACCTACTATTTTTTTGTATAGATTTAATTCATAAAAAGGCCTTCATTTTATAGTCAGTCATCATGTTGTGTAAAACGTTTCTTGAGAGAGTTTGATATTTATATAATTTTTTTTTTTTAGTTTGTGTTTTTGATTCAGTAAAGTACTTCAAAATTGTTGATTCTTTAATTGTCTATAATATTAATAACAAGCAAAAAAACGAACAACATAATCTACTCCAATAATTCTCATTGAAATCGGTTTACCCGTTACGCCGTAATGGAAACACAAAACTTTCGTACTTCTAAATAAAACCATAATAATACTCAATAAATTTCGAAAGACGTTACTGAAAGCATTATGTAAATGTAGAATAATATTCAAAACATCAAAAAATCTGCCCTAGAATCTCTTAAACAGTCGAATTTTACAACATCAAAAAGTACCAGGAACTCATAATCTACCAAGAGTTAAGTTTCACTACAAAAGCACGAGTAACCTCGTTTTAATTTATTATCCGTAAGCTCATTTTAAAAACAAAAATAAAAAAGTAAAGAAATCAATGTAATTATAATGAAATGTTTTACTATCCAATAAATATTAAGCTTATTACATTAACCTTAATATTCTAAAATAAAAACAAAATTACGGTGTTATTCTACACTAAAACTGTTTTAACACAACATTCATCTTGTAAACTAGTTGAATTAGAAGCAATAAATGTTACCTATAACATTATTTTAAAGCCAAAATCGTTTGCACTATTTCAAAATATCAAGACCAAGATTAAAGATGACTAGAAATTAAGACAAGTTGCAATCGGAGCGCTAGCGATAAACTAGTACACAAAACATAGTAGAAAAACATACACAAAAAATAGTAGATATTTTCTAACGAACATTACGACAAGACGCACACAGGTCATCATGTAAACATACTCGACTACGCGATGCTCATTGGTAAATGCTATTGAAATCTAGTTTGGTTTTGACGTGGTCACGAACCAAAATATACGTGTTATTACATTAAAAGTGAACATCATATCATACCTTATTGTTAAGCAAGTCGCTGGACAATTCTATGTATTTCTTCAGTGAGTACGATGTCTACTTATCGATTAGAGTTTTAAATTGCATTCTAGTCTCAAAGTACACACTAATAGTGAAGTGGCGTCTTAAGTATTCTGTTCTCACACATTGAAACAAACAAGAGTAAGATTGTAATAATATAAGTTGGGCGTACAACTTTAGATTAGAAAATCTCCACGCGTCTGTTGATAGCCGTTTTGAAAGAAAGAAAAAAGAAAGAAAGCAAAAAAGAGAAACAGAAAAAAAAATAAGAAAGAATAAATTTATTTTGTGTCAACATAATCTCATAGAACTAAACAAAAAGTGACATAAATAATGGCAATATTGACAACAAAATTGGTGACCACTCTGCTATAATGCTACAACTGCAAAAGTTGATGCAGCGCTGATTTTCATTAATTTTGTGCTATAATTTTGTGTGATGTCAACGCAATTACAAGTCCAGCGCTTTCGTTAATCGCCAACGATTGTAACATGTCGAAACGCAAATAGTTTCTGTTTTAGTTTATTCGCAGCGCGTGCTTGATAGCGCAGGTTCGCTTCCCTGATCGTAAGTTTTACGAAAATCGACGATTCGCTCCGTTGAATACGTTCCAGATATTTTTTAGAGGATTAGAATCGATTTATGGTAAATGGAGGCATAACTTTCGATAGTTGTTTAACTTTCAC
Organism: Hydriomena furcata; assembly: GCA_912999785.1. Lineage (NCBI taxonomy): Eukaryota > Metazoa > Arthropoda > Insecta > Lepidoptera > Geometridae > Hydriomena > Hydriomena furcata. Next base: position 564,637 of record OU538830.1, read on the forward strand.
ACAAGAATAGAATTAGAATTAGATTCTTGATATTACGAGTATCTGAATTACCACAATGTGCTAAGTATTTATTTTATTGAAATAAAGTTTTAAATACTAAATAACATTTTATAAAATATACTATTTCTTTTAGCCATGAAGAAAGAAGCTCTGCCATATTGTTTTTTTGATAAATGTCAACTCGGTGTCTTACAATATTAACCTACGATATATTTTCTTAGATCTCTTGGTGCTCAGATTCTTCATGATTTCTAATGATAGTAGTCAGAGGCACGTCAAAATATTAGATTTGGCGCATGCCCACATTTTGTATTAGGTAAGCATTAGAATGACATGTTGTAACTCCGTCGCCACTTATACGAATGCTAAAACGAAAAACTGGTTTCTTCACAATGTTTTCTACAATACGTAGGTACCAGTTATATTATCAAAAGATCCTTAGCAAAACCGGAAGGGTTGGTACCCCCAGCAAGAGCCTAACCACCCTCGAATATATGACAAGTGACCGCTGCTAATCCAAACAACTTGGACCATCATCATTCACAAAACATCTTAAGACGGCCTCATCACGCAATCTCCTCAAATGAGCCGCTCAGAGCGGAAACGGAAACTCACCGCGGAGCACTGGCTTGTCTTCCGGTCCGCCTCTACCCCACTTCCGGTCAAGTTATGCACGTCGCAGATAAGATTGGCATTAAGGTTAAGGCGGTTGAACGTTACGGAGAAGGCGGTAATGGAATCTTCCATATATCCATTTACTGTCTGTCTGTTTGTATGTCTGTCTGTGACGTTATAACGACCAAACATAGGCTACTTTTATCACAATATTTTTTCGATGTTTTACGATTAAGTCGTCAAAAATTGTTTTTCTGAGTCTTTGCGGACGAATTCGCGGGTAAAGCTAGTAGTTGTATACAATCATCATTATACCTTCTTTTTCTTTCCAGTAGTTTCTTCATTGCTGAAGATCGTGACCCCTTTGGTGCAACTTGTTGACTATTTGTCTCCATCGGTTTCTGTCTACTGCCTGATGAAGAGCTGCACTTATTGGTATCTCCAGTTGGATACCCTCGTTCCATCCTTTGAGGCTTCTTTGCGGTCTTTTCTTCTGTACTTTACCTACCTTCATACCATCATACTTTACTAGTTTTTATGGATTATCGCCGTCTGATTTGGATGAAACTTGGAATATAAAAAATCCATGTTCTGAAATAGCATATATTCTACTTTTTATCCAGGTTCCATGCCAGCTTAACCGCTGGCTAAAGATATAATAATATAAACAGGTAAAGTCTAGCTGGTTTGCAGGGTTCTGTACCTAAAGGGTAAAAACGGGACCCTATTACTAAAACTCCGCTATCCGTCTGTGTGTATGTCACTAAGCTGTATCTCATGAAGCGTGATAGCTAGACAGTTGAAAATTTACCAGATTATGTATTTCTGTTGCTGCTTTAACAACAAATACTAAAATCAGAATAAAATTAATATTTAAGTAGGGCTCCCATACAACAAACGTGTGTTTGTGCCGTTTTTTATAGATGGTACGGAACCCTTCGTGCACGAGTCCGACTTGCACTTGACCAGTTTGTTTTTTAGTATTACTATCATAATGTCCAATCTTTCAGCGAATTTATTTAGTTTATCCCACTTTTCACGATGAATTCATTGCATGTTGCAATAGCTTTATCGATGCCAGATATTTTCACCCAGAACGTTAAAAACATTTTTGCAATTTGTTACTGTTGAGTGAATTATAACTTTTTATTTCTATGGTTAAAATTCATTTGCAGATAATATTTTATACCGTACTGTAAAACTATGAAAAACATTGTAGGTGGCAGTTTCCGCTTTTCATAATCATTTTTATGATTCCAAATTTAATAATTATTATCATAATAATGTGAATTATTTGAGATTAGCAGACGAAGTCGCAGGTAGAAGACCTGCGACTTTATCTGCGTAGATTCAGAAAATCGATTTCTGACGAATTTTTCGTAAAACATTAAAATTCCTAAAAATCAAAAGAACATTTTGAGAAGCGGTTCGGCCGTGATAACGTCACAGACAGACAGACAAAGTTACTTTCGCATTTATAATATTAGTAAAGATGTTAAAGTGACGATTGTGTGTGTCAAGAATCGCAATTTCGCAATACTAAGTATAGGTAGGTTCCTAGGTAAACCTAGCTTTTAAGACGTTTCAAAGTGATCCTTGTGATTTTATCTTAATATCTTTTAACTTTGACTACCCGGACGGATTTGGAATCATAAAAATAGTAACACAGGTATTTTTTTATTACAAAGGTGACCTGGTAAATGAAATTCCACGTCGGTCGTCAAGAATATTTTTGTTTTTCGTAGCTATTTCTTTTCTCTAAATGAAATAGATAGTCAGAGCAGTTTTTTATGTGCCTATAAATAAATATTGTTTGACTTTTACACACAGCGCCATCTAGCCCCAAACTAAGCAAAGCTTGTACTATGGGAATCAGATAACTGATAGAATACTTAAAAACCTTATTGTAAATACATACTTATACATTTTAACACCCAGACACAGAACAAACACTTATTATCATCACACAAATATTTAGCCAGGGTGGGAATCAAACCCAACCAACACCGCTGAAGGCAGAGTACTTAGCAACTGATCTATGAGGCTGCTAGTCTAAATAATATGAAGTACCTTAAGATTAAGAACGGCCAAATTCCTGAAACTTAGGTAAAATGTTTACATTCCAACACCTACGTTTTCAGTGGATTAATTAGGTATTTTGAACATTAAACAATCAGTGAACAGAATACATGAACGCTTTTAGCGCAAGGTGACACCTTGTTTATATACTAATACACTGGTTTAATTTTCAATCATCACTCCGAAAAAAACAAATTAACTAACTAATAAAACTGTCAATAAACAATGAGATATTTACAATTGAAGCCAATTTTGTTTACCGGTGAGTTTACGCAAAAAGGATGCAGAATCGTAAAAATATGTCCAAGTGCGAGTCGGACTCGCGCAAGAAAGTACTATTAACTATACAAAACAGCAAAAAACACGTTTGTTGTATGGTAGCCCCATTTAGATATTTATTTTATTCTGTTAGTATTTGTTGTTATAGCGGCAACAGATACATCATCTGTAAAAATTTCAACTGTCTCGCTATCACGGTTCATGAGATACAGCCCTGTGACTGTGACAGACAGACGGACAGACAGACAGACAGACGACAGACAGACGTTTTTACCCTTTGGGTACGGAACCCTAAAAATATGATCACGACTACAATCCCCAAGTAAGTACGTTAAACACATTCTCTCAGATCTCCAGGCGCTCTGACAGCTTGAATATGTCTAAAGACCCTCGTATTCAAGAACGACACTATGAGAATACGCACCCACAGCCCACAGTGGACGAAATCTTTTTTCATAAACATCACTTTATGTGTTGAGCGGCACTATGGCGCACGCTACCGTGTGCCTTTAGAGCTCAACTTTGGCTAGAGGCACACGACAATGTGCCTCTAGTCACACTATGCAGTGTCACACAACACATAAAGTGATTTTTATCACGTAAGAGACACGTTCAAACATTACATTTTGGCACATGCCCTCATTTTGCAAAAACGTAATTTCAAAAAACTTAAATATTTTAGTAGGTATATTCCGTATTTTTGTAAAAAAAGTTTTTAAAAGTATGAAATTAGTAGAAGGAAGAATTTGTTCCTAAATATATAAATATATATATTCTAGAGATAACCGATGTGGAATAAAGTTTATAATTGAGAATCAATCAGCGGGCGAAGTCGCGGGAGTTCTGCAACTTACCGATATTCAAGTAGATACAGTTTAACTGTGTCTTCAGTCCATACATTTTTCAGCAGCCAACGTTTTCAGTCATGTAAACCCACGGATGCAAATAACGTTTACACCATCGCCCACATACGATGACACTTCTATTTTTCCTGAATATCAATCCGTCGTACCCAGGTAGATCAGATGATAATGTGTTGATACAGTTATATAGAAAAACGTTGTCACCTGAGCCATAAGCACTGGTTTCTGGCGATATCGAGTGGCTAATTTTGTCACTAATCCTAATAATATTATAAATGTGAAAGTTTGTGAGTTGTGTATGTGTATGTATGTTTGTGCCTCAATCAGGCCTAAACTTCAAGACGGATTAAGATGAAATTTGCTCTATATGTAGATATAATGCCCAAATAAAACATAGCGTGGTTTATAATCCGAAAAACATTCCAAAAATAATAAGAAAAGCAAAAAGTATGATCTTGGAATAGATGGCGCTAGAGTGCAAAAAATCTGTCATTCTGACAGGACAAAGTCTGTCACGGGTCGGCTAGTATCATATAAATCATCGCTATCTATTCATACTAAGTTAAGCCTGTAAATACTATAGGAACCAGGGCGTCTACTCATCAAACCAATTAACGATATATCGTGACAAACGTCACATCGTTTCCGACACGATGGAACGATCGACATTACTTTTGACTGACATCATACATTCTACTTCATACATTTTAATTCTCCAAATTTAAAAGAGCACTCTCTTAATTTCAAAATCGTTTTGCAAAGTAGACACCCTAAAAGAATATTTATATTCTTTTTTTTTTGTAAATATGTACATACATAACACCCAGATACAGAACAAACATCTACGTTCATGACACAAATATAGGTCCTGGGTGAGGATCACACCCACAAACTACAGCGCAGAAGGCAGAGCTACAAATGAGCTGTAAGCTAGTCATATATAGCCGTTATATTGCAAATAATAAGGTATAGTTATATGAAATATCATGTATTCTTTTTGTATATAGATATAAATTGCGGTAAACGACCTGGCACTATGCCTAACTGAATGTAATTAGGCTAGTTTAAAAGTCAACGCTCATTTGAATTTTCGCACCTGATCCTGGCATTGAACTGTCGAAACAACGAACGGTTTGAAAACGTTTTGAGGAATTTGGCTCGCGTTAAAAGAAACTTTTTTTTATTGATTTGTATAAATTAAACAAATAAATATTGGTGGACATTTTACACAGCGCTAAACTAAGCAAAGTTTGTGCTATGGGAACCAGATGACTGGTAAATACGTTAAAGTACATTATAACACGCAGACAGAACATACAACTATTTTAATCACACAGATGGCTATCCTGGGTGGAAATTGAACCCACAACCTAAGGCGCAGAAGTCACTACTAGCAACTGAGCTGTGAGACTAGTCGAAATAATATGTGTATTTTATGAAATTTTACATTTTGGTATGTTTAGTTACTACGCGTATCTTCTTCAACTGTAGCGTTATCAAACAATATCCCGCCAGGTATTTGTATGAAGTTTTACGTTTACTGTAAAACCAACATTTCGCGTGAGATTCACATTAATTACTTTGCATGTCTGCACATGCCTTTATAAGGTTTACTTATACCCTTACTTATTATGTTATTATTTAGAAAGTAACCAGAATGTTTTCAAAATTTCTGATTACTTATGATATTTTGATGTGTAAAATATGCGAAATAAAATAGAAAAATGACTAAACTATTCTATGTTTAGGGCTGTCACTATGTTTACGCTATTTTAAACTTTAACAAGAACAGCATAAGATCGTATTTTACTAAAATTTTGCAAGTTTGTCAAGGTAATAGAATTGCCAATAAATATCAATTATATATTATTTTGTTGCTCAAACGTTATTTTTGGAGAAAGTTTAGTCACAAATATGAATTTAATACATAATACCTGCCAAAATAACAATAAATAATATTTTCCAGCGGTTTTTATTTATAAAATAAATTTATTTTTCAGCTTTCATCTATTTAATTTATTTGGTGTTGCAGTGTTTTACAAATATAAAATATTTTATCGATGTTGATGCAATTTATTGAAACGCACACGCACATAGTCGTAAATACATCTTGACTTATAAACAGACAACACAATAGGGACATTAATATTTATATGTTTTGGCTTATACGCGTTTACCGTGAAGATGTCTACTTACAAACTAAAGATTGTTGGTCAAATTTAAAAATATGTGCTCGCAAATAACACGTGCTCAAAACGGTTACGTGCATAAAAGTAAAAAAAATGTAAGTCAAAAAGTTAAGAAAAAAACCGGTCAAGTGCGAGTCGATCTCGCGCACGAAGGGTTTTGTACCATTATCTATAAATAAAAAAGCCGGCCAAGGGCGAGTCGGACTCGCACACGAATAATCTATAAAAAAACGGCAAAAAATCACGTTTGTTTTATGGGGGAGCCCCCACTTAAATATTTATTTTATTCCGTTTTTAGTATTTTTTGTTATAACGGCTACAGAAATACATCATCTGTGAAAATTTCAACTGTCTAGCTATCACCGTTCATGAGATACAGCCTTGTGACAGACAGACGGACAGACGGACAGAGAAGTCTTAGTAATAGGGTCCCGTTTTTACCCTTTGGGTACGGAACCCTAAAAACGGCAAAAAATCAAGTCTAATCAGTCCTAGTAATAGGGTCCCGTTTATACCCTTTGGGTACGGAACCCTAAAAATAACGCGTTTAAAATCTCTAGCAATTTGAATTGGCCCAGCCGATTAGGTGGCCTGTTACAGAATGATCTACCCTATTTTCTGTTTTAAATCTCAATTTTAATTTCATGCATTGGTTTGAAGTCGCGGGTGATTTGTTAACCATGATAACTTAGTTATTTTTATGTAAATTTGCACTTTACTACCAATATATTCACCATAGAACCTGGCAGTTCAATTAATTTAAATAATTGAACAAGAAACGCTTTGATGTTGTCTCTTCTAGACATATTTGTTGACTATTAATGTCAACTTTATTGGTTACAACTGTGATATATTAGACCTTAAATCGTAGGTACATTAGAAAAAAACGTTTTTTTGTATCTATTAAACAAATGGGACAAAAACAGTACTTTTGAATTAGATTTTTAAAAACTAATACAAGGTGTCCCAAAACAATAGTGACATGTCTAACGGAAGTCCAAAGGTAGAAAGTCCTTAATTTTTGTAATGGACTTATTCAATTCAATTTATAACAACATGCATAAAGTCGGTTTTGTTTTTAGTTTTTTAAATGTTATTATTTCTAAATTAGCTTTATTAAAAGACAACCATAAACATAACATTAGTCACAATTTTGTTAAAAAAAAATCATTTTTTTTTAATTCGGAATGTTTTCTAAGTCTATGAGTGATCTTTCTTAATATTATTCGTTGGGGTAATTCGGGTTTTATTGTTTTTAAACTGTTTTTTGAGACACCCTGTATATAAACCGGTCGCAGGTTCAAACCCAGCAGTTGTGTTATTTTATTACACCTCATAAAAATTGAATAATGAGGATAGCACGTGTTTTGTTCAAAAAAGATAAACAATTAATTCGCGGTAGGAGGTGACGAGGGGCACAGTGTAGAATAACAACGAAAGGCTACTATCGATTAACTCCCCCATATATTTTTTTTGATATATTTGTGGACCTTACAACCTGCGCTATCTAGTCCCAAACTAAGCAAAGCTTGTACTATGTGAACCAGGTAAGTAATAGAAAACTTACAAACTTTTTTTTGTTTTTTTTTTTGTACATTATTATTATCACAACCTACATCGCAAAAGTCAGAGTTACTACCAACTGAGCTGTGAGGCCATTCATACACACGTTCATACAAAATCGTGGTAAAATGTAGTATTCTAGATCTACCAACCTAGATATGAAATTTGTCTACAACTTCTTTTAATTTTTTATCATATGAATTTTATTATGGGTGTCATCATGAGAGCAATTCTTGTAAATTTATTCTAAAAGTAAATATTTAATTATTTTACTGACAACGCTGGACTAAATATCAAATAGGTAATAAATACTTAATTATGTCCAAAAATATTAAATAATCATTATTTTATATAATAAACTTAATTAAATCAAATAATATCGCCTCAAGATTTTTCTTATGCGTATTATGGCGTAGATTTTATTGCACTGCCAACATTTCGGGTATGATTTAAATTAAATGTTTATACTTGCCACAATCAAATTCAAATTCAAATTCAAAAATCATTTATTTCAATAAAATCACAAGGATCACTTTGAAACGTCTTAGGAACTAGGTGAAGCTACGCCGATTCCACGCGACCAAGCCTAGAAGAATCAGGCAACAAACACGGCTTGGGGTCTACCTTTTTTTTATGATCCTTTCCTTAATGCTATGTAGAGCTCCAGTGTGGTGCCAATCGAACAAGGTGAAGGTTCAAACAAGAATAATAATTAAAAGTACCTACTACTCAAGTACGTAGGTACAGCAATAAAAAAAATAACTAAAGAGCTTCAGCACAAATTCAAAAAGCAACTATCAAATTATCCTACTGTTGTTACTGTCACCAGAAATTCCAGTACTCGTGTAAATTAATACAGAAATAGTTTTAAGCAACAAGTATTTGTATCCGTAGGTAACCGTCACTCGCACATGTGTACATATTTATTATCCATTCATAAAAAACAATTAGACGAATTTTTTATAATTTGAAACATGTTTTTCAATATTTGGGTACCTACAGCTTTGATTGTATGGTATGGATCTTTAAACGCGATGGTAAAACTTTCCTACCTATGTCGTTAATAGTCATTACGGATTTAGTAAATTGTGTTGTAAAGGATCAATCAAAACGTAACCAAAAATTAAAGAGCTGGCCAGTAAAAAATATATACTATCACGGAAAATAATGTTTAGAACATATTTTACAAAGACAGCAAAGGTCTACGATCAATGACTCAGTTGGTAGCAGCTCTGCCTTCTGCGCTGTAGGTTGTGGGTTTAATTCCCACCCAGGATAAATCACTATCACTACATAGTATATAGCAAAGTCGCTTTCCGCTTCCCGCGTCTGTATGTATGTCTGTATGTTTGCTTATATCTTTAAAACTACACAACGGATTTTGATGCGGTTTTTTAATAGATAGAATGATTCAGGAGGAAGGTTTATATGTATAATAACATGCTTAATATATTAGAGAACTACTGATAATTTTAAGATTTCAAATCAGCGCGACTTTTTTTTTAATTTTAAATGCTGTTAAGGAGTATACAAAGACATTCTGTAATATATTTTGGTATCAGGTCGCTAGTACATTATACATTGTAGATGTTTGTTCTGTGTCAGGGTGTTAATATTTATAAGTATCTATTTACAAAAAAATGAATTTATCAGTATTTTATCAGTTTTTTGTTCCTTTACTTTCAGTAATAATATATTTAACCTCCTTGTAGTTGCAATAGATGATTTTTTGTTTGTAAAAGAAACCATGCGATCATTTCATTAGTAAAAACACATTTCTACAAATTGTTTTTACCGTCTAAATTTACATACAAATGTAGCAGTTACAGTTAAATAGCTAAATAAAAAGCCAATCAACAGCTATTACATCCACCCCGACGTGGGGTGACACGCGACCCCTAGGACTGATTGATGAAGGATACATTTCAGCCTTGAGACTATTTCATTTGTGAGAATTATTCTTCCTACTTGCATACTATTCTCGACTTTTCAATTTCAGTTTATTTATCGCTAACTTCGGTGGTGTAGTGGGCAAGTGCCAAACATGTACCTCTATTACAATCCAGTTCTTAATTATATATGTATTTATATTGACACACTTATTCGAAATAGTTCAGCCAAAACAGTTTTTAAACAAACAAACATACAATCTTTTACATAATATATAATAATAGTGTGACAGTTTACAACCAAATCCAACTCTATAACAAACCTTACCCATCCATTGAATTTAACGTGAGGCTTTAAAAAGTCGAATAAATTCTTAGAGAACACCTTATTTGGCCCCTATTTCACAGCCCCTGTGGCCTAATGGATAAGGCATCGGCCTCCTAAGCCGGGGATTGTGGGTTCGAGTCCCACCAGGGGTAATTAAACTTTTTGGTGAATAATTTTTGAAACTTTTGACTAAGTTAACTATTTTTGTAACATTTTTTAATAAATGTTTCCGTTAATTTTATTATTTTTATAACAAGATTTTTTCCGCGGTTTTGCTACAGTGATAGTTTAATAAATAGTAGATAGTTAAATTATGCTCATTGCCCACGCCACGGTCTGTCTTTAAGTTTTATCGAAATTGTTCTAGCCGTAACGGCCTCACAAACTATTGCATTTTTAACATTATCACTTTGGATTTTACGTCGTACATTTTTGTATTTATTACAGATAAATATCAAAAGATCTTGTAACTTCTGCGGAATATCTTGTATCAAATTTAATGTCTTCATCGTCAATAATAATATACCAATAGAATAACCGTACGGTTTCATTGAATCATCCTCATACCCGTAGTTCCGCTACGTAAAGGAAGCGCATAACAGTCTATAAAACATTTCAAAGGAATTCTAAATGGTTTATGACTTGTGTGAATATTTCATACTTAGTTTAACGATACGTACCTAACTATGAATTTGTGATGCGTGGTAAACAGACCCTGGATTACGTAAGTTACAATTACTCAATCAGTTTTAATTTCGGGATTGAAATATAGCAGCATTGCGATTATCTTACAGCATGTAAATGCTGCAAATGGATTTGGCTTGTGATGTTTTACAACGCCTACCTGCGTTAACCCTCCATGGGAATGCTTGCAATTATCTAGGTATCTACTGCAATTGAAAACAAAGCTTGATTGCAACTAAAACTATTATTATTATTATTTTTTTAATATAGTATCACGACTGTAATCCCCAAGTACGGTAGACATCCTCTCAGATATAGAATTAAAACTATAGTGGTTGTTATTCATTTTAACTACAAACAACGTGATACAAGAAACGTGGTAATTAGCCGTATTTGTGGTTAAAATCCTATCAGATCTCCAGGCGTTTAGATCATTTGAAGATGTCTAGTGGGGGTAGTCAGAGACATGTCCAAACATTATATTTGGCACATGCCCACATTTTGCAGTAGTTAGAATTCCATACGTGTCAGGTTGCAAGCCCATCGCCGCTTATTATTTATGTGGTGTTTTTATAAAAAGTTGACTGGCTAAAAACGGTAACAAATCAAGAGGCAGACATACGAGTACATCTGCAATTTACAAACATGGCAGAAATATTCTCAGATCTCATGGCGTTCAGATTCTTGGAGATATATTAAAGGTATTAGCAAAACACATAAACATCGCAAAGAGATCGCCAAATAAATCGCAAGTGTTTATGTGACGAAGCTCAAAGACTTATGATAGAACTTTACTTTTAAATTAGTTCGTTTAGTCATTAAATAGCAAAAGAGTTTATGTCCTTCAAACAGCTGAACGTATTATTTTCTTTTATCATTATTAAAAACCACCTACACTACAAAGTTACCTTTTAAATTACAAAAAAAACTAAATCAAAAGGGTTATTCGCATTTCGTACACTCGACCTTTTAAAACGACATATAAAATAATTTTGAAATCCCATACAACGATTCGCACTTCGTACACTCTTTCTTTATGGTTGAAATTAGCATAGAAAAATTTAGAGTTAAGTACAGTGAATGATAAAAGTTTTAGCAATTTTTATAACATTGTATACTATCAATCAAGATCGTTTCGGCGTTGTTAGTAAAATACCTTTATTATTAGCTCGCAACATGTCCCGTATGGAATACTAACTATTGCAAAATGTGGGTATTGTACCAAACGTAATGTTAGGACTTGCCTCTGACTACCCTCTTTAGACACTCTTCAAGGATGTACACCTTGAGATCTGAGAGTATGTCTACCGTACTTGGGAATTACAGTCGTGATCCTAGTTAATCTTGGGTGGTGGGCGGCGATGGGCTTGCAACCTGTCCCGTATGGAATGCTAACTACTGAAAAATGTGAGCATGCGCTAAATATAATATTTGGACATGCCTCTGACTACCCCCTCTAGACATCTTTAAGGATCTAAGCGCCTGGAGATCTAAGAGGATGTGTACAGAACTTGGGGATTAAAGTCGTTATCCTATTTTTTTATGTTCTTCAATAATTTTATCAAAAATTAAGTACGAGTTATGCAAAACAAGAGTGACGACAAAAGAGACAACTATTAAAATTTTTTTTGGGTAGCTTTTCTACTTTGTCATACAAGTACTTAGTTGATTATACTATTTTATCAATCATGAGGTAAAACACTTTTAACCTTAACTGTCTTGAAAGCCGGTGTACTAACTGCGGTAAAGTTGCAAAAATTTGCATAACAATGGAGTGTACGAAGTGCGAATAACCCATCAAAATCAGTTCATCCGTTTTGAATGCTACATACAGACACACGTAAATACTTCATACAGCTAGAATTGATAGCAACCCTCTTTTTGCGTCGGGATTAAAAAAAACCGGCCAAGTGCGAGTCGGACTCGCGCATTAAGGGTTCCGTATCATTATATATAAAAGTATTTGTTGTTATAGCGACAACAGAAATACATAAATTAATCTGTCAAAATTTCAACTGTCTAGCTATCACGGTTCATGAGATACAGCCTTGTGACAGACAGACGGACAGACGGACAGCGAAGACGGTCGGTCGAGTAATAGGGTCCAGTTTTTACCCTTTGGGTACGGAACCCTAAAAAGCACGCGATATACACATCTATTCTACTAGACAAAATCAATGTATAGATAGGTACGAAATCGTACCTATCTTGTTTAGTAGTTTACATTTTTCATTAAATTCATAAAACGTTATATACTATTAGATTATTCAGAGTGAACAGCGGTGATTAAGGACTGTTTCAAGCTGTCAATAGCTCTCCTGCATAACCAATAGCGTATCTATAACTCCGTCTAGGTAAAGCAGTAACGTACAAAATTTACGAGATCAAAATCCGGTCAGTTCTTCGAAGCATTAAAACGCGTGTCCGCGACATATTTCACTTTTGCACTAAATTCTAGACGGAAAACAGTTAATTAGGTATTATTTTGAATACTTTATTGATGTGTAAAACGAAATGGCGCGTGTGAAGTTGGCAAGTTCTAGAATTCTATTAATATATGGGTAGGTAGCCTAGGTAGGGAATGAGACGATCTCTCCCTTCACCTGTCTAACAAGAAAGCACAAATCGGTCGGTTTGTAAACATATTTATCGATAAATTGGACATAATTATTACAACAAAAATAACTATGTCTGTCTGCCTGTGACGTTACCACGGCCAATTAGCTAGACCGATTGAAATGAAATTTCATACAGGAGATGGTTTAAAGTCTTGGGACGGACACAGACTAATCTTTTTTCCAAAATATTCTTTTGATTTTCTGAAATTTTAATGTTTGTCGTTCGTTTAACGATAAAGACGTCAAAAATCAATTTCCTGTGATCTACGCGGACGAAGTCGCGGGAAAAAGCTAATATCTACTTCCAGATTTCTGATTTTACCTTATTGCGTAGGTACCTATACTTATTTATATATTAAACAGTTAGAAACCATATAGCATACTCGTGAATACTTTTATAGGCACCTACATATCTTCACTTTACCTGTTGCTCACCTGTGGATAATACAACATCTAGCGAAGAAAGTACTAACAAGTACTACCTACTACTTCTAGTCAAAGGAACAGGTATGACCCACTGCCTTCCGATTGGTGGAAAAGCAAGACACCTGTCTCACCTCAGCTCTCGACCAATCACAGCGTTCGCACCTGTGCATCGATAATAGGGCGGGCCGCACCTGAGTAGGCGGTGATAATGTACTTGAAGAGTCGATATTGAGTTATTGTAAACACATTCGTTGCAGATAAGATACAAATGTTTTTCAGATTCCAAACAACCATACTTTTTAATTCAGATATCATTCTACAGTAAATTTAATTTTAAGCTGTTTTGTCGTTTAGGCCTGATTGACTAAATGCCCATTGATGGGGATAGTCAATGGGGATTTATGGACTAACCCATACAAACATCCTTACAAACTTTCGCATTTATAATACCATTAGGATGACCAACAAAAGCTTACGCAATGACAATAAATTAAAAAAAAAAAACAATTAAATTATACCTTTCATATGGTATCACCCAAATATCAAACAAACCCAAAAAAACCCAATGTTGCAACATCCTAATTAAATTATGTTCTATTTTCATAGTGAGAGATAAAATCCGTGTATTACACGGTGTTTTAGCGAAGTCACGCACCGGACATCCGGTGCCGACGGGTAATGATGTGCCGACGTCTCACCTGGATAGCGCGCTCATTAGGAAATAAGGACGTCACCGTAGTTTCAAAAGTTATCGATAAAACATTTGCCATTGATAAAAAAAATATAAAAAATCACGACTGTAATCCCCAAGTATGGTAGACATACTCTCGGATCACCAAGCACTTAGATATTTGAAGATGTTTAAAGGGGTTATTCAGAGTCACGTCCAAACATTAGATTTGGCACATGCCCACATTTAGCATTCCACACGTACAATATGATTAATACCATAATGGGCACAAGGATGTTGACTGCGAATAGCTACGAATTTATGAGATAAATTAATATATACATTATACGTTTTTGGCATTATTTGTTACAACTCCACTCACGAAAGCAATTAAATTAAATTAAATATGGTTTGTTGTTTTTTGTTAGCTATTGTTTTTAATCTTCTCTGTCATGTTAATTAACCAAACCTTCATATTTCATTCAAACAACAATCGCGTTAATAGGTATTCAAATAAGCATCGTGACAAGGTGTTATCTTACACCCGCTAAGAATGATAAAAAAGTGCCAAGATAAACCATCGATAAAAATAAAATCGTGTCACATCCCTACGTCGCAGGCGCCGTTTGCCAAAATAAAAAGAACATGCTCAATGAAAGGTGTCTCTGACTAGTAGAATACACAAGACGTGCCATACATCGATCATAGCCTATAGACTCCTCATGCAAGGCGAACACTTTCAAACAACACATTAGGCTTATACAGCCGATATGAGACACCGAGCGTCATTCATGACGCGCCGCGGCTCGCTGTGACATTGAACCAGTCAATCAGAATGCATTTTTTTACCGCTCTTGACTTCATTATTTCCGTGTTTGACTTTATTTTGACATTATTATTTTTATTATACATACTATTTACAATATTTAATTAAATTTTCTATTATTATTATTATTAAAAATATATTATGTTGTTTTAATATTCATATTAATACAATAACATATTCTGTACTGTATTTCAAGCAATAAAGAAACTTTGACTTTATTTATTTGTTTAAAGAAATGAAGCCATTAGGCGTCTAGTGGACTATGTGGTCGATGCAATACCTGACAGCTACGAGTTTCGTCGCGCGAAGGAAATGCATCATGTTACAGACAATTTTAGAATTGGCACACTGAAAGAAAACTAACGGAGCGTGAAATAAAGGTGTTTTTCTATGTTAATTGGTTGTATTAATAATGTTTAACTTTCTAACAGTCCGGTAGTTTTATTGTTTTAGCTATTCGGACTTGCTTTTATCTATCATCATTGTGCTTGCTACCTTATTGTAAGAAAGTGTGAATAGAATTGTGAAAATAAAAATTGTACAAATCTTCAAGTTTATTCTACACCTAATTTGTAAAACTCACGTTGAAATAAAATGCCCCGGTGGTCCTTACGGAACCCTACAACCTGAATATCGGATAGCAATTTACCGGAAAATTAGGGTTACTCGATGAAAAATACTACGCCCTTGGGAACGGAGTAACATTGCAGTGCAGTCTGTTTCTGTTTGGAATAAGTTTTTCAAGAGAGTTTTATTTTATTTCAGATCCTTAGCAGTAGCTTAGCAGTGGTAGTAACTCTATCTTCGCGCTTTAGATTGTGAGTTCGATTCCCACCCAGGACAAACATTTGTGTGATGAACATGAATGTTTGTTTTGTGTTTGGGTTTTATAATGTTAACTAGCGATCCGCCCCGGCTTCGCACGGGTAGCATGTTATTATACATATAAACCTTCCTCCTGAATCACTCTATCTATTAAAAAAACCGCATCAAAATCCGTTGTGTAGTTTTAAAGATATAAGCAAACATACATACAGACATACAGACGCGGGAAGCGGAAAGCGACTTTGCTTTATACTATGTAGTGATAATCATAAGTATGTATTTACAAAAAAAAAGTATTTAAGTATTCTATCTGGTTTCCATAGTAGGTACAAGCTTTTACGCGTGGTGATATGACCAAGGGAAAGGACTTCATTTTTATATTTAAGAAGAGATTTATTTTATCTTAATTTATTGAACAACTGAAAAGTTTCTTTGAGGTTTTCATCGCAGTGTATTATAGAACAAACATGGAAGGTAAATAATGGTGGCGATTCTGTTGAGTCCACTCTAAAATATTGGATTTCTAAAACACGATCGCTCTTATTTTCTTATGTTAAAGTCTAAATTCGCATAACCTCGGGATGACAGTTCCAAAACGTAGTCTAGTTTTTTTAGTAAAAAAAAATGTTAAGTTGTGTGTAGTGAAATTTTGACTTTCTTATTTTTTAAGACATCTGAATTATACAATATGTCTAAATATCCCAAATTTAGGAACTCCCATTTTGAAGTTACTCGAATCCCTCACAGTTCAAAGAGTTATAAAAACTGATGGTGCTGTGAGTGCGTTCTACTTTTTATAATCATTGGTTCAAATCCCAGACAAATAGTGAAGTAAATGAAATGAAATCGATGTAGCACGTATCGTAAAACGTATTTCTTACTGCCACTGGATATAGCAGGATAACACCCTCAGTCGTAATTATCACCTGTGGCCGTACCACATGGACCTAAAAACGCTGTACGAGTTCGTATTGCGTCGTCATTTACACCTTGAATAATAATTCATTTCTCGTTCAACCGCGTTGAAGATGGAACGTTAAAAGTGAAAATATTGAGGAAGTTTAATTCTTTCTACGCCATTGAACGACAACATTCATGACGTTGAATGATTCAATGTTTTTCAAATCATCCAAATTGAAAGGCAAAAGTGAACCGTGTATTGTTTTGATGTTACTTTTGTGCTTGTGGTACGGGCCTTTTATATAAACTGTCAATTATAATATCATCCTTATTACGCGCTATTATTATGCTTGCAGAAAGCAGTTATAACATATTAAGCCCACAACTAAAGCTCCCGTTTTACGACCTACTTTGTTCATCATCAAAGACTTGCCTTCTTTTAGAACGAAGAAAAATTACAAACAACTCTCAAACAACTCTCTTTCATTTCTCTTTACGCTAACTGTAATAGCATTCCACTCATTTCATTTCAAAATAAAATAGAAAAAAAAACCGGCCAAGTGCGAGTCCGACTTGCACTTGGCCGGTTTTTTTTTTCACGAAGGGTTCCGTACCATTATCTATAAAAAAACGTCAACAGTCAAATGCCAAACCCTACTTAAATATTTATTTTGTTCTGTTTTTAGTATTTGTTGTTATAGTGGCAACAGATCATCATCTGTGAAAATTTCAACTGTCTAGCTATCACGGTTCACGAGATATAGCCTGGCGACAGACTGTAGCAGACAGGTGGACAAACAGATGGACAGATAGACGGCCAGACGCAAAGCGGAATCATAGGTCCCGTTTTTACCCTTTGAGTACGGAACCCTAAAAAGAAAAAACTTAATAAATCTTCATTCGAACAGCTGTTGTTTCGTATGTATACAAGATTACCTGAGAAATATTGTCGAACTAATATGCACTAGTGCCAAAAATCTTTGGCACTAAAAAGAAAACTAATATATATGTATACATACAACCAACATATACATAGTCCTGACCCCAAACTATGATTACCTGAGTCGTGGCTTTCAGAAACTACTACGTCCTAAACTACTGTACTATGGTACTACAAGACCCATAACTGGAATAGATTAGGGAGGCGTCACAGCTTAGTTGGTAGTAACTCGGTTTTGAGCGCTGTAGTTCAATTCCCACCAAGGACAACTTTTGTTTAGTAAAAATGAATGCTTGTACCGTACCTGAGTGTTATAAAGTAGTTTATGAATTGTTTTAAGTATGTATTTACATACAAATATATTAGGTACTAGCCGACCCGTGACAGACGTTGTCCTGTCAAGTTTCAATAATCGAATAGAAAAGGCTGAATATTTTTAGTCTGTGATGTCAGATTTGTTGCACACTAGCGCCATCAACACCAAAATCATCCCTTTTGCGTTTTTTATCATTTTGGGGATGTTTTTCATATTTTAAAGTAGTCTATGTTTTATTCGGGCATTATATCTATATCTACAGCAAATTTCATCTTAATCCGTTTTGTCGTTTAGGCCTGATCACATTTATAAAATTATTAGGATTTTATCAGTAATCAGGTTCTCATAGACAAGCTTTGTTTAGTTTGGGGTTAGATGGCACTGTGTTTTACATAAAACTTGAAAACTTTATTAGTTAGAAAGGTAAATAAAAATATTTAAACCTAAAACGTGAAACGTGCATCATCATACATCAAATCCCACGTAAATCTGAAACATGAGTGCGTCCAATTATAATAATTTCATTTTTATTGCGACTAGGTATATTCCGTGGACGAAAAAAATTGCAAATGTCTGCATACTTCGCATGATAATCAAAAAGACAACTTCATTATAATGACTAGAGTTTTCTATTATAATTGTTAGAAAACTACAATTATAATAGAGAAGTGTGACTTGTTAACTTCGAAATGTATTAAAATTTGTAGATTTTTGTTTATTTTGATTCATCTTTTGGTTCTAAATAAAACAAAATTTGTAGGGTAAAAATTGAATGTTTGCGTTTCAATCACTCTGCAACGACTGAACCAATATGGATGAAA
Source organism: Hydriomena furcata (assembly GCA_912999785.1). NCBI lineage: Eukaryota > Metazoa > Arthropoda > Insecta > Lepidoptera > Geometridae > Hydriomena > Hydriomena furcata. The sequence continues at coordinate 583,468 of OU538830.1, forward strand.
CTATGAACATTATTAAGTGACCTAATGAACGTTATAGGTAAAGTGTATTAGGGCTAATTTAATTCAGGTACCACGCGAGTGAAGTTGTTGGCGAAAACTAGTGTCCTATTAAATAATCTCATGTCTGTAACCAGAAAAAATGGTAAAAATCCCTTCATATTTCTAAAGTTACCCTCAAAGAAATTCCCTACGAGGCACACCTCTCGCCGTGCCGATATAAAATATTTAAAATGTTGTAAGTAATCAAAAACTGTATCAAGTTTTTAATTTTGCAGGTGCATCTTGCCCGCCAGTCATAAGGTGTCCCCGCAATCAGCTGCGGCGTCTGACAGATGACAGTGACAGCTGACAGGTGACAACGGCGCCGCCCATGACAGATTGGGGCGTTGCGCGCTGCCCGCGATCGCTCTCTTTTGTTTCCGCGTACCTGATTTTTTTTCTTTTGTTTTTAAGGATTTATTTGTGGTGCGAAGTGCTATGATGCGAAACATCTGTGCAGATTTCTTTCTTTACAATAAAATGGAGAATGAATAGCTCTTTATTTATACTTGATTAAAGTAAACGAATTTTCACGCTGCTTTGACTTACAAACCCATAAAAAATAACACTACTTTACGGTTGCACTGACTATTTCGTATTTACGGAAGTGAAGCTTTTACCATGTTTTACCTTTAAAATGTGGGCATGTGCTAAATATCATTTTTGAACTTGCTTCTGACAGACATATTTAAGGATCTGAGCACCATTGTTTCTGCTCCTTCTTCTACCGTAGGTTTTTTATATTTTTATTTAGGTATTTAATTTTTTTTACATAATATTTGTATTATTAATAGCATTTAAAAACCACTAAGGTTTATGCAGTGCTACGCGAGATCACATCACTCAAGAAGTAAGTGGATTGTTATGAAACTTAGAGCTAGGCATTTATCTTATACCTACTTGTGTAAAGTGCAATATCAATCATGAGTTAAATCAAATTCTTGAAATATCTTTTTAATTTAAGTTTTTTTAGGTTAAAGTAGTGATCCTATTCCATTTATATCATACCAAGACACGCGGCAGCGTGTCAGCCAAGTTCAAAGAAAAACGCACAGAGTTTTTTTTATCGTACACACGAACCTTTGACTGCTTCATAATACATGTTACATGAAAATAAATCAAAGACCTTACTTTCCTTTATAATTCGTAAAAAAAAATCTTTATATAAAATAAAAAGTAGATAATACCTAAACACTTATTCTGCCTTCTTAGGCAGGTAAGTTTATGGTACATCTTTCTCAAAGCATATAGTAAAAATATTTTAGATCATAATTTTGCATTTCATCAATGTGTTTTGAATTATTGTGCCTCCATCAAAAACATAATTAGTCGGTATCCTGGTGCCGTAATAACCGCGGTCCGTTAATTACAGAGCAGATGAGTTATTAAGGGGGGGATTCGTCAACCAGGCAAGGCAGGTATTACCGAACATGGAAGAGGTAAGATTTATGGAGATGGTATCTTCATTCTTCATATCTTGTTTAAAATGTTGACCAATGCTAGATTGATACATAGATGAACTCTTTACTGCACACAAACAAAGCAAATAGTAGGTACCTAACAACATACAAAAAAAATGTACAATGCGGCCTTATCGCTAAAAGCGATAACAACCAATGTTGACAATTTGTTTGTAGGCCTTCAGAAAAATTTGAGACACTCAATCATTGAAGATGTATAAAGGAAGTACTTAGTCAGAGGCATGTTCAAGTACTACATTTGGCATATTTTACGTAAAAAAAAAATGTAAATAAATTCTGTGAGATTATTCCTTTACCTTTTTGAGTCATGCGTATAACATTTTATAAATACAAAATACATTTGATATACGGTCGGGATTCAAACCCACGACCTTTCAAGAGAAAGGCGAGTAATCTTCCACCTTACAATTATATAAAAAAGTGCTACTACCCTCTAAATATAAAAGAATAACTAAATATCCATTCGTTTCGTAAATTCATGTGAAAAATCAAAAGTAGGCTTAAATAAGAGGCTTCTGCGCTTGTTGGTTGATGGTGAAACAAGCGGCTGATTAGAATTGAGTGACGTCATTCATTCTCATTAATTTGTAACTCTTTGGAATTTATAATGGAGTCGATGAAGGCGACAACACAATAAAGGTATCTAATTGGTCCGTCTTTCACTAAAATCAAACTAAATATGTAATTAATTAATATTATACATTATTACAAAAACAAAGAACTGTAGGGAGTACGATAGTACTTATTAGTCTAAGTTGTAAATAATTGTCTATGGTTGTTTATATTTAGTCTATAAGCTTAGTCGTTAGTTTTTTTGTCTGTGAACGGAAATGGACATCAACACGCGGGCATATGCACGCCATATTAGTCCGTTCCCGGTTGAGTTCAGTTTGATTTTTATACTGAAGCCGAGTGCACGTCACTTGCGCTCCTACATAACTACGAATACTACAGATTATTTACAAAATACACAAGAACCAGTAGCGCCATATAAAGACCGTTGCAAACAATCTATCCCACCAAAAACATTCTGTAAAAAACTAGCCAAGTCTCAATGGAGCTGCTTGTTTATCTCTAAAAAGTAATGAAATCTAGACAAAGTCGTGTCAAGTCTGAGGTTCTTTACTGCGATTTCTTTATTATTATAGAATGTTGTGTGACTTGGCCGTTGAACATTCTTTATACGTTAGTGGGTACAAGTCAATTTTGTTTACACGTAATGTTTTATCTGTTGTAACTACCTATGTTTGTTAAGCAAGATAATAGCCAATACAGGTATTGGTAATTGGACGCTAGTGTCTTATTTTAGGCTGTTGTTGATCGTGCAACACATGCATTCAGCATTGACAATGCTGACTTCTGCTGTCTTCTTTTTGGAGCGTCAAATCGACCACCGATCTAACATAAAATAGACGTATTTTGACGGCCAAGTCACATAACATTCTATAATAATAAAGAAATCGCAGTAAAGAACCTCAGACTTGACACGACTTTGTCTAGATTTCATTACTTTTTAGAGATAAACAAGCAGCTCCATCGAGACTTGGCTAGTTTTTTACAGAATGTTTTTGGTGGGATTTCACTTCTTTTTGTAGAAACGTGGGCTTATTGATTTATTTTATTAGATTTTCTTATTTGACACAGTTTTTTTCTTCTTTTTATGAGTTGTTTTTTATTATAAAAACAAATCGTAAGCGCGTTTAAAATACAGTCAGCGCCATCTAGCGACGTGTGCGCTGGTATCACCGCCACTCTTAGTCCAATGCATTATATTTTTATCAAATTTTGAGCGAAATTAATATTTTAGTTTATTTAATTTGTTAATTTGTTTATTCAATTTGTGTAATGTTCGATTAGAATAAAGTTAATCGTTCAACTATTTCTTCTTGTAAACTTGTAAGTATAAAAGCCAGTCTAGTGTTATCCAGAGTTTTCCTTTAATTTTATTGCGTACCTAGCAGTCCGCCCCGGCGTCGCACGGATGTAATAATGATAAAGGTAATTTTTTTACACCTTGGGTAACATTATCGAATTTTTCATAAGGATCCCTAATAGTGAGATGTATGGTATTACATACTTTTTTGTAGATATTGATGTTCTCTTTAAAACTGTAGTACATCACTTTGCTCTATTGTCAACAATTACAGCAGCGTACGCGATATAAGGATTTTTTTGTTTTTTTTTTTACACGTTGGGTTACATTATCGAAGTTTTCATACGGATCCCTAATAGTTAGACATATAGTATTGCATACTTTTTTGTAGATATTGATGTCGTCTTTTAAAACTGTAGTGCATTACTTTGCTCTATTGTCATTAATTTCCGCAGCAAACGCAATATAAGGATTTTTTTTAATTTTTTCACACTTTGGATTACATTATCGATGTTTTCATACGGATCCCTAATATTTTTGAAAATATACTATAGCCTATGTTCATCAGGGATAATGTAGGATTCTAATGGTGAAAGAATTTTTCAAATCAGTCCAGTAGTTGAATATTTTTTGTAAAGGCGGTATGTCGATCTCTAATAGTTTGGTTAGGCTCTTGTGTTTTCTTATCAGGGTCACCAGGTACTCCAGATCTTCGATTATCCTAGTTTTTATGGTTTTCCCTTTATGTGGCCATTAAACCCTAACTCTGTACCAAATTTCAGCTCTCTGAGTTTATGGGAAGTACTAGTTCTATTCTGATGATCATGAGTGAGTGAGTGAGTGAGTGAGTGAGTGAGTGAGTGAGTGTCTGTCTAAAATGCGAAACTTTGCTTTCGCTTAACTTCGTAACTAAATGACCTACAGACTTGAAATTTTGGATTTTAAGTACGTGATTATGGCTTACTGGATGACGAAAATTTCAGCGTTCTGGTCTTATCCAGAGGTTCTCAAATAGGGGCCTGAAAATGCGGCGAAATGGTTCCAGTAAAGGATGGTACGGCAGTGTTTGCTTCGCGCTCGACTTGGCGGGGGCACTGCCGTGCCCCCAAATAGGTAGCCCAACTGATCCAGATCACTGTAATTAATGAACTATGCCAATAATAACATCGTGTTGGCCGAGTGGGAAGTATTTCGACTTTCATTTCGAAGGTTCGAATCCCGGCGTGCATACATGGATTTTTCTGTATGAAAAATTTATATGCGCATCAAAAACACGTGCTCAAAACGGCGAAGGAAAACATCGTGATAAAACCAGTTAGTACCTATTCTTATAAGCGGCGATGAGCTTGCAACCTGTCACGTATGGAATGCTAACTACTGCAAAATGTGGGCATGTGCCAAATATAATGTTTGGATGTGCCTCTGACCCCCACAAGATATCTTCAAAGGATCTAAGCGCTGGGAGATCTGAGAGGATGTCTACCGTACTTGGGGATTACAGTCGTGATTCTAATTATTTTTTTAGTTATTTAAATAATTTTAAAACTCCATTAAACATAAAGGTTGTTTATTATGAAGGAAATGTTTTTAAAACAAGCTAACAAGTAAACTATTTCTCTACCATCAAACTATCGCATCTAGAGGTTAATAAAATCAAACGATAATTATGAAATAGGCCATTTAACATTACCATGGTAGAGTCCACTTCAAAGTTCAAACAGATATTAATTCGAACGAGCAATGTCTTTGATCTTGGCGGAGAATGTAAACAAATTGATAATTCTATAGTGTGACGAAATCATAGGGTAAACCTTGCAGTAACCGGTTATGTCTCATAAAAAGTTTCAAATAAGAAACTGGTGTTACGCATGTAGGTATATAGAGAGAGATATAGATAATTATTTATTGTACACCAGAAATAAACAAGCAATACATTAAGATGAGTAATAAATGTTTTTGATGAATGCAGAATAGTTTTTTCTCAATAACCGAAAAGCATTTTTTGTGTCAAAGCACAGTTTTGTTTTTTTATGAAAAAGATAACTTATGGATATAATCTAGATAAATTACAGAGAGTTTCTTTTTAAATTTGATGGTTTTCAAGATAATGCCGTTTTATCACTTATTCCGTCTTATCCGGGTAGACTCAGCCCATACAAAAAGTCAAAAATTTTACTTATAACCTTAAACAAATAATTTTCGAATTACGTTTAATGGGCGGCCTTAATTAATAGGTAGGTATTAATTAGTTTTCGATCGTTTTTCAGGTTTTTCAGATGAAAGCGAAACCGAACTTTCGGCCTCGCTCTCAGTTTCGGCCGAAACCGAAACTATTAATAAAATAAATAGAATCACGACTTTAATCCCCAAGTACGGTAGACATAGACATCCTCTCAGATCTTCTGGCGATTAGATCCTTGAATATGTCTAAAGGGGTTAGTAAGAGGCACGTCAAAAAACTACATATAGTACTTGCCTACATTTTGCAGTAGTTAGCATTGCACACGTGACAGGTTGCAAGCCCGTCGCCGTTTGCACAAATTGAAAGTGTGTGATCTCAACTGTGGCTGAATTGTTTAGCTAAAACACCAGAGTATAAGAATATAAAAAAACCGGCCAAGTGCGAATCGGACTCGCGCACGAAGGGTTCCGTACCATTATAAATAAAAACGGCAAAAAAAATCACGTTTGTTGTATGGGAGCCCCCCTTAAATATTTATTTTATTCTGTTTTTAGTATTTCTTGTTATAGCAGCAACCGAAATACATAATCTGTGAAAATTTCAACTATCTAGTTATCACGGTTCATGAAATACAGCCCTGTGACAGACAGACGTAAGGACGGACGAACAGACAGACGGTCAGTGAAGTCCTAGTAATAGGGTTCCGATTTTACCCTTTGGGTACGAAACCCTAAAAAGCAGTGGGTTCAAACGGATGCAACGAGCGAATATTAAAGATTCGTGTGGAAATGTAACAATCGTAAACTTTTATAGGCCGTTTCAATCTGATATCCCAAGTTCTACGGTAACCTTAATCCACGTATTATCCATGCGCGCGATCTATGAAATGTGAAAACCGGAAATTGGGTCAGAGCCGCCCACTTATCCGCCGGAAGTGGCCGCCCAGGGCGACATATTTCCGCCCTGACGTGCGCACACCTCTGAGATTATCGCAATTCGCACTTTGCTTTGCGATTATTTGAGGATATTTTTTTCGTTCTTGTTTTGTAGATCTGTAATGTCTACCATAATCTATACTTAATATTATAAATGTGAAAGTAAGTCTGTCTGTCTGTGACGTTATCACAACCAAACTGCTGGACTGATTTTAATGAAATAGGATAATGTTATTTTTTTTAATTTTTTAAATTTTATAGTTTTACACATAAGTCGTAAAAAATTGATTTCCTGAGTATACGCGGGCGAAGTCGCGGTTAAAAACCAATTGAGAATATAGTCATGAGCCTCTTTTTTTATATCATTACTTTTGTACGATCTTTTATTTAGGAATATCTATAATAATTATTGTATTCCGATATTCTTAGCATCATCTTGTATTCCAAAACACCAAGTATCTAAAACCTAATCTTGATATAACGGAAACACATCATTTACATGTTATAACTGTAATTTTGGTCTATAGACTAGCCTCACTCTCAGTTGGTTGTAGCTCTGGCTTCTGTGCTGTAGGTTGTGGGTTCGATTCCCACCCGTAACAAACATTTGTGTGATGAACATTAATGTTTGTTTCGTGTCTGGGTGTTAATAATATGTATAATAAGTATGTATTTAAAAAAGTATATAAGTATTTTATTAGTTATTTAATTCCCATAGTACAAGCTTTGCTTAGTTTGGGGCTAGATGACGTCTCCGTCTCGACATCTCTCAGATACATAAAGATCTCTAAAGAGGATAGTCAGGAACCACAGCCAACCATTACATTCAAATCAAAAATTACTTAGTAACTCATACGTGACAGGTTGCAAACCCATCGACGATTATAAAAATCTGACGATTTTTTCCTTCACCTTTCTGGAACTCGAACCCACAATTTTCAGAACGATATTCATGTCACTGTCCGCTACACCAACACGGCTATAAATACTCACCTACACACAAATAAATCAGGAAATGTTTTAAATTCGTTCGCATTGCGTCCTGGGGGAGGGGGAATAATGAGGTACAGCCCCCTTACCACAAAATCTAAAGTAATATTAAAACTGTACTGCTCGCGGTGCGATAGTGACAACGTCATACGAGTTCGTATAGCGTTGTCAATTTCGCACCGCGAGTAATACTGTTTTTATATTACTTTTTGAGCTTGTGGTAAGGCCTTGGTAGGTCTTAAATCCCGAGGCATCTAGTTTTAATGGCATTTAAATTAGCTTTTTATTTACTCTGCTCCGGGATTTGCCGTTTGGGGTAGTTTTAGGTTAAGGGTGGTATAAGTGAGTTTTGTGCGAGTGCAATTTTATTGGTTAACTAGCTTCTGCTTGTGATTATGCCTGGGTAATAATATCTGGATAAAAATGGCCTAAATATATTCATTGTTTGTTAGCATACTACTTAAACCAACAGCTTACTTGGATAAAAAACCGGCCAAGTGCGAGTCATACTCGCGCACGAAGGGTTCCGTACCATTATCTATAAAAAGGGCAAAAAAATCATGTTTGTTGTATGGGAGCCCCATTTAAATATTAATTTTATTTGTTGTTAGAGCAGCAACAGAAATACATAATCTGTGAAAATTTCAACTGTCTAGCTATCACGGTTCATGAGATACAGCCCTGTGACAGACAGACATACAGACAGATGGACAGCGAAGTCTTAGTAATAGGGTCCCGTTTTTACCCTTTGGGTACGGAACCCTAAAAAGCCTAACCATGCTGCTATTCCAAGTTTCATCCAAATCTTTGGTCTTTGGGGAAACTTATAAACATTGTCACTAATTGTCGGATTTGTAAAATTTGTAGGATAGTATTCATATTTTATAGAATAGAATAGTTTTTTTTATATTACGACCACAAAATACAGATAATAACTTAAAGGATAAGACAAAATATACATGTGATAGAAATATGGCTACCCTCAGCATTTGCTACATTTTATACTAGCATAGCAAGAGATATCTTAGGTAACTTCATCATTTCACCATATCTGATGACTATATTTTGATAGTTGGCCGAGTGGGAGTTACCTCTGTTCGAAAATTTATATGCGCATCAAAAACACGTGCTCAAAACGGTGAAGGAAAACATCGTGAGGAAACCAGTTAGTATTCTTATAAGCGGCGATGGGCTTGCAACCTGTCACGTATGGAATGCTGACTACTGCAAAATGTAGGCATGTGCCAAACATAATATTTGGACGTGCCTCTGATTACCCCCACTCGATATCTTCAAAGGATCTAAGCGTCTGGAGATCTGATAGGATGTCTACCGTACTTGGGGATTACAGTCGTGATCCTATTTATTTATTATTTTTATATGCAAATGTTAGTATGTTACACATAGTCTTGTCCTCACAAAAGGTAGCCCTGTGTCGTGGATATTTGGAAATAGACACCACAAAGTACATATACAAAACTAATAGTCCTGCGACGAGAATCGAACCCTTGCAACTCTTGCAATTCAGTCGGGCACCCACCTTCGACACTAACATCTCATAGATGCTACGTATTAAAAGTTGGACCATGAAGTACCGACAGGCGGCCGGTTGTAAATCACCCGAAGCCAAATCCGTTTGAAACATCTACATGTTGTGCCGACCCCACGAGAAGTGGGATAAGGTGAAAAGAAAGAAGAGGATACAGAATTTTTTGAGTTGTCGCGTAATTTCAAACAATGCAAAAAGATAATTCATTTTGCGTCGCCATCTGAATCAAACACTTTCTATAAAAAAAAAGCAGAAATTACGCGTCTGACAACACAAAAATTTACGCTCGTTTGGTCTCACACCTAACGTCTAATAGACGCTACGTTTGTACCTATACGTACTAGTACTTCGAAAGTTGTACCGTGAAATAAGCCAAAACACATTGAGATAATGTCCCTACTCTACACAAATCGTTTGGGTGGTACACCGGCGATCATCAGCGTAAAGTATACAAAATATCGACGTGCCCAGAACGGACTTATTTTTGGAAGGTAAATTAGTGAGTTGAAAGCGCAGATGGGCCATAACTCCGACCATTTTGCCTTTTGAAATGCCCAGTTTCAGTTTTATCACAATCAAGTGTGAAATACTGATGAGGGCTGATGCTTACAAAATATATTTTGCTGAAATTACTGGAAACCTTAATTGAAGATTTCAAACAAAATAAACTTGGTTGTTAACCTCAATTGTCAACAATAAGTACAATATAGGAATCAGATTGTGTACCCTTTTTCATATCATTGCAAAGAAAGTGTATTTGAAATTTAGTAACTTATTATGCTGATCTTTACATCATTACATAGAGCTAACCATAATTTATTAGGTGTAATAACTATATTATAATTTATTTAGGTTTACTTTTGTTTTTCTGCCGTTTTTTTTGGTAAATTATTATGATTTTTAATTTTTAATTTTATTTTTTGGTATAATAAACAGTTTTTTTCTTTCTTTTATTTCTTTTATTCATATTCCAATCCCACAAGCGCTTACTGACGAATTTTTAATTTGTCATTCATTTTAACTACGAAAATTTTAACATAAATACTCGTAGTCAAAATGGTACAAAATGTGTTTTCCCTGATGGTAGTATTTATATGACTATTGGAAAATTAAACAAAGTTATAAGATAATTTGTTGCAACTAATAAAAATAACTTTGTCTTCGTAAATTGTAAATAAATTTCATTGCTCAGTGCAATTTTCAGCAGTAGCAATGCGAAAATGTTCATATTCACCTTGAGACATCATTTGAAGTCAAATTAAATAAAATGTATTAAAATATTGGTGAACATTTCACACAGCGCTATCTCGCTCCAAACTAATAAAAGTTTGTTCTCCGGGAACCAGAGAACATTATAATACCTACTTATAACTTATAAGCTTTTTTTAAATAAATAGGTACCTATACTAGGATTCACACATAATATTTTTTTTCAATATTGTGTTTAAACACATTTTTTTGTCTTGGTTGGAAATCAAACGACATCCTACAACACAGCAGATAGACCTAGCAGAGGGTGGGTTTCCACTGACACGGAGCCGTGCGTAGCGGACCGTGAATTGACCAATCCCAGTGCTCAAAATAGCTGCCTCAAACATTTCGAGCGCTTTGATTGGTCAATTCACGGTCCGCTTCGCACACGCACAGCTCCGCATCAATGGCTGTCTGAGTCAATAGCGTATATAATGTCCTCACTGAGGCAACAACATCTTAGACAAAATCATCACCTCTATCATCCCCACGGGCTCAATCGTTACGAGCGGAAGTGTTACATTTCAAAGGGGCATTCTTGTTACCTGTGCACTAAATATAAACAAATGACCGGATAGCCGGGAATGACTGGGTGTGTATGTGTGTGTGTGTGTGTATGGGATGTGATTAGGCACGCGCTCTTTGATCTTAAGGTGCGCCTAAATCTTTGCGGAATTACACGGAGTGTTACCTCTGGTTTGTTGATCTTTTTTTGGGTCATTTTTAATTGGGTGTTTCTTTTTGAGATGTTTGCTAAAGAACCGTCAATATTCTGTTTTAAATAAATACTTTTAGTTACTGAAGTAATTGGACCTACTGTTATTTTTTATAAATACAAACCATTATTTATTATATTTATTTATGTGGTTAAAAGTATGAGTTGATACTTATGTGGACACTTTTTTATATGTAAAAACTTCAAAGAGCTCTTGAGTTTTAGAAAAGCCTAGAATTAACCCATCGTGAACACATTTTCTTACCTCAAAAATAAAATAAAAGTATAAAATAAGATCAAACTAAGCCTAGTTACTACTTTCACTACTAATTAATAACGTTCATCTAATACCTACTTTGACCGCGTTATTTGCAACATTAACAACGGCGCTACGTGGAACCCGCCATTTCCGTATATAAAATATTCTTGTCACTGTTGGTGACGGACAGACACGCGAATATTTACACTAATGCAACACCTTTTACTTCTAAAACATTACCATTACAAACCAAATAAGTTACATTGCCTTGCATTAAGCATTGCCGGTTCTACATAAAAAGCAAGTAATGTCATTCGCTCAAAGATAGCAATGGTTGTTGAACATTGAGAGAATCTCTTGGGAATTTGTATTGTGGTAGAGTGTTCTGGCACTAGGAATGACAGGTGGACATAACTATGGCAAAATCGTGTTTCTCTTGAAGGTATCCAATAAAATTATGAAAAAAAAAGTTATTTACGTTTGCCGTAAATTAGATAATGTCTGTTGTGAGACGAACGGACCGAGTGTTTAGAAGATGATTTATTAATTCACTCCGCTCTGGTTTTAATAATAGGCCAGCCTAGTTTCATGGAAGTAAGGTAGGTAGTGGCTATTCCTCTTGCTTTTCCTAAGGCATTTTTATATTGTAGAGGATATATTAATGACTAGCCTTTACCCGCGACTTTGTCCGCGTAGATTCGATTTTTTGACGACTTAATCGAAAAAACATAGATATTTCGGAAAATCAAAAGGACATTTTGGGAATAAAGTAGCCTATGTCCGTGCCACGACTTTAAATTATCTATACATGAAATTTCATCACAATCATCTTAGCGGTTTGCCTGTGATAACGTCATAGACCGATAAACAGACAAACAAACAGAGTTACTTTTGCATTTGTAATATTATCCTCTTAAATTTGATCAACAATATTAACCTAAAATTTTTCCGAATAATCCTTTTTAATTTAATGAAATATTTTTGATTTGAATTTAAATATATTATGAAGTACATATTAATGTTGGACTATTTTCACAGAAAAATATGCTGAAAATGTAAAATTCTGTAATACCTATAGATCTCTATTGAAGTATGTTCAATACGGTATCACTACATAGTATAAAGCAAAGTCACTTTCCGCTTCCCGCGTCTGTATGTAATATGTATGTATGTATGTTTGCTTATATCTTTAAAACTACACAACGGATTTTGATGCGGTTTTTTTAATAGATATAGTGATTCAGGAGGAAGGTTAATATGTATAATACATGCATAATATAGTAGAGAAACACTGATAATTTTAGAGGTTTCTAATGTGATGTCGTAAATAAACACATTTTTTTGCGCTTACATTGCAAATGCTGGCTGAACCCCACGAGATATATCAAAATAATGTACTACAGTATTGTACACCTTAAAAACGTCTACAAAAAAGTCCACGATGGTATTAGAAATGTCTTACGCACAGCGAAGCGGGCACGGGTCAGCTAGTTATATGTATTTGTATTTTTCCAACCAACATTTTGGTCTTCATTTATTTGTTGTTAATAAATCTGTCGTAATTTCTGTCACTGTAAGCTCATACAAACCATTTGTTCACCTTGAAGCGAAGCTTTTGCACCTAAATCGGTAGAAATGTATGAGTCACCCCAAATGTATGAGGGAATTTTACAACCACGATTATAGGCCTTATGTTCAGCAATATAAGGAATACCTTACGTGGTTGTCACTGTACCTGAAATAATCACAAAGGAGTGGAACTTATACAAAGAAATAACTCAAAAGCTTTGGTGAGTCAGAGAGGTGTTTGGTTTTGTTTTGAAAGACAGGTTGATTAAGATACTTAGTCGTTAATGAAACGTTATACTGAAAATACTTACCAAAGTGCTTGTGAAATATGTTTTAAACAAGGAAATGTTTTGGCTAATGTATGTAGCGGCGATGGGCTTGCTATGCGATCTCACAAATTGAAAAATCCAAATGTAATATTTGAACGCGTCTCTGATTAGGTACCTTGTTTATATCTACATAGATCGCCTGGAGATTTGTAAGGATTATCAATTACGCAAATACCCAAAACCCCCAAATACGTATTTGGGGGTTAGTCATGATCCAATTTCTATATTTTTTGTCTGTGAATTTGCTTATTTAGAAATGACACTAGTAAGTAATGAAAATCTCAACATCATAATGTTTATCTCAAAGATATCTCTTATAATTACTGCAAAATGTGGGCATGTGCCAAACTTAATGTTTGGACGTGTCTCTGACTACCACTTTTAGAATCTTTGAGGATCTAAGCCTTGAGCCTTGAGATTTGAGAGAATGTAGGCATTACAGGTCGTGATCCTATTTTTTTTATACAATTTTTTATAAAATATTAAGTAAATATTCAGTAATTTTGGTGAAAAATATGCTTTAAATCCGCGATGTTCCGTAATGGCCAACTATGTAACGTGATAATATCCATCTGTATTGTTGCTGGAAACTATTAGCCATTACGGGAAGGCTGTAAATTATGTGTATTTACACCACGCCTGCAGGTCTAACAGGATGTGGGGAATCGACAGTGGTATTAAACATGAAGCCAAGAAAATAAAGTTTAGTAGGTAGGTAGACTAATAATACGCTTATATTCAATGAAGTACTACAAAAACGAAAAACTCCCTAGCTCGTTAATGCTTTGTTCGTGAATCCGAATAATTTAAATTCAAATTCAAAAGACATTTCTTTCATAAAATCACAAGGATCACTTTGAAACGTCTTAGGAGCTAGGTGAAGCTACGCTTGTTCCTCGCAACCAAGGTTAGAAGAACAAGGCAAAATATTTAATTTTATAATATTAATATCTCTGTTAGCATTCAAAAAGACGAGCTCTCAAAAAACTTACTTTAGGCATGTTCAAGAATCTGAGCGCCTGGAGATCTAAGAGGTCTACTCTACTTGGGAATCTCTTCCTCATTTATTATTGTAATCAAAGTCACGGTCCTACTTAATTTCATTTTAACCGACGAATAAAACGGAGGAGGTTCCTAATTCGACACGTATATATATTTTTTAAGTAAGACCACACATAACTTTTTACAGAGTAGACCAATTTTGATAATTATTTTTAATGGAAAGGATGTACAGTACCTACACCGAAGTAGGTCTAATAATATTTTTTTGATTGGTCGGAACATTTTCTTCTGTTTTTTTTTCAGTTTCTAAACGTAATTATATTTTATAAACATACTTTTCTACAGGTACCTAGGTATAATAACACATGAAACATAATGCATAACACCATCCCAAGTAAAGCTCAGCACACATTAGGTTACGAGTCCTGGGAACGCCTGCTCGTTCGCCACCCATCCGCTCAAGTTCCTGAACGCCCTGGAATGGTACACCTCCGAGCACAACATTATCCTCTCATTACCTCTTCATTTAGTTCTGGAACACAAGAAACAGGAAATATTATTATTATTGGGTTAGTTCCGTGAGGTTCCGCAATCCCATCAGATTTTTATGAAATGTTTTGTGTATATTTGTTAGGTATGAGAATAGGTCCTAGAATATTTTTTTATAAAAAGGTGGCATAAAGTTCAGGCAAAACAGAAACTTTTTCTGTGGGATTATTAAAATTTGACAGGATTTTATTTTATCTGTACAAGGTTTATAGAAAAAAAAAAATATGTTGCCTGAAATTTCTTTGTTCTATACGATTATTGAAATTTGGGCAGAACAAAGTCTGTCACGGGTCGGCTAGTATAATAAATATAACATTCGGTTATAAACGCACTTGAGACCGGCATGGAGGACCTAGAAAATTTATATAACTTTTTCTCTTCCCATAATCTTCAAAATTAATAAATCCAAAAATGTAGATAATTTTTTTTTTTTAAACGAAAATCTTTATGTTCCCATGGAAAACGGAAAAGTCAAAATTGAATAAAAAAATAAATATTTGTGGACATTTCACACAGCCCTGTCTAGCTCGAAACTAAGCAGAGCTGGAAACTAGATATCTAATAGAATACTAAAGTGAACCTATTAGTACCGAACCCCTTTTCTCGTGAATCTGATTCGCACATTATTACAACAGCGGGAAATTACTCACGTAAATGATAAATTGTCAATGAGGACACCGACAATGTTTCGATTCATCTAGAGAATCTTCTTCAGGGTGAGGGTAGCGCGCGCGTTATGGTCCACTCACCCTGAAGAAGATTCTCTAGATGAATCGAAACATTGTCGGTGTCCTCATTGACAATTTATCATTTACGTGAGTAATTTCCCGTTGTTGTAATAATGTGTAGTACAACTCACGAAAGTTTTGAAAGTGAAATAATCTGATTCGCACTTGACCGTTATTTTCATTATGTTGACAAGAATATAGCAGAGACGTAAAAACTTCTTAAAACCTATCTATTTTAAATTTCAAAATCGCGTTCTCCGTTTTATTACCTATTTGTTAGGTATACGAGCATAATGCCGGCAACTATTTCATAGGAAACAAGGGCTTAAGTAGTAGTACTCTACGATTAACGAGTTAACCGATACAAACAAACATACAATGTTTCTTGTTATGATTTGTTTTGATGATTTCCTCATGTCTGGCTAATGTTTGGGTAAACATGCGATTATTAGCGGAGTATGCGTTTGGTATAAAAAATTGATGAGTCTCACAAAATGTTTTGTTTTACTTCACAACAGTTTACTTCATACTAAATTTATGAAAATTAGGAAAAATGTAGCCTATGACCATGCCAAGACTTTAAACTATTTCTATGACAATTTCATCACAATCGGTTCAGTGGTTTGGCCGTGATAAGGTCACATACAGACAGACAAACAGTTATTTTCGTATTTATAATATAGATTATCGT
Organism: Hydriomena furcata; assembly: GCA_912999785.1. Classification (NCBI taxonomy): domain Eukaryota; kingdom Metazoa; phylum Arthropoda; class Insecta; order Lepidoptera; family Geometridae; genus Hydriomena; species Hydriomena furcata. The sequence continues at coordinate 599,610 of OU538830.1, forward strand.
ATGTACGAAAGTGTATTTTCCGAGCTAAATTATTTAATTTTTAGGTGCCTGCATTTTGTGAACTTATTACACGATTCGATTTTGTGATTTATAGTTCAGACGTGAAATTGTAGTTAAACTCAGGTATTTAGTATTCATAAAAGAAGCGATGGGCATGCAACCTGTCACGTACGACTACTGCAAAATGTGGGCATGTGCCAAATGTAATTTTTAAATGAGCCTCAAACATCTTTAAGGATTTTAAAAATGGTAGCATTTTCTCGTCTTTGGGCATTAGAGTGGTCATCATATTTCTATTTATTTTGAATTTTAATAAGCTGCAAACGAGGGAACACTCAAATAAAGAATAATCTCGAAGTGTATTGCATTGCTGTCACCACTCGACCAGCAGATGTTCACACTGGGCCTTTGTCCAGCATCGATTGAATCGATTCAATGGCTTGTTGATCGGAGGACCACCCATGGGTTAATGGGTAAAAGCTGTTGAGTACTTGGATTGTTGATTTGTTTTTTATAACTGACTAGCAGACCCACCACTAACGTTGTCCTGTCCAAATTTCGATAATCGCATAGAGTAACGCACGTTGCTATGACGACTGATGTCAGATTTTTTGCATACCAACGCCGTCTATACCAAAATCATCTCTTTTGCGTTTTTTATCATTTTGGGGATTTTTTACGTATATTAAAGTAGTCTATTTCTTATTCGGGCATTATATCGTTTTGTCGTTTGGGCCTGATTGAGGGACAAACATACAAACTAATTCACAAACTTTCGCATTTATACAATTATATATATTATTAGGATTGATATACACGTAGCTGTACCAAATATCTAGACGTGCCTCTGTCTACGCCCATTTATTATATCTAATGATATGAGCGCCTGGAGATCTGAGAAGATGTCTACCGTTACCGTAGGTGATCCTATTTCATTTGATTGATGATTTCATTGGAGAGAAATCGCGTTTTCAATTACAGTTGTTATCATTATTTTTCTATCACGAATTCTACTTACTTGCAATTCAAAGTGATCCTTGTGATTTTAGTGATAACTTTTGACTGCGGGGTTAGGTTGGTTGCCTGTTGCCCCTATTTTTAGACCATCTTGCCTGTCAAATATACATACACTCCACTAAAAATATAAAGGTAAATACTTAGTAAAAAGCTGCATCGACATATCAGGAGTATATTTTGCGAATTTCCACGGTGAGTGTGTCTAATGAATGAATCTCACAGCTGATTTCACTCCGATGGTTATTTCAATAAGCAGAGCGAAGGAAACGGCAGTCAGCATTTTCCAATAAGACCCGTGAGATGTTGCAGGCAGACTTTAAATAATGGTATGGACTGTAATCCCCATGTACGGTAGACATCCTCTCAGATCTCAGAGGCGCTCAGATCCTTTAAAATATCTAAAGGGGTTAGTCAGAGGTACATTCAAATATTACATTCGGCACACGCCCATATGTTGCAGTAGTTAGTATTCTACACGTGACAGGTTGCAAGCCCGTCGCCGCTTACAAGAAAACCAAATGGTTTCTACACGATGTTTTCCTACACCGTTATAAGCACGTGTTAATGCGCATATAACTTTTTTAAACCGAAAAATCTATTGAGGCACGCACGGCCGGGATTCGAACCCATGACCTTCGGATTGAAAGTCATGGTACCTCCCACTCGGCCAACACGGCTTCTGATTATGAATTCTTTAAAATAATGTGTTTCCTTAAAACGCCTGGTTAAGAAATAAAGAATAAATTTATTTTGTGTCAATATCTCTTAAAGCTATACAACAAGTAACATACAAAACATTAATAGCAAAATTGGTCACCACTCAGCTATATGCTGCAACAGCTAGCTGATTTTCAGTGATACCACGGTTATTTGCTTGAAAATTATTTGCAAGATGAGTGTTATGGTTTCTGCTAATTTTAAGGGTTCCGTACCTAAAGGGTAAAAACGGGACCCTATTACTAAGACGTCGAACGTCTGTCTGTCTGTCACAAGGCTGTATCTCATGAACCGTGATAGCTAGACAGTCGAAATTTTCACAGATTATGTATTTCTGTTACCGCTATAACAAAGAATACTATAAACAGAATAAAATATATATTTAAATGGGGCTCCCACAAAACAAACGTGGCTTTTTTGTCGTTTTTCTTAGATAATGTTACGGAACCCTTCGTGCTCACCATCATTAGGTATAGTTTAATCCATTTACCACAGTTTAAATTCATAATATACATTGATGAGTCTTTCGCACAGGTCCACCAATTATTACATAATTTAAACCCATTATTATTGATAGATAAATAAACTCTTTATTGCACTCAAAGAAAAACTAAAATGTACAACGGGCGGCCTTTTCGCTAAAAGTGATCTCTTCCAGACCACCTTTGGATGGACAGGTGTACAAAAGTTTAATTAAACAAAACAATTAACATTATAATACCAGTTTCCCTTATGACATTGAATATTAAAACTTCTTTTACCCGTAGTTTTATTATTGGCGTAGTACCCAGATTGATTTTCTAAGACAAGGGTTATTTAAATAAGTAGTTGATGTACGGGTACTTCATAAGATGGCAGGTTTAATCAAAAACTGCAACGGAAATAAGGACAGTCTGTTGTTTAGCATTATTAAAATATCTCGTTGGTAATGTCAGCGTTGGCTTTTTAAATTAAAAACAAGTTATTTTCTCTAGTAAATATTTTTATTTTGCTTACTTTTACTTAAATAATAAAAATAAAATTATCTTGACTAAGATATTTATAAAACACGTTTTCTCTGGATAGTATTATATTTAAGTGGTCTCATTTTGCCTTTAGTCTCCTTTTTCATTGGACGTGCCACAGAGAAGTGCAAGTCAATTTCAATCTTAATTCAACAGAGTTATGTTAGAAATTTGAAATTTCACGTGCTGAGGTGCTAATTTTACGGGAGACATTTTCGTGTTCTTTTGTAGCAATCATTCTAAAATAAATTCATGTATGACTAGCCGACCCGTGACAGACGTTGTCCTGTCAAATTTTAATAATCGCATAGGAAAAAGCAATTTCGGGCAACTTCCAATTTTTTCCCTACAAACTTTGTACTGATAAAATAAATTACGAATTTTGGTGAAATACGTATCATTCATTATTCAAAATTGCGTTCCTATGACGACTAAATGTTTTTAGTCTGTGATGTCAGATTTGTTGCACACCAGCGCCATCTATACCAAAATCATCCTTTTTGCGTTTTTTATCAATTAGGGGTTGTTTTTCAGATTATAAGTTCCCCCTTTATTTCTTCTGATTTTTTATATCTACATACTATACAGCAACTTTCATCTTAATCCGTTTTGTCGTTTATTTTTGATTAGGAAACAAACATAGCAGCCTTATCACAAACTTCGCATTTATAATATTATTTGGATTTGAGACCGCGGACCAACTCGTAAATTCGTAATAGGACATCATCGTAATTTAAAAGCGCTTTGTGCACACGTGCTCAAAACAGTGAAGGGGTTGCAACCTGTCACGTATGGAATAGGACGAGTAGGTAACTTCCTACTGCAAAATATGTGCATGTGACAAATATGTGACACTAAAATGTTTGGACATGCTTAAGGTTCTACATCATAACAGACGTGAACCTATTCTGTACTCTATTAAACTTCATAATAATTATGATTTCATAAAAAATGATTTATATTACTCGCTGATAATGTAGCTTTTGGTAGATTTTTTGTTTTTAAATTTTTGTAGATAATCCATTGGTAGTTGTGATCAAACTATTGATGGTATAATAAGCTACGTATCATAAACATTACCTGTGAGTTATAGGCTGCGGTAATACTGGACTTGCTTTTAGCTAGAGCAACCATAAAGCTGCTAAATTTGAGACAAATAATGGTAATAAGGAAATTCACACTCTGTCCTTCATGCAAAAGTCAAGAACAAAAGGCACAAAAGAAAGGAACAAAAGGCAATAATTAATAGTTAATCAGTAAATAATAGTATACTATGCAACTAGTGAATAAAGGACGGATTTAAAGCGAGGGCCGTAGATGAGTCACGAGCAAGTGAAGGATTCTAATGATTGAATCACGAGCGCAGCGAGTGATTCAACTGTTAGAATCCTGAACGACGCGAGTGATTCATGGCCCTCGATATAAATTCGTACTTTATTCAGGAGTTGCATACTATACTTTATACCATGACTACGAGAATATTTATTTAATCTAATGCCAAACTCCTTGTCGCAAATATCGACCAATCAAATCTCGAGAATTTATTTGCACCAAAGAGTTTTCAATTTCGAATCTCAGCGCAAGGAGTTTGTGTAAGCATTGAAATAGAGACCGGATATATTTTGTGTTCCAAATTCAAACATCAAAATAGTGAATAAAAACAAAACAGTGAATAAAAGGCCTTTTTATTCACTGTTTTGCGTGAATAAAATAAGCTTTTTAAAGTAGGTAAGGTATAAATAAATAAATATTGTTGGACATTCCACACAGCCCCAAACTAAGCAGAGCTTGTAGTATGGAAACCAAATAACTTATAGAAAACTGGTATACTTATTTTTAAATACAACCTTATACATATAAATCCCTAGCTTCCGCCAGCGGCCTCACCCGCGTGGTACCTGGACAAAAATAGCCAATGTGTTATTCTGATGTTTATTATATATTACTGTCAAGTTTCATCTAAATCCGTTAAGTAGTTTTTGCGTGGAAGAGTAACAAACACACTCACAAACTTTTGCATTCATAAAATTTGTAGGATTATAACACACATACACAGAGAAAATATCTACAATGTTCATTACACAAATGTTTAACCTGAGTGGGGATTGAACCCTATATTGTACAGCGTAGTAACTAACTGCCAAAATATAACCAACCTATCAGGAACTACCAGTCGAAGTATTTGTTATACAGCAGATAGTTTTTAAAAACAATGATTAGATAAATTCCGTTTTCACGTTCAAAACCCACATACTACTAATAGTTAGACAGTGATACCGGACAGGTGTCCACCTCCTCCTCGATAGGTGGTGCACCTACCTAGCACGTTAACTGGCCGTAAGCCAGCCCGTGCTATTGCTTGTAATTCGGAATCAATATTCCGGCACACGTGCTAAACGGTGTAATGCAACAATGGCTAGACGCTGTAATGTGAGTTTAATCGTTTGCTGAATAAATAAAGCTGGTGAGGTTTGTGCTTGAGGAGCGTTTTACCTTTGGAACGTGACTTCATCTTTCTGAAGAGCTCGTGACATAATTACGTTTAAAAACCGGCCAAGTGCGAGTCGGACTCGCACACGAAGGGTTCCGTACTATTAGTAATAGCGAAGTCTTAGTAATAGGGTCCCGTTTTTACCCTTTGGCGTACCTAGCACCTAAAAAACTAAAAAGAAAATAAACGAAAATGTTTTGAACAATAAAAAGTCAAGGCCCGATTTTTTAAGTTTTGTGAAGGATTATTGGATTATTGATTATTGAAGGAACTATTAGTCCTGCATTAATATTAACAGTGGTCTTTTTAAATTATACTACTTGGGACACTTTCACACAATAATGTCGAATTGAGATTCTCCTCTTTTTACGACGGTTAAAAGGGTCATGTAAATAAATAAATAAATAAATAAATATTGGTGGACATTTCACACAGCGCCATCTAGCCCCAAACTAAGCAAAGCTTGTACTATGGGAACCAGATAACTGATAGAATACTTATATACTGTTTTTCTTGTAAATACATACTTATTATACATATTAACACCCAGACACAGAACAAACATCTATGTTTATCACACAAATATTTGCCCTGGGTGGGGATCGAACCCACAACCTACAGCGCAGAAGGCAGAGTTACTACCAACTGAGCTGTAATTTACTATAATTTAAGACAGTTTCTTTTATAATTTAATAACTTGGTGTTGGTAGGTACACAATTAAAATGATGTGTAGCAAGTATTAGATGTTATTTGTTTCTGTGATAAAGTTTATTTATTTAAAACAAACTGTCGAAAACCAATACTTTTAAATACTTTCATCGCCATGCAACGAAGTTCTAAACAACGAATGTATTGTTAATCACGCGTTTCCCAGAGACAGGTGCCAACCGACGCCGACTGCTGAAAATAGCACGTCGTTGAGTTTAGCCATCTTGGCTTTTTTAAGGTATGCACGAGTCGTTTTTTACGTTCTCTGTTCACTCACACTTTCAAAATAATCACATCAAATTATTAATAATTTAATTTGCTATATTTTAGGGTTCCGTACCCGAAGGGTAAAAACGGGACCCTATTACAAAGACTTCACTGTCCGTCTGTCTGTCACAAGGCTGTATCTCATGAACCGAGATAGCTATACAGTTGAAATTTTCACAGATGATGTATTTCTTTTGTCACTATAACAAAAAATACTAAAAACAGAATAAAATAAATGTTTAAGTAGGGCTCCCATACAACAAACGTTATTTTTTGCCGTTTTTTTATAGATAATGGTACTGAACCTTTGTTCTACTCGCACTTGACTAGTTTTTATATTTTTGTCTGAATAAAAATATAAAAAACGATATTTTTATAAGTAATGACGATTACTTCCATGAAATCATTAAAAAGCCAATGTTACAGATTTTTTACAATATTTGTGTCCTAGAAAATAAGCCAAAAATCACTGTCAACACCCAATCAAACAGAATCTCTAAATTTCTTCTATCGTGTACGTGATGAAAACATCAAGGATACAAAACCGATTCTATGCCGATAAACATGAGATCGACGAGAGATATCATTACGAAAGTAAAAATTATGATTTTGAATCATCTCGAAAATCTATATAATAAAGCGGAAGAGTTTGTTTGTTTGAACGCTTTGGTTTTTAGGGTTCCGTAACCAAAGAGTAAAAAACGGGATCCTATTACAAAGACTCCGCTGTCCATCTGTCTGTCTGTCACAAGGCTGTATCCCCATAAACTGTGATTCAATTTTCACAGATGATGTATTTCTGTTGCCGCTATAATAACAAATACTAAAAACAGAATAAAATATATATTTAAGTAACGTTTTAACAGCAAAAAAACAAACGTGATTTTTTTGCTGTTTTTATAGATCCCTCGAGCACGAGTCTGTCTCGCACTTGGCCAGTTTTCAGAAGATCTAAAATTAAGTTATACGTGGATGAAACCGCGGGGCACAGCTAGAAACTAAATAATTTGCAAGCTCGTAAATTAACACAAATTACGTCTGCCTAGTGTAGATAGCCTGATTATTTAAACCCGTAAACCTAGAACAGAAATGTGCACGATAAACAATAAAACACACAATAACGTATAAAAAAATCTTTGGCGAAGCGAGCTTGTTTTCTGTCGTCGATACGATTTTGTTCGTGAGTAAGATAGATTTGATTTACACAAAGAAAGAAAGAAAGAAAGTAATTTACTCTAAAATAAGCACAACACAATTAGTAAAAAGAACAATAAAAATAGGTAACAATCAACAGCAGATTGTGCCATGTAGAGGCAAATAGGTCCCTGTCTCAGCATTAAGCCGCACAGCACCGAACCTAGGGAGTAGGCGAAGTGCGGTGCGACGCTGGAAAATACAATGTATTTGTATGTAAATTTATTGATAAATTGATTCTAGCATAGCTCTTAACACAAAATAAACACGATTTTAAAACACAGTGATAATTAGAAAACAACTTATAAAATTGACTTAGAGAAGTAATAATAAAAATGTAGTACAAATACTTGAATAATACATAGAAAATTACTTATTTAAGGTTATTAACTGTGAAAACTACAAAACCCTAAATTGCGCGTGACTCGACACGCACTTGGCCCGTTTTTATTTAGATGTCATAAAGGTAAATATATAAAATTCTCGTGTCACAGTGTTTGTTACCAAACTCCTCCGATACGGCTTGACCGATTTTTGTGATTTTTTTGTGTATATTTCGTAGGTATGATAATAGGTCGTAAAGTATATTTTATTACATTCCGCTTTTTGAAAAATCTAGCGTAAAGTTGGCAAAAAACTGAAAGTGTTTTTTTTGGGATTATTGAAATTTGACAAGGCAACGTCTGCCGGGACAGCTAGTTTTATTATAAAAAGTTCGTGCAATGTAAAAGCATAGGTGTGATAACCATTTGATTGTGTGCCAAAAGATTAGGGATCTATAGAAAGATGCGTGGGCGTTATGAATGGACGAACTTTGAGGGCTTACACGGAACCCAGTTCAACTAATAACCATTAAAAAGATGAAGTTTGTTGATTTTTCGGATCGGAATAATGAGTTGGAAGTGCAATAAAAGATTGAAAGTAGGTGACTTCAAAATCATGATGATGAAAGGAACTGTATCATTTTTTTTACTCTTCAGAAGTTTCAGTTGCGTAAACTTTGACTGAGTCACAAATACCAAATTTATAATTGAAAAAAAAATATTATTCTAAACGTTGTCGGACGTTTGTGTCCGGGCATATCAGCTTTAGCATGTCCAACCTGCCGCCGACAATGACAAAGTTCACAACCAGCAAGTATTCCCAAGGAGGGTTGACGTCAAGCAGACGGCCGGTTGTAAAATACCCCAAGTAACCCCATTTGCAACATCTGTTCTCATTTTTTGTTTCAACCCCACGAGGACGTGGGATAAGGTGAAGAAGATAATGTAATGTGCCAAATGTAATGTTTTGACGTGCTTCTGACTGCCCCTTTCAGATATTTTTGATGATTTGAGCGACTGGATATCTTAGAAAATGATTAGCCTACTAATCTAAGTCGTAAGGGATAATAGTCGTGATTCTATCTAATGTCATTTACTTACAATTGTTTTTATATTGCATTTTATAAGTGTTCTACTTGGATAGATAATGTTTTTTTTAGCGGCGATGGGCTTGCAACCTGTCACGTATGGAATGCTAAATACCTACTGCAAAATGTGAGCATGTGCCAAATATAAAGTTCGGACGGGCCTCTGACTACCCTCACTAGACATCTTCAAAGGTTCTTCTAATCGTCAGGAGATCTGAGAGGATGTCTACTGTACTTGGGGATTAGTCGTGATCCTATTTATTTTGTGTTTTTTTTCTAGAATCAAAATTGAATGGAGTATCCACTTTCCTAGCAAGTAAAGGAAATAAAATACTCAATAGACATATTGTATTGTAGCTATGAATAGAAAGACAAGGTAGAAACTGTTGAAATTTTCCGTGACTAAAATAAAAATACCTACGTTTATTTCTGCTTCAAAAGTTTAAAAACTTTGAACCGCGTCGTCTAATTAATTACTATTCACCCAATTTCGCGGACTGTCAAACAAAGTAACGAGTCAAAAGAGCTCACCTACGTAGGAAGATTAAATGTAAAAATATCGAGGAAATTTTACAGTATCTTTTACATTTCATTTCTTGTTTCAAAAGAATTGGCTTCTGCGTCACAATCCCAGCAATAGAACGCGATGATTTTAAATTATCGTTCATTACTTCTATGTAGATGTATCTATGTTTTAGTTTTTACCAACGTTGCTTTATATTTCAGTGTCTAGGCATAACAACGCGCTTATTTTTAGGAAATTATTGGAAATGCTAATTTACTATCATTGTTTATTCATTTTGTTCATTGATTATTACTATAAGCATGATTAATAAAAGTGTTCATAAATATTCGACAAGCGAATGCAAGACTGTGAATTGTAAATATTATATTCCGAAATTATCAATGACAATTATAACAAAACAGTGAATTGTAAATATTACTTTCAGAAACGATCGATGTTTATTATCGTACACACACAATGTGAACGACTATACTATATTTTCTAATTATTCATCTTTCGATGACAGCTAATGTATGAAAATACCTGTCACAATACGCAACAGTCACTTACAATAGTCGTGTCTTTTGGCAAAAAATCAGCCCACAAAATTATAAACACTTTATGACAATTTTCGACAAGTTTTTAGCTACGAGAATACACTAGAATACTACACAAATATACTATATACACTAGATCTTAAAGATTGTTATATCATTACAGACAAGCTTCCAAGAAGTAGAAATCTCATTCCACCTGCAGACATCAACTGACAGACGGACAGACAAGATCTCGTTTAGATGTCGCCGTGCGAGCGACAACTTGGGATTGGCTATTATTGTGCTGGGATTGGAGACTTTCAGTTTTCTTTTAAATGGACTTCGGTATATTGCCCACTGAAGTCTAGCACGAGTTTAAAGGCGATAGCAAGTTTTTGTATTAGTCTAGTTTAAACTATTCAACATACTAGTACCTATCTGTTATTGAAAAATTTGATACTATCAGTCCGCCCCAGCGTTAATGTGTAATAATGACTTTATGGCTATTTTTTTACACTTTGTGTTATATTATTGAAGTTTTAGTAGAGATCTCAATTTATTTCTAGTAATAAATATAGCCAATGTTACTCAGATAATGTAGTTTTTTAATAGTAAAAGATTTTTCGAAATAAGTAAAAAGTAGTATTGAAGTAGTTTTAGTTTATTAGTTACAAACATACAAAAATACAAATATTTCCTAATAATAAATTAACATAAAACTTACTTGGATAAAAAATAAAAAAAAGAATATCTAAAAAAAATATTTTTTATTGACTTGAATTCGTTTTGAAAATGGTATCTTGAGGACTTATTTATTTAGATTTAGCTGTGTAGTTTTCGTTTATTTAGAGTTGAAACGAATATACATTTAAAATGCATTCGATATAACCATAACCGTTATATTCACAAGAGTTTTAGTATCAGTAGGTCAATGGCCTTCCAATATTATTTTCCGAACAATCTATTTTAAAAACAGTTTAATTAACCGCTGTCCGTTGAGTACTTTCTCAACGATTCCACGTAAAAAGTTAAAACAAAGATCAACCGATTGGTTTTTATTTAGACCGTTGCTATATATAGTGCTGTATGTGGGTAACCGTCTCGCGCTTTGCAGCTTGTACCTGACGGTTATTTCTATTTACGGAGATTACCGATCGCAGGGAAATAACTGAGGTTCGTCGGAGAAAGAAATAGTTTAAGCTGGTGCCGAACCGACGCGACCGAAGTGCCTGAGGGTTTACTCACGAACCTAAAACGAAATATCGTAACAATATTTTTATCAAAGTTATATCATTTCGACTATAGTTTGCAAAATGCCATAATTATGCAAATAAACAAATTGAACCTAAAAACTCGTCTCCAAAAATTCAATAATACAAATTTATCATACAGCAATATTAAAATAATAAAAAAATATATAATATTAAGTATTGGTAGACGTTTTTTCAAACATCGCCATCTTTCCCTAAACTAAGTAAAGCTTGTAATATGGGAACCTGCACACTAATAGGTACATTTTTAATTTGAAAATACATACTTATTTTACATATTAACCCAGACACAGAATAAACATGTATGTTCATCACACAAATGTGTATCCTGGGTGGGAATCGAACCCACAACCTACAGGACAGAAGGCAGAGTTACTACTAAGAGCTGTGAGGCTGTTTAACAGATAATCTCTCCGTAAAATGGTTTCTACCACCCATCTCATTTGCACCGACCTCATAATCCCACAATTTTCATTATATTTATTTAGACTAGCGCAATTAAAGGCGCCCATTCACCGTTGTTTACATGGCTCATCTTAACGCGTTTATACATGGTTTACGCGATAAACCAGGTGTTCAAAAGGTGTAACGGTATGGTGTAACTAGCCACCATAAATTTTATTTTAGAATCCGTGTCAAATGGAATGGCTACTGCACATTTCATTGTGTAATAGATTTATCGCGAACATTACGGTGTGAAAACATTAAGAGTACTACCTGTACCAGAATAATTTATTGATACTGTTGTCTAAACGAACATTTTATGGAACATTTTGCGACAGATTCTATAAATCTAGTCTACTAAGTTTCATGGTCTATACTAATATTATAAATGCGAAAGTAATTGTCTGTCTGTTATGTTATCACAGCACGATTAAATTAAAGATAATTACGTGATAAACATAAACACCCGTTTAAATATCTATAGTTATGAAAAATAATATATGAAATTTTATATAGAGATCATTAAAAGTCTTGGGACGGACATATGCCTATTTTTACAAGCTTTTATTTAACTTGCAATGTACGAGTATGTAACTCTATGTTTGTTGAGGTGGAATCTTGCAACTCAATTTTATAGCAGTTATTCCCAACCGATTGAGCTGAAATTTCGCATATCTATGTAACGTTGGTGACAATGACGATAATATGGTGACGATGAGCTGATCTGATGATGGAGTCAGGAGCTGTTCAACAGACACTCACAATGGAACTCCCTAGGAAATACTTCGATTATGTAAAAAATTTGCAAAAATAAATAAATAAATAAATAAATACTGGTGGACATTTTACACATCGCCATCAAGCCCCAAACTAAGCAAAGCTTGTACTATGGGAACTAGATAACTGATAGAATACTTATATATGTTTTTTTTTTTTTGTAAATACATATTTATGATACATACTACACACCCAGACACAGAACAAAGATCTATGTTCATCACACAAATATTTGCTCTGGGCGGGGATCGAACCCACAACCTACAGCGCTGAAGGCAGTTATTAAGTGATTTTACTAAAGCATGTCATTGAAAAATATTTTTCAACAGAAGAAGAAGAAGAACACACAAATATTTTTGTTATTTTATTTAGGTAATTTCAATGTTTACGATAAAGTCGTCAAAAATCGATTTCCTAAATCTACACGGTCGAAGTCGCGGGTGTAAGCTAGTGGTTGTATAGAGTTTATAATCACTTCAAAGCCAATGACGTAGTAGGTAGATGTTTAAAAAAAATCTGCAAACACTCTAAATTAAATAAATAAATCACCTAGCACTAAAAATCTAGGTAAATCACTATGAAAAATGTGCACTTTAACATTTTTATTGAGATTAAATCACATTATACACAGTAAAGTACAAAAACTATTTAGAATTGAAGGCATAAACTCTGCTTTCTACTCTAAGTAGGTACCTACTAATTTTTTTTACAAAGAAATTTAACTTATCGATATAATTAAAAATATACCTATTGTAATTAGGCTCCTAGGTGTCATCATAAAATCCGAAAAATTTAAGTGTTAAACAGTTTAAGTAATAAAAAGATATTTTTATAAATTACTTTAATTTTTTTTTAAATATCTACCTGATACAAACATGTAATTTTTTTAAATCATTTAGTGACTCTGACACTGTATAATCTACTAAATAAAGATTGATATACCATATTAATCACGCACACATAAGTCCTGTGCGATACAATCGCTCTTCAAAGCGAAGAGGATAGGTTTCTATCGTCACCTCACGTGACTGACAGAAGATGCTAATATTGTATTCACATTGGAGCTGTTTATTGACGCAATGGAGCAAAATCAAAGCACCTTTTCATATTTTTTAATTATAAAAGAAAGGATTACAACTACAATCACTAAGTACGGTAGACATACTCTCAGATCTCAAGGCACTTAGACCCTTGAAGATGTCTAAAGGGGTTAATCAGAGGCACGTCCAAACATTAAGTTTGGCACAATACTCGCATTTTGCAGTAGTTAGAAAACCATACGTGACAGGTTGCAAGTTCATCGCCGCTTACAAGAATACGAACTGGTTTCCTCACGATGTTTTTCTTTGCCGTTTTGAGCTCGTGTTTTATTCTTCTTTTCTAGAGACTCGAGTTGGAGATTTTTAGAGACACTCAAGAGTTCACCAAACCCATCCCCGTATCTAATAAAGTTATAGACTCGAAACTCGCTCGAAACAATTAAAAAAATATTAGCAACAAAAACTGCCACAAAGTACCGCTAGTGTATAAGTGCGTAAGTGAAATTTCCGCACCTTCGCATCAAGAGGCGCCGTCTACCGGCCAGACATAACACTCGTCAACGCCTAAAATAAAGCACTTAAACCGACATTTATCACAAACACAGCTTTAGGGTACCGCTCATAGACTGACCTGAATTGCTGAAAAATTACATGCACTACTACATTAGCAGCGGATGTGTAGTTGACCCTAATTATTACAAAATGTGTGATAATGTGGGTTTTAGGAATAGACAAAAATAGGGACAACTTGATTTGTGGTGGATCTACGAAACTACTGTAACTAGATAATATTGGTTTCACTAGACCAAATTGCAGATATTTTTAAATAGAACATTCTGTATTGTATATTAAATAGTTCTAATTATTGCTAAATCATTATCTTTGAGATAACTTTTGCGTATTAAGGACATGAAGATGGATGTAGATTTTCAAATATGGCCTAATTCTTCATAATAAAAAGGAATATATTCATAGTTCAATTGACTGACTTCACAGCTTAGTTAGTGGTAACTCTGCCTCCTACACTGTAGGTTGTGGGTTCAATCCCCACCTAGGACGAATATTTGTGTGATGAACATAGATGAACATATTTGTTCTGTGTCTGCTTTGTTTTTGTATATAAGAAACAGGATATAAGTATTCTATCAGTTATCTGGTTCCCATAGTACAAGCTTTGCTTAGTTTGGGCCTATATGCGTTGTGTGTAATGTCCGCCAATATTTATTAATTTATTATTGACTAGCGACCCGCCCCGGCTTCGCACGGGTGCAAAGCTGATACCAAAATATATTACAGAATGTCTTTGTATACTCGTTAACAGCATTTAAAATTTAAAAAAAAAGTCGCGGTAAAAAGTAAAGTATAGAAATTGATTATTGTGGGTTATCCCTAAGAGATAAATATATACCATCGCGGACTTTTTTGTAGACCTTTTTAAGGTATACAATATTTAGTACATTATTTTGATCTATATCGTAGAGTTCAGCCAGCGTTTGCAAAGTAAGCTCAAAAAAAATGTGTTTATATACGACTTCATATTAGAGATCTTAAAATTATCAGTGGTTCTCTAATATATTAAGCATGTAATTATACATATAAACCTTCCTCCTGAATCACTCTATCTATTAAAAAAAACCGCATCAAAATCCGTTGTGTAGTTTTAAAGATATAAGCATACATACATACAGACATACATACAGACGCGGGAAGCGGGAAGCGACTTTGCTTTATACTATGTAGTGATTACACAAAGCCAAATTGCAAATAATATCTTATACAAAATTCTGTATTGCTAATTGATAATAGTAATAACTTTTACGAATTATGGACATAAGTGGATGAAGATTTTTAAAAATTGCCTGTTTTCTCAAATAACAGAAATAGAATCACAGTTTTTCCCTAAGAAAGACATCCTCTCTAAGACCTTCTGGCGCTCAGATCAAAGAATCAATTCAAAAATCACCTAAGGCATATAACCATATTTAGCAGTATTCAATCAAAACGGCTTTAGGTCTTATATTAGTTGTTTTTTCTTTGATTGAGACTTGTTTTTAATTTTGCCTAATTACAGCAAACGGAACACATTTACCACGAACAATAAACATAGGTAAACTAGTTTTTATTCCAAATGTTCGATCCAAAATCAACATTTAGAAAAAAATGTATGAAAACAAGCTACAGATTTGTTAGAGCTTAGTTCAACACTCGAAATAGACTCTTAATAATCGTAACCTGGGATTTTAGGAGGCTTGTGTCACTTTACATTGTCTGTCAATGGAAAATAGACTTAATTGTTTAGAATTTAAATTTGAAATTCGCTCGGATGTAATTTATCGGCGCTGATCGTAAAACGTAGTTAACTCGAATGCCAGCGTCTCAGGAGATATCCACATATTTATAGATTTGACAAGAAAATTTATTTTATTTATTTAAGTGAACATTAGTACATGTGAATAAAAAATATTAACACTGGAAAATGCATTAGTGTAAAAACTGTGTTCAAACAGACGTCAGGAACGTAAATTTGACTTTAAACTAATTCACTGTTATCTTTTTAATTTTATTTTTTATAATAATAGCACATTTTAAATAAAAGGAAACCTAAACTAGAGCGTTTGTTATTAGATACAACATGACATTAATAATTAAATGAAATTAAAGGTTCCTACAGACAGCATTATAACTCAATCCCCGAGACAATCCGCACGTAACGCGTTAATGTATCCGCCGCGACGACGTTTTTTTTGTTTTCATTTCTATTGATTTATATGTCTATTGATGGTCACTGGGATCAATTGGCTATGACTACCAGCTAAAGTTTCATCAATTGACAATCTATCAAAGCTATCTTTTAGCAAATTTAAAAACTTAAACGTAAACTATACACAAAGGCTTACTATAAAATATCTGATTATTTAAACGACAAAGAAGTCTGAGACTGAATATATGCTCTATCAATAATAATTAATGATACATTTTGTATTAAAAATTATGTAACCAAACAATTAATTAAATTAAACTTAACTATATTTGACGATTCTAACCCTCGTATTCAAGAACGACACTATGAGAACACGCACCCACAGTGGACGAAAACTTTTTTCATAAACATCACTTTATGTGTTGTGCGACACTGCATAGTGTGACTAGAGGCACATTGTCGTGTACCCCTAGCCAAAGTTGAGCTCTAAAGGCACACGGTAGCGTCCACCATAGTGCCGCTCAACACATAAAGTGATGTTTATGAAAAAAGATTTCGTCCACTGTGGGTGCGTGTTCTCATAGTGTCGTTCTTGAATACGAGGGTAAATGATCCAAGTGATTTTAGCTATTTGATTTTGATTTTGATCAGCTAGTTGCCAGTGACAGATTTGTTTGACAGTATTATTAGTTCTTCTGTCGTAGTGATTTGGAGATTTGTGAGGTACGCGCTTTTTGCACGCGGTATGCGATAATGTTCAGACACTACGTTTATTAATCGGTTGATTTAAGTTTGTTTATTCGTAAGTCGTAAAATCGAATGTGCTCCGTAATTTGTAATGTTTAATTCTAAACTACAGTTATTTAGCCAATTTAGTGGTAATAAAGCTTAGTGAGATGGATAAAGCTTATTTTTATCTGCTATTTTATCTATCTTATTATATCTGGTGATAATTTTGAGATTTTAGTGATGATAAGCTGTTACATCGGTACTTATCTAAATTCTTGGCTGAAAAAAAAAACATGCGCTTACAAAACTCTGTAAAATCACACGTGTATTCATAAATATAACACAACTGTAATCCCCAAGTACTGTAGACATGCTCTCAAATCTCAAGGTGCTTAGAAAGGCTTTGAAGACGTCTAAATGGGGTGTCAGAGGCAAGTCCGAATAGCATATACCTACAAGTGGTAAATCTTACACAATAATTATGAAGTTTTATTATCAGAATTAAAAATGATCATCAAATTGACCTACAGTTTAATGGTAGTAAGGTAGACGTGGTAGAATCAACAAGATTTCTGGGAATTCAAATAGACAGCAAATTAAATTGGAAAACCCATGTTGAACTTCTAAGTAAGAGAGTAAGTAGCTCCACCTACGCACTCTATAAATTATCCTCTATTGTTAACTTAGAAACACTACTTACAGCTTATTATGGAACAGTAGAGTCTATCCTAAGGTTTGGTATAATTTTCTGGGCTAACTCTACTAATAAAGACTTCATATTTACTAGACAAAAAAGATGCATTAGATCGATGTTTAACCTGCACGTTACCGACAGTTGCAGACCTTTGTTCATTGAGCACAAGATTCTAACGCTTCCGTCGTTATATATATTTGAAATGGCATTATTTGTTAGAAAACATCCCCATCTTTTCCCACGAAAATCTGATTTTGTAGTGCGAAATAGACGTGATAGCAGTAAACTCCAAATGCCTAAAACTAAAACAGCTTTCCTACAAAACAGTGTAGTCTATATGACACGTAAAATCTACAACAAAATACCTAAATCATTAAAAGATCTTGACGATAATATATTTAGAACTAAACTCAAACTATTATTAATCAACAAATGCTATTATAATATTAACGATTTTATGACAGATAAATTTTGACATTACCATATTTCTATTGAGCCTGTTACTATTATTACTTTTTATTTTTTTGACATTAATTATAATATAATATTGTCTTTATCTTACTATAACATTTGCATGCTAATTTTAGTAGAACATAATTGAATCTAAAATATTATTTATTATCATCTGTGTAACCTACATTGTGTTCAAGCAAATAAATGATCTTTATCTTTATCTTTATCTTTATCAAAAATATATTTTAAAAACAAGCTTTTACAACATCAAGACAAATCCAACCAGGCCCAAATACGACCGAGCTATCTTTTAATGTTGAGAAGTTTAAATTTTCGTCCTATGAGGTTTCATCATAAGAGGCACGTCCAAACATTACATTTTGCAGTAGTTAGCATTCCATACGTGACAGATTGCAAACACTAACTGGTATTGTAAGCTCGTGTTTTTGATGCGTATATAAATTTTCGAACAGAAAAATCCATTGATGCACGCCGGGATTCGAACCCACGACCTTCAGATTGAAAGTCGAGGACATCCCACTTGTCCAACATGGCTTTTTTGTGTAAACATAACTAGCTTAATTTTTAAGGCAGTTCTATTTGCTACAGAAAACAAAGTCAAAGCTGCTAGCTAGCTTACTTATCTTACTATCTTGCTATACTGGCTTGGAAAACTACCCTCGTGTATCTCAGGCATCAGTGCACCCATACTCGTTCATCATCAATTCTTGCGGGAATCATTGTGTAATTTGGTACCTAGAGGTAATATCAAATACCTATCCATCTGATTACAACACCTTTGGCAACTATGTTCGTAGCGGACGCGAGAGGTAAACATCTGTCACGCAGCGTTTCAGCCGCGTTTTTACACCGGATGCGGGCACGCTGCGTAATCGCGGGGCGGACTACAGTGGACACAGTTCGTGTAGTCATTATCGTATATCGTCGCTACAGGAGGCGAAGCCGTCTGAGAAAATTCTTTGATTCTCTTGGGTGGTGTTGTTTTTATATTATCACTAGCGGTTTCAGTCACGTTTATCTCGTCCCGTGGGGAATTATTTTTTTTCTCTCCATAAATCCCTTCCATTAACTTTATCGAAATTAACATTTCGATAAAGTTCGGTCATTCGGTCCAGCTGTTTAAATTCTGATGGAAATAAGTAAAAAATTTTTTTATGTTTTGTATATATATTAAACTCATCGATTTTGTTTTTAATTAAAAGAAAAAGTAAGTTTTCAATTAAATCAGAACCTGTGTATATACCGAATTTATTCTAATTCGGTACAGCAATTACAATGTGATTGAGTAACATACAAACATCCAAACTTTTGCATTTATAATATCATAGTGTCATAAAAAAACAAGCGATATCTAAGAATAAAACCATAACAAACTTTTTATTTCCGCGAAAACTTAAGGAAAATGCGTCCACTGTAGAACAACATCCCAATCGGACGTCAATGTTTACAATTTGCGTTTTAATTCACCTTACAAATGCACCTTTCATACTTGTTTGTTTAGCGCCCACGTCAACATCTTCCTATACAAGCCGTACACGTATAATTACGTGTAGGTACGTTTACGTATATTCAAGGCAACATAACATTTCGACGTCACGATCACACCAACCATTGATTTATTATTTACTAGTTGACCCGTGCCCGCTTCGCTGTGCGTAAGACATTTCTAATACCATCGTTGACTTTTTTGTAGACGTTTTTAAGGTGTACAATACTGTAGTACATTATTTTGATATATCTCGTGGGGTTCAGCCAGCATTTGCAATGTAAGCGCAAAAAAATGTGTTTATTTACGACATCACATTAGAAACCTCTAAAATTATCAGTGTTTCTCTACTATATTATGCATGTATTATACATATAAATCTTCCTCCAGAATCACTCTATCTATTAAAAAAACCGCATCAAAATCCGTTGTGTAGTTTTAAAGATATAAGCAAACATACATACATACATACATACGCGGGAAGCGGAAAGCGACTTTGCTTTATACTATGTAGTGAAGTGATAGTGACTAGCAAGATGATATTTGTAAAGCCGTGTTGGCCGAGTGGAACGTACCTCGACTTTCAATCCGATGGTCGTGGGATCAAATCCCGGTAGTGCAGTTATGGATTTTTCTATTCTTAAAATAATATATGCGCATTACCATGTGCTTAGGGAAACATCGTGAAAAAACATTGTTTTTAGCGGAAATCACAAATTTATAAAAACGTAAAATTTCAAATAATTTGTTCCATTAATTATAATGACAATGAACGATTTTGCAAACACTTATCACATGTCAAAAATGGTTTTGACTAACACCCTAAGAACTAATACATTTTTAATCATTTCTTTAGCCAAATATAAGAAAAATATGTATTAGTGGAATTTATCACATAGCGCCATCTATCACCAAACGAAACAAAGCTTGTACTATAGGAACTAAATATAATAGATAGAATCTGACATCAATTTGATTAACGAATGATATGCATTCTACCAAAATTCGTAAATTATTTTGTTTTTTTTTCTATGTGTTTACTGAAATTTGCGCAGGAAAAAGTCTGTCACGGGTCGGCTAGTACTTATATACTTTTTTTTGCAAATACATCTATATGATACATAATAAAATAACACCCAGACACAGAACACACACAAATTGTCCTGGGAGGGGATCGAACACACAACCTACAGCGCAGAAGGCAGAGCTACTACCAACTGAGCTGTGAGGTTATTCTAACCTATTTTACTATAACACACACTCGTCCATCATAAAAACATGTTCAGTTTTCATTTCCGGTTTAAAATGATCTAGAATTGATAATTCTTGTTTCGAAAGATTTACGGATGGTGTAAAAATAATAGTTTACAGGTGTGGTACGGCCGCTCGCTGCTATTTTAACTTCGTTTCGGAATGAGGGTAATCATGTGTGGGTTTTTCGTTCAATGATCTCATGTACCCTTGGACAGAAGATCATCGAACAGATATTGTACAATTGCCGTACCATCTCTCTTAAAGTAATATTAAAAGAGCGTAATTATACTTATACTCGCTGTAATTATAATAAATACGGCTAATTACCACGTCTTTGCTTGTTATGCTGACTATTTTCGCCGATTTACATTGAACGCGGTCGCGGGGGATATCATGATGAAGAGCATCTGAATTGTCTCGAAACGTCAGCAATACAAAATAATAACATGGTAATTAGCCGTATTTATAGTTAAAAAGACCGCGGGGACGAAGCCCTAAGCGATGGACCGACCAGGTATCAGAAAAACTGGAGATACCAATAAGCGCGGCTCTTCATCAGGCAGCGGACAGAAGCCGATGGAGACAAATAGTTAACAAGTTGCATCAAAGGGGTCACGATCTTCAGCAATGAAGGAACGACTGGAAAGAAAGAATAGTTAAAATTAGTAATAACAACGATAGTTTTAATTCTAGTATAATTCGCTATACGAAATGTAGTACTGTTTGAATATTACTTTAGAGCTTGTGGTAGGAAGGCAGTTATTCTATGTCACGAAGGCGAGTAGTACTTGTAGTATGGTGTGCATAGATACACGCTTTTGTGTGCGTGACTGATTCTGAGCGCTCCCGAGCTTACGCACACAGAAACAATGTACCATTCTCTAATTTAATTTTCTGCTCTTACTAAGTTAATATTTTTAGTCTATAAAACTGCCTTTTCTAATAGCTCCCAATAGCAATTTTCACCACTTAACAAGCACCTACATTAGCCCATTGAAAGGTACACTCAGCGGTCACCCATCGCTGCAGGGGTCAGATCGACCCCGTAGCGCTCTCTAGATGACCACGTCCCGCTGGGGCATTGAGACCACACCGAGGTACGTTTTAATAAATCAAGCTTTTAAAAATAAACATGCTTTGTTGACTGATATTTTTTTGGAGTAAATATAAAAATATACAAAAGAAATGAAAATAAAAAAAAATGTCACGATTGTAATCTCCAAGTACGTTAAACATCCTCTCAGATCTCCAGGCGCTTAGATCCTTGAAGATGTCTAAAGGGGTTAGTCAAAGGCACGTCCAAATATTACGTGCCCACATTTTGCAGTAGTTAGGATTCCACGACGACAGGTTGCAAGTCCGTCGCCGCTTACAAGAATACTAACTGGTTTCCTCACGATGTTTTTCAAAATATACAAAAATTTAAATATTGGTGGATGTTTAAAACAGTGTTATAGCCAGTAAAGTGTGTATAAAGTAAAATTAGGAGAATAAATCATGATTTCATAATCCGTTCAATAAGGCGGACATGAAAAATACAAATACTACTATAAATACAAATAAAATAAACCAAAAACCTTTCAAGAAACTTTCGATAATAACAAATCTAAAAAACTTTGATCTTTGTCAATTTCCACCTCCCATCAGAGTTGTCACATTACATCAAAGATCAAACAGACAGCCAACTTTATAATTACCTCCTGAGTATTCACTATAGAGGAACCATCTCGTAAAAAAGCTCTCAGACAAAATGTTTTATACCTACGTAATATTTTACAACCTTGTCATACTAACATATTGTTTCAAATACGTAACAAGAGGGAGTCATTAATAAAAACACTCAGGTGACTTACTAATTTATAACTGTCTTTGTTAAGGTGATAATTACAATTTTTATTTTTTTCTTTGGGAAGAGACATGACGAAAAAAGTGATAAAACCGAATTATCTTGAAAACTATCAAACTCAAAAACAAACGGTCTTTCATTTAGGTATTTATTATGATTACCTACCAAATCATGTACAAATGGTTTTAGATCTAAAACGAAAAAAACAATGTTTTCGAGTACCAATTACGGATGCTAAATCTATCTTGAAAAGATAAACCAATCATGTTGCTGTCTTTTATTTGTACACAAAATCCTTAAGTTACCTATACTTTTAAATCAAAGCAAATCAAAAATTAGTGAAAAAAAAAACACGATCAGAATTACCAATAAATATAAAACCACCATAACAAACCCACTTATAGAAATCTTATATTATTTTGTTAGAGCTCAAAATTGAAGTTTCTTGTGTATTACCCAATATTGAACAGCGAGATATCTAGCGAGATATATTTTTAAAATTACATCGATGATGTATGGCTTGAGTGAAAACATCGGCAAGGTGTCGCGTCATTCGTAATGTAGGAAAAACTAAACAACTGTATGACAGCACGATAAATTGCCAGTTTTAGTTTGTTTATGTTTAATATTTTTCAAGAATATTTTCGTGAACGATTCCAAGCTCATATTTTTTAATCTAAAAAGCTTTTTAATTGACGCAGGGTCGTCTAAATCCACCTACTCTCGAAATTACGATATTATACTGATAGAAAGAGATAAAACCTTTTTGTTATCACTTGACATTCTTCGAATAGTCGATTTACAAGAAAACAGTGATGTTTTAAATACTTTTTTTAAAAATAGTTTTATAAATAGTCCAACCCGGCTTCGCAATGGTGTAATAAATAATGAAGAATATAGGAAAAAAAATATTATAAATAATTAATGACTTTTTTGCATTTATGCAATTTTACTTGCTGATATTGTAACTTTTGATAGGTGAAAGAATTAGTAAAATTGGTCCAGTAGTTTTTAGTATGTTCGGTACAAACTAAAATACAAATTTTACCTCCTTATAATAGTAAGTATAGACAGATTAAACATAAGTAATATTTGACTAGCTATCGACTCAACTACTTTTGAACCGATGCTTGCTTCCAATAACTCACTGTAAGTAATCTCACTTAAATTCATCCTTTAAATATAACAAGTCGACCTCGTTTCTTAAATAATAAGCTTAAAAAGTAATCCTAGCTATTTGTAGCCAGTAACGTTCATGAGATTACAGTAATTTTGTTTTAAGAAAATGGCGAACTTTATGAATAAACAAAAACTTCTGAATTGTCAAAGTCAAAAGTAAGATTGTTCAATCTATTGCATTCCAATGTACATACTTATTTTTCTGAAAAAGACCTTACTACCTATATTTATAGTAGACATTACATAGCGCAATCTAGCTCTAAACAAAGTCAAAGATAGGGATTAGTTTATAAATAGTGAACATTGAGTTAAATTGTTATTTTTTATAGATAAAAAACCTTAGAACACAACCTATTGCAATTTTCGCAACAAAATGTGCTTGAACATTGTCTATTTTCTGCGAATTTTCTGTCTCCTTTATTCGCTATGATATGTCTTTCCTGTTCATACTCGTTCTACTTCATCCTACATAATAAGCCTCTTATCTTGGCAAGTCTGACATATCACTTCATCTAAAACATATTCCAGGTACCAAATAGTTCTGTAAACGAGTAAAAGCTCCACAAACTACTGTATAAATGATCTAAAACATAAAAGTTTAACTATTTAAATTGAAACCTGTTCTAATTTCAGTAGGCTTCCGTTTCGCAATTATAATTCAATCACTCCGAATCAATCACCGCTCGCGATAAATCACGTTCATCCCACGAAATCCCGGGATCCCAAAAATCCCGGACAAAATCCCAGACAAGGAACGTTTATTAAGATCCCCAGTTAGTAAAATATTCATTAATTGATTCTGCGCCCCTCAAGATACCTACCCTCATTACTTGGGGTTGATTAAGCGAACCTGGATGTACGTGGGAATGTCTTTGGGGTGGTTTGAAGGATACGATTTGGGAATCGGATCGGGAAGAGATGATTTGTTAAAGGATTGTTGTTTTAAAACACTTCTTAGAGCTATGTTTGGGGCCGCATAAAGAATCTAGTGCTATGAATTTAGTGAATAATATTATTAAAAGTGAAACTAATTATTATAAACTTACAGATTATTGTGGCAGTGGAAATAGATGAAAAAAATTAATATCACAGAATAAATGAGTTTTTGGAAAGAACTTCCTAAGCAGTAATCCTACAACATACATAGTCGGTTGGTAGTCAATATCTAATAGGTTCGTTGTAGAGTCCGCAGGCTCTTTCTTGTGGACCTTTCGTAGCACCTCTACGACGTAGCATTCGTCGTAGCCTCTAAAAGGCACTGCTTTATAACGCGTGTGCTCGGCAGATGACTATGCTAATGGCTTGATGTCATTTCATTGACAGACGTGGAAGCTAAAGAGAGGACCTATTCCTACGTTAACCTATATTATAAATACACAGATTATCAGGACATATTTAATAAAAGCTGGTTTTAAAAAACTCAATATTAACAATTCAATAATTAAAACTATCGTGGTTGTTAGTCATTTTAAATAGATTTTAGATTTAGAGATGTATTCGCCGATCTGCCGTTGATCGCGGTCGCGGGTGATGCTCATGATGAAGATCATCTGAATTGTCTCGAAACGTCAGCAATACAAGAAAAAACATGGTAATTAGCCGTATTTCTATTTAAAATTATATAATTTCTTAAATTAAATTAATGAGGAATTTTTAAATATAAGATGCTCGATAAGGCTACAAAGGTTGATTATGTATATTGTGAACAAAAATATAAATAAACATTACATTATACGAGTACCTCAAAAGTCCTTCAAAAATAACATTTTTAAAGTCAAGGTGTCCAACATGGCTTTATTGAAATAAAATTGAAATTAATAAAAAAACCTAATTTTGAACAATCGAAAGTCTACTCCCATCCTTACGTGTTCAACATACATACTAGGTAGGTACTTACCTACTGAGCTACGGAATATTAATTAGAGGTAAACATGTTTTCTTTGTAAGATTTTCACTTCATTCGGCGAGGGATGATAGTATGTAAGATCGAGACAGTATGGAAATCACGTAATTTTCTACTGTAGTTTTTTTTTTAATTTGCTATAAAAATATTTTTAAAACTTGCTGGTTGGTGGCAACTCAACTACTTGTATTGCTCAAATACAAGAAAAAAACGTGGTAATTAGCCGTATTTATAGTTAAAACTCAACTACTCTTATTTATTTGTATGAGCCATTGTCTTGGTTTGACTGTTTCAGCTTCGTCTCATCTCAAAGCTTGCTTGCGATAAAAATTCACTTCACATCATTTTTTGTAAACGAACTAGTAGATATTTTGATTTCACACCTCCACATTGCACTTTACCTTAATTTTTTTTTATGTTTTGTCCCACTACGGAACCAACTTTCTGTCCTACTGGTGGCGCTCTTATTTCTTATATTTGCAGTATTGTGACTATGTATTGTACAACACCATCCCGTCAATTTATCATAGTACCGTGCGACGAGGTATATGACTCGCGACTAATTACCGCGACCCATTAATTGATTATCCGGATGTCTGTCGCCCGTGTGTCTGTGCTAATATTATTAGTAACAGGTACATGTAACATTAGTTCAAGAAACTAGATAAAGTAGGAAGAGGTTTGTAGTAATCCCTTAATTTATGTGCAAGTTTGTATGGCTTTTTCATAAAAACAAACAAAGTTTGACTAGCCTAACAGCTCAGTTGGTAGTAGGTAGTAGGTTGTGGGTTAAATTCCCACCCGGTTTCATTCCCACATTTGTGTTCTGTGTCTGTGTGTTATAATGTGTCATAAATATGAATTTACAAAAAAAAGTATAAAAGTATTATGTCTGTAATCTGGTTACCACGGTACAAGCTTTTCTTGGTTTGGGGCTAGATGTTGTGTGAAATGTCCACTAATATTTTTTTTATTTATTTATATTTTATTGTTAGCTGTTGGTGGTTCAATCATCGCGCTGAGCAACTTGACTAATTTAAATGATTTTTTTAAGAAAATATCTTGACCAATTTACAAGAATTAGGTAACATACACGGCTTGGTGCCAATACATACCTACCTACCTTTTTATTTGTATGTAGTAGTTTGTATTATTATTGTTCAATTTAATTTTTTCATTATTTATTTTAATAAATGAATGTATCTTTTTTTTAGGTTCAACACAAACTAAATCACGCCATATCTAGTTTACCTTACTTGTGCGAGACATACGACTAATTACAGCGACTCATTAGTGAATTATCCGGATGTCAGTCGTGCCGTGAGTCTGTGTAATGATGTTATGATGCACTAATTAGATTAAAATATGCGTATAAATGTTGAAAATTGACTTTTCCTAAATGAAAAACAGTTGTAAAGGTTACCGAAGGGTAAGGATATGTAGTTAATTTTCCTAAAAGACTGTCTTGTCTACAGTGCGAAAAGTCAAATCCTCGTCAGACTTGCCTCTAACTAACCTATTAGGCATATTCAAGCATCTCTACCAAGTACCTCTGCTCTACATAGTTTTTAAAAATTATTCATTTATTAATCTTTACGTAAAATAAAAAATATATATATATATGAACATATAAATACTGATGCAAAATTTGAGCTGGCAATTGTAGTGTTAGGACGTGCCTCTGACTCCCTTTAGACATCTGTAAGAATCTAAGTGCCTGGAAATCTCAGAAAAAGACTACCGTAGTTACTTGGCGATGACAGTCGTGTTCCTATTTAATATATTTGAATAAATAATACATTTATTGCAAAACACATTGGAATCATGTTCTAGAAACTAAATAAACAAATCAATGAAGTGTAAAATTACGCATTCTGACATCTGATGTAACATCGAAATGGAGTTTTTTCGAGACTCGCGCCAAACGTAGAGTTCATTCATTGTGAGTTTGCGCCAGTGCTGCCTCTAGTGGCGAGTAGCGGAAACTCTGTCGGGTTCTTGTTTATTATTGGAGTGGTTTGTATTAGGTTCACGGAATTCGAATCGAGATACTGGAAAATTCGTTGCAATTTAATAATTTACAAGTTAAGAAAACTAACTTTGCTAATCTTGGGTAAATAATTCTAACAACATTTATAAAATGTACTGTTTTCTGAAGGAACAATAGATACTTTTATTTAATAATCTGCAGAAATAAATAATAATCATTATATTTATTACAGAATATTTACAAAATACACAAAAACCAATTGGCTTTCTAAAGACCGTTGCAAACATAATAAATCTACGTAGGTTTTTTGAAGATATGTATATTTATCTACATAAATAGTTAAATAATACAAACTTGACAACTACTTTAATAACCAACTGGAAAAGTGTGGTAAATATACCAGACTTTTTCAGAAGTTCAGAAATATGAAGTTCAACTTAAAAACTTTTTATCCCAAACTTTCTCCAATCAAACATGTGCCGTAACTCTTCACCCACAGATGCTAAAAATCGATACACCTACCCTCTCAGCACCCCTCGCTTATTACACCCCGGAGCTAGGTCCAACTATTGTTCACGAGTTTTAATTTAAAGGTCCACCTTCGCCGTGTTTGGCGTAAGCTTTGTAAATAAAATGGGTATTGAATGGGTGATATCACATTGGTGCAGTTTTAGAAACTTAACTATACTAATGTTATAAATGTGAATGTAACTCTTATCTGTCAGTCTGTGTCGTTATTACGGTCAAATATAGTTTATGGTTTTGGGTCGGATATAGGCTACATCGTGAGGAAACCAGTTAGTATTCTTATAAGCGGCGATGGGCTTGCAACCTGTCACGTATGGAATGCTAACTACTGCAAAATGTGGGCATGTGCCAAATATAATTTTTTTTAAATAATTTTAGTATAAAGTTGTCAAAAATCGATTTCTTGAATCTATGCGGACAAAGTCTAGTAAAAGCTAGAATCTAATTATATAAAACGCTTGCATTACTGACAGACTGATCTATCAACGAACAGCCTAAACTACTGGTACTAAAAATTTTATATCAAATTCAATCGAGATT
The DNA here is from genome assembly GCA_912999785.1 of Hydriomena furcata. NCBI lineage: Eukaryota > Metazoa > Arthropoda > Insecta > Lepidoptera > Geometridae > Hydriomena > Hydriomena furcata. The sequence goes on from OU538830.1 coordinate 628,317, forward strand.
AAAAAGCCGCTGGAAGTTTTAAAGACTGATACTCATTTTAAAATTTAAAAATATCTACCTAAGATAACTTTTTTAAAACGAGACATGATTAAACATTACATTTGGCACATGCTCACACTTTGCAGTAGTTTTTTAGAAAAACCAGTAGAACTGAGACTGCATTGGCGTGGTATTTCATACAAACGTTTTCATCCTTTTTCTCTCTGTATGAGGTAACATTTTCAAAATTTATTTCATAGTGCACTTCAACAACATAAAAGAAAGATGCTTCTAGAACTTATGGTTTAGGATGTACGACGATCATCAGTCAGTCATTCAAAGATTAAAATAACTATAATATTCACTACACGCCCTTTAATGTACCAGTGTACAAACATTCACTATAAGTATAGCTGCGGGCATAACGGTCGAGCATTACGTTTTTTTTATAATAAATTTATTTTATTTGCAATAGGATTAAAATGCAATAAAGGTGGATAGGTTAATAAAATGGACGATGTATGGGCTATTATGATAAAGGGGCCAATAAAATTGTTTGTCTTTTTTCAATGAACATGGATAATAATGTGCTTTTTTTTTAATTTAGACATAACTTGTGTGCAGTTGTTGTTTTTTGTTTTTTCATTTGTTGAACAATTTTTTTTTGTTAGGACGTTACCGGCAAATTGTATAAATTCAGGGATTCATAAAAATAAATATGTAGTATCACGATTGTAATCTCCAAGTACGGTAGACATACTCTCAGATCTCAAGGCACTTAGATCCTTGAAAGGGGTACTCAGAGGCACGTCCAAACGTTTGGCACAATACCCACATTTTGCAGTAGTTTTAATAGTTAGCATTCCATACTTGACAGATTGCAAGTCCATTGCCGATAAATTATAATTATTAAATGTAGTTTTTTAAATATTTGTCATTGACAAATACAAAATTTTCAAGATAACTTTTACATAATTTAATAGACATTCATAGTAGGTACGTATATTATAAGAAGGCAATTTCTTTTACGATTGATAGTATTTATGATAATGCGTTTTTATCTCATTTTCCATATCAACATCCAGGAAGAATCTTTCTATAATATAACAGAAAGGTTGTAAGTATCACCTTGACTTAAAGTCCGAATACCATCATCATTCCACCTAACTCATTCGATCGTTCACAATAATCCCCATTATATCTAATCGCATCGCCATCCCCTGCATAACTGCACAGAACTAATCCTGCATTGTACCTGCGCTAACGGGATTTCACAGGGGAGCTACACCGGGGTGGCTACCACCAAAGCCGGGGGAATGTCCGTCTCGCTTGATTGATTTTTTTGATGATTTTGCACGGTTTGCGGTTCGTATTGTTTAGGTATTTTTCGTTGTCGGCTGTAGGTGAAGCTAGTTACCGTGTCGAGTAGCAGGAGTATAGAATCAACTCTTATAGGCTAGGATAACTCATTCTCACCTTCACAAACTGATAGGATTTGTTTGACAATAAATTGATGATGAGGTACAGGATTTTGTATAATATATTGTATGATAAAGTATAAAGATCTTTTTGATACAGAATTTCAAAATTACGATGTAATAGAAGAAGTAAATATCTGGTTTTTAAAAGTGGAAATGGTTTTACAAGTATGATAAGTCTTTTAAGAATGTATGCAACGGAAGAGTGGTACAACATCAATCACCTAACTGCCTTCAAATAGACCTAAACATGACTCTTCGGTGGTCTTCCAAAATTGAAGATCTATTGACTTTTGTTCAGTTTGGGAACAAGGCAACAAATTTGTTACTTTGGAGAAACTTTGTAATGTTTACTTTCCATTTTGGCCTTTGATGAAAACCTAACCGAATCACAGGCCAATCCAAGTCTCCAGCAACTGCCACCATTAATTACCAAACATGGTGAGCACCTTATCTCAGCCCGACAAAGTCCAACTGCATTTAAATTTAAATCTTCCAACCACCTTCGCAGTAAGTTTTCAAGTAATTTACGAGTGAATATTTAAGTATCACCTACCAGGGGTTCAGAACACGCCAGGGGTGGAGTTTTGTGTGTTTTACTAATTGCCAAAAGATGTTAATCAGGTACCGGAGATATCTACCCGTTCTGCTCTCTCGCCATAAATTAGGTATGCGCTGTCTTCGTCTCAAGATATAACTCAAAAGTCGAAGCAAAAACCATGACAAGGAATTAATTAGAGCTCAAGGTAAATAATGAAGATTGTCGCCGTACTAATGAGTTTTCAGGAGAGTCTCAGTTCGGTAAAATAATTATAAAACAGGTAATTAAGAAGTTTGGGAGGGTATGTAAATGGGGGGTTAATTGTCCAGAAAATGTGACGTTTCGGAGTAATAGTCTTTTTGGGAACCGAAAAAGATAATTGTTGTTGTGTTGGCTACACTGTCTGAAGATGCAAGAGTACCTAATGGTTTGATAATAATGGCATCTCTTTATTTCAGTAGTGACCGGTTTGAAAGATTTCTCCTTAGAAATCTTTGAAATCGGCGTCATGGTTTAAGGAACCAAAAAAAATGCGCCCAAATATTTTAAAATAACGTCTTAATCTCTCAAAAAGGGATGTCTTGTCTATGTCTACCGCAATGGGAACTGTATTAGTTAAAATGAAATAAGATCACGACTGTAATCCCCAATTTCGTTAGACATCCTCTCAGTTCTGGTGCTAATATTATATTTGGCTAAAATTAATTATCATTGACAAATTACTTTTTAACCCAGCACCAGCAAACAAGCCTCATACGTATTCTCATAACTAGCTGTACATTAAAAGCGTGTTTCGTCCACATAATATTCCACGCACATAGCCGAGCAGAATCAGCTCCTTTGAAACGTGTTATTATGCGGCGAACACGCCCTTGTTTAAAAAAACACATTAAAAACAGAAAATGTTTGAATAAGAGTGTGATTGCGGATTGCTGGTGCAGCTTACAAAAACTTATCAGCTAGTACACTGTAGCTTTTTATATCGCTTGGAGCGAGAAGAAGCCTAGGTGTAGATGACATGCTATGAACATGCAGAATGCGCCTTATGGTCTGCTACTACCTTTCATCCGCCAATTTGGGGCATATAGGTATGTGGCCTATGTGCTTGTAAATTCATCGGCAACCAAACTAGAACAGAAATACAGCAAAAATAGGTGCGATAAAATAGATTAAACTGTGACAGTGAAATAAGGGGTTAATCCAGAAATACCCATTGACTCTCCCTGTCTAGACCCTCTTATTTTTACAGTTTAAGACGATTATATTTTGTTGTAGATTAAAATAGAATCATGTTTTTTTTTAAATGATACAATCAGATTTTACTTGGAATAAGGGTTCATAATGAAATGATCATGATTATTTGTCAGCAATTACGATGAAAGTTATGCTGGGCTGGTTTTATAGGTGAAAAAATACATCTTAAATAAAGTGCGTTTGTTACAAAACTGTACCAAACCATCTATTTGTTGTTAAGCTAGGCCTGCAGGCATTGAGTCAAAAGAGAAGGAAGAAAAACTCAGACCTACGGCGTTCATTTTGCGTGCATTTTTTTTGCTCCATGTGACACCTGTGCCCTTAGCATCAGTTTGATTCTACCGATTTTTGGAGATTATCTCAACTATTTCTCAGCTATCTGAGTTGGTAATAGCTCTACTTTCTGCGCTGCATGAATTTAAAATACTTAAATGTTAGTTTTATGTCTGGGTGTTGTACCGAATGTACTCGTATAATACATAGTTATGTTATATCAGTGATACCTATCTGGTTCCAATTTTTAGTACCTTGCTTAGTTTGGGGCTAGATGAAACATCTGTGTGTAATGTCCGTCCACTAATATAAAATATATAAAACATCCTTAGAAATAATATCAAGCCTTTGTTTGATTAGTTTGCAAGAGGCTCATTTTCGAAACATAAAATGTATTTATTAGAAAAATAGGCAAGCTTTGCTAATTTGTAGTCAAAAACTCGTGTTATGGGTACTGATTTTCATTGTGAGTTACCCTGGTATTGGTTTCAGTTGAGTGATTGAACGTGTTTTATTAACTGTCTATTTGATCTTTAACAAAACATTCCATTTTGAGGCCAAAATCAAAGTGTTTCAGGAAAATCATAAGAATCACTTTGAAACGTCTTTCGCCGTTCGTCGACCAAGCTGCCTCTTTTTTTGATGATTCTTTCCGTAAATGCTACGAGTATATTGATGATTTGTTTCAATTTACCAAGTGATCCACATATTCTATCAATTTCTAACTATTTAATGTAAGTACATCGATCTACGAGATATTAACTATAAAGACAATTTCCATCGGTAATAATAACATAATTACGGGTATCACAAAAGTTATGCGTGGTTTTTTTTTATAAATCCCTTTTGATGGGGTTGGTCAATGGACATTACTGGACAAACCCGTTTTTAGGGTTCCGTACCCAAAGGGTAAAAACGGGACCATATTACTAAGACTTCCTGTTCGTCTGTCAGGGCTGTATCTCATAACCCGTGATAGCTAGACAGATGAAATTTTCCCATACAACAAACGTGTTTTATTGCCTTTTTATACATAATGGTACGGAACTCTTCGTGCGCGAGTTCGACTCGCACTTTGCCGGTTTTTTAAGTGTTGTGAAAACATGTTTATATCAAAATGCTCGAACGTAATGTCTGCACAATAACATCCACACAGGATATAAGCATTAGTTTCTTTAAGTTTGCAGACTTGTGCTGAATGAACCGTGCGCAAAATTGAATTATTTAATAGTTTTTTTTATGTGGCGTTACACTTTTAAATCGTTTTGAACGTAATTACGCGCGATTGAAGATACGCGTGGTTTTCAAATGGCCCGTATTAAATTTGGCTGCAACATCGTGTGGGGCTGCCTTTATTTTTATAAAGCTTTTGTCAAAGCAAATTACCTGAAGGTATTTTTATGTGACACTGATTAACATTTATTGAGACATAAAAAAGAAATATTTGGGCGTGACAACATAATGGGCTATATCAACAAAACTATTCAGGAGATATCTAAACAAACCCATTAATTAATTATAAAAAAAAAAATAGGATAAAGACTGTAATCTCCAAATACGGTAGATATCCGGTAGGTTAGCTTTGAAAATGTCTAGTGGGGGGTAGTCAGAGGCACGTCCAAACATTATATCATGTCCACATTTTGCAGTAGTTAATATTTCATACGTGACAGGTTGCAAGCTCATCGCCGCTTATAAGAATTTAATATAATAAATAATTATTAATTAATTGTTGCAATATATTACTTCTAAGATATAACAGTTTTCCAGGCTTCTTCACATTGCAAACATCTTTTATGGCTATGTTGGCCATTAGATTAAGCAAAAAGACCAATATGAAACGAGTAATATGAATTTCAAGATTCACTATAATTATTATACCTACATATAGTACCTACTCTTATTTATTTTGTTCCCACTTAATGTGGGGTTGGCACAACATGTTGTGAAAAATATTTGGCTTGTGTTTTAAAATCCTACCGCCTGCCTGACGTCAACCATAGAATTTAAATAAACAAACCTAGCTTTTCACTGTAACTAAATTTGTAATATACAACTGCGCGCTGCATTGCTGTACCTAATATTTAACCTACATCGTCTTGGTTCAGTAGTTTTAACCAAGCTCGCATATAACAAAAATATGACCATTTGAATTTTCCAAAATAAAGCCCCTACACACGGGTCACAAACAGCGGAGACGCGCGTTATGACGCGTGTCGCGGCCCGAGTAGTTTGTCTACGAGCTGACCATTTCCGGCCAGGGATGTCCCCGCTAGCGGCACAGGGAATGAATGGAGTTGTATTTAATTTTAATTAGCTTTTTTGATGACGAGATTAGAGCCACAACCACCAGTGCATGGAGAATGACCGTCGTTGTCGGACGTTCGTGGTCGGGTATGTCAGCTTTACCATGTCCAGCTCATCACCGACAACAACAACCAGCAACATTCCCAAGGAGGGTTGTCGTCAAGCAGGCGGCCGGTTGTAAAACACGCAAAGCTAAATCGATTGGCAACATCTAGATGTTGTGCCGACCCCACGAGGATGTGGGATAAGGCAAAGAAGAAGAAGATGACGAGATTAGAGCCATGACTTTGCTTACTCTTATAGGAAACAGGCGTGATATTATGTATGAATTAGAATTAGGGTTACAAAAAATAGATTAATATATAAAGTATTCTTATACAGTTCATTAGAATGGCGTTATTCAGGACATTTTCTATGATTAAATTACGTTGAAAATTTTGCGATTTTCTACATAAATTTACAAGAAAGTTGTCTGGAAACCTATGGTGGTAGTCTGGGATAGGTAATGTAACTGTATGTGTATTACTTTGACAATAATGTTTGGTGGTACTACAATCGAAATGTCGGGAAAATATATTTAGAGAATAATTACGTGATAAAAACCGATGGAAAACTACTATAATTTAACAAATTTCAATACAGTGATTAATGATAGTTTCTATTTCAGAATCGGCAATCATAAGCTAGAAATATGTATAAATATTTTTCTTCGGGCGCGTATCTACGTATGTCCCTGTGCGGAGTCAGTCTGTGCCCCTGCGGGAATATTTCAAGAATATTATTATGTAAGAACATGCGCGAGGCTTTATGATCACCTCTCCTTTCACGGTGACCGGTCTGCCGCGCAGATACACAGGGTTGCGCGTTTTTATGAGAATATAAAAATATAAAAATTTCTTGAATATTACACACTTACTTAACATTATTTGTTTGGGATATTGTGAGAGTTAACTCGTTAGCGTGGCATGGGCACGTCATGAGTAGGAAATAATGTGAGGTATGAATGTGGATGGATGTAGAAGAAGATTTTGTGAAAGACGACATGGGCCAGTCGAAAGAATTATTGGGGCAGTACCGTGCTCGGTGGCAATGTTGAATTCATTGAGCCAGATGAGAGGGCTCTGCAAAGAATGTATTAATATGTATTAATTTATAAGCATACATTTATGTACACTGTACAGCACAGTGGCACCCCTACAGTTCCGGAAGTTTGTCCGCGGATTCTTATATTTATATTCACCTTGTCGTTCCGCGCAGATTTATTCACTTCTTTAGAACGAGCGCGGTGACCGTGTCCCTTCGCCCCTCGTGTGGTCACCCTACGATACGCACTAGAGGTTGAAAATTCACGATTTTTTTAAGACTACCTAAATTTATTCATACATCGTAATGACGTAAACTCAATTTATAAATGGTAATTTCATAACTATTTTACATGATTTTTCATGACTGCAAATGGCGACTTTGACAATAGTTGTTTACAAACGCTAATTATTTGTTTTGATTTCGATGTTGTAATACAATGGTCCAAATACTCAATTGAAATAATGTTTATTTATATTGCCAACATGAGGGATTTAGGAAACCTTTATCATCAATAACTAAAAAACACGCTCGTATGAACAACGCAGTGCGTCCGCTTGAAACCCCTGTCCACTATGATATGTGTTGCGTAAAATTTTGTTTTTCAGAAGTCCCGGCAAGGTATGCTGACAAATGCCCGGCTCTATTATAAACCGAGCCTAAAGGGATAGTGGATAGGCACCTTTATCGCTGAGATGGGTCTCTATTTGTTTACAAGTTGTTTTTCATACGATTTTGTTTGGTGAGGTAACATTTTGATGGTTTCAACTGAACGATACATTACTCCCGTATTTTTAGTAAAGTATTTTTTACTTAGACTATAATTATTTATATCGTACTAGCTGACCCGTGCCCGCTTCGCTGGGGGACAGATAGTTTCACATCTGTTATTCAAATCATCAAAATAAATTATAGCCTATAATGTTACCGATGATTAATAGCTACATAACAAAAAAAAGTTTCATCAAAATCCGTCGAGTAGTTTTGGCGTGAAAGCCGGACAACAGACAGACATAAATTTCTAAATGTTTTTTTTTGGTTGTGTTACTTGTATAGGGGCCCTTAGGAGTATTTTTTTTTTAGTTTTTATTGAATGTACAGAATTGAACTCTTCTACAGTTTTATTTTATGTATAGATTGGCTGTCATTATCACGAATAATGTCTTTTTAGTCGAAATATGAGCTTTTTTATTTTTTTTATTTTGTGTGGTGTCTGGTCGAAGCTACGCGTGATCCGAGAGCTGGGTCCTATTTGGCACAACGGATCAGCATTTTCCCCCAGCGCAGCGTGGCAATGCTGCCAGTATCTCGGGAACACTTTCTACTGGTAGTGATCTGGATCAGTTTTTCAGTGTCCAGCAACGGTCTTTTGATGGCTCAACTGGTTATATATAATTATCTTCATCGCAAAACAGTATTTTGCCAATAATATATCTACAGATGATTTATTTAACTCTATAACAAAGTAGAACAAAATGTAAACACATCAAGGTAGAGATAATTATGCCAAATTGAAAACTCATTTTGTAGGGCGCCATTTCCTACCTTCATTCGATTACGTACAAGAGGCGATTACGATTATTCGAATTAAATTACAGAGCTATTCAGTTTAAAGCGATTGTAATCTCGTTCCATCCCCTCGAATAATATTGGAATTCACACGAAATTCGGAAAAAACCTTTTTGTATAATTGTGGAATTTTCCGCGCGATCAAATGTGAAAAAGTTGGACAATCGAATGTTGGAGGTTATCGGCCGTATTTGTGTAATTAAATACAAAATGTCAGTGAATTCGGGTTTCGAGGTTTCGAGATGACCGATTCTGTAATAAAAGGTGCCCGATATTTTGTGGCTTCGGTTCAATTGTTGATGGATATTTATTTATAGGTCATAAGTCGTTGGCTTTTTTAATTAAAACTACGAACAGTTTCCTAGCTTTTAAATATAATTACAAAAGACATTTTTACTATGACAAAATATGCTATGAGAAGTAAAGAATAAGTCCACACTGTGTTTTTAGAAATATGTATTGTATATGTTATTATGTACCTATATGTACCTATTAGTATTCAAAAGCGCGTTTTTTTGCCGCCTTCTAACTCGTACTACATAATATAATGCAAATTCAAAATTATTTAGTAGGTACGAGTATGTTTTACCCGTCTTCAATAAAAAATTATAATCGGGGGCTTTGTTTTTACCTCTCTGACATTACCTACTTAGTCTGCTGGTCCGATTTCTATATATTTCGCTTTCTGATACATGCATCGACTACTGGGCTATGTTAGTCGATGGATACATGACATCAAATTGGTCAAATAAGTTTTATTAATATCGTATTATTAGATTTTCTTTTAAAGCAAAAAATAACAAGGTGACATATGTATGTAAATAAACATATTGTAGCCCTAAACAAAAATAAACATTAAAAAATAAAACAAAAAAACTTTGAGAACAGAGTGTTTGAACAAAATTATACGAAAACGAAATCACAAAACGTTTCCACAGAACATTTGGCTGGCATTTGCTCAAAGCATTGAATAAAGAGGTATTATAATGGTAGATCGATCGAGAACACCTCGCCACTTGAGTGCCTCTTGTAGCGAAAACTGGGGGAAATGCAGCTGGCGTGGATCGCCTAGCTTAATGGATGTGGCACTTTAAAGTTCCATATCTCAAAAGGAAATAAACGATTACTCTTGCGTCGCTCAGTGGGTCTGTCACATTCGTATTTTTTAAAACAAAGGGATGTAAAGCTTGGAGTTTTTTTAGATCTTTGTAACGTTATCTCAATAGTCAAGTTTTTAGTAATTGGTAAAACCTTAAAACATCGTTTGATGCAAAAAAATATTATTTTCGTGAATAATTGTAAATGACAAATTTTATCATAAATATTTTATTGGCCATAATACTTATAATACATTTTTGATATGCAGGTCAAATAAAATGAAATGTACTTAAATATTTTATCTAATATCAATAATAGTAAAAATTTAAGAGTAATTATTTTTATCATTACCCGTTCCGACGACAAAATACAACAACCGCATCCAGAAAAAAAAACTACGCACACCGTGAACATCAAATATTTTTACCTTTTTATCTCCGACAATAGTCCTCGATATGATTGCCCCGGGCTGTACCGCGGGCACAGGGGCCGTACTACAAGCTAAAAAGCATTATTAAAACAATATTACTTATGGTGGTAACACAACAAGTAATATATTTTTTATTTTACTCTAGGCCCTTGTGGTACGGCAGAACAGGAATAGTACTATGCTGCAAGGCACGCGGGTCATGTGGACAGATGTGCGCGTGTGCCTGTGTGCACTTTTGTTTGCCCACCGTTTTATTGAGATTTTGTGTTGGGAACTTTTTACAAGCCGATTTTGGCTTTAGGGGTCCGATTTTTTGGCGGGTGCCAGTTTTTGTCTAGCCTACGCAGCAGCTCACTGTCAAAATTTACAAAACAAAGTTATGAATTTCGGTCGTGTCTATTATTTTTATCACACACCAACCAACGAAACCATACCAACTCGTTAGCCATTCATTTAGTAGTCTTAACTGTAATTCTCTACACACTAATATTACAAGTAGGTATATGCGAGAGTATAATTGTTAGTTTGTTACCAATCACATTGTAACGGCTAAACTAAATAGATTATGACCTGAATTAAAACATATATGTACAATATTTAATATTACTTTTGAGCTAATGGTACGTCCCCTGGGGTATATTTAAAAAATGACTTTTGAAATACTCGTAAATAGTTGTTAACCTGGACTTTGACATACAGTTGACCACTTTCAAAGTAGCAAACAAAAATTCGCAGATAACATCCCGAAGTCCGATTTCACCCGCCACGCTCCGTATGGGGGAAGATTTATATTATTTATTATGGGGCAGTTTTATCTATGGGAATTATGACTGTCAATGGGGCAGATATCGATTTATGGAGGAGTCATGGCTTGTTTATAGTGATGACCTGAGATTTGGGGCAACATTTTTATTTTAAGTTTGTTTGATATATTTCATTGTGACTTTGTATTTCACAAAGTCTATACTCAACCCTTATCGTGTAACTAAACAGATAACCGTAATCCTTATATTCTTAGTTGTCTCGAAACATCTCCACCTCGACTCGACCTCGAAACCGTATATTGGTAGTTTTATTTAATACCAAAAAAATAAATTACCAAATTCAAATTCAAATTGTTTATTGTACCTTATGTTGTTACAATGGTGTAGGTAAAGTAGGTAGTTTCAAACATTAAACCCTGTAAGGGCACAACAATATTTTAAATTAAACTTCTAGGCGCGTTATTTATACAAAATTAAAAACTTAAAACTAATATAATACCTCGGGTTTGCCTCTAGTCGAAGATTCCTCAGACAACAGAACTGTCAACTCAAGGTACCTCGAGATGTACCTTGTCATTCCTCGACAGTTTCTAAACGATGCATGCGTGTGACGGTTTGTTTATTGAAATTCTCCTCGGACTGGTGACGTAATACCATAAGTGAGAAAATTATTTCAATATGGTTTTTAGCTGTGTAAACTACGAAACCCTACATTGCGCGTGACCCGACACGCACTTGACCGGTTCTTTAATCTTAATTTCTATGTTAGACGCATAGGAGGAGGCTAGCAAAAAGAAGAGGCTGGATGTTACCAGGGTAAAATAATAACGATGGTATAAAATACATATATGAATATTGTCATGGTCACATAGTTGTCAAACATAGATTGTCTAAGGTAATGTGCCATCTTGCAGATAATTATCACTCGCATTAATCATTAATCATGCCACAGCGTGCAGTGTGGTGGTGACGTGATTATCACTATATACAGGCTCACTGTATCTAAGCACGGTAAACATCTAGCAAATTGAAGCTGTGTTCTCTGCCTACCCCTCTGGGAAACAGGCACGATTGTATGTATGAAGATATCTACCAGGTGCATTGCAAGCTATGGGTAGTGCTTGAAAGTCAAAGTCAAAAGTATTTATTTCAATCAAAACAGAAAGACCACTTTGAAACGTCTTAGGAACTAAGTGAAGCTACGCCTGTTCCTTGCGACCAAGCCTACAAGAATCAGGCAACAAACATCATTTATTTCGATGTTCATATTTCAATTAAAAAAAAATAATAAGATCACGGATGTAATGCCTAAACGCGATAGACATCTACTCAGAAGTCAGACATTCAGACCCTAGAAGGTGACTAAAGGAGGCAGTTAGAGGAACGTCCAATACGTTTTGCACATACATTTTACAAATAAACACTCCATAATCACACTGTCTGAAACACTTTAAGCCAACCACTCTTTCCACCGTTTACGCAACTCTGATGATGCTGGTTGACTGACCTAAAGTAGTGTGACAAAAAAAGAACCAGTGACACGAGGAGCCAACTCAAACGCGTCGGCTGCGCATACAAGTGCATGCCATTCCATCGATTAATTTTCATTCAGACGTCTCTTGTACCTCTAGCACCGGTTTCAGATGTCATCGAGGCTACTTCTGTGACACTACTGTTTTTGTGAAATTAAAAAAAAATAGGCTTACGACTCTAATTCTTAAAATACGGTAGACGCTCTCAGTTCTCAAGGCGCTTAGATCCTTCAAGAGGTCTCAAGGAAGTAGTTAGAGACACTTTCAAACATCATGTTTGACTGTTTTAAGTTACCTGTTTAACCAAACGCTTGCCATCTGCACTGATCATTAAGTCCATGCTTATATCTCAAACTAGCGACCCGCCCCGGCTTCGCACGGGTAGCATGTTATTATACACATAAACCTTCCTCCTGAATCACTCTAGCTATTAAAAAAAACCGCATCAAAAACCGTTGTGTAGTTTTAAAGATATAAGCAAACATACATACGCGGGAAGCGAAAAGTGACTTTGCTTTATACTATGTAGTGATGCATAATGCAACGAAATGTCATAGTTAAGTGCATCCTACTAAGTATAATTACGTTTAGAAAACTAAAAAGAAAACCAGCGAAAATGTTCGGACTAATCAAAAAATGTGACCCAATAATCCCATGTTTTCCTACCCTTTGGGTTAGATTGAACTTTATATATAAAAAAAAGAATTATCAAAATCGGACTACTCTGTAAAATGTAATGCAGGGTAGTACATAAAAAAAAGTCGACTTTAAACCTCCTCCACTTTTCGTCGGTTAAAAATAAGCAGATTGGTAGGCCAATAGCAATGACATCATAAGAATAATGCCGTAAGAAAGTTCTTATCAATTTGAAGGACAGTTTTAGTTATGATATTTCAGTTATGTTAGTCCATGCCGAGGTACATGTATGAAGATAAACATGAATATTTTTAGTAATTATTTATTCAAACGTGACATACCAAAAAAATATATAGAAATTTAAAATGCCAAAGACCTAATACTAAAAAATATCCTTAGCGTATTTGAATACTAATGCTTGGGGTACAGAGCACTGGGCAATTAGTAACTGATTTCCTGGAAGGCATACTCTACTATTGTCTTGATCTGATGTTCCACCTATTTATTGTCCTCAGATGCTATTCATCACACTAATTAGAAGGAATCCAACAGCCGCAAATGGGTTTGTTTTTTGTAGTGTGAGTTATTGAGAACATTGCCTTTTGTATTTTGAATTTATTCGTAGTTCACATTGCAATAACTTTTGAATGATTTGATTGGTGGAACTTTTACAACTCTACAAAGGTATACAAAAATGTTGTTAACCAAAGTGATTTTCTTTGTTTTAAAAAGAATACATAATGGTGGCGATTCTGTTGTGTCCACGCTTAAGTTAAAATTCCTAAAAACTATCGATCTTATTTATTTTAAGTTAAAGTTTAAAATAGCGTAACCTCAAAGTGACAGTTCTAAAACATAGAATAGTTTTTAATAAATTTTCGATTTTTGTAATAGATTTAGAAACGTCAAGCTAAATTTAATCAACATGTAAATTAGTGTTGACTAAGATGACACTTGGTTGTGTCAAATATGCGAAATAAAATAGAGAAACGGCTAAAATATCCTAAGTTTTAGGACTGTCATTTTGATGTGACTCTAATTTAGACTTTAATATAAAAGGAATAAGATCGATCGTTTTTTTACAAAATTTTAAGTTTAGCTTGGACACAACAGAATCGCCACCACTATCTAGTTATGACGAGATAGAAGCTTTATGACTACATCTCAATTTGACTAGATAGCAGGTATGACTAGATCGCTTTATGACTAAATCTCGATATGACCATATATCGCACTAGCGACCCGCCCCGGCTTCACACGGGTAGCATGTTATTATACATATAAACATTCCTTCTGAATCACTCTATCTATTAAAAAAAACCGCATCAAAATCCGTTGTGTAGTTTTAAAGATATAAGCAAACATACATACATACATACAGACGCGGGAAGCGGAAAGCGACTTTGCTTTATACTATGTAGTGATTATGTTAAGACTCTTTTTTACGAGTATGTACAAAGAGACAAATGTCTATATGAATTTATGAACTGCAAATATTTGTTCCTGGTCTGGGAGTTATAGTACCATTGCACTAATTGTTTCTGACTAACCACTACACAGTATGCGATCACATGTTGAGTATTTATTATTTATTTTATTTTATTAACCGATTAAAGAGGAGGTTCTGTTTTTTTTTATTATATTTAATTTATGTATGCGCTTATCTTTTTAGAGTGAACAGGGGGGTTAGCATGAACCAGTATCGTATCGATAACGTATCGTCCAAATGCCAAAACTGACACTTTTACTATACAGAAATTGTCAGTTTTGACATTTGAACGATAGGTTGTAGATACGATAGTGGTTCGTGCTCAGCCCACAGTCGTAAGTTGGTCCTTTTAAAATTTTATTCATGTAGGACTCCTTCCTTCATAAAACTTAAAAAAACGAATATCGCTCTTGACTTATCGATTGGTCGAATCATTTTCGTCGGTTTTCTGTTTAGTTTTTTAAACGTATTCTGATTATAATCAATGTCGTACAGAAGTCCATGAAAACAAAGAGCACAATTCGCAAGCAATTACCGAACCTTTAATGGTGGAATGAAATGACGTCACATTTTCACGGTCACGGAGGCCACATCAAAGAGTTCTGGGGGATGCACCCTCGTGGACTGTCCACCCCCGTTGGGGCTGTAGGTTATACGGGGGGTAAATGTGCAACAGTGAAGTTTGTGAATAGTAAAAATTTGGGTTTAATTTGTGGGGTATAATAACGTAATATATGAAGGTAGGTTCACAACGATAACGTCATATATTATTGTAATATTTACAACACAGAAAATAATATATATATATATATAATATATATACCTAATAAAATATTTTATTTATTATATCACGTAAAAATCATCACTATCAAGAAACTAAACAAAAACATGTGTTTTAAAGGTGAAAAGTGTATGAATAACAAATTATGAAACGCGATTTTGAATAATGTGAGATGAACTACACACATTTTATGGTTTTGATTCATAAAGTTAAGAGGGGGTTTGTAGCTTTGCTACGTGTCTTATACCTTAATAAGTATTATACGAGTTTGCCTATGTTAATCTAAACCTGAGAAATTAGAAAAAAATCCACTTACTAAAGTTGAATGAAAGCGTTACTAACAGTAATACTACTTTTAAAAAGTTGTACTCATACTAAGCGTATGCATAATATTAGGGCTAGTGCACACATACCTCTCGCGAGTCGCGATCCGACACCTGAGTACCACAGCACCCCTGCATCTGTGTTGGGGGATGAAATGCTACAAAATATTGCAAAGGCTTCACTTTGAAGACAATTATTCACGGACCACAGAATATCAGTAGAGTGCTGCAGTAGTGCTTGAAAGATGAAATTTGAATAATAAGGAGCATTTTATAATTATGGGGCAACACCACTGATAGAAAAATGTAGAGCATAATGAAGAAAAATCGTTCTTGAGTGTGGTCCCCAAGTAGGTACAGTAAACATACTCTCAGATCTCTCCCAGGCGCTCAGATTTTAGTATTCGTATTCGATCTCTAAAGGTGTAGTCAGAGGTACGTTCAAACATTAAATTTGAATTTAAATGCCCGTTTTTAGTATTTAGCATTCCAGCAAACCCATCTTACCATCAACTCTGTTTGTTACTTGGTTTCCTCACGATGTTTTTGTATTTTTATTAGAATAGAATAGAATAGAATATTTTATTTCAAACCACTTAAAAAAAAACATTTGTATAGCTTATATGATTAAGGTAAGTAATATTAGGTACATAGGTAAGAAGAACAACATAAAAAACTGACCGGTGAATAAAAAGAAATAAAAAACAGAAATTGAAGGGTAGTTATACAGTTCAAAAAAACCTTTACCTCCCGTGCTAGTTAATAACTGTGTTACGGCAAGGTAATGATTCACGTCCCATACAAATACGGGTTATTTCTGCGCGCTAAACGGTAAAACGAAACGAGTTAGTGCATTGTCTCAAACGTGAAGTAACAATGTAGGTGTAAGTAATTTTGTAGTAGTATTTGACAAAACAGATAAATCACTATAATTATTTTATTTATTCATACGCTTATTTCCGCTAATTTAGTAGGTAGTTGGTAGTGGTACATCAAACTTTTAGTGTGATAGATAAATATACTCCAGATAGATATAGATAAAATAAGATAGTAAACAAAACAGATAACTATGTTATAACAAATATAATAAAGATAATATACATTAAAAAATAATTTTTATTTTATGATAGTTAGTAAATTCTCAGTTTTGTCATAGTCCAAACTCCTCAGAAACCCCTCAAGTGTAATGCCACATAAATATCTGGATTTATTATTTAGAGATATATGTTCACTAAAACGATTATATAAGAATGGTGCCAGAAAATAAGAAAACCCCTGAGCAAAAGAGGTTTTGCACACTGGTACTTTAAACACCTTGTGAGTCCTTCTTTTGGTAGTATCAGTGATAATTGGACGTGTGTGTTGCCTCAAAATAATAAGTTTCATGAAAAGTTGTCGAACAGTAAGCATCAAGGACTCATGGTACAGTAAAGTTGTTGGGTATCTAAAAGGTTTAAAAGTTAATACTTTTAGGATACATCGCTGAGTGCGTTCCAGTTTTATTAGGGTAGTCTTCCTAGCTCCTCCCCAAGCTGAAATGCCATAGGTAATTATGGATTGGCATAAGGATATATATGTTAGTTTACTTGTCATAGTATCTTTCAGGTGTCTAATTTTCTTAAATATAGGTATCAGCCTACGAATCCGAGACTTAAGAATATCGACATGGTTCTTCCAGTTTAAGTTTTTGTCTATTGTAATACCAAGATATTTTATGTTGTCTGTTCGATTTATTATATAGCAGGTACAATTTTTGTCGTTATAGTTAGAACAAGAATGAGCTTTTAACATGAAGTTAGGTGCAGGCTGATTGTTATTATATATAGAAAAAGTAATATAATTAGTTTTATTAAGATTAAGAGTCAACAGGTTATTATTTAACCAGTCCATGACCACCCGCATTCCGTTTTCAGCTGTGAGGCGAACATTTTCCCAACTTGACCCTTTAAATATAATTACAGTATCATCGGCGAATGTAATGATTTTTGCATTGTGCAATTCAGTATTGCAGAGGCTGTTTATATAGATTAAGAAAAGTGTTGGTCCAAGAACAGAACCTTGAGGTACTCCGCAAGTAACCAATCTTTTACAGCTGAGTGTATCACCAAGTCTGACGATTTGAGTTCTATCACATAGATAGTCCTTAAATAATTCCAATGGTAAGCCTCGTATGCCTATAGATTCCAACTTGCGTATTAGTAGGGGGAGAGAGACGGTATCAAACGCCTTGGCAAGGTCCAAGAAGACTCCAACGCATTTTTGTTGTTTATATATAAACTGTTTGGATAGAAAAATCCATTGATACACGGTCAGGATTCAAATCAACAACCTCTGAATTGGAAGTCAAGGTACCGTCCGCTTGACTAACTAGGCATGAAAAGACAAGAACAAAGTCTGTTTTTATCAAATGTCGAAACTGCTCCCTGCAAGTGTGCTCTTCTTCTTCCAGTACAACATGTAGGAGGGTTGACACAACATGTAGAAAAAACCTATTGTAAAAAGTTTTGGCAGTGTAGCCAACTCCACATCTCCAAACTCCATTTTAAACAGATTCGATCACGGCAACATTAGAGGGTAAAAAAAATGTCACAGGAACAATTACACGGCATCTGTCGCTGCCCAGCCCCGTCCACGATTCAATATATGCTGATTGGATTTATACTGCGAGGTGGGGAATAAATTAAAGCTACACATGTGCAGCGGCCCTTATTTGGTGACTCATTTTGTTTTTTATACAAAAAATACTTATTCGTTTTTAGTCGGTTTCACTATATTTCTATGTATCTATAAAAAATCACAACTGTAATCCTCAAGTACGGTAGACATTCTCTCAGATCTCCAGACGCTTAGATTGAAGATGTCTAGAGAGGGTAGTCAGAGGCACGTCCAAACATTATGCAGTAGTTAGCATTCTATACGCGACAGGTTGCAAGCCCATCGCCGCTTATAAGAATACTAACTGGTTTCCTCACGATGTTTCCGTCACCGTTTTGAGCACGAGTTTTGATGCGCATAATAAATATTTCAAACAGGAAAATTCATTAATACACGCCGGGATTTGAGCCCACGACCTTCAAAATGAAAGTCGAAGTACCTCCGATTCGGCCAACACGGCTTACTATCTTATGTTATTTTACATGTTGTATATTGATAAACTATTTATATTTTAGTTTTGTTTTAAACCGTTTGGTCAATTTACATACCTGTCAACAGTTTCTTTGTGGTAATCACTTGATGACCATGTTATTTTTATGTATTTGGTTTAAAAACTCATAAGAACATAAATACAGTTTATCTAAAAAGAGACATTAGTTTTACTTAAATAAAATTTAGATTTTGCGAAGCATGCAAAACATATTTTTTATAAAATTATAACTCTCTTCTCCCTTATATATAAGCACACTATTACAACAACGGGAAATTACTCACGTAAATGATAAATTGTCAATGAGGACACCGACAATGTTTCGATTCATCTAGAGAATCTTCTTGAGGGTTTAATTTGTGGTCATTATTATGTTGTTTTAGTTGTTTTCATGTATATGTATAGACTAACACATTTGTATTGCTGACGTCGGTCGGTAGATCGACGCCTAATTCGTCGATCTACCGTTGATCGCGGTCGCGGGCTGTCAAACAAACGTCAGCATTACAAGAAAATATTTGCGCTACGTTATACACGATAGTTTTATTTATATAGTTTCTTGCTATTTCACTAAAATATGCAGTATTTATTCCCTGCTTTATTTGATTAAATGGTTAATAGTATATTATCTTTTTATTATACATACTTTTTATTTAGTTTGATCATAAAACTATTGAAAAAAGCAAACATTTGCGTTCAGCGTTCGTTGGTTGGCGGTCCGCCAAGATATTGGCTACTGGCAGGTAACAATGCTTCACATACCATAGTGATGGCCGAGTCCAAAAAAAACATCATTACTGTAATCCTCAAGCATGATAAACATGTTACCTACCAACCAATCAAAATTGACCAATCAAACAAACCAATTAAGAACTTATTTAAAAAAAAAATACAACAAAATTAAATTAAAATTAAATTTAGCGATCCTAAATGAGTCCAAAGGAGTAGTTAGAGGTACTTTCAAACATTACACTCGGAACTTAGCCACTTTTGTTAGTAGTTAACATTCTATACGTAATAAGTTGCAAACCTTTTGCAGCTTATGAGAATACTAAATGGTTTCCTTTATTTTAAAAATCAGTTTATGAAAAAACGATAATATAGGACTAAGTCACGTCTATTCCCTGGACGTTAGGTGTTTTTATTAACTTTTATCACTTATTTATTTAAAAAATAATAATAATAATAAATAGGATCACGACTGTAATCCCCAAGTATGGTAGACATCCTCTCAGATCTGCAGACGGTTAGATCCTTTGAAGATGTCTAGTGGGGGTAGTCAGAGGCACGTCCAAAAATTATATTTGGCACATGCCCACATTTTGCAGTAGTTAGCATTCCATACGTGACAGGTTGCAAGCCCATCGCCGCTTATAAGAACACTAACTGGTTTCCTCACGATGTTTTCCTTCACCGTTGCAAGCACGTGTTTTTGATGCGCATATAAATGTTCGAACAGAAAAATCCATTGATGCACGCCGTGATTCGAACCCACGATCTTCAGATTGAAAGTCGAGGTATATCCTACTCGGCCAACACGTGTTCCAATGTTATTTATTTAACCCTTCAAAAACAGAGATGGTAATTTAATAATTGAATGTAGAGTTTAGATGACGAGTTACGCAAGATCGTGTTAACCCGCAAATCTCAGACTCAGCACCGTTGGACAATGTCACATACCATTTATACTGGCAGGTAGGCAATGTTACATTGCAAGACTCGAGTGCCAAACATACCAGTTTCTGATTCTTGCGATACCTTATTTATTTCACTATTTAATACATACCTACTTTTAACAACATAAAAAATAAGTTTTCTGTTGAAAAATATTTTTCAATGACTAGCTTTTGTAAATAATTTAAACCATCGAGCACCTGTCACATAATATAACTTTGTCATTGGAACTTGACAAGAATGCAAAGTTTTTACTCAATCAGAGTATTTACTAAGGAGTTTCGTTGTGAGCGTATGTTGAACAGCTCCTGAATCTATCATCAGATCAGCTCGTTGTCACCATATTATAGCATTGTTACCAAAGTTACATAAGTGTGTAAAATTTCAGCTCAATCGGTAAGGGTTAACTGCTTCAAAATTGAGTTGCAAGATTCCACATTAACAAACATGGTTACATACAAAAGCTTGTAAATAGTCGGTTTTACATACAGAAGCTAGCACCGAGTTATCTTAGTTGCTTCTGTTTGGCCAAAGCTTTAAAGTATTTGAAGTTGCAAAGCACGGTGGTTGCCTGGTTGAGACGCAAGAAGTGCTGGTTTGATCCCTGTGGCGGAACTAGTCTTGTAAGTCTAGGTGTTGTATCATCTGGTGTACTCTTTTTAGGGTTCCGTACCCAAAGGGTAAAAACGGGACCCTATTACTGTCCGTCTGTCCGTCTGTCTGTCACAGGGCTGTATCTCATGAACCGTGATAGCTAGACAGTTGAAATTTTGAGTGCTTACCCGCTCAACCCACAATTTTTCATCCCAATATTATTTTTCCCTTCACAGATGATGTATTTCTGTTGCCGCTATAACAACAAATACTAAAAACAGCATGAAATAAATATTTAAGTGGGGCTCCCATAAAATAAACGTGTTTTTTGCCGGTTTTTATAGATAATGGTAAGGAACCCTTCGTGCGCGAGTACTACTCGCACTTGGCCGGTTTTTTAAATATATTTATCCATCTGCTTGTGAAATATAATTATTTTTGACCATTTCAAACTTAGAACTCCAAACTTCCTCCCAGTCCAGGTGCACTCTCGAGAACAAATGCCCCTTCGATACTAAAATAATCCTGTTATTTTAAAATGTACCTTCAATTAGAGTTGGGTCCGCAGAAGTGTGTAAAAACATTTGTGTAGTCGGTACAGTCGGAAACAGAAATAAAGACGTTAAATTTAGAGGCGTGCGGTTGCCGCACCTGGCGTCGGTGCCACGTGGCCGATTTGGGCTTGACTGTACTTATTGGAATTTTATAGAGCTGAGTATGCAACAAGAAAAACATCCGAAAGTTTAACCCCCGTATAAAATATGTTGTTTTATTACGATAACAGTTTAATTGCATTAATAATTCTACGGCCAGCAAATGTCTTTCTAATGAAAAATCTAGAAAATCAATCGCTCTATCAATTCGTTTGCTTAGTAAGCTTTATTAAAGTACATAAATATTTAGTCATTCAAATGATGGACGCTAACGTTTTGGTTTTGATTGTGATTTATATTACAAAATTTCTACAAAACAACATTTTTTTACAACGGGAAGATGGAAACAAGAATTAAATTACGAGATTATTAAATTTTCAATATCCCTCAGATGGATACACACATATAGAATTAAAACTATCGTGGTAGTTTATCACTTTAAATAGAAATACGGGTAATTACCTCATTTTACACGTTTAGCCGTATTTATATTTAAAAGAATACACACATAGTCAAGAACAGTTTGAAAATGCTGTAAAATATGTATGACTAGAGATGGTATTAGCAGCTCTATATAAGATATTGATCAGCGCATTGCTCCTAAATACCTTTAGTGAATTTATTCCGGTACTTTTACTGGGAAGCGTACCGTATTCTTAACACAACTTTTAAACATTATAGATTGAATTCTAAACATGAAACTAGTGTTAAAGGATGTCTTTATCATTTGACTGGGTACAGCTCAGTTGGTAGTAGCTCTGCCTTCTGCGCTGTAGGTTGTGAGTTCGATCCCTACCCAGGGCAAATATTACCATACTGCCAAGATGCATATTTATGTATGTACCTATGTGGGTTTGTAATATATGTACTATAATATCTCGTATCATCCAAACGGCTATGCTGATTTATATTCCTCTTAGCAGTTTAAGTTTTTATATCTGACTGTACAAAACATTGGTGTCCGAATCGTCAGTGAAGAAAATATTAAAATTGAAAAGTGTCAATTCGGACAAAGTGTCCGAATTTATTGTGTCCGAATCGTCAGCAACCCAAATATTTGTGTATTACATAGATGTTGGTTCTGTGTGTTCTGTGTGTCTGGGTGTTATAATGTATCTTAAGTATATTTACATTAAAAAAAAGTATTTATGTATTCTATCAATTATCTAGTTCCCATAGTAAAATAGTTTGCTTAGTTTGGGACTAGATGGCGCTGAGTTTATGTATTATTATTATGTATCAATGGCTTCGTTAGCTTATCTTTATCATTTGCATAGGTTAGTTGCTGGGGTACGAAACGGGCTCGCTACTGATTCGATTATGTCAGTAACTAATGCTATGGGTCCAAGTACCGCTTCGCTGCGTACAGAGTCCGGTACAGATGGTATTATTTGCAGTTCCTATTGCTTAGCTGGATTGTTGTTTTAGATTATCAAACAAAATTCATTTTAAATCAACTATTTTATATGACTTCTGTGTATTTTACGTACCTATTTCATAGTTATCTAATTCCCATAGTATAAGTTTTGCTTAGTATGGGGCTAGATGTGCATCTGCTCAATATATTTCTATTGAAAATATATAAATATATTGAGAAACGGTATAACCAACTGAAGCAATAAATAAATGAATATGAATATGAATAATATAATTATATCTACCAATATTTATTCACTTATATAATATAAAATTATTTCAATGCAGAGTTGGCATTGGTGTTAGCTTCTTTTAAGTCCGAATGTCGTGGGTTCGAATCTCGGCTAAACATTACAAGATTTTATTTTCGAAAAAAATCCTCATAAATCAGACATAGTGAGGTAATCGTTATACAATTATAATATCTTTCTCATCTCATTAATAAATCTACTTTAATGTAAACCAATGTCTAATGTAGACTACATCGTAGAGCATAATAATTATTCTACTTACCTACCTAAGTGTTCGAATTCCCCAATTCTTGGCAAAATTAATTACAAAAACGTAATGGAACCGTAGAATGAAAGGCTGGCGAAATCCAGAAAGCGGAGAAGTAACGAAATTCCCAAACACGAGGGTAATTAAACCGTGGCCAAGATACCACATTAATACTTGATAACACAATTAATTCCAAACGTGAAGCGGTATTGCTGCACTGACAGCGATAAGCGATAGCGTTTTAAATAAAGACGGTAAACAAATCTGATTGTGAACGCATTCATGAATTATTAAACAACGTAAAATGGTGTTTGATTTAGGTAGCTACTATAGGTATTTTTTTATTTTTTTTTTGTGCCGACCCCGCATGTTTTGGGATAATGACAAAATTATGATGATTATGGGTTTTTTAATATTTTTTTATATATTATTATTATAACGAATTACCAAGGAAAACCCTCCACTCAAGGAAGAGTTGGCGTTTCTTATTTGAAATATGAGTGTGATAAGGAATGTAATGAAGATGTAACTTAAGTAATTTTTTATGGGTTTTTCTATGATATTTGATATATAGATAGATAGAAAAACTTTAATGCACACCACATAACAGTAACATAAGCGAAGTAAGACGAACTAATATTATCTAATATATCTAATATTGGAGTACAATGGGCGGTCTTATCGCTGGGAGCGATCTCTTCCAGACAACTTTTGGATGTACTTTGCATATGTGAACGATAAAAGATAGATATTTCTTCCTTCCACAGGCATTTACACCATGTCTGTCCCGCTACCCGCTCCAACTTTGACCATGCTATATAACTCGTAAAATTTTCAATTTGCCCGGCCAAAGTTTCACCTGATAATCGCAAAGTTAGGTGCGGTAAAGGAAAGTATTCCAGAGATAAGAGAACAGTAATTACATCACGGGAGGTAGGAGGCAATTACGCTTTAACTTAGTTTTTGGAGGGTAAAAATATATACGAAATAGAAGGTAACCTGACAAAGATACTAGATAAGCGTATCCGCAACATTAGAACACAAATTGTTAATTTGGCATAATATAATCAAGATACATTACATAGATTTTTTAAATAAGATCCATGTTTTATTTTCTTTCTTGTTTTGCTCCTGATTTGTAATTCCCTGTCAGTTAATACACATATCCTATTCTAATCCTAATATCCTAATAATATTATAAATGAGAAAGTTTGTGATAAGTATGCTATGTTTGTTCCCAAATCAAAAATAAACGACAAAACGGATGAAAATGAAATTTGCTGTATTATGTAGATAAAAAATCTGAATAAATAAAGGGGAAACTTATAATCCAATAAACAACCTCTAAATCACTACCTATTTTCAAAAACCTTGTACACCAGCATTACCTTTCTTCACTCTAGACTTGTTGTATGACTTTATATTTACCTATTGATATGTGAGTAGTTATGTATATTCTATGTTATTTATGTTATTTATATTATTTATGTTATTTATGTTATCTATGTATTTTATTTGTTTGTATATATATATGTATATACATATTATATATTATATTTAAGTAGATATCTTCCTTTTGTATTCATCTTAGTTTTTGCTTTTTAACCACCGTCTTTTTTATGTTAAGTTCTATCCTGTCCATCCAAAGGTTGCCTGGAAGAGATCGCTGTTAGCGATAAGGCCGCCCATTGTTTACACTGTTTTTATATCATTTTTTGTTGTGTATTTTTGTTATGGTGAACAATAAAGTTATAATCTATCTATCTATCTATCTATAGTACAAAAATGCAAAAAGCATGATTTTGGTGTTGATGGCGGTGGTATGCAACAAATCTGACATCACAGACTAAAAACATTTAGTCGTCATATAACGCAGTTTTGGCTAATGGGTGATACGCATTCTACCAAAATTTGTAATTTATTTTATCAGTACGAAGTTTGTAGATAACAAATTGGCCAGATATTGCTTTTTCCTATGCGATTATTAAAATTTGACAGGACAACGTCTGTCACGGGTCGGCTAGTCTGTACCTACTATATTTTTTTAACACGTGTTAGGTATATTTGAAACTATTTTTTGTCCTTGTTTATACCTAGATAAGTACAACGCTTTTAATTAATTCTTTGTAATTTTGTTTGATAACTATTTTGTATTTTGTAGATTCAACAACTAAGCTAAAATAATAATAGGATAACTACTGTAATCCACAAGTACGATAGAAATCCTCTCAGATCTCCAGGTGCTTAAATCTTTGAAGATTGTGTAATGGTGTTAGCTAGAAGTACGTCCAAACATTACATTTGGCACATGCCCACATTTTGCAGTAGTTTAATATTTCACGAGTTAACGGAATAATAAGTGGTTTCTTCACGATGTTTTCTTCGCCGTTTAAGCACGTGTTAATGAGCATATAAAAATTTCCAACTGAAAAATCCATTTATACACTAGCTGGATTCAAACCTACGACCTTCGGATTGAAAGTCGAGGTACCTCCCACACGGCCAACATCACTTTTTTCGTTAAAACGTTTAAAAGAAATCAAATATCACAAAAATGTGTAACAAAATGGTAACAGAATCCAAAACACTTCAAATATAACCGGTTAAAATCAAACATGGCGCACTCACGTTCGTAAGGTAAACATTATTATTTTAAAATAATGTCTCGCAGCTGCTATTATAATAACACTTAGTTTAATTATAAGCATGCGAATTATTTTTATTTGCTTGTTAGGTACAGTGCGATCAAATGTGATAATGTTGGTTATAAATTGTTTAATATTTAAGCGTGTGGGAGGTACCACTGAATTTCAACCTGAAGGGTTCAAATTTCAGCAGCTCATCCATGTTTTTATTTGCTCAAAATGATGCTAGAAAACATCGTGAGGTGAATATTTTTTTTCTTAAATTTTGATGAAAATGTTTCTTTACCTTACCCCACGTACTCATGGGGTCAACCCTCCTTGGGAATGCTTGCTGGTTGAAAATATGAAAATGAAAATCAAATTAAAAATTACTTTTTTAATAAAAATGATTACAAATAATATTCCCTATTGTTTTTCAATAACAGGGCCCAAATCCTCACTGAACATACTCGTAGAGGCATTCAACGCTAGCAATGCAAAGACACGTGCGCAATTCAACTCACCTTTACAAACTCTTCCTGCCCACCTCCAATCAGACGTCCGTCATTCACACCTAGGCCGAGTGTACCGTAGGTAGCTGCGGCACGCCGGCACGCGACAAACACGCGGCAAACACGCTGCGGGAACGCGCGTGCGACGCGCGTCGACGACAGTTTGAGGTGCCAGCGATTTATCGACACCAAATTGTTCTAAAGGTGAACTTCTATCTAACTTTAAAGTTGTATTTACACTGAGTATCTGGGCCTTTTGATACTGTAAATATCTAAACATATCAAAATCAATTTCATGCTGTTATAAGTTAAATACAAAATATACCCCCCTATTTTTTCATCCTTAGAGGGGATTTTTTCCTCAAATATAAATGGGAACAAACGGGAAGTTGATATCCTACCAAACTAAAAAATAATTCTAAATCTTTTAATGCATGACGGAGTTCTGAGGTTGAAGTCGGGTAAAAAATTGTAGTTTTATCACCCTATATAAAGCTTTCGATACGCGTGGTACTCAGCTATTCCAGCTATGTGGTGAAATTGCAAAAGAAATATGCTCCCAACTCTACTCGAAGATGCCTCAGGAGATGACTGCACTACCAAGACATCCCCTCAGTAGCCCTAAGATTTTTAAACTACAGTCGCTATTGAGTATCGTTTGCTATTTGTATGGAATCTAGCACAGCGCCTCTAGCGGTATGTACACTGAATCTTTCATACAAATAGCTACGATACTTCATAGCTACTGTAGTTTGGAAATCTCTTATTAAGCTCTGAGATAACCAGCAAAATTTTACGAATACATCATTTAAATAAGATTTCTGTTGAAAAATATTTTTCATTGACAAGTTTTTGTAATTTCAATTAAACCATGGAAAACCATCATATAATATTGTCATCGGAACTTGACAAGTATGCAAAGTTTTTACTCAATCGAAGAATTTACTAAGGAGTTCCATTGTTAGTGTCTGTTGAACGGCTCCTGACTCCATCATCAGATCAGCTCACTGTCACCATATTATTGCATTGTCACCGAAGTTACATAAGTATGCGAAATTTCAGCTCAATCGGTTGGGGACTACTGCTTCAAAATTGAGTTGCAAGATTCCACCTTAACAAACATAATTACATAGTTACATTCATAAAAAATGTACCATTGCCACTCAAGAAGGAGAAGATAACCTGGAGCTCAGAAACTTGAAGATATTAAAGTACCATTGCATTTGGCACATGCCCACTTTTGATTAAATGCGTTCAACGCAATTTCACGACCGTTGATAGCCACTTAATAATAGAAATAGATTAAGTACGCATGTTTTTAGATTTGTGAAGAAGGATGGCGATAGAATAAGAGACATTAGTGTCCCATTAGTTTGAATTGTTTTGTTTATAATAATTTCGTAAATGGATAGTTTTCATTTGAAAGTCAGAGTTTTATTGCAGGGTTCCGTAGATTTCTAACAGTATTTTTTACTCAACTCTATCAAGTACCGATTAAGATTCAATTATTTGACCCCTTGCCAGCCCTTAGACAAGCAATTTTTATATTATCATATCATCAAACTATTTGAAATCTTATATAACATTCAATTATTATTATATTCAAGTAATCCCACACTAAGATACCCTGTATCGTTGGTGTCTGATGTTTCGATATCATACTACACAATACCTAGATCTGGAAAATTGTATTTTTACACACTTCTTGCGTCTCAGGGGGACTCTACCGTTTTCTTATTTACCGCAGTACTCCAACATAACCAAATCCACATTAATTTCACCTCCCACACTCGCCACATTAACAAATCAACTTGCTAAAACCCTGCCACCATATTTAACCTATTTTTCACCTAAAAACAGGTGTAAATCTTTTCAAATTAAACACGCTTTCGAAATAATAAAATGTAATCAGCGAGCGGTTGGCGAAAATAAATAGAATTTGAACTAAAATAAACATTAATGTATGTACTATCGCCAATACTTACGTATTTTTTCGGAAATCACGTCTGAGTAAGCTTAGACTTGTATAAACCCCAAATAACTGGCCCGACAGCGTAGTTGATCTGTCTTCTGCATTGCATGTTATGGGTTTGATTCCCACTACATTTTATGTGATGACCATAAGATGGAAGTTTCTTCTGTATATGGGTGTTAGACATCGGTTACACGCTAACTCTGGCGTCAGATCAATCCATCATTCTGGTCAGAATGACCGTGTAACACGCGGACTGATGGACTGATGGTCTGGACTGATGAAAATTTAAAACCGTTTCCATTTTTCATTATTCTGGCATTAGTCAAAACTCGAATCGAATGATGTATTGAACTGATGCCATAATTAGCGTGTTACCGATGTCTTATAATATATTTTAGCATGTATTTACAAAAACGTTACAAAAAGTATTGCATCAGTTATTTGATTCCTATTCCTATTTATTTGGCTAGAAGGCCATATTTTTCTTTATGAAATGGTATCTATCTTTACAATGTGACATTATGAAGGAGCAATAGCGACTGACCTCTTGATAGCTGTTACATTGTTAATTTTTAAGAACAAAATATATTCTTTTAATTCAAGCAAGAAACTACACACAAAATACAACCTTATAGCTTTAAATCGGATTCTTCAGCGATAGTACCTGGAACTGCTACATATGCTGCGGTCCGTCCGGCTGTATATTACCTGTTGGTTTTACTGAAATGTTTGATGCTTTTGCGCTTGCTCGATACTAACTACGAGTAACAATGACCCCTTGATACTTGAATATAAAATATAATTAGTAGTATATTTAGTAAACAATAATTAATATAGATATTGGTGAAGATTTATTACTATAAACGTAATTAATTATAAATGCGAAAGTAACTCTGTCTGTCTGCCAGTGACATTATCACGGCCAAACCGCTGGGTTATTGTGATGAAATTTCATATAAGTACAAAAAGTTAGTGGTAATTAGCAGTATTTATAGTTAAAATGTGTAACAACCATAATAGTTTTAATTTTATAAATAGTTAAAGTCTTGAAATGGAGATAGGCTCCTTTTTTTTCTACATTTTCTTTTTAATTTTCTGGAATTTCAATGTTTTGGGATAAATCGTCAAAAATAGATTTCCCGAATCTTCGCGAACAAACTAAACGAAATCACGGGTAAAAACTAGTAATATAATATGATTTAATACTAATACCACAGATTTTATTAAAACCTTATTAATGTTTTTTTATTTTTTTATTATAGAATCATAACTTCACAAGTGTACCTAATCCCCTAAGTACGGTAGACATACTTTTAGATCTCCAGGCGCTAAGATCCTTGAAGATGTTTAAAAATGAAATTGAGTACAAGCACACATATAATTCCTTCCATTATATTTCTTGCTTGCAATTTCTTCTAGATTTAGATACCTACCCTTTTAGGTTTTTATTAGGATTAAAGTAAAAACTATTTAGAATTTAATGAGTTCAAGTATCAAAACTGCCAAACCCAACATAGCACGTAATCGGAGCCATGTGTTTCGTGTCGGTGCGCGCGCGCTGCAATTTGGTCGTGATCACCATTACCTCTACCTGTTACTAATATATTTTTATACGATATTTCGCTTCTATGTTTACATTGGATTTTATTATTTTTATCCAGGTCGATATAACACGGGATGTCGGCTGATAGTTTATTTTCTTGATTGCTGTTTATTTTCTTAGACTTTCGATTGGCAACACCTTGATATGATGAAACATGTATTTTACGTACTTATATTTATCTATTGTAGAATAAATTATTTATTACTATTGTATGAAAAAAATAAATAATCATGTAGAGATTATATATTTTTTTCATTTTAGCGTAGAAGTTAGGAAGATGTGAGCATAGATTGTCACCTTATGCGGTGGATGGTGAGAAACGATTTCACGCTACTAGGTTATTTTAATTGAATATACAAATCTCTCTGTTACCTACCTTTTACTGATAAACTTAACCAAGGATTATATAAAATTACTTACGTACATTCATGCATATGGGTGTGAGTGTTAACCACTGCAAATGTGGGCATGTGCTGTGTGTAATATTTGGACATATCTCTGACTACACCTTGTCATCTTCTGGGATTTGAGCGCCTGGAGATCAGAGAGGATATCTACCGTGATTGGATATTACAGTCGAGATCCTATTATTTTCTTTAAAAAGCTTTGATAGTCAAAATGCGTGTTTCTTACCTCGTTAGGACAATAAATGAACATCACGTTCACTCTTGTCTCGTTAATCAGGGTTACCTGCTAACTCCTGGGGGGAACAATGGCAAAGCAAACTTTATTCAAAAGTCAACCAGTTAAAATCCACATTTAAACCTCTAATTATGAACTGTTGATGAACATACTGAGTGTTGGGACATGTTGCTAAAACTGTTATCGATGAAATGAAATAAAAAATGAAATAGGATCACGACAGTAATCTCCAAGTGTAGCAGACAATGCTCTCAGATCTCAGGGCGCTTAGATCTTCTAAAGGGTGTAGTCAGAGGCAAGTCCAAAGATTATGTTTGGCACAATGCCCACATTTTGCAGTAGTTAGCATTCCTTAAGTGAAAGGTTGCAAGCCCGTCGCTGCTTATAAGAATACTAACTGATTTCTCACGATGTTTTCCTTCACCGTTCAGAGCAAGTTTTTTAATGCGCCAGAAAAATCGATCGATGCACGGATTTGTACCTACGACTGTCAGATTAAAAGTCGACGTACCTCCCACTCGGCCAAGACGCCTAGTATCAAACAAAATAACAGCCTCAAATATCGATAGAACATACCTTCAGCGCATAACTACAAACACATTAGGGCCTGTCACAAAATGAAATTATACAAAGATCCACCAACGCACTTGCAAATAATATTCTATTTATCTTTTACCACCTATTTCTTGCTACTCCAAAACTGGCTATGACCCTTATTGTTGAGAGCATAAGGTTCAAGTTGTGGAGTTTTAATGGTGGTTGGTATGGAGTAGAAACAACCTGTTTCACGAATGAGCTGATCCCTTTTATCTTAAGGTGACATAGCGTGGTTTATTATTTCGCTTGAGATGTAAGTTAATTCAGTCGAGGTTGTGTTTCTGGGAATTCTCATCAAGTTTGCGGTGCGGTACTTTGAATTAAGATTTATCTTTAGGCATAATACTTGTAAATTACTATTTCCTTATTTAATTTAGTTAGACTTTATTTTTGCTTAGAAATATTTTTTTTCAAAAATAGTAGTTACCTACGTAGTTTTAAGTTAATGTTGTAATGTAATTCTTCTAAAAATATAATCTTTGATAGATAGCCGTGTTTGTCAGGATTCGAACACACGTCTTTAAATCCGAAAATAACCGAAGAAGAAGCCGAGATATCAGAAATCATGAGTATCATGTACTCCTGACCCAGATCAAATATTTACAGATCATACAAACATTTGTCCCGCCACGGGTATCGAATCAGCACTTCTCTCAGCTCTGTTTCTCATTAAAATATAAAATAATTCTTAGAAACTCAATCACTAACTCTTGTCGCGCCAAAAAGGCAAGTGTACGTAATAACATTGTATCTACGTTGATTTAATACGTCGACGAGTGCTTTGTCTCGACACTATTTATTATGCACTGTAATAGAAAGATGTATCGAAGACATTAATCTGGTACCTGCATGTTTATGAAAGACAGATCAGAAGGTTATTCATCTTATTCGTTGGTGAGTACACTTTCATGCCGGACTAAATCAATTTAAATGTCGTGTATAACACTTGTGTGTATCACGAAAAGACAATGCGTGTGTCCACACTGTGTGTCTAGCGCAGTGGCGACGACGGGCGCGTTTCGATCCTCAAAGTATTTGAGGATGTTTGTATGTTCGAAAATCAATCAGGCCTAAACGACAGAACGAATTAAGATGAAATTTGCTGTAGATGTAGATATAATGCTGGAATAAAACAAAGGGTGGTTTATAATCTGAAAAAAATCCCAAAATGATAAAAAAATGCAAAAGGGATGATTTTGGTATAAATGGCGCTGGTGTGGAAAAATCTGACATCAATTTTGACTACACAGGACTGGACAACGTCTGTCATGGGTCGGCTAGTCAAACATACTCGTATGAAACGTGCAGTGATGGCGCGTTTCATATGTTTAATATTTCGCGCCCGTCGTCGCCACCGCGCTAGTTTTGGTAGTGTAGAACACAATGGCATCTAGGTCTTGGACAGGCCTCATAATTTAATGCAAGCCTATTTTAAATAGTTTGGGCGACGATGAAGCTTAAACTTCGAGGAAGAAAAATTCAAAGGCTAAAGTATTTAGACTTTAGCCGTCTCATTAATAAACGTAGACTAGCGCAGGATTAAATTTAGTCCAACGCTTACGTTTGGACTAGTCGAATTCAATATTAATAAACGAGGATTAGAAATGGAGTTGCTTACATTAAGCTGGTATTAACAAGTCTTGGTGTAACCTCAGATGATCTTTGGATAAGTAAATTTTTATTAATAGCACCGTTAGTGTAGGAGAAGTAACCTAAAAAAAATGTTTTTCATGATTTTATTCTACGACTTTGTAAAATAAAAATAAATAAATAGGATCACGACTGTAATCCCCAAGTACGGTAGACATCCTCTCAGATCTCCAGATGCTTAGTTCCTTTAAAGATGTCTAGTGGGGGTAGTCAGAGGCACGTCCAAACATTATATTTGGCACATGCCCACATTTTGCAGTAGTTAGCATTCCATACGTGACAGGTTGCAAGCCCATCGTCACAAATCGTCATCTGACAAATAAGACAGTTGAACGTTAATGATCTTATACAAGTCCTGATTTTTTGGACTTTGTTCGATTTATAGATTATATTTGGATTGTATTCATTATTGCGTAATTTTGACATGTGAATTACATGTTAAGACGAGTAATACATTTTTATGATGAATGTAGAATCGTTTTTTCTCAAAATCCGCAAAACATACAACTATATTTTATTATGGCAAAGATAACAAATTATAAACAGAAACACGATTGGTGAAACTTTTCACGATAGATTTATTTTACAAAATTGGCTCTCGTTTTTACTCAAAACTGTAAAAAGCTAAACAGTTTATTTATATATAATTCGTTAGATAATCATACTAGCTACATAAATAAAAGACAGTTTCTTTATAAGTTTGATGGTTTTCAAGATAATGCGGTTTGATCACTTTTTCCGTCTTATCCGGGTAGACTCATTCATTCATTCATTCATTCACACAAAATAACAAAAAATTACACACGGAAACGTATAATAAATTTCCACAATAAATTATCTTTTTGTTTTGATTTTTTTATTTTCCAATTAGGCCAATCACTAACTATATATATAATAATAATAATAATAAAAGCTTTTATTTTCCTTGTATTTACAATATAAAAGTTAACTTAAATAGGTATATAAAATTATATTTAAGGACCGCTTTCAGCGGTAAAAGCCTCCTCCAGCTCTTTCCATTTTTCCCGATATCTAGCGGCTCTGCTCCATGTTTTGCCTGCTACTTTCACGATGTCATCATCCCATCGCATAGCAGGCCTTCCTCTTCTTCGTCTTTTATGTATTGGGTCCCAATTCATGATTATTTTAGACCACCTCTCGTTTTGTAATCTTTGGATGTGCCCGGCCCATTTCCATTTTAATGATAATACTTTCTGGACAACGTCTTTTGCTTTGGTTTTTCTTCTTATTTCTGTGTTTTTTATTTTATTTCTTAGTTTGAGGCCTAAGAAACTTCTTTCTATGCCTCTTTGGCAAACCAGTAGCCGTTGTAGACTTTTTCCAGTAAGAGACCATGTCTGGCATGAGTATGTGAGGCAGGGAAGTAGGCAGGTTTCCATGGCCTTGGTTTTCAATTTAATAGGTATTTTACTTTTAAAAATTTCCTTCATTGCCCAGTATTTACTCCAGGTACTTTTGGTTCTCCGCTCTATTTCTTGTTCCGTGCAAGCCCTGAAGGAGATTTGATGTCCCAAATACACATATTCATCAACATACTCTAGATTTGCAGAGAACAGAGTCATTGGTACCTTTTCTCTATTCGTCATGAGCTTTGTTTTTTCTCGGTTGATCTCCAATCCGACTTTTCTACTTTCTTCACACAGGGTTTTTATCATGAACTGTAGATCATTCGGGTCTTCTGACATTATTACAATGTCATCTGCAAATCTGAGATGTGACAGATAACTTCCGTGTATCCTTAAACCCTTGTTTTTCCAGTTAAGACCTCTGAAAACTTGCTCCAGTACCGCGATGAACAGTTTCGCAGAGAGGGGGTCCCCTTGTTTTACACCTCTCTCAATATTAAAACTTGGGCCTGGTTGTTCCAGCACAATTCTCGATGTGCTGTTAGTATATATTTCTCTGATAATATCAATATATTCTTTATTAACGCCTTGTTGTGATAAAGCTTCCCAAAGAGAATTATGGATAATAGAGTCGAAAGCTTTACTGTAATCTATAAAACATAAGTACAAAGCTATGTCATATTCTCTATATTTTTCTATGACCATTTTCAAAGTGTATATATGATCTATGGTAGAAAGAGTACGCATAAATCCCGCTTGTTCCACTGGTTGATTTTCATCTAAGATCTTGGTGATGCGTCTTAATATAGTAGCTGAGAATACTTTGTATACACATGAGGTGAGGCTAATGGGCCTATAGTTTGTTATCATCCTTGGGTTTCCCTTTTTATAGAGTAGCACGATGTTTGAGCAAAGCCACTGTTTCGGAATTTCTTTGTTTATCAGAACAAGATTAAATAAATTTGTTAGTGGCTGTATTAGCATTTCTTTTGCGGTTTTTAGCATCTCGTTGGTTATGTTGTCGGGTCCTGGGCTCTTTTCTGGTTTTAACATGTCAATTGAGCATTCTACTTCGTTGTGGTTAATTATAGGTACTGGATCTTTGTTTATAGCGCTTATTGAATTGTAAGGTGAGGTGCCCGAGATGTCCATGTCCCTGTAAAGGCTTGTATAAAAATCAGTAGCTATCTTCATCAGGTCGTTTCTGTTTGTGACTGAAACCCCAGAACTACTTTGAAGTTGGGTCATTATCTGTTTCGATTTACTCAGGAGTTTTGAGGATTTCTTGATTCCGCCTGATTTTTCTAAATGTTTTTCTATTATATTTATTCTATATTTCTTCGTGTTGGTTTTAAATTCTCTATTCATTTTCCTATATAGTTTACTTAGTTGGGTTTTTTCTAATTTTGATTTGTTTTCTTTGTATGATAAGATGTGCCTCTGTTCTATTAGTTCTTGAAGTTTTTCTGTAATTATTGATTCATTTCTTAGTGTTTTTTTACTTGTTTTGGCTTGGTTGGAACTTTGTATTAATGCATTTTCTATTTCTTTATAGTATTCTTGTATGGAATGATTTGTTGCATTCATAAGATCATAATTAGCAAGTTCCTTAATGTATATTTCATTGTCTATTAAACGGTTCAGTGAATTCGACGCGAATTTAGCTCTGCATTTTTTTCCATTTATATTTAGAGTTGCTCTTACTAAACGGTGATCACTTGAGTGTTTCAGGTTACTCATGACACTACAGTTTTCGATAAGATGTGGCTTGTTTGTTGCTATGTAATCTAGCTCGTTCTTTGTTTTGCTGTTTGGTGATAGCCATGTCCATCTCAGTTCTTGGGATTTTTTGAACATGGTGTTTACTATTTTTAGGTTGTATTGAATGCAGAAATTTATAAACTTTTCTCCTCTATTATTTCGCTTACCGTAGCCATATCTTCCCATTACACGACTTTCTCCGTCTCTTGGGTAACCTATTTGGGCATTCATGTCTCCTAGAAGTATGAAGTTGGATGTGCTTGCATTCATTATCTGTTCCAAAGATTCATAAAAGTCGTCTATTTCTTGATCACTTGAGCTTGAGGTAGGTGCATACACTTGTGCAATAGTAAACTTTTGTCCATTAATTGTGACAATAATAAGCGCAGCTCTTTCTGAAGCAACTATGAAATCTTCCACCTTTATGCAGCTACATTTTCTCACGAGAAACCCGATACCGTTTCTTCCTTTCGTTTGTCCATATAGGTAGAGTCGGTATTCATCTCTATCTTCGATTACATGTTGTTGTCGCCTTACTTCGCTTATGCCTATAATATCCCATTTGATTGTTGATAAAGCGTATTCTAATTCTGTTATTCTTATTTCGTTGGCTAAAGATCTGACATTGAACGTGCATATGTGGTACTTGTTGTTTCTTGGAGGGTATAAGTCTACAACCCCCGCGGTGACTAACCGTTCTGGGGGAGGGTTTTCTGTGATTTTTATTAATTTGTTTTTTAATTTTCCGTTTCTAGAGGTGCTTACGTCGTTGAGTGGACTGTGGAAGGGCTTTTGTCGTTGCTATTCATCCGAATCATCTGGTGATATAGCTGCAGTCTGCATGGGGGTGTCGCTTATTTTACGAAAGTAGCTTGACATCGGGTTTTGAATTCCGATTTTCTTTACTTTCACCTTTTTTGCGGCCTGAGTTTTTGCAGGTGAGCTGGTAGTAGCTTTTGGTGCATAATTTAGACCGGTTTGATGTGGTGGGGTAATTTCCAATTCCCGTTTTTTTTTACTTTGTTTTTCACGTATGCTATCAACGACTGGCTCCCTGACTATTAACTTGTCGTAACGCAGAAAAGCTGTTTTTCCTTCAGCTCTTTCTTTTTGCAGTTGGTCTTGTAAGTTTCTCCTGCTCAGAAGAATTTCTTGAGGGTAATCTTCCTTCACATAAATTGGACTGTTTTTCAGATGCTGTTTGCTTTTCAGAATAGCAATTTTTTTCCCATACGTGGTGAGAGTTATCATAATAGGCCTTATCTTGTTCTCAGTTCTTTTTCCTAATCTTCTTACTATTTCTAGCTCGAATTTGCTGCATTCAGTTTTCATATCTTCGGTAATAATTTTCAGAACTTTTGTTTCTAGATTTTCATAAGAGTTTTCGCCTTCCTCAACTGCGAAAAATATCAAATTTCTGACTCTGATATGCTTTTCGAGATCCAAAATTCTTTTGTGTTGCTCAGAGTTTGTGATTTTCAATTTTTCTAATTCGCCATTTATTGCTACAAATTGTTGGTCAGTATGCTCATTTATATTTTTTGTAATACGTGTTTCCATTCTCTGTAGCGTTACTTCGGAGTCTTTTTTGATGTCCTCCCTAAGTTCTCGAATGCATTTTTCTATATATACTCTATATATAACTATATATACTCTAAGCTAAATAGTGCTTTAACCTGTTGAATTAATTGTCGATTAGTCTTCATTACTCGGCTCAAGCTGTCCCAGCACTAATAGTAACTAATGCGTTGTAGCAAGTACCAGGATTAGGGATGTCAACGCTAATATGGATTCTGGAGGCCGTGATTTTACATTGATTATGTTTCCTTACAATCCACATCCGATGATATAACACTTCATATCTCACAGCTCAGTTGGTAGTAGCTTGGTCTTCTGCGCTGTAGGTTGTGGGATCGATCTCCGTCTAGGATAAAACATTGTGTGATAAACATTAGATGTTTGTTTTGTATCATGTATAACACATCACACATGTCACTAATAAAAACGGACCATTGATAAAGAAGTTTGTTTGCTATGTTTAGTTACTGACTGCCAGAATGACCAAAACCGGGGTAGGCACCACAACCAAATCTTTGACCCTACAATGTTTTCAAAATTTTATCAGAGCCTCTGGTCGAACCGACGTGTGATCCGAGAGCTGGTTCCTATTTGGAACAACGGATCAGCATTGCCGTCCATCGTGGCAATGCCGCCAGTATCTTGAGGGCGCTTCCGACTGGTAGTGACCTGGATCAGTTGAGTTGCTACCCATAGACTGTTTGCAATGATCTTTAGATGGTTCAACTGGTTCTTATATATTTAGTAAATATCCTGTAATATATTAGTATTAGTTATTGAAATTCATAACGAGTTAGAGCAAAATAGATATTTTTTCATTACATGACTAATCCTCGTAATCAGGAATGACACTGTGAGAACACGCACCCACAGTGGACGAAATCTTTTTTCATAAACATCACTTTATGTGTTATGCGACACTATGGCGCACACTACCGTGTGCCTCTAGAGCTCAACTTTGGTTCTTGGCACACGTCAGTGTGCCTCTAGTCACACTATGCAGTGTCGCACAACACATAAAGCTATGTTTATGAAAAAAAAAATCGTCCACTGTGGTGCGTGTTCTCACAGTGTCATTCCTGAATACACCCGTATTCAGGAACGATACTGTGAGAACACGCAAATAAAGGTATTAACTTTAGTATTCCAATCCAAACATATCTTTGCTTTTTGTTGTACCTACATATCTCGTAAATGTGAATCTGTTTTTGTACCTTACTGAAGATGGTATTTCAAATTTTCTTTTTTATGCTTACTTACTATTGTATTATAAAAAAGTCAGTTTTGACATTTTGACGATGTCGATACGATAGTGATTCGTACTAAGCCACTGCCCGCTCTACGCCTGTTACATCCAAAGCCAGGTGTGAACACAAACTCGCCTAAACCATGTTCATTCCTTTTTACTCGTGCTTGCAACAGGTACTTACCATTAGTTCTAATTTACTCTGTGACTCATCAAAGCACTTAAAATGGTACATGACTCTGTAGTTCAAGAAGACAAATTGAAAACTAGTTATTTCTTGATTATACACTTTACAGGATGTTTAAAATTTAACAGGAACTTGTTACCGGTAACGTAAACGTCATAATTTTCCAACTAATAATATAAATCTGAAGGTGAGGATGTTTGTATGTTTGGATGTTTGTGGCTCAATCACGACTAAACAACCAAACGAATTTGGATGAAGCTTGGAATATACATAGCTGCAGACTATATTAGCATATAGGATAAAATAGCATTTTTATCCAATCATTAGTTAATAAATATATAAAAAACCGGCCAAGTGCGTGTCGTGCCACGCGCAATGTAGGGTTTCGTAGTTTACACAGCTAACAACGTTATATTATTAAGGATCACGACTAATTTTCAAGCACGTTAGACATCCATTCAAATCTTCAGGTGCTCTGATCCAATGAATGAATGAAGACATCCAACGGGACTAGACAGAAGCACGTCCAAACATTACATTTGACACATAGCCACATTTTTAAATAACATGACGTAATATTTAGAAAATAAATAATAAAAAAATAGTAATAGGATCACGACTGTAATCCCCAAGTACGGTAGACATCCCCTCAGAACTCCAGGCGCTTAGATCCTTTGAAAATGTCTAGTGGGGGTAGTCAGAGGCACGTCCAAACATTATATTTGGCACATGCCCACATTTTGAAGTAGAATGCTTGGAATGCTTGAGTGGAATGCTAATTCCATACGTGACAGGTTGCAAGCCCATCGCCGCTTATAAGAATACTAACTGGTTTCCTCACAATGTTTTCCTTCACCGTTTTGAGCACGTGTTTTTGATGCGCATATAAACTTTTCGAACAGAAAAATCCATTGATGCACGCCGGGATTAGAACCCACGACTTTCAGATTGAAAGTCGAGGTACCTCCCACTCGGCCAACAAGGCTTTGCTTATCAATGCTTGGCTTAGCAATGCTTAGCCTGATTATAGTAGTATCAATTCGTTGCGCATCACCCACTGTGACTGATGACAATAAATAATAATAAATAAATAAATATTGGTGGACATTTCACACAGCGCCATCTAGCCCCAAACTAAGCAAAGCTTGTACTATGGGAACCAGATAACTGATAGAATACATATATACGTTTTTTTTTGTTGTAAATACATACATATTATACATAACACCCAGACACAGAACAAACATCTATGTTCATCACACAAATGTTTATCCCGGGTGAGGATCGAACCCACAACCTACAGCGCAGAAGACAGAGCTACTACCAACTGAGCTGTGAGGCCAGTCAAATAGAAAATATAAAAAATAAAAATTGTGATAAAATGATCAAACAATCTATACTTATCATCTCCCACGAGATCAACACATTCCAAATATGTTGGTACATTCTGATAATATTCAAAGCCATGTCCACTGTCCAGTTTCCCAAACACATAACTATCAGTATGAATAGCTAGAACGTGTGTTTAACGCACGCCGCATTACCGGCAAGTGCGCGTAAGCACCGCTATTTATGCTGTAAAGGTGTTGTGCTGCGTTCAAACTATTTACTAGCAAGCATTTATTATGAGATTTTTAGTAATAGAGCTTCTTGTGAACGGGATTGACCGCGATAGTACTCTAATATGTGTCTGGTCGGAGAGATCTTCTCTTGGATTCAAGTCTAACAAAGCAGTAACCTAATAAGCGTGTGAATTAAGATAGCTAAGTAGGAAAAACAGGAGCTCTCCGATCAGACGTCTGTCAAAAATTATCTTCTGAAATGTCATGTGCATATTTTTCATATCAAATTTTTGTAGTAGAATTGTAGAAGCTGTTTCTAAACTTTCAGGTCTCTACAGTGCAGGGTTACTAAGTTATAGCGATTAAACTGGAGCTACTCTCTGGAGATCTGAGAGGAAGTCTACCGTACTTGGGCATTACATTTTTTTTATTACTAATAGTAAGAGTAACTACCCCGCCTAAACGCTCCATCAATAAACGGCAGGTATTTACGACAGTCTGTGCGTGCCATTATTGTTTCAATTGTGGCTGTTTAGTGCAGCTATGGATAATAACAATTTCAACACATAAATACCATCATGGCGGATACGAATGTATTAAATACAATGTTAGATTTCCGATAACTTGTGACAAAATTACCTTAATGGGTCTTTTGCGCGTACTTATTGACAGCCAGCCAAATTGCAGCATTCGATGATTGGTGAAACCATCGACCACATAGCTTAGACTAGTTATGCAAGGCGAACACTGTCAGACAACACATGTGGGTTACAGATCCTGTGTTCACAGGATCAGGTCCTGTGCCCTGCGGCGGGCTGTGACATTGAACCGGCTAATTAAAATACATTTTCCACCGCTCCCCCTGACCTGCACACCTCAAGGTTTTGACAGAATTGTTTGTTTGAAGAAATGAAGCCATTAGGCGTCTATTGGGCTATGTGGTCGATGGGTGAAGCTATCTGCATGTGCAAAGACCCAATAGGTACTATTATACTTTGTATGGGGCTGAAACATTCCTAAGCAATTTACATTTCTGTTACGAACTTATTGTTGGACTATTGATCGCACTGACTTAAATTTTAAAACCAAAAAACTCGCTAATGATATATTTTTGCAATCAAAAAAATAAGTTTTGACTTGACTAAAGCTTTTGTTCTGTCGTTATACATATTAAACCTCGTTAATTTTTGGAATATTATTGTATTTTATATAACCATGTGATAACTATAATACTCGTATAAACCAAAAGTCAAAATCGTTTTTTTTTATATAATCACTTTGAAACCTACATGATAACCCAGATCAAAAACTATGTCTACATCAACTTTCATTCAAATCACTTAAGGGAACATTTATATTAGGCAGGGCCGTGTCCGGGCCGGGCCGGAGCTTTTAGTAGACAGGCCCGGACGGGACACGATCAGGCAATGCTTAATATAAACTGCTTCATACAAATGTATGAGCCACGTACACAGCATACGGCACGGTCCGATCTAATATAAATCTACCCTTAGTCGATATTACGCGATCTAACGACAAACGTACAACAATCTAAAATAAAAAAATAAATAGGATCACGACTGTAATCCCCAAGTACGGTAGACATCGTCTCAGACCTCCAGACGCTTAGATCTTTCGAAGATGTCTAGTGGGGGTAGTCAGAGGCACGTCCAAACATCATATTTGGCACATGCCCACATTTTGCAGTAGTTAGCATTTCATACGTTGCACAGACGTTGTACGACAGGTTGCAAGCCCATCGCCGCTTATAAGAATACTAACTGGTTTCCTCACGATGTTTTCCTTCACCGTTTTGAGCACGTGTTTTTGATGCGCATATACATTTTTCGAACAGAAAAATCCATTGATGCACGCCAGGATTTGAACCCACGACCTTCAGATTGAAAGCCGAGGTACCTCCCACTTGGCCAACACGGCTTTTTTACGTACAACAATCTACATATGTATATAAATGTATAGTAGGTACCTTAAAGTACTTTCATCACACCGGTCGATATTTGGCACAGGTTTGCAACATTATAGCGAGAGGAGGTGCGTTTGTGCTTCCCTGTTGCGTTTGGCATACGTTTAGCAACCTGGGGCCATACCACAAGGTCCTAAAGTAACATCAAAACAATATTAATAATAAGAAATAATATTAATATTGTTTTAATTATCTTATTATTATATAGAGGAAACATTTTTTGTATGTTTGTAACGAATAAACTCAAAAATAATTAAAGTGCTACATTATCTTTGAGTGACATAGTAGGCTATATTTATTACTTTAAAAAAATAGGGATCCTTACTAAAAGTTGAATATGTAACCCAAGGTGTCAAAAAATAGCCATAAAATCAACACTACCACCCGTGTGACGCTGGGCGTACTGCTATTTAGTAATAAAGTTAAAACTAATATTTTTTTTATATTATTTAAGTAATATTTTCTTTATATTACTTTTGAGCTTGTGGTACGGACCCTGACGCCAAACTTTGCAGTATCGCATGCCGCTTACTTAGTGTGGAAATGGATTCGTTTATTTGGCAGGTAATTTTTTTGAAACTAGAGCTGATACCATGATCTTTAAATATTATGTACAGTAGAAATAGTACCACGGTACTCCTTAGTTTAAAATACTCACAGGGATATCTTTAGTGTCATATCATGACACTTTGAATGTTAGATGTTATTTATTTTTACTCATAAATGCTCTGAGGATTGTCTTTTTCGATGAATGAAAAACCAAAGCTAATTTAATCACTCAACATTTTCAGCAATATATTTATTAACATAATAATATGATGCCCGAACTAGTGATCAAACATTTTTAAAGGATGAATATCGAAGACAAGTTTTTAATGTCTCGAGCCTTTACTTTGTATATAATCAATGGTCTGAGCACAAACCACTATCGTATCGTCCAAATGTCAAAACAGACACTCTAGAGTGTCAGTTTATACATTTGATTTGGACTTTTTAACATTTGGACAAAGTGATTCGTGCTAGCCCCCCAACACTCTCTAGAAAAGTATTCTTACATTTCGTTTAATAAAAATCTATTATTTCACATTATTACAACAACGGGAAATTACTCACGTAAATGATAAATTGTCAATGAGGACACCGACAATGTTTGCGAGACGGCAATGCGAGCAGGGTAGCGCGCGCGTTATGGTCCACTCACCCTGAAGAAAATTCTCTAGATGAATCGAAACATTGTCGGTGTCCTCATTGACAATTTATCATTTACGTGAGTAATTTCCCGTTGTTGTAATAATGTGTAGTACAACTCACGAAAGTTTTGAAAGTGAAATAATCTATTATGTTATTATAAATCCATCTCCACTCCTCGCGACATTAATCGCAGGAGCTCACGACACGATTATATTTAGCACTCCACACCTAGGAAGTTCATTATGGCATCATCAGGCGACACTATGTCGCTAATGTGCGCCGGCTCTAATTGACCATTTTGTAGCATTTGGATCGCGCGTGTCACTCGCTTTACGGCGATGGTAATGGGTTTGCACCTTTAAGCGGGTTTCAAAACGGGCTTTTATGTACAAATATCCAAATAAGCACGCCAAAATTTATTAAATACATAGTATAAAGCAAAGTCGCTTTCCGCTTCCCGCGTCTGTATGTCTGTATGTATGTTTGCTTATATCTTTAAAACTACACAACGGATTTTGATGCGGTTTTTTTTAATAGATAGAGTGATTCAGGAGGAAGGTTTATATGTATAATAACATGCTACCCGTGCGAAGCCGGGGCGGGTCGCTAGTTAAATATAAAATTATT
This sequence comes from Hydriomena furcata, assembly GCA_912999785.1. Classification (NCBI taxonomy): domain Eukaryota; kingdom Metazoa; phylum Arthropoda; class Insecta; order Lepidoptera; family Geometridae; genus Hydriomena; species Hydriomena furcata. The sequence goes on from OU538830.1 coordinate 672,940, forward strand.
TATCTAAGTAATCTATACCAATATTATAAATACATAAGAACTCTGTCAGTCTGTCTGTCTGTGACATTATCACGGCTAAACCACTGGGCCGATTGAGATAAAATTTCATGTAGAAATAGTTTAAAGACTTAGAACGGACATAGGCTACTTTTTTCCCTAAATTTTCTATTGATTTTCAGGATTTTTTTATGTTTTACGATAAAGTCGTCAAAAATCGATTTAATATATCAGCGAAATTACGGGTATAAGCTAGTATTATATATGTAGGTATACCTGTCTTTTTGAAATAGGTTTTTTTTGCGAACCCACTATCACATTCTAAAGAGCTTTACCATGTTTAATTTCCAAGTAAGGTAGAGATTGTCCAGGCGCACATGAAAATATGTAAAAGTCTAAAGTATTATTTCTTCTATAATATAAACAAATTAAAATTTATTTACTCTTTTCCATAACACATTAAAAAAACGTGAAAAGACAGAAGACAGAATATTTCTGTACACAAATTTATTTCATTTTATTTTGAAAACAAAAGGTAACATAATTTCCTATTTCCTCAATTTCATCCAACTTTTGTTGTTCATTAATTAACTCGTTCTATTTTCCCCCCATTTCACACATTGACCTATTTCATTAGCTCTCGATTGGTCACACCTAACAAAAAAATATTATTTTACAAAAATATAGAAGTGAAACTTCTAACTTCTTGCATTTTTTTAACTTAAATGTTTATTTTTACAAATTATCTTCTCTATGTTAGGCAACAAATAGGGCTAGGTTCCGAGTACATTGCAAATAATAATGATTAACCAATGACGTGAAGTTATGGCAGACTCTTAGTAGTCAATTTGTGTATATTTTTTTTTGTAAAACCGCACTTTATCACTCTTTTTTAGACACTCTCTCATCACGCCATGATATCATCAAAAGAAGTTTATTAAGGAGTTTCACTTCTAAACACAAGATTGAGGACTTTTCGACCAATTTTTTCATTTTATTTGTGGCGCTTTCATCTCTATAATATAATTGGTCGTGACAAGGTCGCGAGCATTGTCCCGCATCGTTACTCTGCTCGAGACAGATTTATTTGGCGGTGTATTTTGAGAAACGATATAGTAACGGTTTTGAAACGATATATCGGACCTTTTAATAGCTTATTTATAGCATCTACGTTTTATTATTTTTACGGTGATTAACAATGAGTTTTTTAATGAGTTTAAGAAGCTGACCCAAAGTCAGAGTTACGAAGCTTCCACTCAAGATAATTATGACCCATCTGACTTTATGTGTCACAGTAAACTGCAGGAGGACCTAAAACCCGATAATAGAAAAGTTCACTGTAGTTATCATTGGGTGAATTATTGCTTGTTTTATTAACTTACTTTATAAAAAATATAAGTCAAATCTACAGAATAATTATTACAATAGTTAAACTATAGACCGCATAACGTTGACGCAAGAAATAACTTTCCAGTTTTATTTTGTATCGTTCCTCAGAATAATCGTCGAAGTGGTTTTATTGGGGTTTTCTTTCAGTGTTCAATTAAAAATTGAGAAAGAATTTTGTCACAATTTATTGTATTTTTTGAACAATGTCGGAACATAAATTACGTGTTATGTTCTATTTGGATTCGAGGTGATAAAAAGTGTTTTCGTTTTAGTGTCCACATTCGTGAAAATGTTGAATTACCTGACAATTTAAGAAAGATTTTTCATATTTTCGGTAAGATTTTGGGAAAATCTGTTTACCAACAAGCCGGATTTATGTATTGTCGTAAGAAATGAAAACGTAAAATTGTTTATTAAGACGCTGCCAGTCGACGATTATTTTTGTTCGAAACGAAAAATTAAATACTTGTGAACAAGCCACATCTCCTATTTTATAATGTATAGTATTATGTGAATAAAGATGTACCCATCTTTAATCACTTCGATAAATAACCCTACCGACCGCTGCAATGATGACAAACACACGTCAGCGCGTGGTCCGCCTTAGCTTTTCGAATAAATTAATGATATATATTATGTATAATTACTTATCAAAAATCTATCCTAATAGAAATCTAGATCTACATATTACCTATCTTTAACAATAAATCACAAGTTGATTTTAATAGTAGGTATATAAAATATTTCGATCATAAATTCTAAAACGTATCATTTTGAAATAATATTTTTATCGTGAAAAGTTTCTGCTATTATGTTTTCAGCTTAATAGAAATCTAGATAGAAACCTGAAGTTATATACTTATAAAAATAGGAGATGTGGCTTGTTCAGAAGTATTACTTTTTTCGTTCCGAAAAAGAGCAATCGTCGACTGGCAGCCTCTTAAGAACGAATCTTTTAATATTTGTTACTTCGAGTAGGTAAGTATCTACATCAAAATATGTTTACATCCTAATTCTAATAATTTACTAAGAATTTCAGTACGTAAATAAGCTTTCATTTTAAAATAGCTGTTTTCTTTTTAGACTAAGAAGAACCTACTACTGTTTTACAGTTATATATAATGTACTAGCATTTACCCGCAACTTTGTCCGCGTAGAGTCACGAAATCGATTTTTGACGACTTTATCGTAAAACATTAGAATTCCTGTAGATCAAAAGAAAATTTTGGAAAAAAAAGTATCCTACGAGTATGTCCATCTCAAGACTTTAAACTATGTCTACATGAAATTTCATTACAATTGGCTCAGTGGTTTGGCCATGATAACGTCACAGACAGATTACTTTCGCATTTATAATATTAGTTTAGTACTAATTTAGCATACACCTTTAAACCTACGCTCAAAACATACAATATTATTTATCACAGTTTTACAATGGTTAAACATTCGTTTACGTTTTCTTAGAGGACTAAATGTAGTCCTCTAAGAAAATGCTTAACCCAACAACCTCGACAAAATTAAAACGATTATACACACTAAGTTAGGTGTACACTCCCCGCCGAGCTAATGGCACACTGAGTGGTTTCACGTGTACACCTACCTTAGCTTCGTGGGGCGCTTTAATCCCTACTTTTAGTTTTTTACGTTAACTCGTAGGTACATTGCATTGCTCTCTCATAAGAGGATTTATCGTAGTACTAAGTTATAAGGAGTATCACGTACAAAGGAAAAAAAATATATATTGATGGACATTTTTACAAAACGCCATCTAGCCCCAAACTAAGGAAAGCTTGTACTATAGGAACTAGGTAACTGATAGAATACTTATGTTTTTTTTTGTAAGTGATGAGTGGAGAGAACTAATGGATCAAAAAAAATATTAAATAGGACCACGACTGTAATCCCCAAGTACGGTAGACATCCTCTCAGATCTCCAGACGCTTAGAGCCTTTGAAGATGTCCTAGAGATCCTTGTCTAGAGGGGTAGTCAGAGGCACGTCTAAACATTACATTTAGCACATGCCTACATTTTGCAGTAGTTAGCATTCCATACGTGATAGATTGCAAGCTCGTAGCCGCTTACAAGAATACTAACTGGTTTCCTCACGATGTTTACCTTCACCGTTTTAAGCACGTGTTTTTAATTCGCAAAACACGTGCCAAGCAATAAAAGCCGTGTTGGCCGAGTGGGAGGTACCTTGACTTTTATTTCGAAGAGTTCGAATCGAAGGGGTCATGGGTTCGAATCTCGGGGTGCATCAATGGATTTCTCTGTTCCTTCTAAATTACCCTTTATATATTCAAGCTAGATCTCATCATCAATGCATATAAGCTCAATATCAATACCTGAAAATCCATAAACACGAAATAATGCAAAATTACATGCGATCCAATCACATTACGCAGATAAATACAAAATGAAAGTTGGATCTGGCGACGTGATGATAGTGTGAACCGAATTGACATGATTGGCGAATTGTGGGTAAGTTTATACCGAGTGATAATCCCCACATATGCCTCTCATTTCGGTCCAACAACTTCAACTATAATACATAATTTTCGGAATCCATAAAACATAATGAAAATAATTAGATTTTGAAACACAATCTCATCAAATCAAAACACGTGCTCAAAACGGTAAAGGAAAATATCGTGAGGAAACAAGTTAGGTATTCTTATAAGCGGCGATGGGCTTGCAACCTGTCACGCATGGAATGCTAACTACTGCAAAATGTGGGCAAGTGCCAAATATAATTTTTGGACGTGCCTCTGACTACACCAATTAGATATCTTCAAAGAATCTAAGCGTCTGAAGATCTGTGAAGATGTCTACTGTACTTGGGAATTACAGTCGTGATTCTTCTTTTTTTATTATTAAAACACAGGAACCGGTCAGAAATCAACAGCATAAATCCGCCCAAAAAAGATCTTGAAATAATACAAACCTACTAATATTATTAAAGTTTGTGAGGATGTGTGTGTTTGTTGGTCCCGTCATAATTGGTCGACCAATGTGACCGATTTACTTCAAATATATATAAATAGTTTGTGATATTAAAAAAACTACGCTGTACATATTTATTTAATAAAATTACTTATTTATCTATCTTAAAATTTGTCTCATAAGTAACACTTTCCGAAGAGGGTTGAAGTCGGGCAGGTGACTGGTTGTAAAACACAAACCAAATACTCTTCGCAACATGTTGTTGAACATGTGCCGACCCCACATTAAGTGGGATAAGGAAAGCAAAAATGGTGATGTCTCAAATTGTGTAACAATGTTTTGTAGTAAATTTTTCGGAACCTAATTTATGTAGTGTCCCTAATTCACGTGCTTGGGTGCCCATTTTGTAAAAGTTTAAAAGTTGTGTTAGTTGTGTTCCAGAATTTATGGATTTCGAGTATGCTTTATGTATTTTGGTTCATGCCTCATTTGCAGGCATCCCATTTTGCAAACTCCATTCGATTTCAGCAATTGCGATATAATTGAACCGATTGCTGTTATTCGGTAAGTTTGTGTTGATGTTTAATTAACTTCATTCATTATGACTCGTGCCATTTCTATCACAGATTATTACAAGTACTAAGTTTCATGGAAATATTATGAAAAATAAAATTAATAGTGTAACAATTGTAATCCTAATAACCTACGGTAGACATCCTCTCAGATCTTCAGGCGTTCAGATCCTTGACGATGTCTAATGGGGTAAGTCAGAGGCACGTCCAAACATTACATTTGGCATCGTCAAAGATCTGAGCGCCTGGAGATCTGAAAGGATGTCTACCGTACTTGGAGATTACAGTCGTGATTCTATTTATTTTTTTACATTTTTATGTAACTTTGGCAAACATTGTAATGTGGGTATGTCCTGTCAGTCTAGGTATATTCCAAATAGAATCATTTAAAATTCCCGTAAACCGCGAATCCACGGAACATACGCGATCCGCTGTGGATGAGCGGACACGCACAAATAAACGGCTGATTTAATCCGCTCTGTACAAAAAGAGGATTCAACCCCCAAAAGGGTTAATGAAATGTGCGCACAGCAATTACGATTTTTGTAGTGGCACTTTCGGAGCAAATCTGAAAAGGTAAAATAGAAAACCTATACAAAATTATATGCATTTAATACGTGATCAAAACGTGTGAGAAAATCAGTGAATATTCTTATTATTTACAACCTGTCACGTTTCGAATGCTAACTACTGCAAAATGTGCCAATGGACGTACCTCTGGCTACCCCTTTTATGCATATCAAAGAATTTGGGCATCTGGAGATCTGAAATAGTATCTACGATACTTGGGGATTACAGTTGTAATCCAATTTTATTTTCGTTTCATTATTTTCTACTAACTGAAATCACTGGCTTGCGTACCAACATTCTAAGAAGAAAAAAAACGTATCTTGCGCATAAAAAAGCATGCACCTAAAATTCATAGTTTTTGATAAAAACAATCTTTTCATTTACCTATCTAGCATCGTTCTAGATAACTGCAAATAGGCTACATTATTATCTAGTTTTATGAAGAACATGCAAGATGATTCACCAAAGTGCACCTTTTACTGCCGATTAAACTAAATATAGTTATTTTACGATTACCGTGAAACATACCTGTTAAAACTGAACTTACAGCTTCGGCACAGTTCAACATTTCAGGTGACTGGAAAGCTCGTCGCCGCTCATATTCTAATTTAAACTTAAATTCAAAAATTATTTATATCAATAAAATCACTAGGATCACATTACGACGTCTAAGGATCTAGGACCTACGCCTGTTCCTCGCGACCAAGCCTAAAAGAATAATAAATAAATATTAGTAGACTTTACACACAGCGCTTTCTAGCCCGAAACTAAGCAAAGCTTGTACTATGGGAACCAGATAACCGATAGAATAAATACGTACTTTTTTGTAGAAAAATATTAACACCCAGACACAGAATAAACTAGATGTTCGTCACACAAATGATTGTCTTGGGTAAGAATCGAACAACCTACAGCGTAGAAGGCAGAGTTACTGTCAACTGAGCTGTGAGCAGTCAAAATCTGGCAACACACACGGCTTGGTACCTGAAATGTCAAAAACGATAAATTACTCACGTAAAAAATTTAATTATCGATAAAGAAAAATACCGACAATGTATTATGTACGTATTTTACGTGTCTGTACATATGCAGTGTATGTACGTATGTACGTGTTTTGATGATAGACACCAATGTGTCTATCATCAAAACCTCAGATTCCAAAACCATCCCGAAGTAAGAAACGATGTCATCTCCAGTAAACGTTCCAATACAGATAATTTAGAGTAGCTCGTTAAAAAGTTAGTCGAGTCGCGTGTCTCCGATGTCGCTTGCAGAGGTGAGTAAATCTATACAGAGTGTTCCAAAAGTAGCTGGCCTAATTATTTTAGTTATTTTTTTTAAATTAATTATTTTGGTAGACATCTCCATCTATCACCAAACTAAGCAAAGCTTGTACTATGAACCAGATCGCTGATAGAATACTTATATATACGTTTTGTAAACATATAGGAACATAAGATACATTTGAAAACACACAGAACAAACATCTAGGTTTATCCTGGATAGGGATTGAACCCACACCCTACAGCATAGAAAGCAGAGCTAACTTACAATTGAGCTGTGAGGCCTTAGAGAAGGCCGTGTGGAAATAGAAAGCAGCATCAAATAAATTTAAATTTCCAAGCATGTAGACATCTCAGATCTCCAGGTATATGTCTTGGGAGGGTTAGTCGTGAATTGACCAATCACAGCGCTCGAAATAGCTGACATGAAATTTTAGAGCGCTTTGATTGGTGAAATCACGGTCCGCTTTGCACAGCTCCGCATCAGTGGAAACTCACCCTTTATATTGGTTATTTTTAAATGTAAATGATCTTCTAGGTTAAACAAACGTGTCGTGAAGACGAGGCATACCAACAACTTGATTTTCTAAGTAGACAGTTGTCATTAAATGCCGGCGTTTTCCGTCACATTTAGCTACTGTCAGCTTCTGACGAGCAACGACGAATGTCGCCCGCCCTAGTTCAAATTAAAATATCTTATTTTTGAAATGTAGTAATTCGTAGCATTTAATTTTTATCTTAGGAACGCTTCCTACTAGTTATCTGGATCATTTGAGCTATAGACTGTTTACAACGGTCTTTAGATGGCTCAACTGGTTCTTATATATTTTTTAAGACCTACTTATATATGTTAGAATGTTATTTGTAATTTTTAAAATGTAGTTAATATTTTTGGGTCAACTTTGAGGTAAAGGTTGCCTTAGAGGATGCTTTTGAGCTAGAAAAAACTTGTAGCTTTTGTACAACAATTTTGTATACATTTTTTGTGCAATAAAGTAAGCTTCCATCAAGTTTTCTGACTATTAGGAAATACACACTTAACAAGAAGAAGAAAGATTAAAAAACACAGACTACCTACTGCGAGGGTCAAACAGGTCCCATCTCAGCTTTTTGCTGCTCCGCATGCATGAACCATGACGTGGAGCAGCGCTGGTTTTCAGGTTTCCAGTTGTGTGTGAGTAAGGTAACGTATGATGTTCAATGCTGCAGTAATATTATATTAAAATGTAATAGATATACAAAAACCACCCTGTACCCAAATAGGTAAGCGTGTTTTGTCTCTAGATGAATCTTTGTTCGCGTTGGTTCGCGTTTGGGTACCCCCCCCCCCCCTTCCTGTCAGACATCAAACGAGTGACAGGAAGTGGTAACCCATTGTTGTAGTAATGAATGGCAATTGACGAAGTTGGTAACTGTTATATTTTGTAATGAATTGCCATAATTCCTTGAGGTTATTTTCTTTAAACTTTGTTGGTAATTTATCTAATATAAACATTGTATAAGTCATTTTAAATAGAAATACGGCTAATTATCTCGTTATTTTCACGTATATTCAGATACGACCGCGATCAATGTGATCGGCGAATACTGCGGAGCCCTGATTAACAACCACGATGGTTTTAATTCTATAATTGTATAAGTCTTTATTTTGTTCAATTGACCACATAGATACGAGTAGTATTTACGAAAAAAAACATTAAAATAAATTATATAGTTGCCTAATTTTTCATTGGTCTTAGGAACAGGCGTAGCTTTACCTAGCTCCTTCGACGTTGGTAATACATATCAAAAAAATAATGCTATAATAATTATTAATTATATTTATATTTTTACACAAAACGAGAAAAGTAAATTTTTTGAACTTGTTCCAGTTATTTTTATACATTTTCCGTGACAAAAAACCCACAATAAACCACCCTCTCATTTCCAAAATGGACAAGTCCCCCAATATATCATCTGCTCAGCCCAAAAACCTCATAAAATATCTCCCACCTATGTTCATTCGTCATCTCTTTATCAGCAAAAAGGCTATCCACCTTCGAGAAATGAGGTAGGCCCGCCCTAACGCCCTTTAAGACAACTATTTATCGAAAAGCAGAAAAAAATCTCATAAATCTGAGTGTATTTTTATCTGGATATCATAAAGTACCCTTACAGACTGGCGTCAGCAAATTCAGTCAATAAAATTTGGTAGATAGTTCAGAATGATTGAGGTAAAACCAACCCATTTTGCTTGTTAATAATTAAAAACTAAGATTAACATACAAAACTATTGATTTTTGCACGGGTCTTTATAATCTTTAATTTATTATCCCATCGTTTTGACTATGTACTATAATAGCCATGGTCGCGTTATTGTGTAGTAATCACGATAGTTTGAAAAATAATAAATACACACAATATACTCAATGTATCCTATAATTTTAGGAACTCGACAATACAGAATCGTAGTTATTAATTTAAATGAAATTGTATCAAATTTAATAAAATATCTGTAGCAATATTTGCTACGACGTAGCACTATCATTTTTTTTTTTGAAAAGATTAAATTTTTTATAAAAAAAATATATATATCATTGTGGATTTTAACAAGTCTTTATCACATAATTACATTTACTTTATTTTCCCGACGTTTCGATTATGTTACAATAAATAATAATTAATAATATCTATAGTTAAATAGTTGTGTCTACTAATCGATAGTTTCAAAATTAAAAATAGATCGTCAATGAAATACTAATAGCAAAACTGGGATGAAAAGCTCGCCCGTCTGCATAGCCCCCAAGGTAGGGCGAATAGTGTGGCTATCGAGCGCGTGTATCGATATTATAAATGTTTTATGGCGATTGCCTTTATAAATGGTTCAACGTGAACAGCTTTGTGTGAAATAGGGTCGTTGTTTCAGGATTAGTGCTTGATAAGTTATCGATAAATTAATCTATGGTAATGTCGATAGACTTCGAGATTTGTGGGTTTGTGTCACGGTCATGTTATCTCTATTGCATTTGGGGCAGTTGTAAAAATGTATATAATATCAATAATGTTGACACGCTCTTTAATTTTATCTAAAATAAAAATAAATAGGATCACGACTGTAATCCCCAAGTATTATGTGTATTAATTTTATCTAAAATAAAAATAAATAGGATCACGACTGTAATCCCCAAGTATGGTAGACATCCTCTCAGATATACAGGCGCTTAGATCCTTTGAAGATGTCTAGAAGGGATAGTCAGAGGCACGACCAAACATTATATTTGGCACATACTTAAATAGTTAGCATTCCACACGTGATGGGTTTCAAGCCCATCGCCGCTTACAAGAATACTGACTGGTTTCCTTAAGATATTTTACTTCATCGATAGAAGCACGTGTTAATGTTAACTTTTCGAACAGAATTATTCATTGATTTTTTTATTTGGTTTTATCAGATTTAGTATATCAAAGCAAAAGGAAGGTTTATATCAAAATCTTTGATAACACACCCTATTATACTCGTTATACAAAGATACTTGAAATAATTTTAGCAGATCCCACCCAATTCATTCTTCCCATCTTATTACCTCACACACCGGTGAAATTAACATCCCCACGTGTGGAGATAAACAGCACAACCCTTACGCTAGGGTTGCTAAACAAAAGCCACTTGATGCCCGCAATTAAAATCTTAATGTATAGGATTAATACAGTTACTTGTAGTGATGTGCATAGTATCGATAACATTGTTTCTAAATTAATTCTTAATTAAGTTTTAAAGTACTTGTTTTATACCAATCTTATATGATCATGTTTTGTCATTCGTGTGGTAAAATCAAACAGCAATGAAGTTGTTTTTCTAGCCTGAAAATAATCGCTTTTAATTAAAAAACTTATAACAAAATATCATGAGTATACATAGACCAAACAAATTTTATAACATTATCTAATAATGTATGTTAATAATGATAATATAAAGTATCGTAAGTTATGTATTTACAAAAAAGTATAGGTATAAGAATTTTATTAGTTATCTATTTTCATTTGAAATATTTATTGTTATTTTTATTTTAATATCGATACTGCCAAGAACATCTACACACATCGTTATTAGGTAGCGTCTTAGAATTAAATTTCACCTCGGCGTTCTCGCTAACTCCAAACAATAATCTTAACCCCCTCTTTCACCCCCCAACCCTTGAATTAAGCCTTTTATGACGATGTGTTGTTGCTACGTCTTGGCGAGGCGAGATAACTTGATAATGACTCTGGTTTTATCGACAAGGTGCTTCAAACACTATTTAATATAAATATATACATACCCAACATAGTCCTAATACTATAATCATAAAGTCATAACCCCCCGAAACTAGGAATTACTGTGGTCGCAAAGACTAGGCGTAGCTTCACCTACCTCCTAAGACGTTTCAAAGTGATCCTTATGATTTCATTGAAAAATATTACACTAGCAGCCCGCCCCGGCGTCGCACGGGTGTAATAATGGTTTTATAACAATTTTTTTACACCTTGGGTTACATTATCAAAGTTTTTATACGGATCCCTAACGTTTTTGAATATACTCTATAACATTTGTTCATCAGGGATAATGTAGGATTCTAATGTAAAAGAGTTTTTCAAATTGGTACAATAGTTTCGGAACCCATTCAATGCAAAAAAACAAACAAACTTTATAATATTATTAGTATAGATATAAGACTACAGTGTCTATCAAATTATTCTTACAAATCTTTATATCGTATGTTATGCAACTGAAAATGTGGAGATTTACATGTAGGTACTCGGATTTTATGGCCTTTTGGGGTCAAACTAGTACTCAGCGCAAACCGTAAGCAAAAGCTTGTCTCACAATAAACATTAAAACATTACAATTTACTTAAACCCTTTAATATCACTTAACAGAGCTGACCCGTTTTATCCATAACCCTCAATTGGCGGTGATATTGCTAAATTGGGCAAACAATTCACAAGGGTCCCAAAGACCTTAATTATTAGCAAGGTGCTTAGGGGTTGAATATACGATGTGTTAATACGGCCTGATGTACGTCGTTGGTGATTAACCTAACCTAAATTAAATTTACCTGAAGTGGGTCGTTTTGACCCCAATGTGTACAATCTTTGGAACAGTAATTTAGCATGACAATAGGAAATTAAATAGTGTCAACCTATTTGCTTTTATATTTTTAGCAAACGCAAAGGTATATGAAATCAAAAGGACTTAATGCCATTTTGCGTATTTTAATTCTAATTAGAAGATATTCATTTTGATAAAATCATAAAGATCACCTTGAAAAGCAGAAAAAGAAAAAGTAGAGTAAACTAGATGAAGGTATCAAGCTGAACAATCAAGATGACAAGCTATAACTCGTGGATTACTTATGTGGTCGTGCAGCATAGCATATAAGTCGAAGAGTAAGGAAGTAGACAATCTCCATGAAACTGAGGACACTGCAGCCCAAGAACAGACCAGCCATTCCACCTACAGCAACTGAAAAGAAGAAGAATTATGATTTACCTACTAACTCAAAATAAAACCAACGAAAATATTACGACTACTCGAATAATCAGAAAACAATATTTATATATAAGTCCTTCACAAAGGAACTATTTAGCCCTACATAAAAAAACAATCATCCGAATTGCATCACCAGGTAAGAATACATGCGACAAAAGCTATCTGATTTTTAAAGATGTCCAACGACCATTACATTCGGTACATGCCTATTTTTCGCATTAGTAGCATTTTAATGCGTTATTCTAAAAAAAATGACAATTTTTTTCTCCAACAATGGACATTTCTGGAAAAAACTTATTCCCATTGACGGTTGTTGATTTTTCGCTGCTAAAAAGTCCAAATTAATGCAAGAAGAATGAATTAAAAATTAAACCGAAACAAGTAGAAATAACATAGAGAACTTTACCTAACACATCAGTAAAACCGAAGATGATGTCGCGTCTGAACTTCATCCGAGGATAAGTGACCATTCCCCATTGAAGGTTGGTCCCTAGAAACCATTCTTGGAGCACCTGAAATTATACCATTTTAAATGACTAAAAGTGATAAAATAATCAAAATATTTTAATATCTCAAAACGTCATATTGATGTAGGTTTGTATGAAGGACTTATGGCCCTAATATCACCTAGATGAACGTTAAACATATAGAAATCGGCTCACGACTGTAATCCTCAAGCAACTTGTCAACGTTTCTGATAGATAAATAATTGGTGGACATTCTACACAGCGCCATCAAATCCTGAACTTTGCCAATCGTATACTTTGAGAATCAGATAAGTAATAAAATACATAAAATCGAGGTACCTCTTACTAGGCTAATATGGCTGTGAATATCTTGCCTGTGACCTGAGCATGAAACACTATCGTATTGACAACGTATCGTCCATATGCTAAAACCGACACTTTTACTATACAAAAAGTGTCAGATACGATAGTGGTTCATGCTTCCCTTGTTCATTGAATGTGTCGGGCACTTAGTTGACTTCTTCAGGCTCTAGTTTCCTAAAGAACGGAGACCGTCAAATGGCGGATATCATAACGGAAATATAACAATTTCATTAGTCAGGACTTACGTTTGATTGTAGAACGTAGTTGACATCATCACAGAGTGGATAGCATTCACATTTGATTCTCTTTCCATTTTTATCTTGCAACTTATATAACTCATCTGTAAGAATATGCATGCATTTTATGTTTCGTACCGAAAATAATACAAAACCAGTAATCATTTCATATGTTATAGTGTTTGGTGCTCAAATAAATTATTATTTATATTAACTTGCCTTCATATAGCGCCAAACATTTCAAACCTTCGATGTCGCATATTCTTTCGTCACCTGAAAAAAAATAACTTTTTAAACACACTGTAAATATTATGTGATATTTATTGGGTAAGTTATAGGTCATTTATTTCTTTAAATAAACATTATGATTGTTTTCTAATATTATTTGTTGGCTTAGCAAAGTCGCTGACAGGCTAAATCATCGGTGAAGTTAGTATTCTTGTAAGCGGCGATGGGCTTGCACGTGTGGAATGCTGACTACTAAAAAATGCGGGCATGTGCCAAATGTAATGTTTGGACGTGCCTCTGACTAACCCCGTTAGACATCGTCAAGGATCTAAGTGCCTGGATATCTACCGTATTTGGGGATTACAATCGTGATCCTATTTCATCGGTAAATGTTCCTGTGCAAAGTCTCTTAGCAGAATTCATTGAAAATTCTCAACGAAATACTTTATGCAACTTTGTCTTACAACATACCCATTCGTAAATACCTAGATGTTTTGTTACGTTAATAATGTGTGTTAGATTAATAAACTGAAGCTCGAGTGGAAAAATTACAGCATCGACCAGGAGGTCTACTCGGGAACTGAAAACGAACTTTCGTGACAATATTCGTTTAAAAAATTACATCGTTTCGACTATTGTTTGAACGATGAAATTACGTACTAGACAATCATCGATGTTCGTAATCCAACTTGTAAATAAGTTCAAACTATAGTCGATACGATCTAACTTTGTAACGGATATTGTCACGAAATTTCGTTTTTAGTTCCCAGTCCGTGATCGCCAGCGGCGCTTATCGTAACTTCATACTTGCGAGAATCTCTAACGTCTCTTACTTGTGAGATACGAGTCTTTGTTAACGGTTAAAAAAAAACAAAAAGTCGATCTAGCAATCGATTAAAAAAAACCGGCCAAGTGCGAGTCGGACTCGCGCACGAAGGGCTCCGTACCATTATTGGTTGTTATAGCGGCAATAGAAACACATCATCTGTGGAAATTTCAACTGTCTAGCTATCACGGTTCATGAGATACAGCCCTGTGACAGACAGACGGACAGCGGAGTCTTAGTAATAGGGTCCCGTTTTTACCCTTCAGGTACGGGACCCTAAAAAGCTAAAGGAGGTGGTAATATAATTCAGATCGTAACAAACAAAGTATTTTACAACTCTTCGAAGAAGATGAACTTACCAATCCTTCTATAGAAGTGCGGTATACAATTACAATGTTTCAAGCAAAGTCGGATCCGGCACTCCATACGGCACAAGGTATAGGTGTAGATAGAGTTGTGGGGTAGATTGTTCTCGGCTGGAAATCTACAGCGACGTTGGCCTATACTTAACCTACAACACACAACGCACAGACAAATAGTTTTTAAGATCTGAGTAAACAGAAACCGAAAACCTTTAAAAAATTGCAAGTATACAGTGGATGAATGTTAAGCTCCTGATTTAGATGTTGATTATAAATTATTATGATGATACTACTGCAAAATGTGGACATGTTTGATGTTTGGACGTGCCTCTGACTAACCCCTTTAGACATATTCAAGGATCTGAGCGTCTGAAGGAGAGGATGTCTACTTGGGGATTACAGTCGTGAATCATTTTTTTTTTTATAATTTATGGCAGGGGTTTAACGCAACAGCAACTCACTTAGCAGCTTCTGGTGCTGTGTAAACAGTTAAAGCAGTGACGTACAGCTTCATATAAAAATCTTTCACTGAATGCTGGAACTTCGTTGATATGTCGGGTACCTCTTGAGGTCCGTGAAGGTAGACCTGGAAATTATGGGATGTAACTAAAAAAACCACACCTACTGTGATATTAGATTCCTTTGTGCCTTGCAACTTACGTTATATCCTGTAGACAGGTTCATAACTTGCGCGAAAACTTCTCCATCCAATGGATGTATGAACAAAGTTTTGTTGGGAGTTTTTATTATGTCCCATCGGTTATTATCTCGATACCTGTGAATGCGTTAAAATTCAGTACATCTGACTATTAAGCCACATCATGGCTCAAATGTCTGTAAATATCTTCGGCCAA
Source organism: Hydriomena furcata (assembly GCA_912999785.1). Classification (NCBI taxonomy): domain Eukaryota; kingdom Metazoa; phylum Arthropoda; class Insecta; order Lepidoptera; family Geometridae; genus Hydriomena; species Hydriomena furcata. The sequence continues at coordinate 688,540 of OU538830.1, forward strand.
GTGCCTATTACCTAATATATCATCTTTCTAAATTGTCAGAAAAAATATATAGAATCACGACTGTAATCCCAAAGTAAGGTAGACATCCTCTCAGACCTCCGATCCTCAGATCATCAAAGGATAGATAAGATGATTTCAGTCAGAGATAATCAAATTCTTCAAAAGTTCCCTTTGAACTGGATTTGATATCAAAACCGTTTTGATTTAAAAACTTACTCAGGAGAGTTATATATGGCAACTTTAGAGTTGACAGCATAGCATAGACCCATCTCCGTGATAGTGGGTACTATATTCAGCAAGATGCCCGACACGCCTATAGTCAGCGAGGGTTTGAAGGCTGCAGACAAGCTTAGAATCAGCTCCATATAGTCATTTGGAGATATGCCGGTGTAGTCTGGGATATCCTCGAAGTTCTTGTATGTGGCGTTCGCGAGAGCAAATATGAATTTGCTTAGCAACTCTTTGTTGGGCTCTGGAGATTTTCTTAAAAGACGAACAATAAATCAAGATTCATGCTGATTCTTAATAGGCGCGCAAGTTCTGGTTGCTTCTAAATATTGATTCATATTACCAAAAACACAATAGAAGACAGTCTCAGTGGTTTACAAAAAACAGACTTCATCTGAAAAGCCAACAAAAATAACATATACTTACTGCACATACTCTTCCACTTTTTTATCATCTAGTTTTATGTCAGGGCACACAGTAACGCATGGAAAAGTGGTGTTCCAAGCATACATGTCCCGGTCCATGGATATGACTGTCGGAGAGGACTGGTACCGCATCCAGGTTGTCTGTGAGAGGTAAACTGACCCGAAGATAGATAGGCCAACTATGGTCAGCCAGAGAACGCTGTTGAAATTAGAAATTGGACAATGTAATAGTTTTACGAAAAATCTGGAAGTTTTGTGTTATTTGGTGTGACGAATAACTAATTATTATCTAACTAGCTGACCCGGAGAATTTCATACTGTCTATATATTGAGAGTACAGCAAATCAAATTTGGTGACATACCGACAGCAGAGCCAATTGTATTTTCAAACCATCCAGAAACCCATTCATTCATTCTTCGAGTCAATGTACTCATTCATTTTCGTCAGATATGTTGCTTCCAGTAAGTTGCCACTTCCAAGGCCCTATCCGATGCCTCAAGTAACCCATTAAAACATATACATACGAAATTTCAACCAAATCGGTCCAGCCGTTTAGGCGGAGTTAGGTGATAAACACACGTACAAAAAAAATGACGATTATATTCTTTACTCCTATATAAAAATATTCTTACACAAAAGATATCGTGAGTTTTACTAAGGGACTTTGAAAAACTACTTACACTTCGAACGGATGCCTTCCAAACGCAACCAAATGATTCAGTCCATGTATAGAGGATGTCTCCAGAAATAACTTGAAGTACTTCGTGCTCTGTTTCTTCAAGGTATTGAATAGACCCTTCTCTGCTTCCACGGTAGGAAGTTTCATCTTCGTCGACTTCTGCAGGTCTTCGTGGATTATTTGAGATTGGTAAGAGCGCTCGAACATGATTAGATGGTCCTTGCGTGTGCCGTCTTCAAAGTTATTATTTATTTAATTGTACCTTAATTGCACTAACAAAAATACAAAAAGGCAGACTTAATGCCGAGGCATTTTCTACCAGACAACGTAATTGATATTATATTTGAAGAGAAAAATGCATTAGATTTTTACGAAATATTTATTGTGTCTGAACTTTTTGGGTGTCGGTTGTTCAATAGTTTATGGCCAAAGCATATTGCTCAGTTAGATTTTTTAACTCGATTATCGTAACCTCCATGTAACATGTGAGCCTTATCAGAAATTAGATCTTTCACGCAAAACAATGCTTGCCTTTCATAAATCTGAAATCGTTATTGTAAAGTTGGCTTGTCTGTAGAATATTTTTTTGGGAAATATGATGGAGTTCTATTTGAAATAGATTGCAGATAGAAGTGAAACTTGATAAACGGGCAATTCAAAATAAAGATTTTTCTGTGAACGATATTCAAAGCATAATCTATAAAAAATCGTGATACATAAAGTCACGTAAAACCCGGATAAAAGTAGTTTATGTGCAAGTTTCATCTAAATTGGTTCAGCGAATTGTGGCGTGGTAAAACTACAAACATCTTTAATGTAGGTATTTTATAAAGGTAACGTTACAATTTCTTGCTGAAAAGTAACACTTAGAATTTAGTATTTTATTATAATATAGCTACGGGTAATGTCAGAGTTCAAGCTCTATTTACACAAATTAAATCATATAAAATAAACAAATTATATCATCGAATCGATTATACCGGCTAATGACACTCGTGTCGGGGATACATGGAAACATTTCGAACTGTCACTATTTTCTAGGGTTGACACGAACAAACAAATGGAAGTCTCATCAAAATCATTCTAACTTATGATGAATTGACAGCTGAGTCTCGAGTGGGAGATGTCGGCATAATGTTACCAGTCGCGGTGAATAGTAAGACACAATTTATGAATGAAGAAATAGGGTTCACGAAGCCAACCATCAAAAGCTCTGACTTTCACACTTGTTTTTCAAAGTTTTTATCAAAAAATACATGATTCCACTAAAGGATTTAATGACGTTGAAAGTCTATAGCAGTCTTCACGATTGAAATTTTAGTACTTCTTAATTTCAATAGCTTCCCGGACTCTTGTAGTAATGGCGTTCAGTTGACAGAACTTTTGGATCATATAGTTTAATTTTGTGATACGTATATTTTTCTATAAATTACTATTATTGCAGCCCAGCCCTATTACTCCTCGTACAACGTTATGATATCTAACGAATGTGTTCGTGCGTTTAATGAGTGGTACGGTCAATATTAATGAGTTCACTTCAGTCATAATTGCTGGAATGTGCCTCTACAACCCTGATTTTAGATTAAATGTAACTAGCAATTTATATAGCGATACAATTAGTATTTACTGCTCAAAAAGGGGGTTATGTAGCTTTTAATATGAGAAAGAATTATTAAAATTGTAGTAGTAGTTTTTAGTTTATCTATTACTAACAAAACTTTCATAAAAACATATAAACAATTTTTTCTCTTTATAATATCCGTGTTTTAAGTAATTCGAAGATCGTGGGTGCGTATCCCGGTCGGACATCAACAGATTTTTCTTTTCAAAAACATAAAAACGCAACAATGCGCAACGCGTGTTTAAAAGGGTGAAGGAGGAACATCGAGGCGACGGACTTGCAACCTGTCAACGTCAATGTAATGTTTGACATACCTCTCATTACCCCTTTACATCTTTTAGGTAAACACCTAAAATATCTGTGAGAATATTTTCCATATTTGGGGATTACCGTCGTGATCCTAATCCCGAGGAAGGTAAACGTTAGGTATGTGGGCGGCTGTAAAACATAGGCCAAATACACTTCGCAACATGTTTGTCAACGTGTTGTGCCGATCCCACAATAAGTAGATAAAGGAGGATAAAATGATGATGATGACAGTCGTGATCCTATTTTATTTTACTTCTATTCTCAAAAGTGAAAAATGCATAAGTTTTCAAGAACCCGGAGACAGTTTCGACTTGCGAGTCAACAGATTTGATAAATGATGTAGCTACGAGCTATTTCATTATCAGTTTCATTAATATGTTTAAACGTGTCTTTGATGTTTTGTTCCACATTTCCTGTTTTGAGTTCCTTAAATCAGGTGGAAACTATTATGTAGTTTCTTTAATCTGCCTTTCTTTTTACAGCAGCGGTCGGGAAAATGCCTTTCCAAGGCAATTTTGGTAAAAATAAGTAGCCTATGCCCGTCCCAAGACTTTAAACTATCTTTATATGACATTTCAACACAATCGACCCTGCGTTTAATCATTATAACGTCACAGATAGACAGAAGGAGTTACTTTCGCATTAATAATATTAGTATGGATAACTATGAACTTCCAAAAGTAGACCACCTCAAAGGTAAAATACGTCAATCAAAAGAAAATGTCAAAAAATAAGTTGTTTTTTCCCAAGACTCAGTTACTTTTAAAAGCTCCTCGTAATGGTGTCAGTATAAACAAGCAACCTTACCTACGGAAACAAAATCCCAACAAAGTCTAATAATTTCCGAAGTGTCATGTCGCCGAGAAATAAATGAAGTGGAGAAAATAAATTTCATTTAAAAATCACGGCGGACCATTATTTTCTCAGCTTCCCCTAATTAATTTCTTGTCACCGTCTGGATCGGCCGCTGTGGTTGTGACAGCCGCTTAGAGAGAGACAACTGTACGTGTTTTGCATTGGCTAGAAAGAGATGGGTATAAAAAGGTGAGTACGCTTCATTACCATCTTTTAGTAGTTAGCGGAAGCAGGTACGAAGTTAGCTCCGGTCGAGTTCTGCTCGCCTAGTATCTTATTAATTACCGGGAATAATAAGTATAAAGGTACTCAACAAAATAAGCCTATATTTTTAGGGTTGCGTTACAAAAACTAAAAAGGTTTCTCAATCCGTCTGTCTGTCCGTAGATCATTGTATTTCAATAGTAGAGCCAAAACTTTTAAAACTCATTCGTTCTTAACAAATAAAATAGAATTAGAATCACGACAGTAATCCTCAAGTACGGTAGATGTCATCTTAGATCTCCAGTTCTTAAAGTTATCTAAAGGGGTAGTGAGAGGCAAGTCCTAATAACACACAAATGACACATGCCCACATTTTGCAGTAGTTAGCTCCCATACAAACTAAAACATTGGTAAAAAAATATTCAAATAAATTGATTTAGTTACATAAAATACAAAATAATAATACTAAAAAACTGCATAAAGTTAAAACTGTGTAGCAGCTTATAATTAATAATTAAATTATTATATCATTTTGTGAAAACAAAACTATATTGAACAAATTTCATGCATAAATATACCTACATACCAAAACCGAAAAAGGGCAAGTACACACGAAGTAGTTAAACAAGCTGAGTTTCTTCAGAGATGTTCGTATTTACAGGAAGTTAATTGTAAATATTAGGAGAAAATGCTGAGGTGGAAATCTTCAAGGGGTAGGCAAATATGGAAGTGGATTTTTTAAGGTTGGAATGATGATGATGAGTTTGTGACTTGGAATAACATAAGCACTTTTTATTCCGGTAACATACCTGCAAAGACGTGGGTAGAAAATAGTTTGTTGTTTGCGGGTAAAAAATATTTGACAATATCCACCAAAAGTCGTTGTAATAATACAGGTTGATTAGATTTTTTTACAGACGCGTTCCCCTTTTCTTTTGCATAATATTGACTAACATTTTATTAAATAACTAGCTGACCCAGCGAACTTCGTATCGCTTTAGATTTTACAAATGTTGTATTAAGTACCTATAGTTAGTTATTCTGCTATTCGGGACGGAGAGAAATCCAACAAATCAAAAATCATAAAAATCGGTCCAGCCGTTCTCGATACGAGTATATAAGTGTTGTAACAAACCCTACTTTGTTTTATATAGTAGATATTGTTGTGCCGACCTCACATTATGTGGATAAAGGAGAAGAAAAGGATGTTCCCTTTTGCTTTTGCAAAAAAAGCTTATTTTAATAAAAGTCCACCTCCACAGTTATTATACCATCGGCACCGCCACTTAATTTGAATATCCAGCAAGAGTGTTTAATAAAACATCGCGAGTTGGGTTGATTTACGTACAAATCCGTACCTTCGCTTTCGTGTAAACACGCCCTTACAGTACCTCCGCGATTCAATGTAAACACAGCCTTACATTGCTATCGCTTTATTTGAATTTTCAGAGTTAATTTTGACGTAACTTTGTTTGATTTGCGTATTTTGGTTATGGCCTGATGAAATTAATTAATGGTTAAAAGTGACGTCGGTCTATATATTCGGTGCCAATTTATAAGTACTCGTACTTACTTTACTATGTTTCCTAACGAGGGTTGACGCCAGTCAGGTGGCCGGTTGTAAAACATAAGCCAAATCCTCTTCGCAACATATTTGTCAACATGTTGTGGTGTTCCCACATTAAGTGGGAAAAGGAGAAGAAAATGATGACATACCTTTATAATGTAGCCTTATACAAAACATAGTGGCATATTTGATTGACATTCTTAGTGCATAACTACCCTACACACCAAAACATATACATCGAAATGTAATAAAATCTAAAGGATATCAGTCAAAACGTACCCAAAAGTCTTTAAAGTTTCTAGCCCTCGTATTCAAGAACGACACTATGAGAACACGCACCCACAGTGGACGATAAAAATCACTTTATGTGTTGTGCGACACTGCATAGTGTGAAGAGCACTACTAGAAGCACATTGTCGTGTACCTCTAGCCAAAGTTGAGCTCTAAAGGCACACGGTAGCGTGCGCCATAGTGTCGCTCAACACATAAAGTGATGTTGATGAAAAGAGATTTCGTCCACTGTGGGTGCGTGTTCTCATAGTGTCGTTCTTGAATACGAGGGTAAGACCATTGGTCAGTCAATAACTTAAGACTTTAATATCATGCATGAAAAAAAAATCTTTCTCTCTTTAAAGTCGGTTTAAAATCCAAACATTATCACAAACTTTTGCATTGATAAATTCTAAGTTCAGAATCATTGTATTCTATTGGAACGGCTCAGGCAAATGATGGTAGCAGCCAAATGATGGAGGTGCAAAAACAAAATGTCGACAGACAGACAAATCGGACGGCGCAATGGATGGGCTTGCATGTTTCAACTAAGGATGGGAGATATCGATAAATTTAGAGTTTGTGCTCCAGTTTTTCGGTAGTTGAGTCATCGAACAATGAGACCCGATTGGAGTACAAAGCTTTGTACTTAAGACGCTGCCAGTCGACGATTATTTTTGTTCGAAACGAAAAAAGAAATACTTGTGAACAAGCCACATCTCCTATTTTATAATGTATAGTATATGTGAATAAAGATGTACCCATCTTTAATCACTTCGATAAATAATCCTACCGACCGCTGCAATGATGACAAACACACGTCCGCGCGTGGTCAGCCTTAGCTTTTCGAATAAATTAATGATATAAATTATGTATAATTACTTATCAAAAATCTATCCTAATAGAAATCTAGATCTACATATTACCTATCTTTAACAATAAATCACAAGTTGATTTTAATAGTAGGTATATAAAATATTTCGATCATAAATTCTAAAACGTATCATTTTGAAATAATATTTTTATCGTGAAAAGTTTCTGCTATTATGTTTTCAGCTTAATATAAATCTAGGTAGGAACCTGAAGTAATATACTTATAAAAATAGGAGATGTGGCTTGTTCAGAAGTATTTCTTTTTTCGTTTCGAAAAAGAGCAATCAGCGACTGGCAGCCTCTTAAGCACTCAAATGTTGGGACAATCTATTGATCTGATAAGCTTATCAAAGCAAATTACTTATTTAGCGTCTTCTTAATTGACAACTCAATACGACTTAGAAGCTAAAGAAAGTAGACTTAATTATGTGTATGCATGATGTGGTGCTGGTAGAAATTATTCCGAATTCTACGGTTAGGGGATGAATATAACATAATATTCACAAGACTAATCCTTGAGCTTATAGATTATTACTAAGAAAGTAGATATTGATTGGTTACGCTCACTCGATTTGAACGCATAAATTGATTGATGAATAGTGCATAGTGCAATAGCAAAATTGACAATTTTATATTATGATGATGACCACTGCTCCCATTAAAACTAATAATTTTTACAATCCAATTTTTTTCGCGAGACCCCTGGCAGATGTGAAACATGAAATTATTTAATTTATTTAAGTACATAAGAGCATATCGCGAATCGGATCGGATGCGATCGGCACGTCTTCGGCAGCATCTAGTTCGCGTAACAGCGTGTAGTTCGTGGCGACGCGTTGCCAAGCCAACAGCCGGTCTGACACGCCATTACAGCCATTTCAAATCAAAATATTATTGTTTTTCTGTTAAGAATAGAATGATTTTTGAGGTTTTGGTAACCCTTGTAAATATCGATAATTTCACGTCACTCCGTCCCAACTCTACGGAAGCAAGGTGATGAGCGTACATTTGGGTGGTGTCCGCTCCATTGGCGATCCGACGTGACGGATGGCCCCGTCAGGTACTCCTGAATTATTCTCGATACGATATTTATCTTTTGTTTCTTGTACGTTTTATTTAATTGACTTGTGCGTTTATCATGGTCTCCTCTATATTGTGTCAATAAATAAAGAGATTTTGAAAAGATAGTATATCGGCATCGGTAGTAGGTTCGTAATTCTTTTTTGTCCTTTCGTAATTCTTCTTTATTTTTTTCAATTGATTGCTAAACGAAAAAGGAAAACATCTTGAGGAAACCAATTAGTATTTCTTTAAGTATTTATATAATAATAGTAATTTTAAAACAGAATGTGCCAAATATAACGACGTATCTCTGATTACGCCCTTATACACAGTTGTATAATGATGTGTCTGATTACTAATGTTTGACCTAGTCCTAGTCTGTCTGTAATTTATCTAGATTATATCCTTAAGTTATCTTTGTCATAAAAAACAAAACTGTATGTTTTGCGGTTATTGAGAAAAAACGATTCTGCATTCATCAAAAACATTTATTACACGTTATAAAAAAAAATAAGAAAAATAAGTAAATACAAACAAAACAGCTACTTTTAAATACATATTACTTTGATTATAGTCAATAATTTAAAAAGTAAGCACTTATTGTCTCCATTTGGTCATAAACAGCCCATTATACATCGAATAAACGATAAAGTCAAGAAACACGGCACACGCTAATATAAAGGCACTAACACACGAGCTCACGATACGGACAATAGTAATAGGTATGATCCCAAGAGAACCCAACAGGCTGCTTTTATTTAATAAACACGAAAGTCAATGTCACGAATTATATAGTCTTGTTTTTTTTTCCGCGTGGTTTATGTGGTCCAGTACCAGGTTCAAAACTATTTATAAGGTCATGTATTGTAATGAAGAATAGTGAAAAAGTGACCATTGAGTCTCAAGTGCTTAATCAAACTGCACTTAGTTGATTTTAGAGTAGTATCTAGAGTTGCGTAAAGGGTTCGCCAAATATCTGTTGCGAAGTGTTTCGGTTTTAGGTCAAAATCAATGTCAAAAGGTATTTATTTTATTAAAATCACAAGGATCATTTTGAAACGTCTGATGAGCTAGGTGAAGCTATGCCTGTTAATAACCTGCACAACCCGCCTTTTGTGATTTAGATCCATAAAATGTAGTTTTGTCGAAAGAAACGAAAATCATCGTGGACCTAAAATACCATCATTTCATTTCAAAGTATTTAGTGAGAAGTTACACCATCATTAGTACACCTTTGCCTAGTGTTTTTCTGTTTGAGTCTGGTTGGGAACAACCCCAATAAGGCCTGCAATAAACGGGCGGCAGGCAAATCGCTCCTGCGAGGTAGCGCCTAATAAAAATTCCTGCAAATCAATACGTTCTCTTTTACGCTTTTTGTATTGTATTTTATTTTGTTATTCGCCTTTAGCTCGTGTTAAAGGGACAATTCCGGGATATAGTTGGTTTCTAGAGAGATTTGTGAGTCTTGATACTTTGGCCATCCTGTCGCTTAAGGCGCATTGCCCACACAAGTTAGAGTCAAGGCGCGGGTGCGCCCCCGCCTATTATAGGGTCTTAATGCCATTTTAAAAGCGATCTTTATTGAAATAATCTTCTTAGGAATTAGTACCGATATTTTTATTAAAACTTATTTATTTATTTTATTTATTTATTTCAGTGAACATAAGTACATTTGAATAAAAACTATGAACACTGGAAAATGCATTAGTATTAAAACTGTGTCGCGCTTTCCAGTGCCCGTCCTTAGGACTAGTTGAAGAACCAGACGTTCCTGATAATATAATGATTAAACTATTTAACTTTTATCTTATTAACTATTTAACTTAACTTTAATTTTTATTTATAACAATAATAAGTTTTAAGAGCCAGAGCTTTTATGAGCGTGTGTGCGTTGTGTGTTATGTGTGAGTTTGTGTGTGTGCATGTTGTGTGTGTGTGTGTGTGTGTTTGTGTGTGTGTGTGTGTGTGTGTGTGTGTGATGGTGCATGTATGTGTGTGTGTGTGTGTGTATATTATTTTTTGATTTGTATTAGGTCTTCAGTTTCATCGTAGGTAAGTGTAGATAGCATTTTTTTAACTTCGTATTTACATTTATTTTTAGTTAAGGGGTAGATATTAATAATTTTATTGATTCTATTGTATAAAATAGGGCTCAGGAAAAAGAAGTGGCGGAAGGCAATTACAGTACGGCACCGTTGAGAAGTACAGACACTGACCGTTCTTCGATTTATTGTTGCGCTGACTTCATAGGACAGAGTACAATGCTTACGTAAGACTATATTCAATTATCTTGGTTATTATCTTGGTAGTTAGTATAATATTTTTGTAATTAATACAATTAATGCAATTTAAATTGAAATTTAATTACAAAAAAATTCCACTACTCTTTTAGATCTCCGTATGTATAAATGTATATTCTCGACAACAAGAATAAGCAATTATATTCTATGAAAATATTCTTTAAAATTCTCTGACACGAGATATTATTTAACAAATTCAGGTATCATCATTATCGTCCTGCCCGTATCCCACTTAAGTGAGATCGGCAAAATATGTATTTTTCTTCTATATCCTTCTATCAGTCGTTACCTCTTTACTTCTATATAGAAGTGAGCGATGACATGGGTTACCAATTGTCAATTGTCGGTCCATTTATCTTTTCTTTCAAGGTCCAAAGGTATTGACATAAAATTTACTGTAAATAATAATGTAATAATTTTAATTGTATTTTTTTAATGTAGTAATACTTTATCGCGAAGTATCAATTCACTCCATCACACTACAAAAGCAACAGTAAATAGAATACACGTTGGATTCCGTGTTCTATCTTTGCGATTTGCATGTATTTGCTAGTGTGTGGGTGTGTGCACGTGTGTTTATGTGTGTGTGAGCCGATTGACATAAAGGAGCTAAATGCCGTGGGGTGTGAACAAGCGATAAAGGTTGGGATACATCGTGATAAGTGACAAAGTTGTGGCACCGTGTTACAAGAATGAAAATTAATAATAATATGTTTTTGGTGTATAATAATAATTATATTATAATAGAATTTCAGTTGCAGTTATAACAGGAATGCTCTCAAACTGTAATTTACAGAAAATAAATAAATTACGTTTTATTTTTAGTTAACAAAATAGTAGTTTTTTTTTGTTGGTTAATATAGGAGGTAAGCAAAATATTCTGACATGAAGTAAACTAATCAATTTAACAATCTGTATGGTTGTTTTGAGCAGATTGAGCATAATTTTAAAAGAACAAAACAGCCAATTTAATTTGAAATGCGGCTATTTATCACGTTATTTTCTTGTATTGCTGACGTTTCGAGACAATTCAGATGCTCTTCATTTTCATTCGGTAATAATAATAATCTTTTACGTAGAGGATGACCTATATTTAAAAAAAAAATAGGATCACGACTGTAATCCCCAAGTACGGTAGACATCCTCTCAGATCTCCAGACACTTAGATCCTTTAAAGATGTCTAATGGGGGTAGTCAGAGGCACGTCCAAACATTATATTAGGCACATGCCCACATTTTGCAGTAGTTAGCATTCCATACGAGACAGATTGCAAGCCCATCGCCGCTTATAAGAACACTAACTGGTTTCCTCACGATGTTTTCCTTCACCGTTGTAAGCACGTGTTTTTGATGCGCATATAAATTTTCGAACAGAAAAATCCATTGATGCACGCCGGGATTCGAACCCACGACCTTCAGATTGAAGGTCGAGGTACATCCCACTCGGCCAACACGGCTACTTTTTAACTTTTTATATTCTTATATAATTGTTTGATTCAATTTGTGTTTAATTTAAAGTAAAAAGCTCGGTGTGTCTCCACCCCTCGTCCGTATTTATTGGCACGTAGAGAGCGATTGGCGAAAAATTCCAATAAAAGTCCTGCCGGTATTCGAGGAGACAAGAATAATGTTTAATTTGTCCGATTAGGGTCGCAAAGATTTACGATTAAATATATGCGAACTTTTACGCGACTTCAGATCGGCCATCGGTTGTATGATCTGCTATTTACTGGCCTCACAGCTCAGTTGGTAGTAACTCTGCCTTCTGTGTTGTAGGTTGTGGGTTCGATTCTCACCCGGGATAAACATTTGTGAGATAAACATGGATTTTCTGTGTCTGGGTGATGTATTGAAAAAAAGGATATAGGTATTGTATGTAATCTGGTTCCAATAGTACAAGCTTTGCTAAGTTTGGGGCTAGATTGCGATGTGTGAAATGTCCACCAATAATTATTTATTTTGTTTCTGGTTGTGAGTTTGTATGTTTTTGCTTTTGTAGTTATTTATTTTTTCAACAATTCTTATAGTAAAATATTCATGTAGTGGTGTAGATTATCGTCAAACTCAAAATGGACTCTATTCAGTGGACATAAGGATAATATTGTACAAACATAAGATGTTTTACCTACAACGTTTATACTCGGCTTTAAAAAACAATACATTTCCACATTGTGATCTAAGACGCCTTAGCGGAAAGATGTGTATTTAAATTACTAAAATAATTACCATACAGATTTATAAGGTACGTAAAGTTTTCATTAGTTACCTGTTTTATACAGCAATAGTGCAAAAATAACTAGTACAGAAATAACATAATGAGTAATATTATTTTTTTATGAATGAATAATCGTTTTTTTTTTCAATAACCGCAAAACATACAGTTTTGTTTTTTATGACAAAGATAACTTAAAGATTGAATCTAGATAAATTATAGACAGAAACACGTTTGGTGAAACTTTTCTCGATAGATTTATTTTCCAAAGTAGGCTCTTACAAAACACTAATTTAGTTTTTACTCTAAACTATGAATAGCTAAACAGTTCATTTTTAGGGTTCCATACCCAAAGGGTAAAATCGGAACCCTATTACTAAGACTTCGCTGTCCGTCTGTCTGTCTGTCCGTCCGTCTGTCTGTCACAGGGCTGTATCTCATGAACCGTGATAGCTAGACAGTTGAAATTTTCAAAGATTATGTATTTCGGTTGCTGCTATAACAACAAATACTATAAATAGAATAAAATAAATATTTAAGGGGGGCTCTCATACAACAAACGTGATTTTTTTGCCGTTTTTATAGATAATGGTACGGAACCCTTCGTGCGCGAGTCCGACTCGCACTTGGCCGGTTTTTATATAATTCGTTAGAAGTTTGATGGTTTTCAAAATCAAAATTTCATTAGTTTTCAAAATTTCAAGCATCAGCGTAAATCAAAGTGGCATTGTTATTCCAAATAAATAAGGTAAATATATAAATATAAGATTTATTTTTTGCGTAAATACTTCCCGTTTTGTCATCTATACTTATATTAAAAATGCGTAAGAAAAGAAAGAAAGAAAGAAAGAAAAAACTTTTATTTGCTCCAAAAGCACAACACAATATTAATGAATAAAAGAGAACAAAAAAACAATCAACAGCAAATTGTGCCATGTGGGGGCAATTAGGTCCCCGTCTCAGCGTAAGTAACTATGTCTGTTTGTCTGTCTGTCTGTGACGTTATCACGGTTAAACTACTGGGCCGATTGTGATGAAATTTCATATGGAGATATATATTATCTGTTGGTTTTACCATTATTACAATGAATAGTTTAATAGTTCAACGATAGTTTGAAAAATAATTTTGGCTGTCAATAACTAAGCATAGCAAACAAACTTGTTTAAAGTCTATAGTTTGTCTACGGTCCCGGCCTATGGTCTATTTCCCGTTTTAACTATTTAAATTATGAATAAATATCACCTGTTACAAAACCTTTAATTAGCATTAGAAATAGATGAGTACTCTATTCTATGTTGTTTAAAAATCATTGTTTTAAATATTTTAATATAAACCGTTCATTTGTAAATTAAAATGTTGTTAAAGTGCCCACAACCAGGGCTTTTGCCTTATCTATACTTATAATAAATCTGTAGAGAGGTCAATTCTGTACATGAAATATATTTCCAAAATAACTATCAGGGGATGATTAGGGATCGATACTGATGCCAAAAATGCAATCAATAAAAATTTTGTCTGTCTGTCTGTCTGTCTGTCTGTCTGTCTGTCTGTCTGTATAACCGTTATAGAAACAAAAACTACTGGACGGATTTTAATGAAACTTGGTACAATTATTGTTTATACTCCTGAGCTGGTTATAGTATACTTTTCATCACGCTACAATCAATAGGAGCAGAGCAGTGAAGGGAAATGTTGGGAAAACGGGAGTAGTTACTGCATTTCTTAAGCTTCCGTCGCGTGTGCAACCTTAATGGTTAAAGCTACACAGAAATCATGTATGACGGAAATGTTCTCCTTAAAATTATATAAAAAATATCCCACGACAGCATATGTTTATCTTTTATGGTTGACTCACAATAACACGTGTGACTCCCGATAGATAGAATATTTATTTTATTCTTCAAGTTATACGCGAGTGAAACCGCGGGGTACAGCTAGTATTTATATAAATTTGATATTTTTCAAATGATTCTTGTGGTTTCAATGAATATACAGATTGACTTTGACTTTACATAGATATTTTTTAATCCATTCATCTTCGTAACAGTTTTTATTGACCGTAGATTTTAAACCTTCACCATTGTATTATACAGGGCGTTTTATAAAATTTATAAAATGCTCAAAATGATTCCCTTCCTGTTGAATACAAAGTCGCACTCTTTTGATTTTTTTGCCGTTATTATAGTTAATGTTTATCCACAATTATAGTAATTATTTATGTAATGAGATGTTCTTTTACCATAATTGTTTGTTAAATTTGGGTTTAATTAGTTTCTTGTAGGTACATGATGCTTCTAGTTTGTATGGGATGACTTTTTAAGACTTGAAATTCAGTACGAAAATATTGTTCAAGAAGTAATTATTTTTTTTTACATCATAACTTTACATTTTTTCTTTAAAAGTACATTACATATTATTATGTTTTTTTCTTTTATATAATTTGTTCGCCGATTTGACCGCGTTTCATAGGGACGAGTGACTGGATCAAATGTTTCGGCAGAATAACAGCGCTGAACTATCCTCGTATAGGAAAGCATAATGCTGAGCCGGGACCCTTTTGCTGCTGTAGTACCATAGCATTACATATATTTATTTTATAATTTTTTTTTTCTTTCTCTCCTTGTTTTTCTAACCTAACCTATGTTAGAGCTAAGTTTAAACAGTTTTTTTTTTACGTTTTTTATGTTACGTTATATGTGTTGTGTGCTAAAGTAATAAATAAATAATTGTCTATGTCTATGTCTATGTATATGTAAATTCAACTATTTTATGATTATGTAAAACTCCACAAAATTTAAAAAGTCCCATGTTATAATTTGAATAAGTATTTGTTTTTTTTTTATTTAGGAGGAACCAATGATTTAGGTATTGAAACGAACCTACTTGTATATTGAATATATACATATATCTGATTATGGTATGTTTTATATATGTACGTCCTTAGACCATAAGAAAAAACGCTTTCCTTATTCGATTCTTACTTGGGTAAATTCAGTAATTAACATTCCATACGAGACTAGTTACAAGCCCATCGCCGCTTATAAGAATACCAACTGGTTTTTCCTCACGATGTTTTCCGTCACAGTTTTTTTTTTTAATATCTGAGTTTGATTTTATTTTGTTTTGATTTTAAAACAATACTAATTTTTACATCAATTATATTCATATTTATCATGATTGTTGTATTTGAGCCCCACTTAAATATTTAACGGACAGACGGACAGACAGACAGACTGTTTTGATTATAGTTTTAATTTATTTTTTAAACAATAATTATTCTAAAGGATTCATGTTCGATTTAATATTGGAATTTATAGTCAAACTCAAAATGGACTCTATTCAGTGGTTATAAGGATAATATTTGTACAAACATAGGATGCCATACGTGCACTGTTTATCCTCGGCTATAAAAAAACAAACACCATTACACAACTCCACATTGTGATCTGAGGCGTCTTAGCGGATATATGTGTTTATAAATTTCAAAAATAATTACGAGTACATACCATACAGATTTATAAGGTAGGTAAAGTTTTGAATATTTACCTACCTGTTTTATACAGCAATACTGCTAAAATAACTAGTACAAAAGTAACATAAGCCAGTTAAATTAAATTAGCCTTGTTATTCCAAATATATAAGGTTTATTGTTACCTAAGTAATTCCCGTTTTGTCATATGAACTAATATTATAAATGCGAAAGTAACTCTGGTTGTCTGTCTGTCTGTGACCGTATCACGGTCAAACCACTGGCACTGGGCCGATTGTGATGAAATTTCATATGGAGATAGTTTAAAGCCTTGAATCTAGCCGTTTGGCTGTGCGGCAGACAATTTTAGACCTTATGCAGTGAAACAAAACCATCCGCCAACCATTATAATTATTATCTTTTTGAATAGAAACACATCTAATTACCACGTTTTTTCTTGTATTGCTGACGTTTCGAAACAGTTCAGATGCTCTTCATCATGAGCATCAATGGCAGATCGACGAATATTATATATTGAGTATTCATCGATCTGCCGCTGATTGCAGTCGCGGACGATGCTCATGATGAAGAGCATCTGAATTGTCTCGAAACATCAGAAATACAAGAAAAATGTAGTAATTGGCTGTTACTATTTAAAATGATTAACAACCACTATAGTTTTAATTCCTTACATTATCTGTTAGTTTTACCATTATTACAATTATTAAAAACGTTTTATTAATTTCAGAGACATCACTATGTTTAAACAATTGCTATTTATAACAATATTTTTCTTCAATGTGATTGTGACATTTCAACGATCAATCCCGGAAATAAACAACTTCACCATCTCCATGTTTCCAAATGGATTCGAGATCTATTGGCTTCCTATCGAAATTGATGCAGCCAACCCAATTATTGGTTATAAGGTAGGTACGCCACATCTAAAGTATAGAGCCGTGTTGGCCGAGTGGGAGGTACCTCGACTTTCAATCCGAAGTAGTTAGTAGGCTCAAATACTGGCCGTGCAAAAATGAATTCTTCTATTCGTAAAATGTATGCGCATTAACATGTGCTTACAACGGTAAAGGAAAACATCATGAGGAAACCAGTTAGTATTCTTATAAGCGGCGACGGGCTTGCAACCCATGAAATGCTAACTACTGCAAAATGTGGGCATTTGTGCCAAATGTAATGTTTAGGCATAAATAACCCTTTAGACATCTTCTAATGACATCTAATGACATCTTCTTCATGTCTAAAGGTCATGTCATCATCATGCGTGTAAAAGTAAAATGTCCTGGAGGTATGAGAGAATGTCTACCATTCTTGGGGATTGCAGTCGTGAAACTATTTTTTTTTATTCCATCTAAAGTACAGCACAGTTTTCCTCCTCCCAGATGGGTTTACAAAGACTGCAATATGTCTTTGTAAACCCATCTGGGAGGAGGAAAACTTTGCTTAATTTTGTTTCTTATCCGACTTTAAACAACAAAAAGAAGTTTTAAAGTTTTTTGTATAGGTACAACGGTTTTGAAAATATCCATACCTTATCTAGAGAAAGAAACTCAATAGAAAAAAGATCCAGTCTATACAAATTTAATCTAGAGACTTTCATTTTACAATTTTTTTAATCATTTTTCTGATAATTTATTTATCTTGTTTTAGCCACCTTTGATTACCCTATAGTTCTAATTTTCTAATGTTTGGAAAATATCTAATTAAGATTTTCAGATATAAATACATTATTGTTTTTTTTTTACGTGTTTGAAACGTTATTTTTAATAGGACTGTCAGTTTACCTATGTATCTACTTATAGGTAAAAGTATGGGAAATGAAGAAATTTAAAAAGCACCAAACCGAAGATGAACTTGGAATCATAGAATACCAGGAAATTGATTATGAGGTAAATATATTCATTACTCCATAGGTTTCTTAGGCTGTTCACACACTGACCAACTCTCTGCCGGACTACCGCGCGATTTTTCGGCTGGCATGCTAGAATTGTTATATAAAAACTAACTGACCCGGCGAATTTCATACCGCCTATATATTAAGAGTACAGCAAATTAAATTTGGTGACATACCGACAACAGCGCCACCTACCGGGTCCAATTGTATTTTGAATCCATCCAGGGACCCATTGAAACATACCTACATCCAGACTCTAAACAATTGTCCCACCGCGGAAATAATACCACTAAACTCGTCATACATCATTTTCCTGCCCTTGCCCCACATTATGTGGGGTCGCACAACATGTATTTTTCTTCCATATCCCACGCAGTCATCTCAGCTCTCACTTCTTTCTTACCCATGTTATCTTTCTGAAAGTCCATCCATACATCCATCAATTGACTCTCGATCAATCGACTGACCTCACAACTCAGTTGGTAGTAACTCTGCCTTCAGCGCTGTAGGTTGTGGGTTCGGTCCCCACCCAGGGCAAATATGTGTGTGATATACATAGATGTTTGTTCTGTGTCTGGATGATATGTTAAATAAGTATGTATTTACAAAAAGAAAAGTATATAAGTATTCTATCAGTTATCCGGTTCCCAAAGTACAATCTTTGCTTAGTTTGGGGTTAGATGGCACTGTGTGTAAAGTCCGCCAATATTAATTTATTTATTCATTTAATTTCTTGTTTAATTACAGAAATTCGAAGATCTACCAGACTATGAGCCTGCATTCTACACAATAGTTCCAAAATCTGATAACCCCAGCGCGAGAATTGAAGGCACAACCAAAGGGGTGTACTATCTGGTCAGGGTACAGGGTTACAGTGCAGCTGGTGATGAACCATGGTCTAGTACTCTAGGCTTACGCGATGGGCCTCCCAACTATCATAACCCACAAAGGGTCCCAGCACACGGGCACTAAAGGTCTAGCAAGCCGACTCCATTGCGATGAACAGACGTAGGGTCATAGACCGGGTTGTAGTGCCTACCCCGGCTTTGGGCATTTTCAATTTTGGTAGTCAATAACTAAGCATAGCAAACAAACTTGTTTAAAGTCTACAGTTAATACAATTCTTTTTCTAAGGGCCCGGTCTATAGATTTCCCGTTTTGTCTATTTATATTACAAAACCTTTGCTTAACTTAAGACATAGATAAATACTCCATTCTATGTTGTTTAAAAATCATAATATACTTCATATAATCAGCCAAAATAAAGCCAAAATAAGTAATAAGTATAATCATGATAAACATGAATATGATCAATATGTGAAAATTTAAAGAATTTAGCCAGTTTGTCGGACATTTAAAATCAAAACAAAATAAAATCGAACTCAGTTATTTAAAAAAAAACTGTGACAGAAAACATAGTGAGGAAACCAGTTGGTAGTCTTATAAGCGGCGATTTAGTTTGGGGCTAGATGGCGCTGTGTGAAATGTCCACAAATATTTATTTATTTTTTATTTTAACTAGTCACGTATAGAATGGTATCTATGCTAAATGTAATGTATGGACGTTCCCCTGACTACTCTGGTCTGAGAGGATATCTACAATACCTAAGCCTATTTAATTCTACTAAGATAGATGAATAGGTTTTTTTTTTAATCTTTAACACAAGGTTTATTTGTAATGGTTTTACCCAAGTAAGAATCGAATAAGGAAAATATACGTACAAATTTCAAAACCAGTTTTGTACTTACTTTAATATGTATCTTTATTAAAACTTGTACACACTGTGATCCATTGGAGTTACAAAACATTGACAGCATAACTAAAAGATCTTGTGTTTTTTTCACAACACTTTTATTATTCTGTTCTTTCTTCTTAACTTTTTAAACACAATCAAGAAGATACCAGCACCGATAATCTTCGCAGTGAGAGACTTTAAGTGGCTACCAGATTTCCTAATGATGAATATCAAAAGCACTTCCGAATATGACTATAAGCATGCCTACATAATATTATAGTTTGGATTTAAGTACATTTCGAGGTACCTTTAGTTGACAGTTCTGTTGACTGAGGAATCTAGAGGCAAACCCAAGGTAATTTTATCAACTAAAGCTACCATAACAAGGTTTCGAGGTCAAGTCGAGGTGGAAATATTTCGAGGTGACAACTAAGAATAATGGGGATAAGTACCTTCCACTCCACACGAGGCAAGGTCATCCATAGTCACTAGACTAACGCTGTAACCTAAAACACCATAGATACAGCAGACATAGTATTCTTATAAGCGGCGATGGGCTTGCAACCTGTCACAAATGGAACAAAATGTGGGTATTGAGCCAAACGTAACGTTTGGACGAAGTGCCTCTGCCTTGAGATTTAAGAGTATTTCTACTGTCACAGGAATTTAATTATTAATTATTATTCTTGTGATTTTATTGAAATAAATGATTTTTGAATTTGAATTACAGTCGTGATCCTATTTTTTTTTACTTTAGACAATCTGAGACATCTAACTCACCGGCAAACTTGCGACATAGAATCGACACAGCCTTTCTTGTAGGAATAAATGTAGATGATGTGATTATCGGAGGGTGAAATAAAAGTAAGTGGAGTGTGCAGCGCTCACCTCAGCGAAATGCAATTAGATGCGTCTCCCGAGACTGACGAACGGCGGAGTAGAGCAGAAGCCTACTTGTAAAAAAGGTTAGTTGAGAGTCCTTTTCTTTATTATTGACTAGCGACCCGCCCCGGCTTCGCACGGGTAGCATGTTATTATACATATAAACCTTCCTCCTGAATCACTCTATCTATTAAAAAAAACCGCATCAAAATCCGTTGTGTAGTTTTAAAGATATAAGCAAACATAATACGCGGGAAGCGGAAAGCGACTTTGCTTTATACTATGTAGTGATTAGCAGACTGTATTTCGTTGTCTTGTCCAAATTTCAATAGTCATAGAAAGAAAAAAACAGCTAAGTGCGAGTCGGACTCGCGCACCATTATGTATAAAAAAACCGGGCAAGTGCGAGTCAAACTCGCGCACGAAGGGTTCCGTACCATTAAAACGACAAAAAAATCATGTTTGTTGTATGGGAGCCCCCCTTAAATATATATTTTATTCTGTTTTTAGTATTTGTTGTTAGAGCAGCAACAGGAATACATATAATCTGTGAAAATTTCAACTGTCTAGCTATCATGGTTCATGAGATACAGCCCTGTGACAGACAAACGGACAGACAGACAGACAGACGGACAGCGAAGTCTTAATAATAGGGTCCCGTTTTTACCCTTTGGGTACGGAATCCTAAAACTAGGTTTTCCAGAATTTTATAATAATTAACCTACCTACAATTTATTGAACTGTTCCCTCTCTAGTGTTGTGTGATGTTTACGTTTTGCTTGAAACACAAATGTGTATCCCGTGACGAATCACATGGCTACACTGCTCATATACAATAAAAATAGTTCGCAATAACCCACTAGCCATTCTCTATTATACGTTTATTAACAAACAGCATTAAACTTTATTTAACTTAACTAAACATAATCAACATCATAAACAGAACCAGTGTAGTAAAATCTTACCATAAAGAGCTAACTGGTGAAACAATAAGTTTTTTGTTGAAAAATATTTTTCAATGTCAAGTTTTTGTAAAATCATTTAAACCATCGAGCACCAGCGCATACACATTGCACATTGTCATCGGAACTTGACAAGTATGTAATGTTTTTACTCAATCGAAGTATTTACTAAGGAGTTCCATTGTAAGTGTCTGATGAACAGCTCCTGACTCCATCATCAGATCAGCTCGCTGTCTCCATATTACTGCATTGCATCAAAGTTACACAAGTATGCGTCAGCTCAATCGGTTGGGGATACCTGTTTTAAAATTGAGTTGCAAGATTCCACCTTAACAAACATAGTTACATAGTTACATACATACTCGTACATTGCAAGTTAAATAAAAGCTTGTAAAAACAAACATATTCCAATAAATTCACAAGAATTACTTTGAAACGTAAGTACCTATGTCAACTTGAAAGAGAAAGAAGACTGCAGCAAAAAGCTTTAGCGTGCTTTCTCGGTAAATAATTTATTTCCGAAGCACTAGCGACCTCGTTACACACCCTCGCCTTATCACCAGCAGAACAATGTTCTAAAAATTCTGCTGTCAGCTCTCCGAGTACAAGTCCCATGCCTGATTTACATATAAATTGTAGCTAACTCACGTGGCGTCTGTTACTTTTAACTGCCGTAACCGCACTCCTGTGGCCCTCTGTCTGTCCTCTTTCGAATAAAACGAAAAATAAACTTTCTGAATGTTTTTACGATTTAAATTGTTTCCAAATCACATGAAAGCACCTACGAACCTAGTTTTAATCATGCGTCGTACTAATATGTGTACCTAACCAGAAAGTATGTTAGGATGTTGGTATGTTTGTGTTTGTGTCTCAATCACGTCCAAACGTCAAAACGGATTTGGATAAAACTTTTAATCCAGGTATCACGCGAGCGAAACTGCTGGCAAAAGCTAGTGTTTTTATAATTGGATGACCACTCTCGTCTCATACATTTTCTTTTGATTTTATCCTTGGGTTTTAAAAACACTGGCCTCACAGCTGTTAATAGTAGCCCTGCCTTCTGTGCTGTAGGTTGTGGATTCGATCCCCACCCAGGACAAATATTTGTGTGATAGTTGTGTGTCTGGGTGTTATAACGTAACTTGTGTATAAATTAAAAAAAAAAGTATTATATCAGTTATCTAGTTCTCATACAAGCTTTGATTAATTTAGGGCTAGATGGCGCTGTGTGACAATGTCCAACAATATTTATTTATTTTTGTGCTTGACGCACAACACGCATCACTACATCCAGTGAACGGTCCCTAAAATCAATTAGAAAAAGCTCTTTAGCGTACAATAACAGTAACATCGTTCGCATTCCATACAATATCACAAAGGAATATCAGCAGTTGGTGGACAGTGTGATTCAATTTGCCAAATTAGATTTTCCGTCGAGTTACCTGCGTCGTCGCCCCTTCGGGCTATGAGATGGTGAATGATAGTGACGGCCATTGCTCGGACCCGACACTTTTATTTCCTTATAATTTTATAGCGCTGTACCGACTTCGAAAAAAGAGGTTAATCTCTGACATGACATTTAGGTATTTTACTTCTTAGGCAATTTGGAAATTAGATTTTCCGGTCGACTGCTATGTACGAGTAATTTTATGTACTCTTTTGTCCAAATTTGCTGGTTCGATTTCAAAGTTTAATACTTTAATGCAAATAATATCTATCTACATAAATGTTTGTTCTTGTTGGGTATTGAATCCACAACCTACAGCGCAGAAGGCAGAGTTACTACCAACACTGTGAGACTAGTTAAGTGTGAAATTACTCTCTCTATGCACATTTAATTCATATTATGAAATTATTATTATTTTATTAAACTTATAAGTGCATAATCGATATTTTTAAAGATTCTCGGAGATATTTCAATAATTCTTCAAATTTGATGTCAGTTATGCTTTAAGTAGACATTTTTATTATGAGCCTCTGTCACTACAGAGGCTACATTCCTTCTTAGCAAACTGTTTGTCACTATAGCAAGATCATTTTCAGGGTTAAACCCCATCAGAATAACGGAAAATGACAGTTAACAATTTTTTGGAACGTTGGCGTTGGCGCTAATATTTGGCCCAACATTGGGCAGCAGAATTAGATTGCCACAAGTGGGGTCAAGCGAGACGTCGCAAAGTGGACGACAACGAACGAGATATGAAATTATATCCGCCTCCCCTACGTCATTGTCTTTTGAGAAACGGCAAGCGTTATTTGACGACCGTAATAATAGCGGCGACGGAGGAGCTAAGATCTGATACAGTAATTGGTTGAGCTTGAAAATGTTAAATTAAACTTCAGCTTGACTATTAAATAAAATTTAAGCCAAACGAAAAGTCAAGACTACATGAATTCAGAAAAGAACATAATGTAGGTAGTATATCTGTTAATTTGACGTGAGATTGTACATTTTGATTGTGGTTATAAAACGGTCAGCAGTTTTTAGGAAACAGGGCTTTACCTAAGAATACACGGGGAATATAAAAGAATACAATGCAGAAATTTTGGCACAGACACAATATTTTTGGTCAGGAAAGTGCTCTTTTTAAGAAGGTAAGTAAGTAGTTAGGTTCTATAGCGTTTTCGTCTATCTACTAACAGATAGGGAGAATAAATGGAAAACCTGATGAGTTTTATTAAAAGTTGTAGTGAGTATGTAGGTACTCTAAATCTTTTAACAGCATGCTTCCATGGCTGTTCACTTATACAATAAAATAAATAAAGCACATAATATACACCCACTCTCCAATCACGAAACTAAGATAAAGATTAAGAACTGGTTACTTAAATTTAAATTATAATGAAACTGAATTATTGCTACAATCTCTAAAATGAAAGTATCTCGATCACATTACACATTACACTCATTCAAACATACACTCACTCACACACACACACACACACACACACACACACACACACACACACACACACACACACACACACACGCATACTCGATAATACATTCAAAACCATAGGTACTCATAATAAAAAATAGAGGTAAGTATAAGAATATAGTTCTTATACTTACCTCTATTTTTTATTATTAACTGCAGTACCTACTTACTTAAATACTATGTACTTGTCATAAACATTATTGCAACCATATATGGGAGAAGACACTGACTTCTGTAACACAGGTCTACGTACCTAGCTCAGGAGTCAGGGACTTCATAGGAACTTTGTTACCTCTTTTTAATGACAATAAACATTATTATTATTATTTTAACGATTTTTTTGTAAATATAAATAATAACTACAGGTTCTCGACTGAAATCCCTAAAATAGATATCTATGAATGAATATCGGGGGGCACGGCAGTGCCCCCGCCAAGTCGAGCGCGAAGCAAACACTGCCGTACCATCCTTTACAGGAACCATTTCGCCGCATTTTCAGGTCCCTATTTGAGAACCTCTGGATAATACCAGAACGCAGAAATTTTCGTCATCCAGTAAGCTATAATCACATACTTAAAATCCAAAATTTCAAGTCTGTATGTCATTTAGTTCCGAAGTTAAGCGAAAGCAAAGTTTCGGATTTTCGACACTCACTCACTCACTCACTCATGATCATCAGAATAGAACTAGTACTTCCCATAAACTCAGAGAGCTGAAATTTGGTACAGAGTTAGGGTTTAATGGCCACATAAAGGGAAAACCATAAAAACTAGGATAATCGAAGATCTGGATCTGGTACCTGGTGACCCTGATTAGAAAACACAAGAGCCTAACCAAACTATTAGAGATCGTCATACCGCCTTTACAAAAAATATTGAACTTGGTGGGCCGCTTCATTTGATGTTAAAAATCGAAGGTCTGAATTATCTGATGAAGAACCATCAGCTGGTCTCAGCTGTATTAAAGATATGGTGATGCCCCCTTCTACTATTGGTACATAAAAAAATCGACTGTCATTGCAAAAAACTGTGTCAAATAAGAAAATCTAATAAAATAAATCAATAAGCCCACGTTTCTACAAAAAGAAGTGAAATCCCACCAAAAACATTCTGTAAAAAACTAACACATTAATTAGATTTTAGTTAATGTGTGACTATAATAATAAAGAAATCGCAGTAAGGAACCTCAGACTTGGTACGACTTTGTCTAGATTTCATTACTTTTTAGAGATAAACAAGCACCTCCATCGAGACTTGGTTAGTTTTTTACAGAATGTTTTTGGTGGGATATATATCTATGGATAGTAATCAAAAGCACGTGACAGTTTGAAACTGATCGCCATTTACACTAAATTTTTTTTTATTTACACTAAAATAATTTAATAGAGTGGAAATAAAATGAGCATTCGTTCGTCTGATGTAAATAGACCTTTAGAATTACATTCTTAGAACAGTCAATTAAGAGAATTTGTAAAAAAGGAATATGCATTGACACGTGCTCAAAACGGTGAAGGAAAACATCGTGAGGAAACCAGTTAGTATTCTTATAAGCGGCGATGGGCTTGCAACCTGTCACGTATGGAATGCTAACTACTGCAAAATGTGGGCATGCGCTAAACATAATCTTCAAAGGATCTAAGCGCCAGAAGATCTGAGAGGATGTCTACCGTACTTGGGGATTACAGTCGTGATCTTCACTACATAGTATAAAGCAAAGTCGCTTTCCGCTTCCCGCGTCTGTATGTAATATGTATGTATGTATGTTTGCATAAATCTTTAAAACTACACAACGGATTTTGATGCGGTTTTTTTTAATAGATAGAGTGATTCAGGAGGAAGGTTTATATGTATAATAACATGCTACCCGTGCGAAGCCGGGGCGGGTCGCTAGTATTTTTATATATATATTTTTAAAACGAAGTATAAATATCGTAGTGTTCGTAAAATTGCAAGTCTGTTGAAGCTTGCGTTTCCAAGTCGGGAGCTGGTCATGTACCGCTCTATTTATCACTTTCTATCATAAATATCGTAATATCGTTAGATGGTTAGAAAGCGTTGATCATTTTTCACTGAGCGATATAAACAGCTGACGGCCACAACACCTCTCAGGTCACAAAGCAACATTCTTTAGAGCTAA